>CM070674.1:27105481-27705481 GCA_036346575.1 Dendrocalamus sinicus | reverse complement strand
GGAGCCTCACCCTGCCTCCACGCTTGTTCTGACAACACAAGAACACGGCAGTGTTAGCATTCGGCACATGGCAACAGTACATGGCTTTGGCAGTTGAGGGGACAACCGAGGTAATACCTGGTACTTGATGAGCTTCTCGGCGTGCTCCCTCTCCTCGTCGCTCGATTCCTTGAAGAGCCTTAACATACGGTGAAATAGTGAGGATGATTTTGCTACGATCAGATGAGATGTGTTCAGTGATGGCTCAGTGAGCGACGACTTACTTGGCAAAGCCCTTGAGAGCAACGTTGTCGCGGTCAAAGTAGGCGAAGAGGGAGTGGTACGCGTACGAGGCGTTGTACTTGTAACGCCCCCGTTTCCAGGGGCGCGTACGGACACGGCACTCCGCAACTATTCACGCATGAACAGTTATGAAGTGTCGCGCAAGAGTATACCATTGCATGCTTACAACAAAAGACCAGCATATATTTCACATAAGGATTAACATCCATTTTTCGACAATGGGCGAGCAAGCCCAAAGTATACTTACATCACAAAAACTCGAGATCCGCTTGAGCGCGGCCAAGACCTAAAGCCACGGGTCCTCGACGAAGAAGCGATCCTCGGGCGTCCCTGACGTGGAAACCTTCACCTTTGCCTTGATCCTCTAAAGAGTGGATTAAGCAAGCCGTGAGCCAAACAACCATTTCAAAGAAGTCCCAAAGGGACTCTAAATTACTACATGCACGGATTAACAAAGGAAGGGAGTATACTTGGTTTATTAACTTTGAGTGGATGCGCTTTATTTGCAAACATTTTCATAAGACGGACCCAAAACTACTTCTTAAGAACTCGGGGTTTTTCACAAAGAATTCTTTAACCAACTAGTCAAGTTCAAACATGTACAAAACTACTTAAGCTTTGTCTGGAATCACCCAAGTGACACGCTCCAATAACCGGAGCACGGCGTATTCGAATACCATTTATTTGACTCTGCGAGTTTGCTCGGCTTTACCCACACGATTTCTTAACTCCGCGTCCGGTCAAGAAAGCCGAGTTGTTTCACTGCTCAACTCTTTATATAGACTCTACCCAGTAGAATCCACTGTCCGCTCACACATACACACACAAACGTCCGCTCGAGTGAACTCTACCGTTTTTAGGCACCGCGCGCGGCTGCCTAAACTTGTTACACGTTCACCTACTTCTCAACACCTGTAGAGTTTCAATCGAGTTGAGCAGCTACTAAACCAGTGTTGACAAGTCAACTCCTGTGGTTGAGCGGTCACCATGTCATTTGCTCAGCGCAAGGGTCTAGTCCTTATATTTCCTCCGGAGTCCGCAACTCCGGTCAGGTCCGCGACCTTACAACCTAGGGTAAGAGGTGGGCGAAGACCGTCTCGTGGCTCCTTCCCCAACCCTTACCCTATCCTGCACGTCGACAGTCTCCGCCCTAGGGCACGGTGTCCCATACCACCCTGCCCTAGAGTCGGGTTTTCCAAATTCTATTGGCCCGCAGCCACAACCTTATTAGTGTACAACTTTGAGTGATAATAATAACCTACAATTATCTAAATTAACAGATAATTAATTCTATGGTTAACAAAGGCATGGCCACAAGTTGAACATGTCATTTATCGGTGGTAGGATTAACTACATAAACATGTCATTCTAAACATTTTATTTTAATTTGAACTAACATTCCGAACTAGCTCAATGCAAATAGCATAATAACATAATTAAATATCATGGGTTGCAACATGGTCGAAGAATTTGGGACTTGCCGACAATTTGGGCGATCTCGCTAGCTCGAACGTAGAAACACCGGATCCCGAGCTGCACTTGAGCCTTGGGATCTCGGAACTAGCGTAAACACATAAAATAATTAAATCCAGCTTGAGACTAATCAAGCGAGGAAAATAAACTAATTCAAAAGGAATAAATGCATAAATCCTCAAATTGGAATTTTAGGAATTTATCTGGGATGAATTTGTGGAAGTGGAGGCCAAAACTGGGTTCGGGACATTTGTCCGAGCAAGGTGGTGAAATTTGAGAATTTTGGGATTTTCTGTGATTTTCTAGGATTTATTTGGATTTTTCTCGAATTTAGAAATTAATAAACTCGAGAAATTCGGTGTGAATAGTGTTGGGCTGGCCTCAGCTACAGCATGCGGCCCGCCGGCTTTCAAAGCGCGGCGGCGTACGCCGCGCGCAGCGCTCTGAGAGGCGAGGCGAGCCGAGGCCGCGCCCACGCCGCGCGCCCGCCTCGCCGGATGGCCGACGCGTTGCGCCGCGGACGGCGGAGATGGCGAGAGAGGAGCGCCGGATTCGCGCGGGTAGCGATCGGCGCGCGGCGAAGCAAGGGAGGCGCGGCGGTGCGGGCGAGATCCAACGGAGGCGGCGGTGTGATTATGAAGATCGGACGGCCGCGGTGAAACTTCATCCGATGGTCGACGCTAAACGGCAACAGGAGGAACGGGCGGATGCGATGGGGCCACGCCTTCGTCTTCCTCCTCTCGCCGTGCTCGCGCGCCAGAGGGACGGAGAGGGCGGCGCCTCCGCTCTCCGGCGAGGGCAACAGCCTCTGGGGTCGGGAAAGGTTCCATCGGATAGAGTGCAGCAAGGGGATCTCGTTTTGGGGGTTGGTGAGGTGAGAGGGTCATCGGGGAGGGCAGGAGACCGAAGGGGAGGGGATGGTTCCCCGACGGTGGAGGGGATCACCGGAGCCGAAAGAGGTCGAATCGGGGCGGTTTCACGATAAGGGGGACACGGGGCTCACGCTGGCGGCGCTGGGTGAAGCTCGGAGCCGCTCTGTTGGGCTGGCCACGGAGAAGGTCTTTGGCCGGCGGTGGGCTTCGATGCCGGAGCTCCACAGAGGCTCCCTTGGCCTAGGGAGTTTACCAAAAGCGTCAGGGGGTAGTAGGGGAGCTCGGGATAAAAGCAATCGAAGAATGAAGGGGAAATGGGGGAGATAGGCTTACGGGGTCGCCGGCGCAGGGAGGGGGTGGCGACGGCGGTGAGGGTGATGAGAGTCCAATCCACTGCTCTGGGAGCTGCGTAGGTACAGTGGGAGACGAATGGGGCGGTTGGAAGGCTTGGGGAGCAAGGGGAGTGGTTTTTATACCCGGGCGGGGAAGAAGGAGCCGTGGGGGAGAAGCTAACGGGCGGGGCTCCGGGGACAACGGAAGACAGGGAGTTGGTCGGCGTCTCCTCCGCGAGATGACGCCACGCCCTGTCAGACGGCGACGGCGACGCGACGGAGCAGGGAGTAGGTGAACAGCGGTCATGGTGAGAGCGCGTCGCGCGCGAAAGGGGGAGGCGCGCGACCGCCGAGTGGGGTCGGGGGAGCTGCTGCGGCACAAGGAGTGGAAAGGGGCGGAGCTCCCTTCGGACCGAGAGGCGGCGGGTGCGCGGCGCGCGAGGCGGTCTTGGGTGGCGGCGCGCGCGCTCGGGCGCGAGGGGAAAACGGGGAGGGAGCGCAGGGAAGGCGGAAAAGAGTGGGGCGCCGGAGAAGAGGGAACACGCCCCGGCCAAAAGAGGAAAGCGGGGGAGAGGGCAGACTTTCCCGAAAAGGAAAGTTTTGAAATTTCACTCAAAAATCGCAGAAATTCAAGAAAATTTATTTGGAAATTTTCCAGGGCTTTTCAACCTACCCCCCTTAAAAGAATCTCGACCCCGAGATTAACTTAGCCAGGGAGTAAGTTGGGGAAATCACGCTGCAAGTCTGACTCTCGTTCCCAAGTGGACTCCTCCGCGGTGTGATTCCTCCGTTGCACTCGCAAAACCCGACGTTCTTGTTTCGAGTGCCTTTCGAAATTTCAAGTATTTGTAGTGGTTCTTCACATATGTGCAATCATCCCGCAATTCAATATCGACAATGGTACTTCATCTATTGGCTGTCGTAGACACTTTCGAAGCGGAGATACATGGAACACATTGTGTATTCTTGACAAGTTGGGCGGCAGCTGTACTTGATAAGCTACCTTTTCAATCCTTCCAATGACTTAAAACGGTCCCACATATCTTGGTGCTAATTTGCCCTTGACTTGAAACCTCTTGATTATCTTGAATGGTGTGACCTTGATGTAGACATAGTCTCCAACTTCGAAACTCGAATCCTTTCTGCGGTTATCTGCATAACTCTCCTGTCGATCTTGTGCCATCTTGAGTCTGTCTCTGACAATTCTGACATGCGCTTCTGCATCGTGAACAATCTGAGGGCCAATCAGTTGTCGTTCTCCTGTTTTTGTCCAATTTAGAGGGGTCCTGTACTTTCTGCCATAAAGTGCTTCAAACGGGGCCATTTTGATGTTAGCTTGATAACTATTATTATATTAGAACTGAGTTATCGGGAGGCAAGTATTTCACGCTGCTCCATACACAATAGCACAAGCTCTCAACATGTCTTCCAATATCTGGTTTGTTCTCTCTGTCTGTCCATCTGTTTGAGGATGATACGCTGAGCTAAAGTTCAAATCGGTGCCCATGGCTTCATGTAATTTCCCAGAACTTGGACGTAAATTGTGCTCCTCTATCGAGACAATTTTCTTTGGGACTCCATGCAATGTCACTATCCTTGTCAAATATAGTTCGGCAAGCTTGTCTTTTCAGTAGGTTTGCTTGATCGGGAGGAAATGAGCCACTTTGGTCAATCTATCAACAATGACCCGGATAGCGTCATAACCCTCACGAGTCTTGGGAAGTCTTGTAATGGAATCCATGCCGACACTATCCCATTTTCATTCGGGAATTGGCAAAGGCCGCAACAATCCCGATGGTTTCGGTGGTCTATCTTGATCTGTTGGCAAACATCACATTTAGCTACATACTCTGCTACTTCTTTCTTCATCTTGTTCCACCAATACTTCTTCTTCAAGTCTTGGAGAATTGAGACGAATGAGCTTCGGATAGGATCAATTCTCTCAACTCTTCCTTGTTGGGTTTGCAATAACGACCACGGAAAGTAAGGATTCCATGCTCATCTATCACATACTCTGATGACTCTTCTTCTTGAATTTTCTTTTTCAGTTTTTGAATCTCTTCATCTTCATCTTGTGCTGCTTTAATCTGATCCGCCAACAATGGTTGGAGTTCTAACGCTGCCATACTGTCTTGTTCAGTGATCACTAAATTCAGTCGTAGGATATCTCTTCGCAACCCTCGTGGGTATTTTGTGGTATTGGGTTTGCTTTGTTGAACCTTTCGGCTGAGGGCATCGGTAACCACATTAGCCTTACCCGAGTAATATTGGAGGTCATCATCACAACTTTTGATCAATTCCAGCTATCGTCGTTGTCTCATATTCAATTCCGGTTGTGTAAACAGGTACTTCAAGCTTTTATGATCTGAGAATATCTCACAACGATTCCCTAGCATGTAGTGCCGCCAAATTTTGAGTGCATGCACCACAGCTGCTAGCTCCAAATCGTGTATGGAGAAATTTTCTTCATGTGGCTTCAACTGTCTTGAAGCATAGGCAACCAACTTTCTGTCTTGCATTATCACACATCCCAGACCTGGTTTTGATGCTTCGCAATAGATTTGGAATTCTTTTTCGGGGTTGGGTAGAATCAAGACTGATGTTGTTGTCAATTTGGTTTTCAGTAACTGAAAACTTTCCTTACAAGCATTTGTGCCATTGAATGGTCTATCTTTCTTCAGTAGTTGAGTGAGTGGACGAGAAATCTTGGAGAATCCTTCTATGAATTGGTGATAATAGCCCACCAATCCAAGAAAGCTTCTCACTTCCGTTATGGTCTTGGGCTGCTTCCATTCCATGACTGCGGCTATCTTTTCTGGATCAACCTTGACTCTATCTTCTGATATAATATGTCCCAAGAAAACAACTTCTTTTAGTCAAAACTGCGTTTGTCAAACTTTGCATATAGTTGATGCTCTCTCAATCTGATCAATGCTATGTGTAAATATTCCTTGTGCTCTTCTTCATTCTTGGAGTAAATCAGAATATCGTCAATAAAGACTATCACGAATCAGTCCAGTTGGTCCATATGCACCAGATTCATAAGGTTCATGAAGTAAGCTGGCGCATTGGTTAAACCAAAAGGAACGACTGTGAACTCCAAAAATCCATATCGGGTAATGAAAGTTGTCTTATCTCGATCTTACTCCTGGATCTTTAGCTGATGAGAACCCGAGCGCAAATCGATCTTGAAAAATACTTTGGCGCTCTTGAGCTGATCAAACAGGTCATCAATTTTGGGCAATGGTTACTTGTTTTTAATTATGACCACATTCCAACCTCTGTAATGAACACACATCCTCAGCTCTTTATTCTTTTTCTTCACAAATAAACTGGTGTCGACCAAGGTGTAACACTTGGTTGAATGAATTCTTTTTCTTGCAATTCATCTAGCTGTCTTTTGAGTTCCTTTAGTTCTCTGGCTGACATTCTGTACTGGTGTTTGGCGATTGGTTTTGTGCCTGAAATCAACTCCATAGTAGGTTCCACTTGTCTGTCAGGGGGTCTGTCTAGCAGTTCTTCCGGAAACACATCAGGATATTCTTGTACCACTGGCACTTGATCAGGTGTAACTGCTAGCATGTTGATCATGCGCTTTCTCACATCCTTTAATACTCCTTGTTTTTTTTGTTTTTTTTTTGCCACTTTCTGACCTTCAGGATTTACCAATGATATCGTTTCGATCTCACAATCTAGCTTGCCTTTGATCTTGGCTAGCTACCCATGCCCAAAATGGCATCTAACCCTTACTTATCCGGCCGCAAAAATCGCTTTAACCTCCTCTGGATTGACTTTGACTCCTTTTCACTTGAACCTGTATATCATCCTTGCGTGTGTGGTGCGGATTCCTACTTAGATGAATTATGTTGCATCAAGGTTATATATTTACATCTGGGTCCATTAGGGGAAACTTTTGTTGCAACATAAACTTCTCATTCCTCATGTTTTACATGATAGTCTTCATACATTTTCATAATCTTGCCACGAGTCTTAATCGGAATAATTTACATACAAGCTATTCAGTTCTTCCAACTAGCTTACAAAAGGATAACCAAAAGGACATTACTCCATTCCTTGTCCTTCATAGATCACTCTCTCCTGACTGTCTGCCGTGCTTTTCTTCTTCATGACATTCCTCCGAGTAGATCTGTTTCTTCCTCCATTCTGGTCCTCTTAGGGTAAGTTTCTTCTTCTTCTATCGGTGGCGAGCGTGATGTTGTGGCCTGCCTCTTTGCTTGCTGTCTAGCTTCTTCTTTGGGTAAGGACTTCAGTGGGCAGTGGTCACGATAATGCCCATCCTGCTCGCAGTGAAAACAAGCGGTTGGTGTCAAGGGCGAAGGCCTCTTTCGTTTCATAACCTTCACGTAACCTGATGTCTTTTCTTCTATCTGAAGAGCTCGATCGACCATGTTCAATAGGCTTGAAAACTTCATGGCCTGAAGGCGTTGTCTCATATCAGGTCGTAGGCCTTTCATAAAGTACTCCATCCTTTCGGCTTCAGTATCGATCTCTTCTTGAGCATACTGGGATAACTGATGAAACTGTTGTAGATATGCTGTGATGGAGTTCTCTCCTTGTTGAAGATCAAGAAAATCCTGATATTTTTCAGCGATAACTCTAGGAGAAATGAAAGTTTTACGGAACCTCTTTGCAAAGTCTTCCCAGGCGATGTCTTCCTTATTTGGGTGCATCCACTGGATAGCGTTCCACCAAGTAATTACAGGCTCTGACAGCTGATAGGTGGCAAAAAGAACTTTCTCTTTATCTGTACATCGTATAGTATTCATTCTTCTCTCAACATCTTGCAACCAGTCATCTGCATTCAGTGGTTCTGTTACTGAGGGGAATTTAGGTGGTTGAGTTTGCAGGAAGGCTATAAACTTTAATGCAGTTGCACTTGATGCTGACATTGATCCTTCGGGTGATACATTGACAATGAATTGTGGCAGTGATTCTCCTTGCTGTTCTGACTTCTGGGCTTGATCTGTGGCAGGTGCACCCTGCCTGTTGGTCTGACCACTCTGCTGTGCTGGATCCATCTGCCAATTGGGAATTTGATATCAGCTTTGCAGCGGCTTTGGAGAATAAGAGGGGATAAGTAAGACTTTGAATTTTAAGGTAAGTATAGGGCGAATAAGGTAAGGACGAGAGCGAAAGGGAACAGGAGGAAGCTTTGAACACAGGGGATTACTGATAATTAAGCAAACAACATAAAGGATAATGAATATAAATTTACAATATGCAAGTGGTACACAAACCACTTAGGGTTCATGTTTACACCTGATTTACATTACAAAAGTACTATTACTCAGGGTCAGTCTAGTCTAGCGAACAACAGCTACTCTTCCAACTGCCGAGGAACGAAATTTTGAAGTTAGACAAGAGAAGCAGCAAACATTTTGCAAAGGCAAAACTTAAGCAGAAGTAAACTAAGATAGATAAGGTAGCAATAAGAGAGGAAAAAGACAGAGAAATACTTATATTTTTCAGTAAACCCTTTTATGGCTTAAATTAAGTTTTGCGATAAAATCGCTTCCTAGATTACCTTAGGTCTCAACCTACGGTCAAACAGCCTGCTCTGATACCACTTCTTGTAACGCCCCCGTTTCGGTAGCGCATCGGACACGCAGACACTCGCAACTATTCACGCATGAACAGTTATGAAGTGTCGCGCAAGAGTATACCATTGCATGCTTACAACAAAAGACCAAAGATATATTTCACATAAGGATTAACATCCATTTTTCGACAGCGGGGCGAGCAAGCCCAAAGTATACTTACATCACAAAAACTCCAGAATCCGCTTGAGCGCGGCCAAGACCTAAAGCCACGGGTCCTCGACGAAGAAGCGATCCTCAGGGGCGTCCTTGACGTGGAAACCTTCACCTTTGCCTTGATCCTCTAAAGAGTGGATTAAGCAAGCCGTGAGCCAAACAACCAGCTCAGCAAGTCCCAAAGGGACTCTAAATTACTACATGCACGGATTAACAAAGGAAGGGAGTATACTTGGTTTATTAACTTTGAGTGGATGCAGTTTTATTTGCAAACATTTTCATAAGACGGACCCAAAACTACTTCTTAAGAACTCAGGGGTTTTTCACAAAGAATTCTTTAACCAACTAGTCAAGTTCAAACATGTACAAAACTACTTAAGCTTTGTCTGGAATCACCCAAGTGACACGGCTCCAATAACCGGAGCACGGCGTATTCGAATACCATTTATTTGACTCTGCAGAGTTTGCTCAGCTTTACCCACACGATTTCTTAACTCCCGCGTCCGGGTCAAGAAAGCCAGGTTGTTTCACTGCTCAACTCTTTATATAGACTCTACCCGGTAGAATCCACTCGGTCCGCTCACACATACACACACAAACGTCCGCCGAGTGAACTCTACCGCTTTTTAGGCACGAAGCGTGCGGGCTCGCCTAAACTTGTTACACGTTCACCTACTTCTCAACACCTGTAGAGTTTCAATCGAGTTGAGCAGCTACTAAACCAGTGTTGACAAGTCAACTCCTGTGGTTGAGCGGTCACCATGTCATTTGCTCAGCGCAAGGGTCTAGTCCTTATATTTCCTCCGGAGTCCGCAACTCCGGTCAGGTCCGCGACCTTACAACCTAGGGTAAGAGGTGGGCGAAGACCGTCTCGTGGCTCCTTCCCCAACCCTTACCCTATCCTGCACGTCGACAGTCTCCGCCCTAGGGCACGGTGTCCCATACCACCCCGCCCTAGAGTCGGGTTTTCCAAATTCTATTGGCCCAGCCACAACCTTATTAGTGTACAACTTTGAGTGATAATAATAACCTACAATTATCTAAATTAACAGATAATTAATTCTATGGTTAACAAAGGCATGGCCACAAGTTGAACATGTCATTTATCGGTGGTAGGATTAACTACATAAACATGTCATTCTAAACATTTTATTTTAATTTGAACTAACATTCCAGAACTAGCTCAATGCAAATAGCATAATAACATAATTAAATATCATGGGTTGCAACATGGTCGAAGAATTTGGGACTTGCCGACAATTTGGACGATCTCGGCTAGCTCGAACGTAGAAACACCTGGATCCTGAGCCTGCACTTGAGCCTTCGGGATCTCCGGAACTAGCGTAAACACATAAAATAATTAAATCCAGCTTGAGACTAATCAAGCGAGGAAAATAAACTAATTCAAAAAGGAATAAAATGCATAAATCCTCAAATTGGAATTTTAGGAATTTATCTGGGATGAATTTGTGGAAGTGGAGGCCAAAACTGGGTTCAGGACATTTGTCTGAGCAAGGTGGTGAAATTTGAGAATTTTTGGGATTTTCTGTGATTTTCTAGGATTTATTTGGATTTTTCTGGAATTTAGAAATTAATAAACTCGAGAAATTCGGTGTGAATAGTGTTGGGCTGGCCTCGGCTCTGATGCGCCCACCCGGCTTTCAAAGCGCGCCGGCGGCGCGCGCGCGCTGCAGACGCTGCGGAGAGGCGGCGGCAGCCGAGGCCGCGCCCGCGCCGCGAGCCCACTCGCCGGATGGCCGACGCGTTGCGCTGCGGACGGCGGAGATGGCGAGAGAGGGAGCGGCCAGGATTCGCGCGGGGTAGCGATCGGGCGGCAGCGAAGCAAGGGAGGCGGCGAAGCGGTACGGGGCGAGATCCAACGGAGGCGAGGCGGTGTGATTATGAAGATCGGACGGCTGCGGTGAAACTTCATCCGATGGTCGACGCTAAACGGCAACAGGAGGAACGGGCGGATGCGATGGGGCCACGCCTTCGTCTTCCTCCTCTCGCCGTGCTCGCGCGCCAGAGGGACGGAGAGGGCGGCGCCTCCGCTCTCCGGCGAGGGCAACGGCCTCTGGGGTCGGGAAAGGTTCCATCGGATAGAGTGCAGCAAGGGGATCTCGTTTTTGGGGTTGGTGAGGTGAGAGGGTCATCGGGAGGCGGGAGAGACGAAGGGGAGGATGGTTCCCGACGGTGGAGGGGATCACCGGAGCCGAAAGAGGTCGAATCGGGGCGGTTTCACGATAAGGGGGACACGGGGCTCACGCTGGCGGCGCTGGGTGAAGCTCGGAGCCGCTCTGTTGGGCTGGCCACGGAGAAGGTCTTTGGCCGGCGGTGGGCTTCGATGCCGGAGCTCCACAGAGGCTCCCTTGGCCTTACCAAAAGCGTCAGGGGGTAGTAGGGGAGCTCGGGATAAAAGCAATCGAAGAATGAAGGGGAAATGGGGGAGATAGGCTTACGGGGTCGCCGGCGCAGGGAGGGGGTGGCGACGGCGGTGAGGGTGATGAGAGTCCAATCCACTGCTCTGGGAGCTGCGTAGGTACAGTGGGAGACGAATGGGGCGGTTGGAAGGCTTGGGGAGCAAGGGGAGTGGTTTTTATACCCGGGCGGGGAAGAAGGAGCCGTGGGGGAGAAGCTAACGGGCGGGGCTCCGGGGACAACGGGAAGACAGGGGAGTTGGTCGAGCGTCTCCTCCGCGCAGAGATGACGCACGGCCCTGCGCGGGCGACGGCGACGCGACGGAGCGAGGAGTAGGTGAACGGCGGTCATGGTGAGAGCGCGTCACAGCGAAAAGGGGGAGGCGCGCGATCGCGTGGGGGTCGGGGGAGCTGCTGCGGCACAAGGAGTGGAAAGGGGCGGAGCTCCCTTCGGACCAGAGGGCGGCGGGGTGCGCGGGCGCGGAGAGGCGGTGCTGGGTGGCGCCGGCGCGGCTCGGGCGCGAGGGGAAAACGGGGAGGGAGCGCAGGGAAGGCGGAAAAGAGTGGGGCGCCGGAGAAGAGGGAACACGCCCCGGCCAAAAGAGGAAAGCGGGGGAGAGGGCAGACTTTCCCGAAAAGGAAAGTTTTGAAATTTCACTCAAAAATCGCAGAAATTCAAGAAAATTTATTTGGAAATTTTCCAGGGCTTTTCAGTACTCCACACTGCAAATGACAAATTTGGGGTTGAAATCCGATTCCAGAGAATGGTTGACTAACTAATACCACAATTAGCCGAGTCTTTTCCCCCCATTTTGCATCTATCCGTCCGTAGTGCACAGCCAAGATCGCGAAACTGTGCGCAACTTAGCAGGGAAAGAGAAGAAGCGAGTTCGTTCCCCAGAGCCAAATCTGAAGAAAATTCACCGAAAGGCGCAGAACTCGAGAAATGAAGGCATGGAAATCATGAGGCGGATCAACCGGTAACCCGGCCAAGAGCAGACAGAGCACTCACTTGATCTGGTCGTTGATGGCGGCCTCGCAGTCGTCGAGGTACTTGTGCCTCGCCAGCGACCGGTCCTTGCCCTGCGGCACGAGCGAGAGCTCCCCCTTCAACTCCTCGAATGGCTGGAAGACCACCCCGCTGAGCACCTCCCCCTTCCCCTTCCCCGCCGCAGTGCACACGGATGGCATGCCGCGCGCAGGCCAGCTGACAAGCGCCGCTCTCGGCCGAGCCGGTGAGCGGGGCGCGCGGCGGCGGCGGCCCGAGAAGCATGCCGAACGTGGTGGATGCGCGGCGTGCGCGTGACTGCGGTGCGGTGCGGTGGCAGGGGAGGCGCCGCGCTAGCCTAGATAGGGACAGATATATAGCCATATAGGCGCGTGCGCTTCGCGGATGCGTGACACGTGGACGGCACGGATGGAATGTAAGCGATGGATTAGAATTTAAAACAAATATAAACACCTAAACTTCTATAAACTGATATTATTATTTGTAAGATACAGTTAAAAATTATCAGCAAAAACCAGTACAACGGAGACATGCGAGAATAAGGCCATGTTTGGCACAACTCAGCTTCACTAGTGAAGCTGTTTTTTTTTTTGTTTCAGCTTCACGAGCAGCTTCACCGGTGAAACTAAAGCTGTTTTGGAAAACTGTTTGGCAAAACAGCTTCATGCATGGCTGAGAGAGGGCAATTGTCCAAGATGCCCCTGTCTACCGGACTTATTCTAACATTTGGAGTTGTATGTTTGTATATGGTCATATGAATTAAAAATAATATATTTGAATGAGTATGAATTAAAAAATTAAAATAAAAAATAAAAAAAAAATTAAAATCAGTGCGAACGGAAGGAGAGGAAACAGGCGTGGGGACCCAGTGGCAAAGTGCTGTAATTTCTGTCAACTACAAGGGTAGTGGGTTCTTAGAACTGCGAGCCTGAGGGAGAGAGCTGTGAAAAGCTACTATTTTCAGCTTCACCCCACCTCATTCCCTTGTGAGAGCATGATTTAAGGAGCTTCATCCATGAAGCTGTTTGTAAAAAGGGTATTTGGCAAAAAACAGCTCATGAAGCTGTTGGTGAAGCTGTACCAAACAGGGCTTAAGAAGAGCCTTGAGGGATTTTGCTAATCTTTTTTTTTCCATTTTTGCCTGTGAAATTCATGTTTCTCGAACCAAGCATAGGTATCTTCTGCCCACACCAAACTGAACGAAGGCCCTGCTCGATTGAGCTGAAAAGTTATAGCGTATAGCTGAAATTACACTGTAACAGCTGAACTTTCATTGTAGCTAAAGGTGGTTTATTTGGTGTAATTAAATTTTAAAAAATTTAAAATAAAAAATATGCTAGCTCATCACGGACAATGCAAACGAATACAGGAAAAAACCGGTAAAAAAGCTAAAAAACAAAAATTTTGAAAAAACGAAATTTGTAAATAGTAAAAAATAAATTAGAAATCAGAAACTAAAGCTGAAATGAGCAAGACCCAAATCCTGCCATTACAGCGCATGCTGCAACCTTGCTTCAACTTTTAATTCCCATCCAATTACACTGAAGCAAAGAACGCAAGGATCGAAGAGATAAGGAGAGGACGGTACTAGTAGGTAGGTACAGACAGACATGCAGGCACGACAGGACAGAGCTAGGCAGCTCGTCTTGGACGGATCTTCTCCTCTCCTGCCGGCTGCCGGCTGCCGCTGCGTGTGGAGGCCTCGCGCGCTCTCTGGACCAGATCAGCCCCCACCGTCTGTCTCCACGCCACCACACCACACGTACGAATCACCATCCTCCTTATCATGAACGAATCCACCACGTCTTCCTTCTTCCTCGTCGTCTTGCCCACGCCTCTCCTTCCTCGCCATGCAATCATGCACTGAGTGCTAACTCCACTGGTCTTCTCCGACGAGCTGAGCTCCGGTCAATTATTTGATTTACTCAGATTAGCAATGCTCGTTACTCGAGAGCCCGTGCTCACTCGCCAGGTTCCATGCATCCCCCGTTAGTTTAGTTCAGTTTACTGTCTCTGTCTGAAAGCAAAGATCCATCCCCCGTTCTTCTCGATATGTTGGTACTTACATAGCGAAATCTGTTGAATATATAAGCACATGTAGGTTTAATTTATTCCATAAATAAATCATGACATCATGCACGCAAAATAACAGAACCATCACAGGCATAAAAGATCTAGACATGTAAACCAGAAACCGTATATGAACAGATCTAATACGGAGAACATGATCATTATGCATCGATGGTTCTGTTACGATCGGTTTGCCGATGTAGACACCGCAGCACGGTGAGGATGACACGGTCGATGACGATTCGCCGGCCGAACGACGAGGAAGACGAGCGAGCTACGGCGAGCGATCGCAGAGCGCTTCCAAAACCTTATTCGCCTCTCCGGTGCAGACTTGGGCGGCGGTTGCGAGACTGCTCTCCCGAACGACGGCTGCACGCCGCGGACGGACGGAGTAGACTACGTGGGACGGCGCAGCACAATGGATGGAGGAGGCAAAACCTAAATTGATTTTCGCGTAATGTCTGTATGGAGGCGGCGACTCGTATTTATAGAAAACCAGACGCGTGATCAAGACGCCGCACGTTCTCCATAACTCAGAATCAACCGGATTAGTCGCAGAATCGATCCGGATTCACCGCCACACAAAACAAAGAAAAGATAAAATCGCAAAGGAAGCCGTCTGCAAGCACTGGAGCGGATTTTGGCGGACCATTCACGCAGTGCAGTGCGCGCGCGCGCCCCGCCCCAGCCCCGGCCCGCCCGGCCGGCGAGGAGAGGCGGCGAGCGCGCGTGTTATCCTCTAGTTTTCTCCCACACATGCCTCAAGTGACTAGGAGTGCACCATTCCTTTTAAGGTGGTCTTCCTCTCCTAGAACTAGCAATATGGTACTAAAGGTCACATGCATGCCTCCTTTGCATGAGTGGGCCTTTGAGATTTAATAGGAATTATTCTTATTATATGGGCTTGGCCCACATAATCCAACAATCCCCACCGATCTCAAAGTCCCACAGAGATTTGCTCAATTCCAATGTAATCGTTTATATATCAAGATTTCGATGGAGACCGATTAAGGTTGAACATCCACCTAGAACTCAAGCTACACTTACTCACAACTTGAACAATGGACTATGCCTTGAATTGCAAGTTTGGTGCAAGCAAGCTTCACTTAAAGACTTAATCGATACTAGGCCGCGAAAGAGGCTACCCCTCGGTTGGAGCGTATAAGTCATACTCCTTGGTCTCTTCATGAGCTTAGTAGGAGATTACCCAAGATCTCCATAGACCGTGACTAACAATGGACTCATATAGGTGTGTTCTTTCAAGAACGCTCTGCAGATAGCGTCTTCGCTTCTAAAAGCCAATGGAACACATTAAGACCTTAGTCAACTTTGCCTTGCGCTTTAGAGTATTGCATCTTCACATAGAGAGGGTTGAAATTACTCTCCTCAGCTTAACTAATGGCTTGTTTTTCCCAGATCCTAATTCACGGGATCTCCGATCACATAGGTTGGGTTACTACCATAGATAACTCACATGGGTCTCATACCCATCTCCTTCGATGCACTATCTATCACATTCCGTGATAGTCCCTTTGTAAAGGATCTGCGAGTTTTTATCTGCTTGGATGTAATCCAAGGTTATAACTCCGAGTTTCTCAATTTCTGACGCACTTCAATCGTCTCTTAACATGCAGGGACGATTTCATATTATCCTTAGAATCGTTCACTTTAGCGATAACGGTTTGATTATCACATTCATAAGGATAGCCGCATCGCTTTTCCACCGTAGGTAGATCCATCAATAGATCTCGTAGCCATTCGCCTCAACAATAGCGATGTCTAGTGCCGCAAGCTCGCTTCCATGGTTGACCTCGCCAAAATGGTCTGCTTGCAAGACCTCCATGAAACAAAGACCACCACCAATAGTGAAAACATATCCACTAGTGGCTTTGATCTCATCAACATCGAGATCCAGCTTGGAATCACTATAACCCTACAAAGACCGACGGTACCCAGTATAATGAAGTCCAAAGTTCGAGGTACCTTTCGATAGCGCAACACTCGCTCAAGCGCCTTCCGGTGATCATCTCCGGGTTAGATGTAAACCGACTCAATTTGCTCACAAAGAAAGGAGATGTCCGCCTTGTTGCACTAGCTAGGTACATTAGTGAGCCAATTATCCGGGAGTATTCCAACTGATTCCTAGCAATTTTCTTATTCTTACGAAGTAACACGCTAGGATCATAAGGTGTTGGAGAAGGCTTGTCGTCGTAAAAGCCAAAACGGCTCAAGACCTTTTCCACATAATGAGATTGCAAAAGTGTAATCCCATCCTCACCTCTAACCAATTTAATGTTTAGAATAACATCACCACTCCTGCATCTTTCATATCAAAGTTTTGAGACAAGTATGATTTGACCTCATTTATCACACTAATGTTTGTCCCAAAAATCAAGATGTCATCCACATACAAACATAGAATAACTCCTCACCCCCACCATAACGATAGTATACACATTTATCTCGCCTCATTGACAAAGAAAGTCTGCAGATGTCGTTGTTCTATCGAACTTCTCATGCCATCGCTTAGGGGCTTGTTTGAGACCATACAAAGATTTCAACAGTTTTAACACCTTGCCTTTTTGACCTTCTACTACAAATCCATCAGTCGTTCCATGTAAATTTCCTCATCCAGCTCTCCGTTAAGAAAAGGCGCCTTAACGTCCATTTGATGAACGAGAAGACCATGTGAGGCAGCCAAAGCAAGTAGTACTCGAATTGTGGTCGAGTCTAGCAACAGTAAGTAAGTGTCAAAGAAATCTTCGCCTTCTTTCTCGAGTATAGCCCTTGGCAACAAGCCGAGCCTTATATTTTTCAATAGTACCATCGGCCTAAGCTTCTTTTGAACACCCACTTGCACCCTACGTGTTTGCACCCATAAGGTTTATCTGTCACTCCCAAGTTCTATTAGCGATAATGGAATCCATTTCACTACTGACACCTCCTTCCAAAGAGTCCGCATCGGGATGCATACGCTCAAATAGACTTGGGAGTGTCGTCCACAAGGTACACAAGAAATCATCACCAAAGGATTTGAATATCCTTTGTCTCTTGCTCCTTCTAGGAGCTCCACCGTCATCCTCCTCATTGACAAGTTCATGTGTATGTTCAAAAGGTTCAGTGATGTGATTGAACTGGGAATTATTTCGAAGGTTGACTAGTAGTGTTATGTGTATCCTTCATAGGAAAAATATTCTCAAAGAATGTTGCATCTCGAGACTCCATAATTGTACCAACATGCATGTCGGTACCTCGCTTTTAATTATCAAAATCTATAGGCAATGCTATGATTAGCATATCCCGTAAAAACGCATCCACGCTTTTAGGTCCAAGCTTGCGTTTCTTAGTTATTGGCACATTAACTTTCGCCAAGCACCCCAGTGCACGCAAGTAAGAAAGTGATGGTTTTCTCCCAATCCATACCTCGTATGGTGTTTTGTCCTTATTTCGTTAGGAACTCTATTTAATACGTGATTAGACGTTAGCAAAGCCTCCCCACCATGCCTTAGGTAATCCCGCAGATCTAACATGGCATTCACCAAGTCACCAACGTGCGGTTTTCCTTTCGGCAATCCCATTTGACTCGGGGAATAAGGAGGCGTCCTCTCATGTATAATGCCATGTTCTCACAAAATAAGTCAAATTCGTTGAGAAATACTCTCCACCACGATCCGACCTAAGTCTTTTATCTTTCTATTTAACCGGTTTTCAACTTCGCCTTATAGATTTTAAAATAGTCTAAAGCCTCATCTTTCGCTTTCAATAAATACACATAACAGTAACCTAGTTGCATCATCAATCAATGTCATGAAATATCGTTTTCCACCCTTCGTCAACACGCCATTCATCTCGTAAAGATCTGAATGCGGGAGTTCTAGTGGTGCCAAGTTTCTCTCCTCTGCACCTTGTGAGGCTTACGAGGTTGCTTTGATTGCACACGCCTATGGCATTTAGAACCTTTGGTGATGGAAACGTTTGGAATTAAATTCATACTGAAAGCCGAGACATCAAACCAAAATTAATATGACATAGACGTGAGTGCCAAACATTAGCCTCATCATCCACACCGCCACAAATATGGTTTCTGATCTTATTGCGAAATCGATAGGAAAAGCGGAACAAGCCTCCGCACTCATAGCCTTTACCAATAAAATGTCCATGTTTAGACACAACTACTTTATTAGACTCAAATACCAACTTAAGCCCGTCTCTACATAAACGGAGCCACTAACGAGATTCTTGTCTATAGAAGGGACATGCTGCACGTTCTTCACCGCACGATCTTTCCGAAGTAAACTTCGGATCTACCGTACCAACACCATGAACAAGAGCATGTGACCCATTCCCCATTAGGACGGAGGAATCTCAAGCGACTGATAAGAAGAAAACAACGAAATATCAGCACACACATGTACATTAGCTCTGTATCAATCCACCAATTGGTAGATTGACTAACTGAAAGAACAATGAGGTAAATTACCATACCCATCCCATCTCCGGTCTTGCCAATGGTCACGCTGATGCACTTAGAAGTCCATCTGCGCAGTGCCTTCTTTCCTTTGCGTTGTGGGCACTTCTTGGCCATGTGACCGTGCTCACCGCACACAAAGCAAGTTCTATCATCCCGATTGTTGTTGTTCTTCTTCTTCTTGAAGTTGGTTGTCTGTTGGGCTTTAACAAATTTCCCTTTGTTCTTGCTTGAGGGTTTCGTACCACATTGGCACTAGACGCCCTCCATCACCCTTAGACACACTGTCCTTTTCCGAGCTTTCTCCTCAATTTCAAGAGACTCAATCGGATTCTCAACAGAGTATTCTTGTCTCTTGTGTTTGAGTCTTGTTCAAATTCCTCCATGAAGAAGGTAATTTCGCAATAATACATCCACCACAAACTTGTCTGGTAAGGCACACTTCAGAGTTCGAGTTCCTTGGCAATGGCCTCGTATCTCATGAGCCCGATCTACTACTGAGCGGTTATCAACCATCTTGTAGTCATGAAATTGCTCCATGACATACATGTCATTGCGGCATCGATAGCACCGTATTTGGAATTCAAGCATCCCATAACTCCTTCAAGGCTCTGTCATGTGCATATACACCTCGCATGCACGGTCAAGAAGAACACTAAGAATGCATCCAACAAAGAGAGTAGTGGCGCCTCGAATTCTTTCGCTTTTCAGCATCAAGAACATCTTCAGCTTGCCATTACTAACCTGAATACATTCATAGCAAGAAGCCACGAGTGACCCCGATCGCCATCTCTTAAAGTGCACACCGAGAATTTATCCGGCCTCGGTGCATCGGCAAATCCACCATAGTAAAACCACAATGCCTACAATAAGGTTTTTGGATTGTTGAATATATAAGCACATGTAGGTTTAATTTATTCCATAAATAAATCATGACATCATGCACGCAAAATAACGTAACCATCACAGCATAAAAGATCTAGACATGTAAACCAGAAACCGTATATGAAAGATCTAATACGGAGAAATGATCATTACGCATCGATGGTTCTGCTTCGACGGCTTGTTGATGTAGACACCGCAGTACGGTGAGGATGACACGGTCGATGACGATTCGCCGGCCGAACGACGAGGAAGACGAGCGAGCTACAAGCGAGCGCCGCGCAGAGCGCTTCCAAAACCTTATTCGCCTCTCCGGTGCAGACTTGAAGGCGACGGTTGCCCGAGACTGCTCTCCCGAACGATGCACGCCGGTGGGCGGACGGAGTAGACTACGTGGGGCGGCGCGCAAGACAATGGATGGAGGAGGCAAAACCTAGATTGATTTTCGCGTAATGTCAGATGGAGGCGGCGACTCGTATTTATAGAAAACCGGACGCGTGATCAAGACGCCGCACGTTCTCCATAACTCGAATCGAACCGGATTAGTCGCAGAACCGATCCGGATTCACCGCCACACAAAACAAAGAAAAGATAAATCGCAAAGGAAGCCGCGTCACGCAAGCACTGAGCGGATTTTGGCGACCATTCACGCAGTGCCGTGGCGCGCGCCGCCGCTTGCCCAGCCGGCCGGCCGCCGCCCGGCCGCCGGCCGGCCGCCGGCCGGCCTGCCCGGCCGGCCGGCGAGAGCAGCGAGCGCGCGTGTTATCCTCTAGTTTTCTCCCACACATGCCTCAAGTGACTAGGAGTGCACCATTCCTTTTAAGGTGGTCTTCCTCTCCTAGAACTAGCAATATGGTACTAAAGGTCACATGCATGCCTCCTTTGCATGAGTGGGCCTTTGAGATTTAATAGGAATTATTCTTATTATATGGGCTTGGCCCACATAATCCAACAAAATCGTGGTAAAAGCATCTACAGAAAAATGTCTATTTTACAACACTAAACTATGATATGAGTCTGAATTTTCAACCTAGTAATCTATAAACTACAGAACTGTTTACTTTTCACCATTGAACTCTTAAAACCAGTGCAACACACCCCAACAAGGGCTGGAAGGTGGCGATTTGCGGTGAGCTGAACCCAGGCTCGGGCTTTTGCGAGGGGAGGATGAGGATATGGGTATGACATGTGGGACAAACTAGTTCGTCAATTTTTGTGCCAACTAAGCTTCGCGTACTCAGCTATTTTTGTTCACGTGGATGTCGGGTCAACGAAATTTGGATGCCATGTCAAAGAAATTTCAAATTGAGCTTCACTGACGTGGCTATACCATACATGTTCTCTTGATACTATCCTGTCTCGTTTTGTTTGCATATAGCAGCACTCAGCGTTTTGTTCAGTAATTCGACAACCGAGCGTCTTGCGTGTTCTTCTCTGCTAATACTTCACTAATCCTGTGTATGTGATCTGCTAGAGCTGCCTTGCTATGAGATACGAAGCGCTGGTTCTGCGAGAGGCCAAATACTCCGATGACCTTCATCTCCATGCTTCCAAGGTAATTAGATTCATTCATCAGTTCTAGTGTCCCTTCCCTTCTCTTTTCTTATGATTTGTGTCTGAAGAAAACTTCAGATCTTGGCATGTTGCCTGCATGTCGTATCTGCTGCGGCTCTTCCTTATATGGCCAGTTGGCCACAGTCCCAACTAACACGACTTCACACCACTGTAGTTAGGTTCAATAGTGTGAAGAACACAATTCAGTGGTAATTTGAATGTTTGAAGCAGTGGACATCTTGGAACGTCTGAATCATACAGTAAACTGTGAAACCCGATCACCGAAGGGCTAGCAAATGCATCTCTGCCTTCTTCTCTTACCTGCTTCACATGTCTATGTGCCTTTCAAGTAGACTGTTTGTAGCTGATTTGGTTTATTGGAAAACTGATGCTCTTGTGTAAGTTTCCTTTTTCGACTTAATAAAACTGATAATATGATAGAATTTGCATCACAAAAAATGATGGCTTAATACTGTCAGAAATAATGGCTGAAATAGTTCTCCCAGGAAATAGTAATTCCATGTTGCGGTGCTCACGGGATGTGTTCTGACTTCGTAGTGGCGGGAGCTTGGGAGTATCCAAACATGTTACTCACAGAGAATAGTTGCAAACCTTAAGTTGAAACCGATTGATTTATTGTAAAGGAAGAACATCACCTCTCATCACATGCTTTGAATGAAGTAATGAAAGGTGTTTGATGACTATATGCCATTTATGCTGGTAGTATGCTAGTATTGTTTGCACAACCAAACACAAATAAATATAGAGCTTTCTGTAGAATGACTCTGATCTGCATTCTTTAGTCTGCATCCTTTAGCAGTTAACACAAAATACTGTCTCATCTAGCCAATTTGCATCAGGCTTTGTTATGATTATATCATGCCAATCCAATCAACTGTCTGTAGTTAATTTTGCTGGTGTGTTGTACTGCTTGAACTTTAACTTTTGTCATTTATAAACCCTTGATTCTAACAGTAATCCCATTTGCTAATGTTTCTTACTACCTTATGTACTTTTAGGCTTTTGCAAATTCTCTTGTGCTCATTCACCCCAACCACCCGGGATACTTGGACTCTACTAATTCCATTCTGAAGAAGGACAGGATCAATGATATAAGAGGACTCCAAAACTTGGCCGAATCATTATCTGCAGTGCGTTCTGGTGAGTTTTGTAATGCCATGAACAGTGTAAATGACATGGGAAACTTTGGGAACCCAACCCTCCCTTTCGATAGCAATCGCATGTGCAACAACTAAACTAGTTGGTAGTGCCTTTCTCCTGCAGTGAGAATAGTGATCCATAGGAGAGGAGTCTGAACGTCTTGTCAGAAGATTAATTGTCATGCGTGCTTTTCCCATGCAAGATGATGCAGTACACATGAAAGGAAATGCGGGCATCTTCGTTTCGTTTCGGTTTAAGATTTTTTTTTTGATTCGGTTTATAATTTTTAGGTTGGTTGTTTGAAAAAACAGAGTAACAGAAATCCACGTGTGGTTCGGTTTATAATGTGTAGGTTGGTTGTTTGTCTATTAAAGATACGCTTCTATACACAACAAATCCCTAATCTTCTTGTTGCTGTGGCCTTACGGGGAGCCACTAAGACAAACAAAGCATTCTGTGTCAGGCTTGTCAATGAGTATGGGGTAAACAAATAACTTGAAGCATCTGTCATCGTGTCTTGCTTGTCTTTAAGTTAGTGAGTATTCGATATTACTATATTGAGGATTGAAGCTAACATAAGGAGGTGACCAGGTCGAGCTCCCCATTGGCCCATTCCCTCTGACTCTGCATTTGTAATCTCTGTCTCACCTCAATGGTCTCCAAACCTATCGCTCCTTTACATGCTACGTCCGTATAATATTGCTACTGTTGCTTAATTAGTAGTAGCACTAGGCTCGTCCATCAACCAACCCAGATTTTAATTTAGGTTTGAATTGCTTTGAAGCCTGATTTCTTTTTAACCCCGATCCATTTGCACCTCTCCTCCTTTGCTGTATTGCCCTCCCAGATACTTGTTTCACACCACGGTTAGCCAGAACTATACTAATAGTTTCACACCACAGCATGTATAAGGGCATTTGGGGAGGCAACCGACGCTTCGATCAGCGGCTTGGGGGAACTAGCAGGCGGATTGGTTTGGAGTGTGTTTGGGAGAGGGTGTGGGGAGGCATATATAAAGGCATTTGGGTAGCAGAATCGAGAGGTCGCGACATTTCAATTTGAAAAGAAGGGGCGGTAAAATATTACAGACAGTTTTTAATACAAACCATTTGTGATGAGGTAATATCACAGACGGTTTTTAATATAAACCTTTTTTGAAATATCACAGACTATTTAAATAAAAAAACCACCTGTGATAATTTATATGCGGTTTTCACCATGAATCGTCTGTGATATTTCTCTTCACAGACGGTTTGTATTAAAACTGTCTGTGATTGTACTTAATACTGACGGATTTGGTTAACCATCTGTGATAAGACGTCTATTATAACTTGTTTTGTAGTAGTGCTCGTACATGCATCCTCAGAACTGGGCCGATCGTGTATGCATGCATGTAGCCCAGCAAAATCTCTCTCTTGTTGGGTTCATATACTGTTAGCGCTAGCAGCCAGCCCATCACAATTGGGACCTAGGATGGGAGTTGTCAATGCAGGTTCTGTATGTATTGATTCTGTTTGTGCCTTCCATAGTTTCAACTTTGGATTGCAAGCTGCCTGCCAAGGAAGAATATGATTAATAGTTAATAATGTGGGAGCTTTTTATTTTGCTTATCTTTGAGCTCCAGAAATTAAGGTTCAATATTAATGGTGTGCCATTTCTGAGAAACTGGAGTTGGAATTTGCCCATTGCAGAAGAGAAATTGAGATTAGCTAGGATAGCACTAATTAATACCAGTTTGTTTCAAGCGTTGTCCACATGTCGTCGGTGGGATTAAGAAGGTTCACTGCTAAATAATGTGTCACTGTACATGTTCTGGCAAAACGATGATAGTATTAGGATAATTGCTACCACTTAGTACGACTGGACTTTGAAGCCATGCAATCTAGGGCAATTAATACCTGGTGGTTGTGGATTGGTACCCATGGCTGCCATCCCTTTCACTCGAATTGGCCTGTATGGAAAAACCCACGATTCAGAGATTCTGAGCGAGAGAGAGAGAGAGAGAGAGAGATCTGCATCATTGCGTGCTCCTGTGCTAGATGGTTTGGTGAGGTGGTTGAAACAGGGTAGGCCGGCCATATCGTACCTTCTTTCCTTGTCCTTATAGATAGACGTCCTTTATGGTCTTCACTCATGGGACCTGATCGAGAGCATCAATCAGCTTCAATTCGTAGGGTGTTACTGTGTTCTGCACCAGGTTTACTGTAGGTAGATGCTGCTCTTCCAGCTATCAATCGGATGAAATCGAAATCTAGCTGCTGGATTAATTGCTTAACTTCATGACATAAAACTTCATGACCCACCATCGTTTGCATGGGCATCTAGGTATATCATGGAAGATCAACATACTAGCGTTTATAGTAGAAAAGCTCTGTCGGCAACAACTCGAGCTAGCTATAATCTTTCCTAGCAGTAGGTTACTCACTTTGGTAGAGCTTCAGAATCAAATTTAATCTCTGTTCAAGTATCAGAATCAAATTCAGTGCATTTGTCAGCACCACTAATTAGTGGGTTGAATAACACAAAGTTGAATGCGTGCCGTCGCAGCTAGGGCAGGAATACATACGACTACATCGATCCTTACATGGCTCCTTACTCGGGACAAAAACACATACCTAGATAGGGACGCCCAAACGTTGGCTGTAGTACTGCCTCTTATTGGATTTGTGCAGGAAGCAAGTCTGATACTTGTGGGAGTCATGCATGTGGACCAGCATAGGTATCCCATGTCGCCAAGTGCAGATCTTACTAGCCTTCTAAGGCTCACTCAACTGAAGTACAAAGCGGTAATAATTGTACCATTCTCCAGGTCTTGCAAGCAGATGTAGCCTCAATTTTGCTGAATATTGGTGCTGATCATTCGTGGTTTTCATAGCTAAACATGTCAGGATGAATTTATCAGAAAATGTGAATGTTTAGGATCACAGTAGGGGGTGAATGATGCTTTTAATTTTTCGCCAAGTATTCGTCAATTTTTCACTTCAATAGCTATTAGAAGTTATGGAGATCAAGAACCTAAAATTTTGAAAAATGTTGGTGGTACAATAATTTCATCCCGTGAAAGTACAAAATAGAACAATTCCAAATCCAAAAGGTAAGTTCTTTTGGGCTACGTCTTGTAGCTTTTTGACCATAGTGCGGGTGCTCGTGTGAACAAATAGAAAGTTGATAAGTTGATGAGCCATTTCTAAAAGACTATCTTGATAAGCCGCTTCGAAACGGTGGTAAAAAAAGCTATCCTGTTTATTTGTTCGAGTGAAATCATAAGTCATAAGCTAAAAAAACAAACCCAAAATCCATGAGATTTTTTATCCGTAGATCTAAAAGATTTAAAACTTGAATCAAGATTAGATCACACCCTTAACAATATATCCCAACAAAAAAATCTTAAAAGAACTTAAGATAATTGGGATCTTTTGGTTCATATAACCCTGCTGCACTAAAACCGGGTTAAAACTTAAAATTGAGCCAACTCTCAAATCAAACCTCCAAATCTCTTGAAATTTGTTATAATCTTCTCTAGAATGTCAGGAACCTATTCCAAATCGGGCAAAGCTAAGCTATACATAAAAAGACATGATAAGTCAGCAAATTAGCATAAGACATAACAAGATGTAAAAGCAAGATATCATGTCACACATGGGTAATAATCAAAACTCTATGTAGTTATATTATAATGTAAGTTGCTGAAATTAAATATGCGTTATGGTACAGTTGATGCAAACAAGTCAAAATCTCCATCAAAACAAGACAAAAGGACTAATAACCTTCAAATCTTCCCGCAAAGAAGCAAAATGAGAATAATCAAAAGCCTTAGTAAAAATATCTGCAACATGTATGCTCCAACTCTACAAAGTGAAAACAACACCATCCTTCTCTACATAGTTTTTAAGAAAATAGTATCTAATATCAATGTGCTTGGTTCTAGAGTGTTGCACTGGGTTTTTAGTAATATGTATAGCACTAGTGTTGTCACAGAAGAGAGGAGCACTATCTAAGACCAACTCATAGTCATGAAGAGTACATAAAATCCAGAGAATCTGAGAGCAACTACTAGCTGCAGCTATATATTCTGCCTCAGTAGTGGACTATGCAACAGATGACTACTTCCTAAATGACCAAGAGATAAGAAATATGCCTAAGAAGTGACAGGTGGCAGAAGTATTCTTCCTATCTATTCTATATCCCGCAAAATTAGCATTAGAAAAGGTCTGAATAGAAAGTACAGAATCCAAAGTTAAGAGTGCCCTAAAGATACTTAAAGATGCGATACACTGCCTAAAGATATGAGGCATGAGGAGAAGCCTGAAATTGAGCATATCATACCATGCCTTGAACAGTGAAAAACAACACTATTTTAAATCCAAAAATCTATAAAACTTTTGATCCATAGATTCAAAAGACTTAAAATTTGAATTAAGACTAGATCATGATCTTAAGAATCTATCACAACCAAAAATTTTGAAAGAACTTAAGAGAATTAGGATATTTTGGTTCGTGTAGCTCTGTTGCATCAAAACTGGGCCAAAACCTAAAATTGAGCTAATTCTCAAACTAAATATCCAAATCACTTAAAATTTAGTATGTACATTCTCTAGGATATTAAAACTTATTCCAATCAACGATCAAGAAAATTATTGCCAAAGTTCTGACTTTTTCGTTTGAAGGAAGGTTACACCAAAATCAGACAAAAACAAAAAAGGATGAACATGATTTGCTTGTGGGTGGGCGATAGCCAAGATGGCTCTAGATATGTTCTCACATGTCAGAGCAAATAAGAATACTAAAGAAATTGAGCCGCAAACACTCGGATCAAGAAATCACTCATGAGGGTCAAATCCAAGCAAAACCTAATTTCTTCATGAACTTACCAACCAAGTGTCTATAAGTGGAGATTGATTTCCAGAGGTTATCTTCATCTCTTACATGTTTTTGGCATAACAAGATCAAGAAGGGAAGAGAGAAAAGCAAAAACTAACCAAGTCAAGAGTAAGTCAATCAACACAAGAGGGATCCGTGGAGATAAGTAAAGATTGATGTATTGCTACTTGAGGATAATGATTTTACAGCTACTCTACTTGAAGGATAAGAGAGCACACAACAACACTCAACTTCTTTTAAACCCTAACCCTAGAATACTTGGTCACAATGAGAGCGAGAGGATGGTTGGATAGATAACTTCAAGTCTCCGTCCCAACACGTTACATAGATAGCCCAGCTAACCCCATCTAACCCTTAGTAGATGCTATCTACTTAGTACATATGGATGAAACCTAATAACGCTACACACGGGTTTTAACTCACACACACATAAACTATATTTTTGCACATTTTTCAAAGCACATAAGTCTGAATCCGCTAAGTTATTAACAAAGACTAAGAAATCGTTTCTAAGTATAAGTTCTTCACAACTTGATCCACGTTAGCTGTAACATGCATATGCAACACATATGCACTGACTTAGGTCAAACCAAATCATCTCATGACTCAAATTTACCAAAATCATCTATTTCTATAATTTGTCCAGAAAAATTTGTAAACCTACAAATTTTAAATTTTTTACTTCTCTAAAATAACAATGATTCATTACGATAAAATTCTAGACATTTCCATGTAATCTTTCAAG
This sequence comes from Dendrocalamus sinicus, assembly GCA_036346575.1. NCBI lineage: Eukaryota > Viridiplantae > Streptophyta > Magnoliopsida > Poales > Poaceae > Dendrocalamus > Dendrocalamus sinicus. Next base: position 27,677,561 of record CM070674.1, on the reverse strand, counting down.
ATGGCCAAAGCAAATCAGGTCGACACCATATTTATACAGATCTGAAGTTGTCAACAGCCAAGCATTCTTGTTAGACCTATTAGAGTATTAGACCCCACTGGTGTGGACAGGATACCAAACAAAGCAAATGTCGCCCACCCAACTCTTTATCCGGTCTCTGGGGGCACTCATTCTATTCTATGCTGAAACAAGAGAAGGCCAAGAGGCTATTATTTAGCACCGAGTAGGGTCATTGGAAGATTAGAGAATGTGTTTAATTGTGATGTGCCATTTACCTCTAGGTACCTGCATCAGATTAAATAATCATAACGAATCGCATTATTGATTTGGCCGTACTTTTGTCAGTAAAAAAAGATGGAAAGGAAGGCGAATGAAAGGCGACAGACAATAATTGATAGTCCGATCCAGGGGCTGATGGTATAACGGATCTTGTCGTGCTTGCCAGTCATCAATTTATGACCAAGTTGGAAAGAGACGCCGACATGAGTCATTCAGAAAGATTGGACCTTTGGTTTTTGATGCATGCACACACGTTGATGCCAGAAACATACCACTCAGATGTCCTGAAGTAGCTAACAGTACACCGTTTTTATTTATTTATGATCACGGTATGCTACGACCACAGCAGTACGACTTTGGTTTTATGACCACGACAGGTAATCGTAGCTACAGTACTCTTTCATGGTCGTAGCTACAGTACTCGATAGTTGTAGATTTTACTGGTCGTTAGTCAAGGGCGTTGCGGTCAATGGTCGTAAGGTATGCATAGTATGTTCATGGTCGTAGATTTTGCAGACTATCTTCATAGTCGTAGGTTTTGCAGACTACCTTCATGGTCGTAGGTTTTGCAGACTGCTTTCATGGCCGTAGTCTTGGCTGTCTTGTCGATACTTGTAGACTTTACAGTCTGTTGTTCTGCCTGCAGTAGTCGGAGGCTTAGTGATCGGTTGTCGTAGGCTTCTCGGTCGGTACTCGTAAACCTTCATGGTCGATACGAGTGCTTCACTCATGTGATTGTCGAGTACGTCGAGTACTTGGGTTGGGCCAGTGGTTGCCTAGTCGGTGAGTGGTGGTCGTTGATGGATGGTCGCTGTTTGAGGTACTCGTAGTCGGAGGACTCGGTACTCAATAGAAGTGGTTTCATGACCAGAGCAAGTGGCCGGGTGTTGGAATGTTGTCTGTACTCGTAGGTTTCGAGTACATGCTGCAGTTGGTGATACTCAATAGTCGGTACTCGATAGTTGTCAGTAGCAGTGCGAGTGGTCTGAGGGTTTGTTCCAGGTAGCGATAAACTCTGTGCGGTCGTAAATGTGCTGGGTGATGGTCGTAGAGGGCGTGGTTCTTGTCTAGAGATAGGCAAGGATGTGTTTTGCTAATGTGTGATGATTACGGTCAAGTTGGAGAGAACTTGTACCCGGAGATGGTTTCTTTGGTCTTTGCATGTGTAGATGGACATGGAGACGGCCATAGTCGGTGACGAGGAGGACCATAACTAGGAAGGGGTACTCTGAGGTCTAGACGGTCAGAATGTCACGCGAAGTGGTCAAGTTCATGCTGGAAGCACATGAAGATCAAAGGTGGATGTAAGCAGCTGCAATCATTGTTTCGACATAGCTTCTTCAACCATGTACTGGCAAGCAGCTGCGGTTGATACTTCCACTCAGCTGCGGTCGATACTTCCACTCGGTAGCACGCTGCTGCGGTTGGTACTTCTGTTCGTGATCTAGATTACTTTGTTTCTGTTTCTCTGCGTTGTGCTTTGATTTCAGGTAATAAAAAAACAGAGACAATCATTTACCCCTCATCTGATTGTGTCATACGATCCTACATGAGTACACAGCTAAATTAACTCGGATTGACGCATTGATAGACAGATTTGGCCATATCAACTCAAGAATTTTTTTACTAGAGTACAACCAGTGATAGAGCATTATGATTGCCATTTTGAGCTCGAACATTATTGTGCTTTGCATTCAGGAGATCAATGGCTTTAGATTAGCTTAATGTTAGATGTTAGTAGGGAACAGTGCACAAGATTTCTTTGCTGGCCATCACCTTTTTGTTGCTTAAGTTGCAATTTTCATATTTTAAAAGTTAGACACAATATTTTAGTTCCTTTGGACTCGTCTCTATAATGTTTCGTGTGATACTGTGGTGGACTGACAAAGTGTCGGTACCAGAAATCAGCACTTCTACCTTCTCTAATCTTTTTTCTCCCTTTTTTTTTGTTTGCTGTTGCTAAACAAACTAGCGATAGGTAAATGATTTCGCATATTCAGAGGACAGCAGAACAAACACACAACTATTTTTGCAAGTTTATTTCAGTTTCAGATTTTCAGTACTAAAAAGGCCAACCTGCTCATTCCAGTTACGAGATGTCGCAGATGATCGATGATGGGGGTTTCAGTTTCACCACCACATTCCACACAGAGAAACACTGCCATCACCTCACTTTCTCAGGTTAGCCCGAGGGTCAGTCTTCACGTTGCTTCAGTAGTACTAGAATTGGGCCACTTAGGCATGTGGAGTGCTCCCATTTCAGGGAGGTGCACAATAAAGGAGGGGAGGGGAGCTAAGCACCACTGTTTCTCAAGAACAGATGAAGTCAGAAGCCACTCACAAGGCTGCAGCAAGCAGCAGGATGGCGGTCCTGCAATCTCCGGTTGGATTGAGGAGCATCTTGGGCTCCATCGTAGCCTTCTTCATCGTCGTCAGCTCCGTCTCCCTGTTGCTCGACCGAGGCCAGGAACCGCAGGTGCAACTGGCGGTTGAGCACGAGCACCAGGAAATCCAGGTGAAAGTGGCAGCAGGTGAGCATCAGGAAATCCAGGTGAAAGTGGCAGATGAGCACCAAGAGCAGACGAGGGGCCAGGAAGCACAGGTGCAGTGGACAGCTGAGATCCTAGACTCGGCGAGGTACTCCGGCGGCGGTGAGGAGTGCGACTGGTCCTCAGGACGGTGGGTCTACGACAACGTCTCCCGGCCATTGTACTCCGGGCTCAAGTGCTCCTTCATCTTCGACGAGGTGGCCTGCGACAAATATGGCCGGAATGATACCATGTACCAGCATTGGAGATGGCAGCCCCATGGATGCGACCTTCCAAGGTACGATTACATGTTTCCCTAGAATAGTCAGCGTGATTTATAGCTAAATTAGGTCTAGCTCAAACAAAATATTCCAGATCTGAAATTGCAGTACTAGTAAGTAGTAACGCAAGTTTACTCAGTGTAGCAGACTACTGAACCTGAGCTGTTGAAGGGTAAGAATTTGTTACCTTCAATAATTCAAGTTTAGTATTCGGCAGTACTGACTCAACTTGCTTAAAAGAATCAATAGAGCTCCTGCCTTCTTTTTCAAAAATAATATTTTAATTTTCTTGAAGCAGAGAATCGTTCAGATGATGTATAAAGAAACCAGGACAACTGGACAAGTAGTTTTTTAGTAAAAGAACGAATTATTACTTGTTAGGATTGCAAAACTAAGCTGATTGCTCTGGTTAGCCAGAGGACAAATGGAAATCAAACATAGAGAGAAATCAGTGGGCAGTGAAAGACCAAAAGTGAGATAAATTTGCATGTTGTTCTTATTTTTGTTATCCATTCCATAAGCCTACAAAACATATCATATTTGGCATAATTTCAGCAAGCCCTATTGTGCATGGTATTTATGACATGATGTCGCATTTTTTACATGTTGAAACAGATTCAACGCCACGAAGCTGCTTGAAAAGCTCAGGAACAAGAGATTGGTCTTTGTGGGCGATTCACTCAACAGGAACCAATGGGTTTCTCTGGTGTGCATGGTGGAGGCCTCTATACCTGACGGGCTCAAGACGCGCGTTTACAATGGCTCACTTATTTCCTTCAAGGCATTGGTATGTCTGAAAAAACTTGCTCACGTTAAGCTTCCTACCGGCTACAGAAACTAGGAGGCATCTCACTTTCTGTTAGCTGATTTGAACACATTATTTCAGGAATACAATGCGACAATAGACTTCTATTGGTCGCCGCTGCTACTGGAGTCAAACAGCGACAACCCCATAATTCACCGAGTGGAGTATCGGATCATAAGGGCAGAAAAAATTGAAAAGCATGCCCGTGTCTGGAACGATGCTGACATTATCGTTTTCAATTCTTACCTGTGGTGGAGGAAGCAGAAGGCTGATATGAGGATGAAGGTCATGTAAGTGCATTTCTTTCCTTGTTCATACTCAGTATGTATCTGAACTGATGCAATTGCAATTTATCTGAACCTATGCAATTACATGTTAGCTGATGTCAACCAAAGGCACGAGTTATCTGAACTGATGCAGCAACAAGTTACTAGTAAAGTTTGCAATGCAATGAACCGGGATTTGGTAAGTATTAATAACATGGCATCTTTTCCATGGTCAGGTATGGTTCATTTGAGGATGGTGATGCAAGGTTAGATGAAGTGGAAATGGAAGATGGTTTCGAGATAGCTCTGAAGAAATTAACCGAATGGCTGGGGACAAATATTGACAAGAGCAAGACTAGAATCTTTTTCGCAGGCTCGTCACCTACCCACACCTGGTGAGAGAACTACAACTACTGTTGCATGATTTGTCAACCGTTGAGCCTGAAAACCGACAAACTTAGCCTAACAATAACAATTCTAGTTTCATGGTCAGATACTGAAGATGGTAATTAATCAACTGTAAACATGAAAACTATACAAAATATTTTTGTCAGGGCTAGCGACTGGGGTGGAGACGACAGCAACAAGTGCCTTAACGAAACGCTACCGATCCAAAAAGACGGATATAAAGGTGCAACAACAGATTACAGTATGATGGACAAGGCTAAGCAGATCTTCGGAACATTGGAGCAGAAAGGTATACATGTCGAGATACTGAACATCACCCAGCTGTCTGACTATCGCAAGGACGCCCATCCTACGGTGTTCAGGAGACAGTTTGTTCCTCTAACGAAAGAACAGATTGCAAACCCGAGCATCTACGCGGACTGCACGCATTGGTGCCTCCCGGGTGTTGCTGATGTGTGGAATGAGTTTCTGTATGCGTATCTCCTGCACAAATGATGTAGATACATGTAATGTGTTCTTTGGCCATTTTTTTTTGGAACTTGTGGGTGTCTAGGTTGGGCTGCTTATGCGTACATAGGACATGGCCCCCATCAAAATTTACATTCAAGTGTAAAGAAGAAAAGAGGAAGAACATGAGTGACGAAATGATGGATGGACCTTGTTTAGCTCTGAGATGCTATGTATAGTGGTCACATGAGAAGGCTGAAGCTCAAGGTTAGTTAGGACCTGAAATGTCGAAGGCCTCGGTCTCTTGATGCATTGGGGTCTGGGTGGCCTAGCTAGCTAGCTTCACCCCCCAAAATCGTCCAAGACGAAGACGACGAACAAGTGGAGTGATCCATGGCTTGAGCCTCGCAGGGAAGATGCTCGGATGGATGATCCAATTCAAGCTGTTTCTACGTTTGGACCCCGTCAACAAGCCGAACGATGCTGTCGTACGTAGGTACCATCCAAGGTTCCAAAATCTGGAACCGGAGAAAATCCCAGCCGGTGGCCGGTAACGGTAACCAGCCTTACCGGAAAAACCGGCAAAAAAATCGGTCTTAATTTGAAAATCAAAACTTGAATTTTGGGATATTTTGAAACCGATAACCGAAAAAACCGGCTAGTAACAGGAAAAACCGATCAAAATTTGAAAATCAAAAATTGATATCGATCGGTTTTTTGGTTACCGATCTCCACCGATAGAAACAGTAACAACTAATAACCGCCGAAATTTTGAAGCCCGTACCAACCATCCATCTCTTGCTTTTAGTCAGCTATACACTCCCTTGTAATTCACGTAGGCGTGTTGCTGTTGGTTAATTCATCTACTCCTATGCCATGCATGCACATCTACTAGCCTGTCCGTCAGGTTAATTAGCCAACGAGATTAAATATTTTTCAGTCAGCGATCGATCGGCGGATCCATCTATCAATCTCGATTCATTCGTTCGTCTGTGGCCACACCCTGCTGGGGTCTCAGGTCCATTTTCAGTAGCTGTTCCGTTTTATTCACATCTGTCCTCTGAAACGAAAGCAGAGGCCAAGATTGCAAGTTGTGTATACATCGACCCAGGGAGTTACTCTTCTCTGACCCACGATTCATTACCAACTCACCATGCACATGCCAGTCCCAACAACTATCATCGTCACTGTATCAATCATGCTTTGACTAGCAGATGAGCCAGCTGCCATTCTCCTACACCAAAAATTCTGCTTAAAAAAGAAGCATCACACTGCATTCATTTCTGTTTTCTTGTTGATTGGTAGCTGCAAATTTCTCTGTTATACATGCACTGCACAGGCATCACTGCAACATCAGACACGCTTGTTGCATTGCATCCTCAGGACAGCATCATCCACCTGCTTCATATCTTCTTCCTTCAGTAGATCCTTCAACAGCAGCACGAAAAATAACATCCTGAGATACACACCAATATGATCACAAAATTTTTACTCAAAACACCACGCCGTTACAGTGTCTCCACAAAGCCCAAGCAACGGATGGAATGTCTACTTCCCTGCAACCAACCATTTTGTCCCGGAGCCAAGTGTTCCTAAGCCATTTCTGTCCTTAATTCATGATGCAACATGTTTGACTACTCAGTTATAGTTCTTGCGAAACTAATGTCCCCTTCCACACACATTTTGAACCAACAAATCAGGATTTATCACTTTGTTGTACAAATGCATTGCATGTTAGACCAGCATTCCCAGAAAATAATTGTGCATTCTTGCATAGATAACTTACATTAAATTTATGGATTGATCATTGGTACACAACTTCCCTGGGCAGGCAACTGTTTGTGTACACTTTCCTTGTAAATATGAAAACAGAGATGTATGAACAACTGATCTTAAGTTGTGAAGATGCTGCTATATGGAATCAGTGAACTGAATTAATCGGCTGATTGGGTAATTCTGATTCATGCGCTGCCTTGAAGGTGTTCTTCGTCTGCCTGATAGCAGGGTGCAGCATCTGCTGGTTCAACACAGTCTGCTTTGTGCTCTGCATACGCAGCTTCTCTGCAAGCAGTCGCCACCCTGGCCCTCTCCCTCCCCATAAGCTTCAATGGGCTGAGCGCTGCCTTCTGCACCCTCTTTGCCAACGCCCTCTCCCCTTATTCCCCATCTGTCTACCTCCTCCTCAATGCCATCCTCCCTCTCGCCGTCTCTATTATTGCGCTCCCAGCGATCCTCCTCTGCCACCCACAGGATGGCCACCTTCACAGCGTGCCCAAGCATGACAGACGTGTCTTCCTCGCCCTCTACATCCTCGCATTCATCACTGGCATATATTTAGTCATCTTCGGCTCTTTCACCACAACCAGCTCCACTGCATGAGTGCCATGGTCCTCCTTGCCCTTCCACTCATCATCCCTGCCTCCTCCAGTTGCTCTCATGTGGACATGCATGATCCTGATCCTGCATTGCCACTCAACCATGATGACCCACAAGAGCCGCTCTTAACTCAATAATGATCACCAGAGGGAGTCCAATATGCTGAAACCGGGGGAATACCAGCTGCAGGGCTGTTGCTGTGGGACAATACTGGTGACGAGTAGCGTGTTGGTTCTTGGTGAGGAGCATAGTGCAAAGAAGCTCATTCAGTGTGTTGATTTCTGGCTCTACTACACAGCCTACTTCTGTGGTGCCACTGTTGGGCAGGTGTACAGAAATAACTTGGGGCAGATTGCGCAGTCAAACCAACAATCACAGCTCACCATGCTTCTTGCTGTCTACTCCTCCTGCTCCTCCTTTGGCAGCCTTCTCTCTGTACTCTCTGACTTCCCTCACAGGTCCCTCTGACTTACTCTATATACATGCATATATCTTAATCCTCGTCGATTGGCCTCCTAACTAACTATATATGCAATTCACATGCAGCAAGGTGTCATTTGCTTGAACAGGATGGCTTGCGGCTGTGTTGGTGCCCATGCCAATGGCCTTCTCCCTGATGTGGAAAATGCACGATGAAAACACTCTGGTAGCAGGAACAGCGCTAATTGGCCTAAGCTCAGGGTACATCTTCGCTGTGGCAGTGTCAGTGACCTCTGAGCTCTTTAGGCCAAATAGGATTGGCGTGAAGCACAACATACTCATCACCAATATCCCTCTTGGCTCACTCCTCTAAAGCCAGGTTGCCACCCTGGTATACGATGCAAATGGCCTAAGGATGACAGTACTGGACAACCGCACTGGCACGGTTGACACCATGGTGATGTGCATGGGGGCAAAGTGCTACTCGATAAAGTTATTCATGTGGGGTTCATCACATTGCTGGGGTTGGCATCAAGCATAGCCCTATTCTTGAGGACAAGACCAGCTTATGCTACTGTTGCTGGTCAGTCTAGTTGTAAGCACCTTAGCCAAGTTTCTAATTGACAGAGGAACTCCTTGATCTCTCCCTTACTGCTCTGAAATCATGGCTAGCATCTACGAGTTTTGGTTGAGTTCTAGCTGAACTGGATTAGAGGCAATACATGTAATGAACACCATCACGATTCATGAGATTCATCAATACGGCAGCAAATTATCAGCTTAGCAGCTGGTATGTAAAGGGTAGAACCAGTATTCTGTTTACAGGGCATCGATGTTAACATGTAGGCCCAGGATTGCAAGAAATTAGATCTGACTGTTTTTTTGCTGATCGAATGGAGTCATGCATGAATGCATCAATGGAGGACATTCCTCCATGTTTACTTTTGGTATGTACTACTTTACATAGGACCTGCCTATAAATCAGAACTACAAAACTACCTTCTTTCAATATTCTTCTAAGTCATAACGCAAATAAGAGAAAGAAATTCAGTTTTCCAGATAGCACAAAAATGACACAAAACTTGTAGTTTTGGAAGAATGGCCTAGCTGGTCGCTTCCAGTGAGTTGTAATCACAAAAAAACATACTTGATTAGCAGAAAACCCTAGAGCAGAGAGTAATCACGAAAACAATAGACCAGGTTCACCTCTCCAGGCCTAATAATTTTGTCGTTTTATTGTTAGAACATAACATACAGCCAGTGACATCCAATCTGGATATGTATGTGTGTTGAAGCCCAAAAAGAGATGTTTTTGTTGTTATGAAAGAAGGGCATACAGTTATACTCATTTAAACTTCCCTGGAAGCTACCATCCAGAAATTTCATAGAAGTATGGCAAATATTGCACAAACTGCAAAAATGTGACATCCATATTACCTCAAACAACGGGCTACAACTGAAGGACGGGAATACAAATGACTTGATAGGACCCATGAGTCTATGACTTTTTTCTCACATCATTCTTCCCCCATGGATTCAAGGCTTCCCTCATAGCTTGACCCTCTGGACTGCTTTCCCAAGCTCTTTTTTCTGACTCCAAAACAGTCACCTTCTCATCTGTAGTACATAACCAAACAGAAAAATATAACTGACATTGCTCTGCACCAATGAACAGAACTTGACAAGATGGATGGCACGAGATAATATAAAAATTAAAAACAGAAGTTCGGACTGTTATTGAAATCTAATGACTTGAGGTGAGGAAACTTTGGTTGGGATCTTTGGCAAATGATTTCTAGAAGTATCCGTAGCTACTGGTTGGAAACTCAGATCAATCGGAGAAGTGCTTAACAGAAAACAAAGAAACTGGACAAGGGGTTGGATGATGAGCAGGAGCGGGCGCAGAGACGCACAGAAGCCGGTGTGGATCATGAAGAGCTCCATGGATGCGCCTATGGCCGCGCCGCCGGCGGCGATCTTGAGGTACCACCCCAGGAACCTACTCATATGTCCTTCCTTTACCTTTGGCTGCGATGCGATGCGATCTTACTATCTCGCACTGAATTATTCTGCCAATTAGCGAGCGCTCCCTAAATCTGCAAGCTGCCACGAAGGCTAATCATTCAAATGAACGAATCGGACATCAAGAATAAGCATGCCAGAGAGAGGGAGAGACTGTACCTTGCAGCTTTCAAAGGCAGAGACGGCCGGAGACGGGCAGGATGGTCGGCGGCGGCGGGTTTCAGGCAGGGGAAAGACTAGCGACCGAGTGCGTGGACGGACCCGTCTCGGACCCTGACATGGCCCGAGAAAATCATGGATCGTGACGTACCCGGTCCACTCGGATGAGGGTCGCGAGTAGAAAGCAAATGATGGGGGTATAGCCCATAGTTGACTCCAAGGCCCAACAAGGCAAAGCCCAGATTAAATAAGGCCCAACTGGACTGACTAGTCTACGGCGACTCGATTAGACTGAACTGAACTGAGCTGAGCTGCTGCTCTCTTCTGCTTGCCTCTGTCATGGATCACCGGCAATCTTTCGCCGCAAGTGAACTCTCAAATGCGCACTCAAGAACACGATGAACACAGGTGTTTGGTGCTGCAAAACGGGGCAGCTTTTTCTGATATATTGCTCGCTTATTTAAAGGATGATTACAAGCCAAAGATTACTACTACCTGACTAAGAATGAATGCATGGCGTTTGAGATTACCTGACTAAGAATGAATGCATGGCGTTTCTGCATGATGCCTACAAACTAATGCATGGCTGCACAACTAACGGACGCATGAATGCATGGCAATCTGCATTCCGCAATTAACACAGGAAACGGAAAAATAAAGAACGACTGAAACAGTCACGATGAATGAAGAAACGGTGAGCCGCTTGGAGTAATTTCAACATTTCTCCCCCTAGTCCTTCCTGTGCTCACCGATCTTGTTGACGCCGATCAACGCACGCAGTTGCTGAAACCGCACGCGTCCAAGCGCCTTGGTCAGAACATCCGCTAGCTGGTTCTCCGTCGAAATGTGCCGAAGGACGATCTTGTTTCCGTCGATGCACTCCCGAATGTAGTGGTAACGAGTGTCGATATGTTTGCTTCGGTCGTGAAAGACGGGGTTCTTGCTAAGGGCAATGGTGGACTGGTTGTCCACCTTGAGCTCTGGCGCTCTAGACTCCGTGCCGACCATGTCAGACACGAGCCGAGCTAGCCAGACGCCTTGGCAGGCTGCTGTAGCCGCCGCAATGTATTCCGTCTCGCATGAGGACATAACCACCACCTTCTGCTTGGAGGACTGCCAGGTGATGGGGTTGCCGCCGAGGAAGAAGATGACGCCGCTGGTACTCTTGCACGTGTCGACGTCGCCCGCCATGTCAGCGTCACTATAGCCGACCAATTGAGCTCGTTCATCCTCCCTCCTGGCGTAGTGAAGACCGTAGTCACGCGTTCCCGCCACGTACCGTAGCATGTGTTTCACTGCGTTGAGGTGGTCCTAGCGTGGTTTCTCCATGAACCGGCTCAGATAGCCCACCGCGTAGGCAAGATCTGACCGGGTGTGCACCAAGTAGCGCAGTCCGCCGATGACGCGCTTTGATTTCGGTGGCGCCAACCAAGAGAAACGAAGCTCGCTTGCTCAACTTGAGCCTTGGTTCAATCGGTGCCAGACAGGGGTTGCAGGTGCTCGTGCCGCTCCGCTCAAGCAGCTTCCCTGCATAGGCAGATTGACAGAGCGAGATGCCGCCTGACCCTTGGTTCACCTCGATGCCGAGGTAGTACGACAGCAACCCGATGTCGCTCATGAGGAAGACGCGCTTCATCTTGAGCTTGAACGCCACGATCTCGTCGTTGCTAGTGCTGGTGGTGATCAAGTCGTCGACGTAGACCCCGACGACCAGCCGCGATGGCCCTTGGCTCCGCATGTACACGTTGTGCTCGGAGCTGCTCCTCTGGAAACCAAGTGATGCCATGGACGCATCAAGCTTGGCATTCCAGGCCCTCGGTGCCTATCGGAGACCGTATAGCGCCTTGCGAAGACACAGTACTTTGTGCTCACTGCCGTTGATGATAAAACCTGACGGCTGGCTCACGTACACCTCCTCCTTGAGGTCGCCATTGAGGAAGGCGCTCATCACGTCCATGTGGTGGACTTCCCAGCGCTCGTGGGCTGCCAGAGCTAGCAGCGCCCTCGCGGACTCCATTCCGAGTTATAACCATCTCTGGTGGGAGTTGAACCATACGAGAGTACGGACGGACTCATAGGGAGCCCACCCACGCTCACTAGTTGGTGATGAATTTCTAGAATGACAGACTCTAGGGTTCGCTGAAACTACTTGAGCGGTCGCTGGGGGGCTCGAACAATTGGGGACGGGACCCTCGTCATGTTGTGAGTCTTGTTCATGGTCAAATTGACTCTTGCCATCCGGGGAAACTAGTTCCTCCAACTGGTGTACTACTGCGGGGGATATGGATACCTCCTCATCCTTTTACGTGGCGTGGTCTCCGAGATCTCAGGATGAATCTCCAGGGATAACCTCACCGTCAAAAGCAAGTATTGTCTGCTCGTATTCGTAGTAGACATCCATGTCAAGATATGCGTATCCAGCCATGTCGAACTAGTTCTCCTTATTCCATTCTCCTGCTATGAGGACATCAGAAGAAAGAGAACTTATCGACAAGGAAATTACTGGAGTCTTGGAAGAATTGATCCCAACGGACGGCTCCAACTGTCGGTGTTTCAATACTGATCTTACGTATGATTTGTTTGGATTCGAGGAATCTTACTTATGACTACCTTATAAAATCTCTCCCTTATCGATAAAGCTATACTTGAAGAATATAATAGCGTAATAATTAGAGGATTATTATATCCTCGTCACTATCCAATCAAAATTTGTATACCATATTTGCGAAAAGGCTCTTGTATTTTTGTGAGGAAATTTAACAATAGATTGAGTTGGACCCTTCAATATGTATGCCCTCTTAACTTGCCTTGAATTTTGGGAGCATACTCATCAATTTATTTCCTAAGAGCAGGACCTATTACCATTTCATCTAGATTGAACTCCCGAACAACATTACACCTGTTTGGTTGTGGTTTTGGATCTTAATCTTGTGCTTGTGAAGCTTGTAGTTGTGTTAAACTTGTGCTTCCATGAATACCATCATTTGCAAGGCTTGTTGTATCAACCCAAAACCTACTCATTTGTGAAATTTGACAATTCAAATATTCAATATTTCAAAAAAAAAAAAGGGATCAGCTACAGGAAAGAAACTGTGAGAACCATAAACACATGCCCCCCTAAAACTAGTGTTCTATTTCAGTTAAAAAAACCCTAAAACTGAACTGAGAAACACCTGAGCACCGGTGCGGTCGGGGCCGGGCCCACAGTCCAGAGACAAAGCGCACCCGTTTGGAGTCGGCTGAGAAGTAGCCGTTGGGAATCCGCCTACTAGCCGTTGCCGCGGCTGGCTGGCTGACTCGTCTTCCCTCCCTCCGGCAGTGGCACCCTTTGGTCTCAGGTCAGGTCATCCTCCGCCCCTACGAATCCATCGACATGCCGCCGCTTCCTCTCCTTCTTGCCGCCGTCTCCTCCTCCTCTCCTTCTTGTCCAATACCGGCCCCCCGTGGATCGCTCCTCCTCTTCCTCCTACCCTGCTGCTTCATTCTAGCCCTCCTTCCGCCGTCCGCTGCCGCCTTCGACGGCGTCGTCATCAGCCAGGCCGACTACCAGGGCCTCCAGGCCATCAAGCACGACCTCACCGACCCCTACAGCTTCCTCCGCTCCTGGAACGACACCGGCCTCGGCGCATGCTCCGGCGCCTGGGCCGGCATCAAGTGCGTCCAGGGCAAGGTCGTCGCCATCACCCTCCCCTGGCGCGGCCTCGCCGGCCGCCTCTCCGAGCGCATCGGCCAGCTCACCCAGCTCCGCCGCCTCAGCCTCCACGACAACGCCGTCGCGGGCCCCATCCCCACCTCCCTCGGCTTCCTCCCCGACCTCCGCGGCGTCTACCTCTTCAACAACCGCTTCTCCGGCGCCGTCCCGGCCTCCATTGGCACCTGCCTCGCGCTCCAGTCCTTCGACGCAAGCAGCAACCTCCTCACCGGCGTCATCCCGCCCTCCATTGCCAACTCCACCAAGCTCATCCGCCTCAACCTCAGCCGCAACTCCATCTCCGGCGAGATCCCGACGGAGGTCACCGACTCCCCATCCCTCGTCTTCCTCGACCTGTCCTACAACAACCTCTCCGGCCACATCCCCGACGCGTTCGCCGGCTCCAAGGCGCCGTCGTCGTCCAAACTGAAGGAAGCCATCACAGGGAGCTATCAGCTCGTCTTCCTCAGCCTCGCGCACAACTCGCTCGACGGGCCCATACCGGAGTCACTCACCCGCCTCAAGAAGCTGCAGGAGGTGGATCTCGCCCGCAACAAGCTCAACGGCACCATTCCCGACCAGCTCGGGTCGCTGGCCGAGCTCAAGACACTCGACCTCTCGGGCAATGCGCTCGCCGGAGAGATCCCGGCGAGCCTCGCCAACCTCACCACTCTCCGGTCCTTCAACGTCTCGTACAACAACCTCTCCGGCGCAGTGCCGGCCACGCTAGCAGAGAAGTTTGGGCCCGCCTCCTTCGCCCGAAACATACTGCTCTGCGGCTACTCTGCTTCGGCTCCCTGCCCGGTGTCGCCGTCTGCGGCGCCGGCATCACCAGCGCAAGAGTCCACTGGGAGCCGCCGCAAGTTTAGCACCAGGGAGCACATACTGATCGTGGCGGGGATAGTGATCGGCGTCCTAATCTTGCTAGCCCTCTGCTGCCTCCTGCTCTGTTTCTTGGCAAGGAAGAGGACTGGTACAAGTGGAGCGAGGAGCGGGAAACAGTCGGCTAAGGAAGCTGGTGCCGGTGCCGCAGCGGCTGGGCGAGGTGAGAAGCCAGGATCGGGTGCGGCGGAGGTGGAGTCCGGTGGCGATGTGGGCGGCAAGCTGGTGCACTTCGATGGGCCGATGGCGTTCACTGCCGACGACCTGCTCTGCGCGACGGCGGAGATCATGGGGAAGAGCACGTACGGGACGGTGTACAAGGCGACGCTGGAGGACGGCAGCTTGGTGGCCGTCAAGAGGCTGAGGGAGAAGATCACCAAGGGCCAGAAGGAGTTCGAGGCTGAGGCGGCGGTGCTCGGCAAGATCCGGCATCCCAATCTGCTGGCATTGAGGGCATTCTACTTGGGGCCAAAGGGGGAGAAACTGCTCGTCTTCGATTTCATGCCCAAGGGGAGCCTCTCTGCATTCCTGCATGGTGAGATTCCTACTTTGCTCTATATCTGTTGTTTGGGATTCATAAGAATAGTTTCTGCTAAGTAGTTGATTAATGTGTCCTAGGCAATTCTAGCTCAGAAATTCTAGTTCAGAATTTTACTTGACTGTTTCAGCTTGTGAACTGTGTGCATCTTAAGGTTGCATTTTTGTTAAGGTAGTTCTATCTAAAATTTCTAGTTACTGCTAAGCAATTGGTCTGGGAAAATATTTAGAATCCATACATCTTCAGCTAGTTTCTGCTTACATGAAAGACTTGTTAACTGCTATGTCTCAGCAAATGCAAAGCCTGAACATCTGTCGATTCTGAAGATGCTCAGATCGATTTGTACTTCTGTCAGCCAGCAGATTTGAGAACTGCTGAAAATTTTGAGTTGCAATGCTTTTGATTCAACTAGGAGAACGAGCACCTAGTGTTAGTTTTAGATCATAACATCTGAAAAATCTTACGTTTGTTCGGAGCATCTCATCTCCATGGTCAATGCACAAAGTTCAGTAACCATGAGCTTAAAATGTGAATCAAAAGGTCAGGTCATATATATATATATAGGAAAATTACATAAGGCACCATGGTGCCTAGGCACCAACATCCGATACACGTGTATGATTGATAATTTTTTTGAGTTTGGGTATGAAAATGTTTTATACTCTTGATATATTTATGGTAAGTAAGTTTTGAACTCAGTTCAAATTAGTTTGAACTACTTTTGAGTTCAATGCAACTACAGTGAGTATATACCATAAAAATAGTTCAAACTAATTAAACTGAAGTTGAATTTAAATTTTTTCGGAGTTTGACATCTCAAATATACTTTTTTCTGGGTATATGAAGATACCCACATCAAACGTTGCGAATCTCGAAGCAAATCAATGGGTATTGATATTGGTGCCTAGGCACCATGGTGCATGAAACACTAGAGAGAGAGAGAGAGAGAGCTGAATCAAAGGCTAAGCTGTTCTTTTAACAGTAGCGCTTCCACAGATTTGCTCCCAACTCAACATTCATTTGCTTTTATCCTTGTGAACTTGAACTCGGCACTTCCAACACTTTGTTCTAACTCAATATTAACTGCAGTTCTTCTGACAATTGATGTTTCCTGATGGTATTCAGCTCGCGCCCCCAACACGCCGATCGACTGGCCGATGCGGATGACAATCGCCAAGGGCACAGCCCGTGGCCTGGCCTACCTCCACGATGACATGAGCATCGTCCACGGCAACCTCACCTCCAGCAACGTCCTCCTCGACGACCAAGGCGATCCCAAGATCGCTGACTTCGGCCTGTCCCGCCTCATGACGGCTGCTGCAAACTCCAACGTACTCGCTGCCGCGGGCGCCCTTGGCTACCGCGCGCCAGAGCTGTCCAAGCTCAAGAAGGCGAGCGCCAAGACCGACGTCTACAGCCTCGGCGTCATCATCCTCGAGCT
Source organism: Dendrocalamus sinicus (assembly GCA_036346575.1). Classification (NCBI taxonomy): domain Eukaryota; kingdom Viridiplantae; phylum Streptophyta; class Magnoliopsida; order Poales; family Poaceae; genus Dendrocalamus; species Dendrocalamus sinicus. The sequence continues at coordinate 27,661,018 of CM070674.1, read as the reverse complement.
GCTCACTGGCAAGTCACCGGCGGACACAACCAACGGAATGGACCTGCCGCAGTGGGTGGCGTCCATTGTCAAGGAGGAGTGGACGAGCGAGGTGTTCGACCTTGAGCTGATGCGGGACGCGGCCGCCGGGCCCGCAGGGGACGAGCTCGTGGACACGCTGAAGCTGGCGCTGCATTGCGTCGACCCGTCGCCGTCGGTCCGGCCGGAGGCCCGGGAGGTGCTCCGGCAGCTCGCGTTGATCCGGCCGGGACCGGAGGGCGGCGCCGGACCGAGCGAGGAAGGTGGCGCAGGGCATGTGGCGGCTTCTGCAAGCAACGAGTAGCAACTGGCCAGAATTAGGAGAAGAAAAGAAACGAACTTTTTAGCTAGAGGCTAGAGAGATATATTTATGAATTCTTTGATTTATTTGAAAGCTTAGTGTAGTAAACAGCAGTATTACCATCCATCAATGTTTGTTTTGGACAAGTTTGTATAGGCAAATCTTATTTGCGCTAGAATTCGCCGCCCTATCCTATTTGTACTGTGTGTGCCCATCCTGATGACTTTCTTATTAAGTTTCATGCACCAGTTCATCTAAAAGCTTAAGCTGATGAAAAAATATAGACAATTCACTTATACTTCAACACTCCCCCTCACGTGTAGGCTTCTTTAGGCCTAATACATGTAATAGAAGTGGACTTAAATTAATTACGTCAACCAGATCTTGAACTCGAGATCTCTTGGCTCTGATATCATATTAAGTTCGTCGCCCTATCCTCTTTGTACTGTGTGTGCCCATCCTGATGACTTTCTGAATTTGTTAAGAGTCTTGTTCGTGCCATGAAGTGCATCAGAACTACACAACAGTTTCAGACACTTTGAGGAATGCATAGACACTTTCTGAATGAACTTTTCGGGTGAGCTAGCAACGGAGTGCCTACCTACTGGTTGACTCAGCAGTCATATCACCAAAAATGCATGCAAGGATAACACCCTTTTTTTAACTAACCATGAGTAGGTTACCAGTAAAGTGGCTTTGGAACTTCCATGCGACGATTGACTGGCCATGAATCGCCGCTGAAAAGCTCGTGTCCAATCAGATAAGACCTAACATGAACAACTGAACTGCCCAACCTGGCTTGTAAGCCAGGGCTTCTGCTTTTTTTCCTTACCGAAAATACACTATAACGATGGTTAACTTTTTTAAATAATTAAATTAAAAATAAAAAGGTTATATTATTAAAAACAATGTAAAGAAATATGAAGAAAAACAAAAAAAAAAGCTTAAAAGACTAAAAAAAAAAGCAAAATTAAGAAGTTAGAAGCTGAAGTTATTTGGAACAGGATCTAAAAACCTACACAATCACTGAAGAATTGACGGTGTTCATAGCCGAGGTTCTTGTGCTGATGAGCAAAATTTGAACTTGTCAAAACGATTAACATATTGATGCATACGGTGGGGATTCAGCCATCTCCTTTTCTCATTATGATGCAAAAATGCAGGGTTGCCGAATTGCTTAGTCGTAGCAGTCCTGCATGTCTGTTATGGCAAACACCATAGAGGACACATATCTTGTTGTGCTTGCATCAATGCAATCCATAACGAACATACTCTGCTACCAGTTGCTCCTATTCTTCTTTTTGCCCAAAAAACAAGTAGTGCAGATACCTCCAAGGATCAATACTCGGTCGAAACACGCCAAGTGCTCTGATGTTGGGAATCGCCTATAGAATCAACACGCGCAAACGCCCTGTTGTCGGACGAGGAACAGCGCAGACCCTGAAGGGGGATACGACCACAAAGAACACTTCCACTCAGTGGTCATAACCGGTTCAGGGTCAACGGTCGTAAATCGTTTACGACTTGCTCACCCGTGATTGGCTTTGGCTCTCTCAAACGCACGCTTTGGCTACGGACTCTGATGCACGGTCGTGGACTGATTGCCGGAGGTGGGAACGATAAGGTAGAGCAGCAAACAGGACGGATCACAAGAAACTGAGGCACGATTATGCGATGCAAACTGACGCACCTTTTCTACTATGTTTTCACTGTTACTCACAGACTCAAAACTCTCAACGACTTACAGAGTATATATAGAGACAGCCAGCCACACCGGCCACTCACTCACCACGACTTCAGTCGCTTCTGCTGCGCTCAGCCACCCACCACTGCTACAGTACATTGTCGCTTGTCCATGTTGTTTCACTCAGCTCCCTCGGATTGCTTCAGTGACCAGCCTATGCCGACCGCTATAGTACCAGCCACTCGCCCATACCGGGTAGGTAGCCGACCAAGGACTTCCTGCGTCACCCACGACCACTCGTACTGACGTTTGCTACCAACTGCTACAGTGGTCGATGCACGACCATGACTGCTGGCTTCATTCTTAGCTTGTCTTCAACCGCTACATTGGAGTTTCGACCACGGACACGTAGGAGCTACGACCGTGACGCTAATGACTACGACTTTAGTCATTACAACCACACACAACGTGGTTATAACCAACTATGCATGCAGGTTTTGAGTCCTCTGAGTGCTATAGGGCCTGTTCTTTTGGGCTTTTCAAATCGGCTTTTGGCTTCTGCTACAGTACTTAACTTTCAAACGGAGTATTTTCTCAAGATGGGGTCTATAAGTTAAACGATCTACACGTTAAAAGCCCAATATCTGTACCAGCTAAAATCGCAAGTGAATATCTATCTCTTCGTAATCTGTACCGTAAACAGCCAAAATTCAAAAATTTCAGCCAAAAGCCATAAGCTGCAGCCGAAAAGAACATGCCCATAGTACTCTTACGAGTAGGGCGTCCGCTGTACTCCTCCGAGTATGACGTCCACAATACTCCACCGAGCATGACGTCCATAGTACTCCTCCGAGTATAACGCTCACAGTACTCCCCCGAGTATGCACTGATGAGGATGGACCATAACTCTCGACTACAATTATCGACCATCGATTATCGACCGTTGACTATCGACAACACACAGATACAGAATGCTCGCACATAACACGAGCACAACACACATACAACAAAATTAATCCAACATTCAGCAATTTTGGTCTGGGTGATTAAAAGTTGCTTTATTTTTGCTATCAAAAGCAGTGGTTCTAGATGATACTGCAGCAGTTGGGCTACTGTTTTAAAGGAGGGGGAAAAGAGAGAAAAAGGCTTAGAAAAGCATAAGATATTACGCCGCCTCTGTTGTCGCTGTTTAATTAGTAGCCTGCTTATCTCCGGAAGCACGCAAACGGGAAAGAGAGACATGTTCTCTATTCAGAAAGGAGGAGGAAAAGGCGTAGCAAAGCTTTAGCTTTCTGACGGTGCCGTATTCAGGCTGGAACATGACAGTCTGCATCAGCTTGTCAAAACGCACAGCTTCGGTTGTTAGAGCTGTCGCACACACGCCAGTCAACTCAAGCAACCTTTTTTAGCAACGCATGCATGCAGATTATTCTGTTGACAGTGCAGACACGGAAGCATTTTCTGCAGGTAGTTTTCGTTTATGAGGTGTTCAGATTTATCTATTAGTGAGGAAGTCTGAAGAGTGAAGACTTACAGTTGTATGTTGCAAATGTCAACGTGTGATGCTTTCTTTACACCAGGATGTGGCATATGTACACCATATAACTTCATCAGCAGTACCAACTCAATTTAACTAACTGTGCTGCATATGTCAGGATTGAAATTGTTGCCTCAAGAGAAAAGCATGACCATGCATGTTTGCATAAAACAACTCACCTAATTAAACACCCTTCTTTCATTCAACACGATCAGGAAAAGAAGAAGAGAAAAAAAATCTCGGAAGAAAAAAATCTTGAAGAGTTTAGTTGGTTGCCTGTTCGATAGCTGTCGTCGTGACTTCGAGTTGAAATTTCTCAAAAGAGACTGATGCTGGTAGACGGTGTGTTTTCCCTTGCAAGTTATCATCCTCACCTTCCCCTACTGACCCCCACCTACTACTGCTGCATTTTGCCAATGAAAGTTGCTCGCAGCTCCGAAAGCTGCATACCGATCAAATCAAAAGATTTGCATTACGCGTTTCAGAGCTCCATGTTAATTACCGTTTACTATTACTCGCAGACAAGGATTCTGTTGGGTAATCCAAGGCAACGCAAGTAGTTGGGAGCAGCAGCTACGTTGAGCTAGCTTTACTGATGGAATTTCCCTTGATCCTTTTCTTGCTCTCGGATCCCGCTCGACTGCGCTCGGCCGTCCGTTGCTGTTCTTCTCCGGTGGGTCCTGCTGATCCTTGCTTCTGACGAGACCAACAGCAGCCCTCGATCGCCTGGCTGCTGGACGTGATGGACCTGGTTTCACGTGATCAGCTGCTGTGGCGTGGTGCTTTGCCTTTGACCGACGATGGGACGTCTTCCTGCGCTCTGCACGCGAAGGACGAAGAAGGAGCAGCAACTATACTCTCCTGGACGTGACGCGCCTCCTGTTTCTCCGTGATGCGCCCGCCTGACGCCCCTATTCCTGCTTGGAGAAGAACATCGCACTGCCCCGCTCGGTTCGTCAGAGCTGAAAAACTGTGACTTATGGCTGAAATTGCACTGTAGTGGTTGAAATTTTACAGTAACTCAAGGTGACTTATTTAGCGTAATTAAATTTAATAAAAAATTAAAAACAGAAAAAATATGTTAGCTTATTACGGACAACGCGAACGAATACGGGAAAAAAGAACCAGCAAAAAAGCTCAAAGAAAGCCAAAAGTTCAGAAAAAGACGAAATTTATAAATAGTGAAAAATAAGCCAGAAGTCAGAAGCTGAAGCTGAAATGAGCGGAACTACACAATAGATCGATATTCTTCCCAGAGCACAAAGCACTTCCACTTTTCTTTTTTTTCTTTATTTCTTCTCTCTCACAAAAACTGATTACACGAGTGCCCTTTTATTCATAGCAAACAACTAATCGTATTCGACTAAGACTCTACGTATCCAGAAGGAAAAACAAACTAACTCCAGTATCCATAACTAATATTTCCTAAATAGGAGACAAACTCTCTAAAATAAACCAAAATTAATTCCATCATTTGCAATGCCAATGCAATTACTTTGTAATGTCATGACTACTACTTCATTGCTATCAAAGTTTTAGCAAAAAGATTCCAGTAAGTTCTAGCTTAAATGCCATGAGGTCTAGCTAACTGAAAGGCAAATGATGACACTGACAACCATATGCAACTCTGTGAACCAATGCTAGCATTCCAATGCAAGTTTCGCTGATAGATGCCATGAAAACTCGCCAGCTGATCACAAAAGTAGTGATCATTATACCTAACTTTGTGCAACAAATCTGACAATCTGTTATCTGAATTCTGCTTGATGGTGCTTTTGCTTCAATTATTTCCAGTCAAGAAGGTTAAGGTGCCTTTTAATTTGGCCGATTAATCAGTGCTCCTAATGCTTAAAAATTAAAATAATAGGGATGGTGGCCAATTGGTGCTTGCCACTCAGTCACCGTCTGCTTGTTGGTTGCAGAACTGCACATTCTCTTTGGCTCCCAACACCATGCTAACGATGTGCTGCATCATATTTTTGCATTCAGGTGTTTGAACTGACCACTATCGCACCAATTCAATCAATCATTTATACTACCTAATTCAATCTCTGTTGTCTGAGATCTTCTTCACATCTTTTACCCTCACAATGTCGTCTACTGTTCAGATTCAGAATATGCCTGATCAGTCCAGTAGTGTAAGTTATGACATAGATTTACTGAGAAGTATAATTTGAAGAAAATTGTGGGGCATGCAATGCATACACCAACATGTGAAGCATCCTTTCAATGTTGAAGGACAAGTAGTGGAGCATCAGGGTTGTTAAATGCCTCCAAATTAGCATCAAGCTACATCTCAGACGCAGCCTAAAATACTTTCCAAATCTTGTCCAACCAAGCAAACCTTTTATGCCGATAGCATGTTCCTTCTTTGTCAAGATTGTTGCTGTTGTTGACATTTAGACTTTAGATTGCCTTGAATTGTAAGAAACCATCTGAAGCTAAAAGGGGTTGGGTGTTTGCCTACTGAAGCTATGAACAGTTCTTGCATTTGCATATGTGGTAGTTAGCACTTAGCACGCTTCTTGTTGTACTTTTGCCAATCAGAGATGCTTGTTGTACTTTTTGCCAATCAGAGCTCGGGGAAATGAATCATTTGATGGAACAGGGATCTGACCATTTTACATATTCAAAATGAGTTTGAAGAAATACAGTTAACCTATAATTAACGATTTTTTTTTTTTTGCTGAAGACGAAAATCTTTGACCGTTCTTCTTCGATAGGCTGAACTATGCATGATTTAGTTGCCCGTAAGTCTAGGATCATAGTGAGAATTCCTTTATAAATTAAGTAATATTTAGGTATAATACATGGAACCAAAGTCACAATTCATAATACATTTGATCTCTATGCCACATAACCGAATTAACCTGTGTTAGACACTTACTGTTAGTGTATACATCACATCTATGTTCCTTGGGCCAGTGGTACAAGCAACAAAAAGGAGACCATCTAGATGGACATTCGATCTCTGGGAAATAGAAATGGTGTGGTCAAACAGCGAGTTTACACCATGCAAAAGCTTGCAACAAAAGTCCAACAACTCCTACCAAAGCAAAGACTAAGCAGTAAGTACCCACAGTTAGTTATGCTGGAAAATCATGGATGCAAAGAGAGAGATTCATGGTTTGACACTTTGATTTAATAGTAAAAAAGGAGAGTTGTTAACCATGCAATTCTTTGTTGTCATGGGGCCTTAGATCTGGAAAGGTTTCATGTTGTAACAGAGTTCTTTGTTGTCATGGGGCCTTAGGTTTGGAAAGATTTCATTCTTTGTTGTCATGGGGCCTCAGTATACGGTTTGTTCCAAGCGACTTCAGCTTTTGACTTTTTCTTTGCCTTTGGCTTATTTAAGCCAGAAGTCATTTGGAACACGTCGACTTCTCATTTTGGCTTATTTGAACTTTTTTGGTTTTTTCAGCTTTTTTGCCTTTTCATTTTTTTCCTTATTCATTTGTATTGTCCATGACGATATAATTTTTTTTATTTTCTTTTAATTGAATGACTTAGAAAAAGCTAACAGTCATTATATATAGTGCAATTTCAGCAAAAACCAACAGCTAGAAGCTTAAGCTCTTTGGAGCAAGTCCGAAGTCTTCGGTTCTAAACAAAAGCTAAGGATCCTTTGTGGCAAAGTGGTGATGTTGTGGGGGTGGCCTAGCCCCTCATGGCTGGACCTTGCAACAAACCTAATAATATAGGGATATATGTATAAAGGAATGTACCAATATACCATCACCTTTTGTAATTATTAAGGGGTAGAATAAAAATTTCCCATCATATACCATTCATGTATATAAACCCCTAAGAGGGATATGAGATGGCCAGATCCGCTCATTTTATACTAGCTCTCTCTCTCTATCGGTCGGCTCTAGCTCTCTTAGTGACATCCCCAAGGGAAAATAGGGTACCCTGTACCCATAGTTATGCTCATACCACAATAGTTGGCGCTGTCTGTGGAGGGTGTGCAAGAGGCCGAGCGAAGAAGAGCCATTGCCATGAGTGAGATCCATTGGATTTCGACCGGCTAGAAGGAAACCGCCACAGATGTAAGAAAGTAGAGAAACTTTGAACTGGTAGTGTAGTATGTATACATGATATTTGGTACTTGCTGGCTTTACCATTCTTGTCAAGCCGCTATTCGATCTGATTTGTGCTTAAATTGCATGACGATCTCGTGCCCCGGTGAACTCTACAGAGTATAAATAAATCACATGGTGGATTTGCGCCTCGGCGTACTCTGCGGAGTATAAAGTACTGGGAACTTAGCCGTCCCGGGCAACTCTACGGAGTATAAATAAATCATATGGTGGCCTCGCACCTTGGCGTACTTTGCAGAGCATAAAGCACTGATAACTTAGTCGTCGCGAGCAACTCTACAGAGTATAAATACCCGCACAGACTGCATGGGCTCCGTGCGAGCTCTATGGAGTGTAAATGAATCGCATAGTGCGGGCACCAAGGAGTCCCACGCTTCACATGTCCAACCAGGGAGTTCGCCTCGCTAACGACATCGAACGAAAGTTCTGCCCTAGAGGGAGAACTGCGTCCGACCACCACGTAGTCGTTACTTCATTGACAATTCGTCGACACTCGTCTGACTGCCTCAAGGTCGTAACTTTCGACCACCTCGTGGTCTGACCTTTGTCAACGCTCGATTGACCGCCTCGGGGTCGGGATTTCGTCAACGTCCGTCCGATCACCTCATGGTCATTACTTCGTCGACGCCCACAACCACATCATGACCGATGCAGTCATGAGGCACTCTACGACTGCCTCATAGTCTGAACTTCATTGACGCTCGACCGACTGCCTCAGGGTTGAGAATTCGTCAACGCTCATTCGACCACTTCGTGGTCGTTACTTTGTTGACGTTTCATTGATACTCATCCGACCACGTTGTGGTCGTAACTTCCGATTGCCTCATGGTCTGGATTTCATCGACACTCGACCGACCACCAAGGGGTCAGGACTTCATTGACGCCCATCCACCATCTCGTGGTCATGACTTCATCGACACGTATGGATCACGTGTTTTAGGTCTTTGTCTCATCGCCAACTTCATCGACGCCAATCCAAAGGGTCGGGGCAGACCGTGCGTTTCAAGTCTTCATCCCGCTGCCGACTTCGTTGATACCCACGACGTCGTCTGACTACCTTGGGTTCAGGACTTCATCGATGCTTTGTTGACACTCGGTCATGACTTTCGACTGCCTCACAGTCCAAACTTCATTGACGCTCGATCGACTACTTTGAAGTCAGGTCTTCGTCGATGCTCGTCCGACCACCTCGTGGTCATGACTTCATCGACACTAACAGAGAGCACATTTCAGGTATTCATCCCATCACTGACTTCGTCGACGCCAGTCCGAAGGGTGAGGGATGGATCGTTTACTTCAAGTCTTCGTCTTGCCACTGACTTCGTCAACACCCACGACCACGTGACTGACCGCGTTGGGGTTGGTACATCATCAACGCTTTGTCAACACTCGTCTGACCACCTCATGGTCGTGACTTCTGACTACCTCGTGGTTCGGACTTCATTGACGCCTACGACCACAACATGGCCAACGTAGTCGTCAGGCATTCTACAACCACCTCATGGTCACGACTTCATCGATGTGGATGGAGCGCACGTTTTAGGTCTTCACCCTACTGCCGACTTCATTGACGCTAGTCCAAAGGGTGGAGAATGAACCACACGCTTCAAGTCTTAGTCCCACCGTCGACTTCGTCAATGCCAACAACCACGCGACATACCACCTTAGGGTCGGGACTTCGTCAATGCTTCATCGACACTCGTTCGACCGCCTCGCAGTCATGACTTTTGACCACCTTGTGGTATGGACTTCGTCGACGCTCGACCGACCAACTCGGGGTCGGGACTTCGTCGACGCCAGTCCGACCACCTCGTGGTCATGACTTCATCGACGCCCTCGACCACGTCATGAGCAACGTAGTTGTGAGGCATTTTCCAACCAACTAGTGGTCATGACCTCATTGACGCTTCATCGACACCCGCCCGACCACCTCATGGTCACGACTTCGTTGACATCCATCCGATTGCCTCCAGGTCATGACTTCATCAACTCTCGTCCGACTGCCTTAGGGTCGAGACTTCGTTGACGCCCGTCCGCGTGATAGGATGACGGAGCGCGTGTGCTTCACGATTTCGGCGTGGAACTTCGTAGCCCACATCTACACGCTGCCCGCGTTCGAGGCATGACCCCACCGCAGTGGCTCTAGCTGCATTAGGGGGACTTCGTCGGCCACATCTGCGCGCCGCTCGTGTTCAAGGCACGACCCCATCACGACGACTCTGGCTATGTCAGGGGCTTCACTGACCTCCTCGTAGGCGTCATCTCACAAGGACGGCCCCGCTCATGGCTTCGCATCCGTGCGTCTAGCAGGGGACTTCACGACCACATCATGATCAATGAAAGAAGAACCCTTTCTGATGTGTTGTAGTTGGTGAAGTTGATGCGTGTTGGTTCATTGATTCAGCTAGCTAGGAGAGGGGAGAACCAACCGCATCGAACATGACAAGTCCGTCCAGGCATCCAGGTACAGAAATACTGTCATATTTAGTAGTAATATGCAGTGCAAATTAAGACTTGCATATATGCATACAGTGAACAACGGCATGATGGAACATAAGATCACATGTCTTTCGTTTATCTTTAGGAAAAGACCTCCCGGCCAACGCCACATTTATTGGTACTGGAAGGCTCTTGTGATGATGTCCCGTCGTCCTTGGGGAGCTTCATCCATTTATGCATGAGGAAGGATTAGCTCGTGATGGAAACACGTACGATCACAGGAATTCGAGGCCAGATATTCGCTCACATTACTAGCTAACAAAAAAGGCTCCGCAGATCGAGTTTGCCAAAATTACCGGTTATCATTCAGAGACTTGTAAAATGAGCATGCATGGATCAAGTGAGGCTTGTAAAATGTAAATATCTTGCAAATTAAGAAAGCAAATGTAAGTGGGAAATGTGCATTCTATTCAGAAGCAGAATCGATCCAAGACCTAATTAATCTTTCCATCCACACAACAACCGGTTTCTTCTACACAAGTTGCTGTCTGGCTGTCTCTCGATCATCTCATGCCGACCACTATATAAAGCTAGGGAGCTCCATCAACTCCAACATATGCATTGTTGCGCACAAGCTAAGGTCTTGCAGAGCTATATGTCCAGTTAATTAGCTCGCTACAGGCGCTGCGATCGATCGAGCTGCATCTACAGATATCACAAATGCAAGCATTCTCCATGGCAAGCTCAAGCGGCGTTGTGTTGTACTACTCCCTGCTCTTGGGGCTTGCTCTTGTCAGCTCCCTGACCTTCGCAAAGGATCAATACCACGAGTTCGTGGTGAGTCCCTTTGTGCTGATATATAGCTATGGTGGTTTTGATTGTGCTCTGATCAAATGCATGTGTTGGACGAGCTGGCCTGTGTGTGCAGATCCGGGAGGCGCCGGTGAAGAGGCTGTGCAAGGCTCACAACATCGTCACGGTGAACGGGCAGTTCCCGGGGCCGACGGTGGAGATGAACGAGGGCGACTCCCTCATCGTCAGCGTCATCAACCGCGCGAGGTACAACATCACGCTGCACTGGCACGGCGTCCGGCAGATGAGGACGGGCTGGTCGGACGGGCCGGAGTACGTGACGCAGTGCCCCATCCGGCCGGGGCAGAGCTACAGGTACCGCTTCACCGTGCGGGGGCAGGAGGGCACCCTCTGGTGGCACGCCCACAGCTCGTGGCTCAGGGCCACCGTCTACGGCGCCCTCGTCATCCGCCCCCGCGACGGCCTCCCCTACCCCTTCGTCGTCGACGCCGGCAGCAGCAAGCCCTCACAGGAGATACCGCTCATGCTCGGTACGTGCGTACTAGGTTACTAGCTCGTGGCGATCACCTGAAATGAGACGTACTTTCCAATCCCTCAACGCGGTGATCAATATAATGCACGGCAAATAGCTTTGTCGTCCACATGCACGCAACGTACCCTAATATTCTTAATTATATTTTCCCCTTGCATACCCGGATTTGGTGAAAGGACGTGCGCATACACACACACTCTATATATTTTTTCAAATACACATCAATTCCATCTAAATTCAGGTATATTTTTTTGAAACTACTAGTTTTAGAGTATATACTTATCTATAACAATTCAAATGAAACGTATAAGTTTGAAAAAATATACTTAAATTTAAAGTTTTGAACGAATTTAGATCACATACTTTACTGATTTATATATATAATCAGCATATACCTACAATCAAACTATCATAAAAAAAAAGACAACTACAATTCGAATTTTAGTTCAGACTTGTTTGAACTAGTTAAACTTGACATTCAAAGAATTTAAAAATTTTTCGCATACGATGCATACCTATTTTAGCCTATGGTGCCCAAGCACCAAGGGGCACTCGTTATTTTTATATATATATATATATATATATATATATATATATATATATATGAGCTGTAAAATTATAAAATCACCATTCCAACAGTACCAGAAGTATATGGCCGAGAGAAAAAAAATTTGCATCTTCTCCTTTTACTGCTTGATCAGTATGATCAGTAGCAACTAATGATAGATAAAATTAATGTGCCGGGATAACAGAACACGATTGGTCGAATTGCAAGGAGTGGGCCAAACCAATTTAGGTGCATGCTTTTCCCGCGTGTTGACTATTATCATTGTCATGCTTTTCCAGCCCTTGGTTGTTGGTACCAGCTGCTTAGCTTAGCTGAGAGTCAACCATGACTGGTTGTTACCAAGTAAGCATACATGCATGATCCATATATAGCAAGAAATTAAAAAGCTAGCTGACTAATCATATATGATCGATGCATCTATGTCAGATCCTTCTTTGCTCATCACTTTGACGTGTGGGGCCAACAACTCTCACATGCACAAGTATGCTAGCTATGCCCGTGATGATGTAGAAGACATGCTTGTTTGTCACCTCTCTTAGAAGCACATATATAGATACTTGTACTTGAGCCTTAAGAACTAAGAAAGCACCTTTTCTCAACACAAAAATCAATATTTTTAGCATGTCAAAAGTAGATAAACTGTCCGGCCAGTTCTCTCTTAAGCATTCCATAAGGAAAACAAGAATTAATCAATAAATCTCCAAAGAGGGAGAGAAGACTAGCTTCAACATGTTCTGTTGTTTGAAAAAGTATATATCTTCAGCACTCCATCGAAGAAATTCTCCTCAAAGTATGACTTTGGAATTGCACCATCAAGATCGCATCATTTGGCCGTTTATTAAGGCACCGCTCATTGTGGCCGACATGCCAGAACAGGCCTAACATGCACACTTGCTAGCTTTTCCCTTTTGCATCTTTAGGTGTTGAATGTATGTGTGGACTAGTGTCCTCCTCCAATGAGTGCAAAAGACATTGCTATGCTTCTTTCTTTTGCACTTGTTTTTTTGATAAGAAAAAAAACAGAAGGTAGTTACAGTGAGTGGTCATTTAGGAGGCAAGGAACTACATAAAGCTTACTTCAAAAATGCAGAGCAAGGTTTCAGAGCAATGCATTACACATATGACAGAGAACTCCATGCATGTTAGTATGTTACAAATAGCAGACATATATATTTGAGTATATTTTCTAAGAGAAATCGATAAACAGATCATATGAAATGCGCAGCACTTGGATCTTCAATCAGCTAGTTGTGATGAAACTAGAGCAGTTTCTTTACCTAACTAGCTTGTTGGAAGTGCAGGGGAGTGGTGGGACATGAACCCCATCGACGTCGTGCGCGCCGCCACGCGCACCGGCGCAGCTCCCAACATCTCCGACGCCTTCACCGTCAACGGCCAGCCCGGCGACCTCTACAACTGCTCCTCCAAAGGTAGTACAAACGTCACAACACCCACGTCCATTGACATTGCAGTGTTCAGTATTATTCTTCACTGCGATGCATTGTTAATTACCTGTACTTGGGTAAAACGGCAAAGAAGAAAAAAAAATATCAGCGGCGTGTAGCATTTTAGTGTTTTTTTTTATGGTTTGGAGTATTCAGAATTTTTAGAGGAGGTATATAGGAGAAGAGATTTTCGAGTGTTTTTTTATAGTTTAAAGTACTCATATTTTTTAGAGTGGGTGTATATATGAGAGAATTTTTTTTAAGTGTTTTTTTTAGTTCGGATCACTCATTTTTAGATAAGATGCGTACATAGAAGAAAAATCTGAAGCATTTCAAGTAAAAAAAAGACTCTCGAGTGCTCTTTAGCACTTCCCAAAAATACCATAGTTCCACGTACTGATGAAATTACTGTTGGATGCATGAAACGGAATGCTGGATAGACACGACCGTATTTCCGGTGAAGTCCGGCGAGACGAACCTGCTGCGGTTCATCAATGCGGCGCTCAACACGGAGCTCTTCGTTTCCCTCGCCGGCCACAAGATGACCGTCGTCGGCGCGGACGCCTCCTACACCAAGCCATACACCACTTCCGTCCTCATGCTCGGCCCCGGCCAGACCACCGACGTCCTCATCAACTTCGACCAGCCCCCCGGCCGCTACTACCTCGCCGCCCGCGCCTACGCCAGCGCGCAGGGCGTGCCCTTCGACAACACAACCACCACCGCCATCTTCGACTACGGCGCCGGCTCCAGCTCTAGCCCGACAATGCCGACCCTCCCGGCTTACAACGACACCGCCACGGCGACCACGTTCACGACTGGCCTGCGCAACCTCCGCAAGGTGGAGCTCCCCTCGCGCGTCGACGAGAACCTCTTCTTCACCGTCGGCCTGGGCCTCGTCAACTGCTCCAAGAGCCAGAACTGCGGCGGCCCCAACGGGACGCGGTTCGCGGCGAGCATCAACAACGTCTCCTTCGTGCTCCCCTCCAGCTTCTCCATCCTCCAGGCGCACTACCAGGGCGCGCCCGGCGTCTACACTGCCGACTTCCCGGCCAACCCGCCGGTGCAGTTCGACTACACGGCGCAGAACGTCAGCCGCGCGCTCTGGCAGCCTGTGCCGGGCACCAAGGTCTACAAGCTCAAGTACGGCTCCGTGGTGCAGATCGTGCTCCAGGGCACCAACATCTTCGCGGGGGAGAACCATCCCATCCACATCCATGGCTACGACTTCTACATCCTCGCCGAGGGCTTCGGCAACTTCAACGCCACCACGGACACCGCCAAGTTCAACCTCGACGACCCGCCGCTGCGGAACACGGTCGGCGTGCCCGTGAACGGGTGGGCTGTCATCCGGTTCGTCGCCGACAACCCGGGGGTGTGGCTGATGCACTGCCATCTGGACGTGCACATCACCTGGGGCCTCGCCATGGCCTTCCTGGTGGAGGATGGAGTTGGGGAGCTGCAGTCCCTGGAGGCACCTCCACCAGACCTGCCAATTTGCTGAAGAGATCCAAGTGTTGGACATTTTGCTTACCTTATGCTTATTGTTTGGGGCATGTATCATTCTCATCGTCTACATTTGATTCATTAAGAAACATTTCAACGTCATTCAGATATCGGAACAAGAGAGATACTTGCAGTAACATTTCCTGCATTCTCAGATTAGCAGAGGAGATTGAGTAGTACACTGAAATCTTACGAAGTGCTGAACGAAGTACAATTACCATTTACCACTGCATTGCATTTTGAGTATCCAACAACTAGTCACGTCATACGTAACATTTCTAAAGGAAAAATGGTCTCTTTCTGAAACAGATCTAACTGGCTACTTGGTTGGCTAAAGTTCAGGAGAGAGAATCTTTTAGGCAAAACATGTCAAGAAAGAAATTTACAGCACAACATATGAGTTATCATCAAACCCTTCTGCTTACCTCTTGTAACACATCCAAGAATGATCTTGCCGCCCTCTTCTCCAAAGCTTTTCCTTGCCTTGTCTTGCGTTTCATGTTCTTTGCCTGCTTCTTTTGCATCAGGACTACAGAAAGGCAAGTAGAATACAAAAGAATATTACCACTAGACCACTACATCAGAGTTCTCTGGACATGGAGCATTATAAATGAACGGGCATCTACAGTCCAAGAAAGCTACTGTTCTGCATTGAACCAAGCATGGTGAATCCGTGAATGTAATGTTCTACACAAAAGGTGAACCCGTGAGCCTCAATAGCAGAGCAGCTATAGCATGTTGAACTAAAAGATTTCTAAGTTCATTAGGTTTAAGGGCATCACAGAGGCCAATAATACAAACAACTCGCGCATAATCTGGGTTCTTGTTCTTATCAAATGTATTAGAGAGGTACTTGACTTTCAAAGGAACTTGTTACAAGATCAAAGATAATATTAGTTTTATTCATGAAATCTCTTTGCAAGAAACACAATTACAGAATGTTGCTTATTTCTGTAAATTCGATACATGTGAATATGTGATCACTGGTACTAGAAGCAATACAAGACATAGCCATTTTGTGTTTCAGTAATATTCATTAGTTCAGCTGTAAATTGTGATCTGTGTGGATCTACTATGTGGCCCCACCTTGGCCCAGCCGGCTTATTGTACCAGGAGGCCTAGTAATTATGAGGCTACATGACTGGCTCGAAAGAGCTGTCGTAAGGGAAAAGGCGGTATCGCCTCTACAATTGTAGATCCAGATAAAGATATTTATGTAACAAGTCTTCTCATGACTATAAATATATGTCTTAAGGGACCATGAGGAGGCAAGCTCTTTTTGTTCAGACAAATCTAGGTAGTATAGATTTCTATCCTTTGTTTCTATGATTTGTAAGGCTCCGAGAAACCCCTTTAGGGTCTCTCCGTAGCCATTTTATTTACTATTTAGTCTGTAACCACAACAGTTAGCGTCATTTGTAGGGATCAGCATAGTTTTAGTTTCAGAAATGGCATGTTGCTCTAGGTTTTGAGCCTTTTGGCCGTGTTCATTAATTTGTTGTGTAGCCTCCATATTGGATCTAGAGTTAGGGCTGATTCTCCCCAGGCATTCTGGACTAGGTGGAGGAACCGGGGTAGTCGGATCCAGAAGCTTTCAAAATGAAAACATTTCGGCAGCCGTGGCCCAGTTGTGATAGATAGGAGTAGGGGGCAGTGGTCCGAGACTGATGTGGACAAGACATATTAGGCGGGGATGTCCTAGGCGTTATTGCAAAAGAATCTGTCAAGTTTAACAAGGGTTAGATTATCTTTTTCATTACTCCAAGTATGTTTGCGGTTCCATAAGCGTATCTCTTTCAGCTCGCAACTATCGAGGGTATTGTAGGACTGTGCTATGAGCAGAAGCCAAGAGGTGCCATTGGACGGATGTGCATCACGGCGTACGTACGGTCTCCTTGTTCCTATCCTTATTAAGGCCTCTAACAAAGAAAGAAATCAAGAACAAACACAAGGAGACCGCACGTACGTGTTAGGAACCTGGATGGAATTACAGAGACCGCGTCATGCCGACACGTGTGATCTGACGTACCCAATTACCTTCATTCAGTGATGCTTCAAGGGGATGGATGTCCTTGATCAATCATCAAAGGTTTTGCATCTCGTGGAGAGTCGTCCAAAGAACACATGAATTCACTAGTCACTAAATGTTCATGGAAGAGCAGACTGCAGCCCTAGTGTTCTCCATTTTCACCTCACAAAATGGCACCTCCTCCTGTTCACAAGCTATAGAAAACAAAATGCAAATGAAATATCATGGGGACAAGTTCAACTATATAGTAATACAGAATGCAGATTGTGAGGTTGTGTCAGTGGTTGGACTCATGTCAATAAACGAAGATCCTCAGTAAAACACAGGCATAGAAATCATGTAGTAACTACACTCGCGATATCATGCTCACAGCTAATGAAAAAAAATATAAACAGGCACTGTAATCTGTAAATGTAAAGAGAAAAACACACCTGAACGATTCGTCTCGTGACTGATCAGAGGCGGCCTGCACAAAGCAAGGAACATGAATGTGCGAATGCCAGGAGCAAGAACATCAGAACAGAATTTCTAGACTGCGTTACCCCCTTCGTAGGAAGGAACGTGCTGGGATGCAGCCTGCAATTTTCATTCCTCTGGCATTCCACAACCTGCAACGAGAAACTAGCAGTGATAAACAGGAGAAAATTAAATTGAGGGGGGACAGGGCACCGGACGCGGCGGCGGAGGGGAGGGTGGAGATCGAGAGGTTGCTTTCCAGGCCTTCCCGGAACATACTACAGGCCGGCAGAGGGAGGGCTGGGCTGTTGGATATCGTCCATTGGACCAAGCCTAATCAGTGGGTTCGCTCTAAATAGTTTTAGCTTCTAATTTGTTTTGACTTTCGATTTATTTAAATTAGAAGTTACTTGGAACACATTGTCTTCTAATAGATTTTTTAGGATTTTCTTTGATTTTTTTACCTTTTCTTTCCCCTCATTCCTTTGTATTACCTGTGACGGTATAACATTTTTTTTTCTATTTTTCTTTATTTCTTTTCTCAGGCAAGCTAACATCCAGTACAATTTTAGTTATAAACTAAAAGTCACAGGTAGAACCTTAAATCGTAAGACAGTTAGAGCGAGGCTAATATAGATAAAGTATGGTTCTAATTTCTAGACTGCGTTACCTCCTTCGTAGGAAGGAACGAGCTAGGATGCAGCCTGCAATTTCATTCCTTTGGCATTCCACAACCTGCAACAAGAAACTTTTTTTTTAGATTAAGGAATACTCGATATTCCGGCCTCCAGCATTCACACGCGAATGAGTACAGCCGTTCAACAAACACACTTGTAGCACTTAGACCACACCTCACCACATGGTGATACATAAGTTCAGAATACTACTCAACGAAGGAATTCAAGCTTCTATCCTATTTCTATTTCCCCAACCAAACTTGTTGAAGAGGTCCAACATCATGATCTCCATCAATCGACATCCCTCCTTTAATGAGTCTCTCTCTTTCTCTTTAGATAGCTGCGACCATTGCTTGATCCAGTAAGTCCCCCTGAAAATGACCTGCAGGAATGAGAGAGATGTAGTCCTTTTGAAAACAGTGTCATTTCTACTCAACCACACAGCCCAACATAGAGCCGCGACCCCAATTAAAACCTGTTCTCTCAGCTTAAAAGAAAAATTCCCAAGCCAAGAACCAAACAATGAAACAAATGAGATACACTACTAGGTGGTTGAAAGCTAAAACAATCATGACTGAATTCCAAATGGACCTTGCCACATGGCAGTCAAAAAATAGGTGTTGAATTGTCTCCTCAGAGTTACAAAAACAACATTTAGTGCATCCATCCCAACGCCTTTTAACCAAATTGTCCTTAGTTAAAATCACTCCCTTGTTCAAATACCAAAGAAAAACTTTAATCTTGAGAGGTAACTTAGTCTTCCAAAAGACATTTTTTTTCTGGTAGTCCTTCTCTTTTCATAATATCTTTGTATAAAGATTGAACGGAAAAAGAACCACTCTTATGTAAATTCCAAACAAAGACATCCTCATTTTCATTCAAGGCAATCGGCACTATCAAAGAGACCAACTCAAGCCAAGCCCCCAGTTTCTCCTCCTTCAAAGCTCGTCTAAACGAAACATTCAAAGGGGTCGTACTTAGTACTTGTGCAACTGTGGCATTCTTCTTTCTAACGATTCTATACAACAAGGGGTATTTATCCATTAACAACTCGTTCCCTAACCAAAGGTCTTCCCAAAATCTAGTTTGACGACCATTGTTGACTCGAACCTACCCTTGCCAAGAATTGGTCTTTACATCCAAAAGCCCAAATTTAACCGAGAATCCCTGTTTCTTTTGTATTTGTGACAATGTCTTATTCTAGAAATACTTTCTCTTAAGCAAATTTTGCCAAAGACCATCTTCATTCATGAGCTTAAACAACCACTTGCTTAGAAGGCATTGATTTTGAGTTTCCAAATGTAAAATACCTGCACCTCCCATGCACTTAGGTTTACAAAGTATGCTCCATTTAGCAAGCCTATATTTCTTTTTATGTTCATCACATTGCCAAAAAAATCTAGATCTGTAATAATCCAGTTTTTTAAGGATTCCTTTAGGAATTGCCAGAAAAGACATCATAAACATAGGGAGACTAGATAGCACCGAGTTGATCAGAACTAACCTACCCCCTACCGATAACAATTTGCCTTTCCAACTACTCAATTTTTTTCTGGAACCTCTCTTCAACTAACTTCCAATCCCTATTCAAAATCCTGTGGTAGTGATGCAACAAGAAACTAGCAGTGATAAATAGGAGAAAAGTAAATTGAGGGGGGGGGGGGGGTACAGGGCACCGGACGCGGCGGAGGGGAGGGTGGAGAGAGGTTGCTTTCCAGGCCTTCCCGGGACATACTACAGGCCGACAGAGGGAGGGCTGTTGGATATCGTCCATTGGACCAAGCCTATTCTTTGACTTTATTTTGACTTTCAATTTATTTAAGTTAGAAGTTGCTTGAAACACACCGTCTTCTAATAGATTCTTTTAGGATTTTCTTTGACTTTTTTGCCTTCTCTTTCCCCTCATTCCTTTGCATTACCCATGACGATATAACATTTTTTCCTATTTTTTCTTTATTTCTTTTCTCAGGAAAGCTAACATCCAATACAATTTTAATTACAAGCTAAAAGACACAGGTAGAACCTTAAATCGTAAGACATTTAGAGCGAGGCTAATATAGACAAAGTATGGTTCTAATCCCATGGTAAATTGGATACCCGTAAATTTCAAGAACGTATCTCCCCTAAACTATCGCAAACCTACACTTTAAAAAAAATGTTTTTTACACAAGCAGCACTTTTTAGCAAACCTATCACAAAACCACAAAACTTTCCTTAAAACCGTTAGTCAAAGTACGTCAAAGTATGTGATACATGCAATAGTTTTTTTTTGAAAAAACGGATGACGGAAGCTCTGCCATTCATTAAGAGTTTACAAGTTACAACACTTATATTAGATGGACACACTTAGTTTATTGAAGTATGCATGCATACATTCAGTGGCGGAACCAACAATGGCCCGGTTAGCTATTTTGGAGCGAAGCCGTATTTTCATTGTTATTTCAAGAGAAATCTTGATGGGTTTTTGATCCTAGGCCTTGGGCTATAGCCCAGATAGCCTGAGGCTTAGTTTCGCCCTTTCGTATGTTCATGCTTCTTAATTGGTACGTGATTCTGATCAAAACTAGCTAGCTAGTTGGATGGATAAGGGTTTCAACAGCAAAAGGGTACTTAAGGGCATGTCCAATAGTTACATCCTAGCTGTCTCTAAGCTATACAATATCAATAAAATCCTAACTAGAGAAGAGAGAACAGAAGAGAAAAAGGAGGTTGTTGTTTCCTCACACAAACCAATGCATGAACTGATGACTGCACACGCTGTTGGAGAGGAGCCGCCTGCTGCCCACACGGTTTGTGGGACCCATGTGGTGGTGCAGCCCAAATCCTGGGGACACATATGGCTAGTGGCAGATCTGGTGGTGACCGGCTTGGCCACGACGATCAGAGGATGTGACGGCGATGACGATTGGAGAGTTGTTGGATCACCGAATCTAGCTTATTGGCGATTGGATCTGGTTAGACCCGGTCGGATCCAGACGCAGGTGGGCCAGATCTGGCCGGGGGGGGGGGTCGATGACGGTGAGTTGGAGAAGGTCATGGTGGTGGGGGAGAGGTGGCAGCCGGTGTCGGTGGGGGAGAGTGGCGAGGAGGAAGAGAACGAGGGAGGTGGCAACGGGGGAGAGTGATGATGACATCACTTTCTTGGATACACACAACACTCATCCACAAGATAATAGGCAAGGAACTATGACGAGAGCACACGCACGCCAGTTGAATTATCAGATGAGCTCATTCCTAGGCTTGTATAATTCAGCTTCTAAGAATGTGTTGCTGTTTGATGCATGTGATGTGATTATGCTTAGACATATGGGCAAAAACCAACAACACAGGGAGTCACATATGCGCTTGGGATGACATCAGAGGTCACCACGTCACTTTGAGGTCAGGACGACCAAGAATGAAAGCTGAGCATGTTCTGCAATCCAATTCGGCCTCCGGGAGAGCACTGACTTCAAACGAGCATAAAAGATGCATATAGAGTCCAATGAGGTGATTCGGACTTGTTGGAAAGCTTTTGACGTCTTCTTTCAAATGGTTATAGTCCCACATCAAAACTCCACATAAGCATGGCGTAAATTACAAAATAATTCTAAATCAGTTTCAAACCTGAGCCCTTGGCCTTGTATCAATTTTAGCCCGACTGGAGAGTTGTAGTGTGATGTTTTCCCACTCTCACAGACGTGCCCCCACGTCCCTAGAACCATAAAAACTACCAGAGATGCCGCTTTTAGAGTTTAAGCTTGTTTAGATTGATTTTTGTTCAAAAAACATCAGTTGTGTACTTGTGTCGACTAGACCAACTATGATGACTTCAGGCCTCTTCATTGATTAATAAAACTTTTTTCTTGTTTGATTCTCGATTGCTTGTAGGAAAGATCATCCGTGTTGAACACGATTGGTAATGACAAGGGTATGGTGTAGCGATTACAGGATGGACTTGGTTGTTTCGGTCAAGTAGCCTCGTCGTCAACGTCATATCAAACAATCGTAGTTATCATTCTCATCGAAAGATCGGGTCAAATCCTCTCATCAGATAGGATGATGCTAGGCGTCAGTGGCGAAGAGAGTAGAGGTCAGCGGAAGTGGGGCAGAGAGCAGCGAGGAGGGAGAGGATGGTGGAGGCAACGCTGGAGGAGAGGGCGACGGACAACACCAGTGACAGAGAGAGAGCACTGGAGAGGGCGGCGGTGGGGTAGAGGACGGCGACCGGCAGCAGTGGGGCAGAGAGCATCAAGCTAGGAGGGAGAGGGAGTGCGATTGGTGGGAGAGAGATGGCATGAGAGGGATGGAGTAAGTAAAAAAACCGACATATAGGCTCCACTTAAAAAATGTAAAATACTTGATGTTAGAGATTGTGCTAGAGAGTGTATTGAAGATGTTGTTTCTAATACTGTATTTAACTAAGGTGAACGTCTTAAAGATCATATCAAGAAAGAAACTATTAAACATGCCCTGATTTGCTCATCTTGCCCGGTTCCTGGCTTTTTTCTACTTTGTTTAGTTCTTGCATTCAACATTGCATTGTACAGTAGCATTTGTTCAAGGAGAGGACAGCACATGGTTCATCAGAGGTGGATGCTTCTCCTCAATTAGCGATGATTGTTTCACTGTTTCTAATGGCTCTTGCCGTTTCTCAACTCAAGAAAATCATCTTGTCATGTATTTTGCTCAAATTAAGGGAAGTTCATTACAATTGCGTCCGTGTTGTTGAACCAGGACATGTGATTGTCATTACGCTGTTCCAGCCCAGCCCGATTTTGGTGTGACTGCAGCATGCAAAGGTTGGTTAACTAGGCAGTACTGGTAAACATGTACGTGCATAAAATTGGGTCTTACCGAGTTAAAATTAATGCGGTAATGCGGGAGAGATCAGCAGAACAGAAAAAAAAAAACCTAATTTTGTTTAACGGTAGTAATTAGATACTCCGGTCCAAGTAAAAAAAGCAGGAAAAAGAAAGGCCCCGCTCGTTTCAGTTTCAGCTTCTGGCTTTTGCCTTATTTTTCACTATTCATAAATTTCGTCTTTTTCGTATTTTTTCGAGCTTTTTTGCCAGTTCTTTTTTTCCTGTATTCGTTTGCGTTGTCCGAGATGAGCTAACATATTTTTTCTATTTTTTATTTTTTTAAATTTAATTACGTTGAATAAACCACCTTTAGCTACAGTGAATTTTCAGCCAACTACAGTGCATTTTTATCCATAAGCCACAGCTTTTCAGTCCAACCGCCTTCTCCCAAATAAATAGTACTAGTACTTAGAGCGGTGTACACAGAACTGGTACACGGTTTTGCTCACTTGCCTGGAATGGAAACTGTGTGTGTATCAGATGAGTGTGGTGTGGTGTGGTGTGGGTATAAAGGCTTTGCCGTTTTGGGACTTGGGAGGAGTAAAAAGGATTCACCCACCCAACACCGCCACTCCACAACATTGTCCTTGTTCAATTCACCGCGCTGCTTCCCTTCCCACAATCCCACCCCCTTCTATCCAAAGCTCCTGAGGAATCCAAACAAGAACCAACTCCTCTTGATTTCTCATCGATCTTGAGTTTGTCTCTGCGCTATAGTTGCCTTGTTTTGGGGGCTCTCTTCACTGATCACTACTAGGTCTTGCCAATTTCTAAGGTGACAATAGCTAGAATCCCAACTGCATGCCCCCCTTTCTTTCGTTCTTGGTTCTTGCGCTTATCAACGGCTGTAAGCTAGCTACTTTCATCTCAAAACAAAATCTTTTCGTCTTGTGCGATTGAGCTACTTCCTTCTTGGCATGGATTTTTCTTTCTTCTTGGTTGGTTCATGCGCGGTAACGATGGGGGAGGGAGGGGTTGTTCTTTCCCTTGCAAATAATGCAATGTAGGATGCAAGCGAACGAAATAGCTAGGGCTTGCTTGGTTCTTGAATTAACATCAAGTGGTCCGCTAGATTGTTTTGGTGGTATCAGGGGGTTCCATTCAATTCACAAGTATAGCAGGGTGTGGATTGCAAAAGCCACCCTACTTCTCTTAGGTGGTGTTTGGGTTGGGGACTTGGTGGGATGGGATAGCTCCATCCCAGGTACGTGGGATGGGATAATCCCACTTTTTGTTTGGTTGCAAGGATGAGTTAGTTCCTATTTTTTGTTTGGATGGAGGAATGGAGTGGGATAGCTGCATATACTCACCGGAGAGGAAGCCGGCAGTGGAGAGGACGGCGGGGAGGACGCACCGGGGCGGAGGCCGGAGAGGACGACCGGAGCACGGCGACGACGACGGCGACCGGAGCAGACCCGGAGCGGAGACCTGAGCAGACCCGGGAGATGGGGGAGCGGCGCGGGGAGATGGGGGAGTGGCGCGGGCGATGGGGGCGATGGGGGAGCGGCGCGGGGAGAACGAGGACGGCGACGAGGACGATGGGGGAGCGGCGCGGGCGATGGGGGAGCAGCGCGGGCGATGGGGGAGATGGGGGAGCGGCGCGAGCGATGGGGGAGATGGAGGACGCGCCGGCGCGGTGAGATTACGGCTGTACGCGCGCGAAGGGAAATGGGTTGGCTCGGTTCGCTCGTTTTTGGAGTACCATCTCAACCCAGATTCCAGCAGAATATTCTCTTTTGGGTCCAATCCATCCCACCAAATCTTACAACCAAACACTACAAAAAATAGGTTGGCCCCTTCCCATCCCAGGATATACCTCAAACCAAACACTACCTTACTATTCTTGCCCTGTTATTACTGGCTTCCTCTTCTTGTACTTGTTTGGTTCCATCATTAATTTTGGCAAATCATGTGGGAAGACTTGGGCCTGTAGCAATTGTGTATGTACTGAGAGATATTGAACGGCAGCGCATATTTTGGTGTTTATGATTTCATTCATTACATTTACTGCTCACCTTCCTTTCTTGCTTTATATTTGTGTTCTACGTTTGGGCCCTCAGAAAATAGGCACAATTGCGTTTGTTGGAATTCTTGCTTGTCCTGATCATGCAATGTACTTGCAGTTTCTCATGATGGAACTGTCAATTCTAATATTTCTCATAAAACGGTTAATAGAAAATCGCGGTGATTGTACTGAGTCTGAATTGGAGTACTGTGCTTTGATCTTTACAAAACAGTATTGGTGATACGGTACCTAAGCAACTTTTTTTTTATTACTTCATATCGATGCACAGGTGTGGCTTATCAAGTGTTCAAATATATGCATCCCTGTAAAAGAAAGTATTCAAATGTATGCATGTACATCAGTGCAACATTGCTATCTGTTTAATTCTTTCCTTTTGCTTCTCAGCTTGGTAGCATAAATATAATGGTGAAGAACAAATCTTCGTGGAACCAGATTGTAAAGAATGGCAGGCCAACAAACCTTTCTGTTACCGCAAGAAATCTCCAACCACAGGATCTTGGAGCTGTAATATTCGGCTGCACAAACAATACTATCGCAGAGTGCCACTCACGGCAACTTTTTGGTATGTTCAGATTTTTCTTAATCAGATTTTTTTTATAAGCCCTTTCTTTCATACAAAGAATGACACATCCATTTGATGCATCTATTTATTCCTGCGCTATTTTTTTCGGCGATTCTGTGCTAAAAAGGAATGGCCTATATATTTGATGCATCTGTTTATCCCTGTTGTAAAAAACTGTATCTCATGCTTTTCAAATAATAATATTCGGGTGTCTCCAATCAATTTGTTGGGTAACACACTAACTTATGTAATTATTTGTGTCGCATGCCAGGCTTGCCAAGAGCACATCTCTCATATGTACTAAACATCAAGGAAGGACTACCTCTGTTCCTGTTCAATTATGATGACCGCAGGTTGCATGGTATTTATGAAGCTGCAAGCAATGGCAAATTCTGTCCTGAGTCAAATGCATGGTCATACGATGGCAAGGGAAAGACAAGCTATCCTGCTCAGGTACCATCCTTGGTTTCTGTATCTCCTGCATGCCACCTTCTTGCTCAACCTCCATGAAGTGACTCAAATGCACATTTTTATTTATCTAGGTTGCAATGCGGGTAAGGCTGTGGTGTCTCCCACTAGAAGAGAGTAAGTTCAGGAATGTCATTCTAGCCAATTACTACCAGAAGATGCCCGGTGCCCCTGGCCAGAAGCTTCACTTCTTCCGATTTGAATTGGATCATGCACAAACACGTGCTTTGATGGGTATGTTTAGTCCTTCTCCCATCAACTTCTGGATGCCTCCTGTTGCAGCTCCAGGTGGTGAGCATGTGAGAGAATCGATATCATCTCCTGTGTGGGCACCAAAAGCTGAGGGGAACAATGAGCACAAATCAGAAAACGTTTTAGTGTCACATGCAGATACGGTAAATGGGAACCAGTTTGAGGCAGTTGGAATGGGAGATGTGGACGATGAGCATGCTAGCTCGAGTAAAGAATCTTTTAATGGTTTCGATGATCTGGATTGTAACGAGACACCACCAGAGTGGGAGGATCATGCATTGTCCAGTGAGGAGGTTGAAGTGCAACAACCAAAACAATCTGGTCAGCAGGATGAAGAGCTTAGCTTCAAATTGGTATTAGAAAAGCTCAAGGCTTTATCTTCCCATCAGCTGAGTTATGATTCGTATGCCAATGGAACTGGAACTGAAGGCATTGATGCATATAGCTTTAAGGACATGCAAGAGGCCAAAGGTGTAATTCTGGAGGGGCACTCTAGATTGCCAGAAAACTTGGATACTGAAGTCGATCAGCTTACCTGGGGTCATTCTAATTTGCTACTGCAAGGATTGGACTCTGAATCCTATTCAGAAGCTAAGGTTATAACTTTGCACATAGCTACATGCCTTACTACCATCCTTGTTGTTTGTCTGCCTAATCCAAATGTCTGTCTTGCTAACATGCTTACTTCTTGCCTATCTATTTCTAACGTCTCACATTTATTTTTTTCTGCAGTTGATAGATGTAGTTAAAGAGCTATCTGGACGTATAGAGGCTATGGAGAAGAAGCAGGTCTATCTCGAAATGCAGAAATATATTCACATGCCTTATATCTGTTATACCGAACCTTGGAATCTTAAAGTTTCTGAATCTATAATTCTTGTGCCTTTTAATTCATGGCCACTTGCTTACTAGAAACCAAAGAACTAACTTTACTATCTTCTGGTGTGGAGGATCATACATTTTTAACTAAAGTTAAAAAAATCTTTCTTTGGTGTTTTGTTCCTATTTTTTTGACATGTTCAAATGCAGGCTTGGTCGAACAAAGAGGTCAAATACCTACAAGGAGTGAATGACATGTTACTGAAAAGAGTTGTTGAGCTAAAGGGGACAGTGAAGAAATTGAATTCAAAAATAGATCCTTTATCCCTAGATGATTCACTAAACCAGTTTGTTGAACAATGTTTGGGTTCTGAAGATGTCATTTATCTTATTGGTGGTTTTGATGGCACCTCATTTTTGTCATCATTAGACTCCTTTTCACCCTCCTTGGACATACTAACACCTCTCAAACCAATGACTGTTGGGAAGTCCTATACCTCCACTGTTGCATTAGACGGCAAGATATTTGTTCTTGGTGGTGGTGATGGTGCTTGCTGGTTTGATACAGGTGCTCATTGTTTTTAGTTTCCCATGAGCTCTCTGATTGCCATTCCTGTCCAAATATCTTCACGTATTCTTTCTCGTGTAGTTGACTGTTATGACCGAAGGCGTGATGATTGGACCCCATGTCCAGCATTAGCTCGTGACAAGGGGAGCCTCGCTGCAGTTAGCTTCAATGGGAAAATTTATGCATTTGGTGGTGGAGATGGAAATGAATGTTTCTCTGACGTTGAGGTGTTTGATCCTGCTCATGGAAAGTGGATAAAGAATCAGCCTATGATGGAAAAGGTGCAGCTACATACATTCTCAGCTTATCATGAATGATTCAACTTACCTTTATTCTACAGACGAATTTAATTTAGTGTCGTGTTTGTTATATATGCTGCAGAGCAGGAAAATTACTAGTGATTTGACAGTATTCCACCCAACAGAAAAAATGTATGGGGTTTCAAGAAAAACTAGTTATTTATGAGTATGGGTAAATGTTTAGTGATTAATTACTTTGTTAATTACTCATTTTTCAATCCAAAGACGAGATAAAACCAACTTCTATCTCCTTTCATACCAGTTCCAAACATCAGAATTCAAAACCCCAATCAATTACAGATAAAGACCAGTCAGCCATGTCGTGGTTCAAGGTTGTTACTCCACGTGTGATACAACGTGATTCCCCCACCATTAATCTCGATAACAATGCCTTGACATACTCTAATCTCTATGGTTCCTTCTCCTGTGAGGATTAGCAGAAACACGTTTTGGGTTAAAAGGGCTATGGCTGGATCTTTTTTTTTTGTCCTCTTAAATAATCAACATAAGTAACTGTTAGGTATTAACCTCCCCGTTTATTTGCTTTAAAATTTGCAAACTTTTCTTGTCGTGGACTAGTGAAGCACTTACTGTCTTTTTACTTTGTAAAATGTACCTAAAGCTTGCCTAGGATGAGAAGTTGAGAACAGTTCTAGGAAAGATAATTATCTGCTCATGGAAAAGTGCGTACTTCTGTAGTACTCCGACAATTTTTTCTTGTTTGTCTATTTGGGGGTTTCTTATTCAGTTTCCTACAATGTTGTTTTGGGATAAGATTTGCCTCCAACTCATTAATCTCCGTATTATGTGATGATAGCTTTTGTTTGAGCAACTTCTGTCACTTGGTTTTTCAGCGCTTTGCTCTAGCTGGCGTGGAACTTAACGGTGCGATTTATGCAGTTGGTGGCTTCAACGGTATTCAATATCTGAGGTGCTGTCCTTTTGCTGCTTGTACTTAGTGCTCAACAAGTTTCAGTTTTGAATTAGTGGAGATAGAGCAAAAGTAACGAGTGAAGGTACAAAAATCTTAAAACATATATGGTGACTAATGGCTTAGTGCAAATCACTCTGTCAACCCCCCCCCCCCCCCCTTAAGGAAGCGCGGAAGGACTAGTCTGAAAAAGTACATTGAAGAGCTAGTGTAAATCTGTAATCAGTCGAACCATTTCACAAGTTTATTAGACTATTCTCTATGGCGCTCATGGCCAGTTGGCGATGAAATTATTGTTTCTTCAAAGTGAGAAGCACAACAACAATAACAAAATCTTTTGTCCCAAATAAATTGAGATAAGCTAAGAATAAAATCTTCTTAAGGTTAAAGATATGAGGGCCTTGAAATAAAATATACAAAGCTAAAACCCTAAGTTATACATCTTGCTATCTGAGCCGAGAGCCTAAAACACTACCCTTAACTTTCTTATAGTTCCGGTACATGGATCGTTAAGTTCCATGCGCAACTATCTAAAACTAATTCTTTATATACATTCCAATCTCTCAAGTCTCTTTTAACTACTTTTTCCTACGTCAGTCTTTGTCGACCTTTGTCTTTCTTACATTTTCAGTACGTCTTAAAATTCCACTATATACCAGTGTCTCAGGAGGCCTCTCCGTTGGAGATATCTAAACCATTTCAAATGATGTTGGATAAGCTTCTTTTCAATTGGTGCTACCCCTACTTTATTACGTATATCATCATTGTGAATGCGATCCCGCCTTATGTGATTACAGATCCACCGTAGCATCCTCATCTCCGCTACACTTATTATCTGTATGTGATGTCTTTTCGTCGCTCAACATTTTACTCCATATAGCATTGCGGGTCTGATCGTCATCCTATAGAACTTATCCTTTAACTTTTGAGGGATTTTTTTGTCACGTAGGACACCAGATGCTTGGCGCCATTTCACCCACCCCGCTCTTATATTGTGGCTTATATCTTCATCAATCTCACCGTTCCACTCTAGCATCAATCCAAAATAACGAAACGTGTCCTTCTTAGGCACTACTTATCCATTCAGTTTAACATCTCCATCATCTGCCCTGACCACTGAAATCACACCTTATATACTCAGTTTCAAAGTGAGAAGCACGTGTGAAAATTTTATGCTAACAATGTGATGCTTGTTACCAGTTCTGCTGAGAGACTTGATCCTAGGGAGCCTAATTGGAAACGACTCCCAATGATGAGTACAGGAAAAGGTTGCCATACGCTGGCAGTGCTTGATGAGAAGATGTAAGTATACAGCTCTTTTCTTCCAAATCAAGATGATCAACTGAAAATGCGTAGAATGCCGGCCCATCTGATCTAAGTCTCTTTAAAACTGACTCTTGTTTCTACTCAAAACAGCATCGATGCGCATCATGGTGTATAATAACGTCTTCTCTTGCAGTTAACCTGTCTTCTCTTTTCTTTCAGATACTCAATTGGTGGTTATGATGCTCAGACTAGAGCAATGGTGGCTAGCGTTGAGTTGTACGAGCCAAGGATGCCGTCATGGGTGATGGTTGAATCAATGAACTACACCAGAGGGTACCATTCTTCGGCTGTTCTTGGTGGCTCGATATTCACGTTTGGTGGGGTCAAAGGTGAAGCTGATACAATCTTGGATGTGGTAGGTAGCTACAATCCAAGTCACAGTCTATGTTGCATCACTAATTCAAATCATATTTAGTTGCCACTGTTCTAGAGGGTGAGTTAGTAGGTGTGGGGGTTCCATGTCGTATTGTTTGGTCCTTGTACCACCTGATTTTAGCGTTGTTGTTTTGTACAGCTCTCAAAGCTGTATCATGGCTAACAGTTAAAACATTTACATTGGATGAATTGTCAGGTGGAACGCTACAAGGAGGGCTGTGGTTGGGTGAATACCGGGTTGAAGTCAATTGGCAGGAGATGCTACTGTTCTGCCATTGTTCTCTGACTGACTTTCTACGTTGACATTGCGAACTTACTTTGTCAGCTGCTGACGAGTGACCAGCAAACAAATTGTTAAACTTGGAAGGCTCTTCTTTTGTCTGAATTGAGAAACTCTTCTTTCCTGAATTGAGGAATTGTTAACTGTTCAGTTCTTGATTTTTTTTTTTTTGCCTGGATTTGATGATGCAGCAACATCTGATGGAAAACTGAATTCTGTTGAGGAAAATGCTGAGAACTTGATGCGTTGAAGTTTCGTGTTCTTATGATCATATACCTTTCGAGACTTGCTTTTCTGCTGTTTCTTGAAGCAACTTTGGGTCACCAATCAAAACAAGAGATCATGTTTTTTTTTTATATGAGTTGCTGTTGTCTTTCAATTTTTTTTTACATTTTAAATTACACACTAGAAGAGTAGAACAACTGAAGTAAATCAACAGGGAAGAAGCAGTAGAACACCTTGTTCCAAATCAACCCACCACCGATGGCCGTCGGCGACAACGTGAACGCCCCTCCGGTGGCGGCGACAGCCTCCTCTTCGGCCGCACCTCCCGCCTCTCCACCCCGAACCCCTCCCTCTCCGACTATGACTACACCCAGGCCCCGTCGCCCCCCACCCTCTCCATCTCCGTCTCCGGCAACTCCTCCCTCTCCCACCCCTCCACTCTCTCTAATCCCCTCGGCTACTTCCACCAACCCCCTTCAGTAGCCCCCCTGCGCCCCACCCCCCTCGGCCTCTCCAGCTCTCCTCCTCCCGCCGCCGCACCCCACCCCACCCCTCCATGTGCGAGCTCTCCCTCGCCCACTCCCTCTCCAAAACCCTAGCCCTCACCCCACCCCCTCCCTCCCTAGACCTCTCCACCCACTCCTTCGACTTGGTGCTCGTCGGATCCCGCCTCGTCCTGAGTCCCGACCTCACTCAGCGTTGTCAACGTCGGCCCCGGGTTCCGGGACAAGCACGCCATGGAGGTAGAGAATTGGAGGAGCAATCTCCGCGTGCTCGACCAGGTTGCCTTTGCATCCTGCACTTTCTGTCTACGAATGTCAACTCATATACTGATTCTGTGCCCGCTGTTCTAAGAATAAGTTGATTACATGCTCAAATTGTTAGAATGATCTCAGGGGATTTGGCCCAACGGCCAAATCCCCTGCTCGCGCTCGATCGGGGCGCCACCCATAATGGTCGGTGGGCCCTCGCCGCCGCTTATAAAAACAGAGGTGGGGGCCGGGCGGCACGCATCCCAAGGTTGACCGGTGTCGCCGCCACCCCACCGACAAAACCCTAGACCGATCTAAGAGGGGGCGCTGTAGCGACGGGAAGCTCCACCGCCGTTCACCGCCGCCAGGGAGACGCCGCCGCCCGGAACACGCCGTCGAGGAGCCCCGCACCTCTTCCCCGACCGTCGCTGCCCGTGCGCAGACGTCACCGAGCGTACCCTGATGGCCGCTTCTGCTTCCTCTACAACCGAAGGTCGGTACCCCTATCTCCCTCTCGGTATCTCTCAAGAACCCGAAACCCCTAAGAGAAGAACCCCGCTAGATCTAACCTAGGAGATCCTAAGAATTAAACCTATCAATGGTATCAGGGCGCCTAGTTTTAGATCTAGACGGAGGAAAGGAAGAAAAGAGCACGAACCCCCCGAACCCTAGAAAACTAGAAAAGGAAAAAGAACAGAGAAGGGGAACGGGGCAAAACCCTAACCCTAGATCTGAAAGAAACTTACCTGGCCGTCGTCGCCGGCCGCCGCCGCCGGCGGCGCGGGAGATCGGCCGAGCCTTGGGCTCGCCGGCGCCGCGACGGGCCACCGCCGACGCAGCGGGATGGGGCGCCGACACGGAGCCGCTGACGGCGGCGCGCCCTCCGGGGAGCGCGCCGCGGCGAGGGCTCGCGGCGCCGACTCTTCTTCTCCTTCTCCGCGGCGTAGACGTTGTCGCCGCCGCCACCGCGCCCGCCGTGTGCGAGGCGAGAGAGGGGAGAGGAGAGAAGTGAGTTAGGGTTTCGGGAGTCCGCCGCACGTGGTTTTGATCGGCGAGAACACCGCGCAGCCGCCGAATGCGATCCGACGGCCGAGATTGCGCCGAGCGACGCGGCAGTGTTTCGCCCAGCGGCGAGGGAATTCCGCCCAGCCCAGATTGTGGCTGGCGCGGGCGACGCGGCGTCCGCGCGCGTGGCGCGTGAGGCGCGCGAGAGAGCCGCCGAGCAGCCGCGAGGCGAGCGGGCGGCCGCGTGAGGCGTGGCGAGCGCATCCACGCGCGAGGTCGCGCGAGGGAGTCGGCCGAGCGGTCGCAGCGAGCAGCGCGCAGCGCAGTGGCGCAGCCGAGTGGGCCGCGCGGCAGCCGCCGTGCGCGCGCTGGGCATGCAGATGCAGTGCCGGGCGATTGGCGAATGAACAGTGAAAATTGATTTTTGATATTTATTGATTTTCAGAAGTATTTGTTGATGAATTTGAATGAAATTTTGATTTAAAATCTCTGTAATTTTTGCACCAACGTGTTAATTCTTTCAGAGATTAAAAGTGTACAGAATAATGCGTCTGAAATATGAATTATTTTAGAATATTTACAGTTTCCGCTGCAAAAGTTAATATTAATTGTTTTTCATTATTAAATTCGAACCAACGGGAGAATTTAATTTTGGAAAAAATAGATAAAATTTCCAGAGATTTATGATATTGTTATTTTCTGACCAACGTTGTTAATAACAGTATTATAAATTTTTTAATGTTGATTTTATGCATTATTTCTATTTCTGCCCAACGGTGATGTAGATTTAATGTATGATAGAATTATTTTTTAAATTGTATGTCGTATTTTTGACCAACGTTGGAAATAAGGCATATAATTTTGATGTTACGTTCTCACTGTATTTGAAATAATTTTTTCAGGAGGATACAACTTGATGAGTTGTATTAGAGAAATCCCCACTCAAAGGTGATAATTATGGAGAGTGGAAGAAAAGATAGACTTAGCGTTTATCTTGGTGAGGTGGACTGGTCCTCACTACAAAGACGCCCCACCGAGCCTTTGGCGCCAGTGAGGGAACAGAATGAGGATGACATCGCATGGCGTAAAAGACAGAGGAATCATGCTCCTTACGGATGTCTTATGACCTTGATCATAAGAATGGACCACACCAACAAGAAATGTATGGTGTGATAAAGAACACAATTGAGCTCGCGATTCGGCTCAATTGCAGAGTGTGACATCACATCGAATACCTTGATAAAATAAAGAGTCAGTTCACTGGCTCTTCAAAGACTTATGCTACACAGCTGATTAAGCAGCTGGTAACAGAAAGGTATTCTGGCGGTGGCAATGGCATAAGAGAGCACATTCTTAGAATGAGCAACTTGGCATCTAAACTTAAACCGATGGATTTGGCTCTCAAGGATGAGTTCCTTATTCATTTGGTTTTTGCTTCTTTGCCAAAAGAGTTTGACACTTTTGTTGTCAACTATAATATGCAGCCCGAGAAATGGGACATGGAAAAGTGCATAGCTATGTGCGTGCAAGAGGAGGAAAGAATCAAATCCTCACATGGTGGTTCTATCAACTATGTGAAGGATAACAAGAAAAAGAATTACAACAGTAACCCCTTCTCAAAGAACAAGGACAAAGCCTCTGTACATCAACCTCAACAGAATAAATTTGTCAGAGACAAAGACCAAGTGCCTTCATCGCAAGAAGACGGACACTACAAGAAGGATTGTCCTGACTACTTAAAGATGATAATGGCTAAGAAAGGTGAGAACATTATTACCTTTATAAATGAATGCCTGTATGTACAATATTCGAAATCCACTTGGTGGATTGACTCAGGAGCAACTGTTCATGTTGCTAATTCTTTACAGAGATTCCGTTCGACGAGGACTACGCAAAGAAAAGAAAGATGCGTTAAAGTCGCAAATGGAGTCGAAGTGAAGTTGAAGCCGTTGGCGATCTTTCATTAGAATTAGCTAATGGCTCCACTCTTTTCCTTAGAGATGTCCTTTTGTACCCTCTTTACAGAGGAATTTGATTAGTGTGTCAAATTTGGACAAAGATGGTTATGATTGCAATTTTGGAAATGGCAAGTGCGAAATAATGTTTAATAAAGAATGTGTTGGTATTGCCATATTACGAATGAGCTTTATTTGTTATCATTGTGTGATGATGTGAATGTCGATGCGATAATGAGAACGCTATGCGAGAAAGTGATTGAATCCTCATCTACGAATGTAAACAGAAAACGAAAGAGAACTCTAGATGAGTCGTCGAAATTATGGCAATCGCTGCTTAGGCCATATTTCGAGGGGAGAATAGAAAGACTAGTAAAGAATGATATTCTTCCTCCATTAGAGTTCTCAGACTTAGAACAATGCAGA
The DNA here is from genome assembly GCA_036346575.1 of Dendrocalamus sinicus. Classification (NCBI taxonomy): domain Eukaryota; kingdom Viridiplantae; phylum Streptophyta; class Magnoliopsida; order Poales; family Poaceae; genus Dendrocalamus; species Dendrocalamus sinicus. Next base: position 27,625,800 of record CM070674.1, on the reverse strand, counting down.
GAATGCATTAAAGGAAAATATGTAAAGAAAATAAAGAAAGACGCTAAAAGAAGCACAGGAGTTCTACAAATTATTCACACAGATATTTGTGGTCCTTTTCCGTGAAAAGTGTGGATGGATATGACTCGCTCATAACATTCACAGATGATTACTCCGTTATGGATATATTTATCCAATCAAAGAAAGAAATGAAGCCTTGGATAAATTCAAGATATTTAAGGCTGAAATTGAAAACCAACACGATTTAAAGATTAAGATAGTCCGATCGATCGTGGGGAGTACTACGATCGACATACCCCATATGGACAAGTTCCTGGACCTTTGCGAGGTTTTACAGAAAATGGAATAGTGGCCCAAGATTCTATGCCGGCGAACCTCAAGAAAATGGAGAAGTGAAAGACGCAACTGCACTCGATGGATATGGTGCGAGTATGATGAGCTACTCCACACTCCCATTGAGTTTATGGATGGAGGCGTTGAAAACCGCCATTCATATTCTCAACAGAGTGCCTAGTAAGTCGGTGCCCAAAACACCGCATTTGAGTTGTGGACAGAAGAGTTCCTCACTAAACCACTTACGTGTGTGGGGAGTCCCGCTGAAGCTAAAGTATTTAACCCAAACCTTGGGAAACTTGATCCCAAAACAAAGAAGTTGTCATTTCATTGGCTACCCTGAAAAGTCAAAAGGTTATCGCTTTCTCTGCCCAAACAGATATACAAAGTTTGTAGAAACGAGACACGCTGTCTTCTTAGAGGATGAGATGATGAGGGGAGCATGGTAGCTCGGAGATTGATCTTGAAGAGAAGCGGTGTATGCGCCCACTCCGATGATTCAAGAGCCATTCTTCACACTACCTGCTTGTCATTGCACCGACGGTGCAAGACAACGTGGTGCCAAGACTGTTATTGTTCCTCCCGTGGCAACAATAAATGATAATGAGGAACCTGTTCTTCAGATCCTATAGAACCTATTGCCACGATGAGGGGAGCAACAAGAATTTCAAATGAAGATGCACCAAATGAGGAGGCCCTGAGGAGGTCTCAAAGAGTAAGAAGATCACTATTTCGATGATTATCAGATTTATAATACAGAGGAATTTCAAATGGATGATGATCCCACCTCATTTGAAGAAGCCATGAGAAGCGAAAATTCCTCAAAATGGCTTGAGGCCATGGAAGAGGAAATGAGGTCCATGAAGACTAATAAAGTCTGGGACTTGAAAATTATTCCTAAAGGAGCCAAAACAGTAGGATGTAAATGGGTCTACAAGACAAAGCTTGACTCCCAAGGGAATATAGAAAGATACAAAGCGCGACTTGTGGCAAAAGGCTTTACGCAAAGAGAAGGGATTGATTACAATGAGACATTTTCTCCAGTCTCATGTAAAGATTCTTCGAATCATAATGGCATTAGTAGCACATTATGATTTAGAGTTACATCGAGATGGATGTAAAGACGGCATTTCTTAATGGGGATTTGGAGGAAAATGTTTACATGGCACAACCGAAAGGTTTTGTCGTGGATGGAAATGAAAGAATAGGATGTCGCTAAAGAAATCGATTTATGGATTAAAGCAAGCTTCAAGACAAGTGGTACTTGAAGTTTGACAAGACAATAAGAAAATTTGGGTTTAAAGAGAATGTAGAGGACAACTGTGTTTATGCAAAGTTTAAAGATGGGAAGTTTATCTTCCTAATCACGTATGTGGATGATATTCTACTAGCTAGTAGTGATATTAGTCTCTCATCGGAGACAAAGAAGTTTTTATCCTCAAACTTTGATATGAAAGATCTTGGTGAAGCTTCGTTCGTTCTAGGATCGAAATTCACCGATAGAAACAAGGGGATATTGGGACTGTCACAAAAGGCATACATAGAGAAAGTCTTAAAGAAATTTGGTATGCATAAATGTAGTCCTTCACCGCACTATAGTCAAGGGCGATGATATGGGGATTTTCAATGCCTCAGAACCAAGATGAGATCGATCAAATGAAAGCGGTTCCATATGCTTCAAATTGTCGGAAGCTTACAAGATGCTCAAGTGTGCACACGCCCGACTTAGCATTTGTTACCGGGTTATTTGGCGATTCCAGAGCAATCTCGAATAGAACATTGAAATTGATAAAGAAAGTCTTGCGTTATTTGCAAGGAACAAAAGGCCTCATGATGACATACGTAAGATCGACTCACCCATATAGTGGGGTATACAGATTCGATTTTGCGGAGATGATAGAAAGTCTACATCCGGATATGTGTTCACTCGCTAAAGGAGCTATATCGTGGAAAAGCTCAAAACAAACCGTCACTACATCGCCCACAATGTATGCCGAGTTTGTAGCATGTTATGAGGCTACGGGCGGTGAACGCTAAAGAAGTTCATACCCGCTTAAAAGTGGTTGACGACATCAATAGACCACTTAAGTTGTATCGCGATAATGAACCCGCAGAACGTATGCCCACAACAATAAGTCAAGTGGTGCTGCCAAACACATTGACATAAAGTACTATGTTGTGAAAGATAAAGTTCGGGATCAAATTATAAGTCTAGAGCATATAAGTACCGCAAAGATGTTAGCAGATCCGCTTACTAAAGGCTTACCACCCAACGTGTTCGAGAGAACATGTAGCCGGCATGGGTTTAAGGAAAGCCTATGATTCTGGACTAAAAGATGGCCCAAAAGATTAAAGTAACTATTTCGCAAGAGAGGTGTATTGTAATCATGAATCTATCGGCGATTGACCGTGACGATGAGACATGTTCTATGCACTAACTGTGATGGAATGTAAAGTCAAAAGTAATTAAAGATAAAGTATAGATCGAGATCAAGGGGAGAATGTTAGAATGATCTCGTGGTCCCCTGCTCGCGCTCGATCGGGCGCCACCATAATGGTGGTGGGCCCTGTCGCGCCGCTATAAAAACAGAGGTGGGGGCCGGGCGGCACGCATCCCAAGGTTGACCGGTGCCGCCGCCACCCCACCGACAAAACCCTAGACCGATCTAAGAGGGGGCGCTGTAGCGACGGGAAGCTCCACCGCCGTTCACCGCCGCCAGGGAGACGCCGCCGCCCGGAACACGCCGCCGAGGAGCCCCGCACTCTTCCCCGACCGCCGCTGCCGTGCGCGAGACGCCACCGAGCGCATCGTGATGGCCGCTTCTGCTTCCTCTACATCCGAAGGTCGGTACCCCTCTCTCCCTCTCGGTATCTCTCAAGAACCCGAAACCCCTAAGAGAAGAACCCCGCTAGATCTAACCTAGGAGATCCTAAGAATTAAACCTATCACAAATGGGCCAATTTTTAACAGTTATATCGGCCCTACAATATGCTGGATAGCATGACATAGTTCCCAGGGTTAAACAACTGGGGATCTCTGCGGCATTGTCCAGGTCGCAGCTATAAACAACTGGGGAGACACCATGGTAGGAGACATGGATTGACTGATGCGTGCGTGCATGCAGCAATTTGCGATCGTCTCTCTCACCAGGTATGCATTGATTGATGCATTGCAGAAGGCGACTGCTGAACACTACTCGGTCCTAACGTTGTTGATGGTGGTGATCACGACCATCGCGACGTCGATGATCAAGCTCCTCTATGACCCGTTGGGGTGGTTCGCAAGGGCCAAGTGGCGGATGCTGGAGGGCGCGCGCACCAACACAGAGCTCTGCATTCTCGCTTGCCTCTACAGCGAGGACCACGTCGCACCGCTGCTCGACCTCCTCGAGGCATCCGGTTCCTCGCGCGACTCCCCCGTCTCCCTCACCATGCTCCACCTCGCCGAACTCGTTGGCCGCGCTGCCTCCGTGCTCAAGTCCCACAAGAAGTCCAGGAGAAGCTTGTCCAACCCGACGCCGTCCGATCGCATCATCAACGCCTTCCGCTACTTCAAGCAGCAGGCCGCCCCCGGTGCGGTCACCGTGAGTCCGTACGTCGCCACCTCACCGTACAGCTCGATGCACCACGACGTGTGCTCGTTGGCACACAACCGCAAGGCCAACCTCACCCTGCTGCCCTTCCACAAGTCATCAGAAGGTGCACGCAACATGGCCAACAATGCAACAAGTAAAGTTTCACAGTTGGGGGTGATCGGTTGGATTTCAGCTTTTAGCTTCCGGCTTATTTTTCACTATTCATAAATTTCATTTTTTTTTGAACTTTTGGCTTTTTGTTGAGCTTTTTTGCCGGTTCTTTTTTCCCATATTTGTTTGTATTATATGTAATGGGCTAACATATTTTTTAATTTTTTTTAAATTTAATTATGCTAAATAAGTCTCTGTCAGCTACAGTGCTTTTTTCAGCCAACTACAGTGTTTTTCAGCCATAAGTCACCAAAAATAAGCCCAAATGATCACCACCTATTCAAATATACGTGGATTTTTGGATTTACATCGGTGTTGATTTTACTGTTTGGGTCGAAAACACTGTAGTAGTGGTCTGACCGGCTACTGTTTAGCTGTCTGACCGGAATTCACTGTAACAGTTAGCTCGCTCGACAAATTAAAGGGTGTTTTGATCATTTTTTTATTTGGATTTTTATGTGGTGATTGGTCTTTGATCTTCGTAGCTTTTCATATATATTGGAGTGAATATCGGCAAACACTTGAGGGAAAAATTCGAAGGCACCATTCACCCTCTCTCTGTTGTTATACCGGTCCTACAATATGCTGGATAGCATGATATAGTTCCCAGGGTTCCAGCCGGATGAGCTGCTTCAACGCATATTCAGAGAGCTCTGCATCTCGGCGGATCTTGCAGCCACCAACGAGTGCAACCCCACACGACGGCACTTGCCTGCATCGGCATGTCGTCAATAAGCTGATGTTATGAAGATGAGAGGACAGCACGGCCCCGCCGTCAAGCTGTCCGGGCGCATTTCGTCCAACACCCTCTGGGCAAGATGCAAAAGGCCGCATTTTGCGTAGAGGTTGAGGGGGGAGGTGAGGACTAATCTGCAGGAATGGAATGGATTGCCACTGACGTAGAAGCTTAGACAGATGTCCAATAAGATGAAGATTGCTCTTGAATATTCACCAATCATCCAATATTGCCATGCCTGCCGTTAGGATGCTGACTACATTCAGTTCAGGGATCATAACTGCCTGCATCTGCACGCACTCTGTCTGCCGTACAAGAATAGGTCAACTATGATGCACGGACACAGATACGTCGACACGACACCGACATGGGAATTCGCCGTTTTCCTAAAAATACCGATACGCCGACACGGCTATATATATTTAAATAATAAATAAATAAATGATGTCATCGGCGGCGAGATGCGGGAACCGACGGGCAGAGGAGATGCGAGTGAGGAGATGGAGGAGGCGGTGGCGAGATGCGGGAGCCGGCGGGAGCAGGCGGCAGCGCGAGCAGTCGATGCGAAGAAGCGCGAGCGATGAGAATGATGCGCTCGAGAATCGACGCTTATGGTTAGGGTTAGGGATGGGCCGGCCTAGGCCAGCCGTGTCCTGGGCCATTCCTGGGCCAGTTATGTCTATGCTGTGTCCGACTCGTATATTTATTGTGTCCGACACATGGTTCGGAATACCGGCGGTTACCGGCCGGTAACCGCCGGTAACCGGAATTCCCGGCGGTGAGCGGGAATTAAAAAACCGGCCGAGTTGCAAATTTGAAATTTTTGAATTTGTTGATGGTTGAATGGGTTCCAGGAGGCATTGTAGCTATATTTGATTGATAAGCATATGTTTAGGAACATGTTAGGCCCATGGGCATGATTGCATGAAACTTTTGTCTATTGCATCATTTGCATTATTGGATGCTGCAGCATGTGAGGGGCCCATGAACATGATTACATGAAGAAAGTATTCTCTGCATGTGAGGGGAGAGCAGCAGCAGTGAGAACATTGGATGCTTCGCATTATTTGGTCTCTGCATTATTGAGTCTGGCTCTTTGCAGCAGGAAGTCTCCAAGAGAGGAGAGAGAGCAGCAGACCATTAGCACCACCAAAGAAGAATAAGCATGCAAAGAAAGAAGAAGAGCGCAAGACAAAGAAGAAGAGGAGCAAGAATGCAGAGCAAGCGAGTGAGCAATGGGCGGCCAGCAGAGCGTGTTTCTTGTTGCTTGTTTGATGTTTCTTGTTGCTTGTTTCATGTTTGTCAAGACTGGAAAAGTTATGTCCTCCATGTCAAGAATGGAGGAAAAAATAGCAACACAAGTCTGAGATAGATATATTGGTATTGTGAGCTATCATAGATATATTGGTATTGTGAGCTATCATAGTTTACTTTACCAAAGATTTAAAAATTCCTCCATGGTAAACATGAGATAAGATTCAAGATCCATTTGAAAAGGAAATGTAGAACCGAAAGTAGAAAGATGTAGACAACAAGCTTGTAGCCTCTAGCATGGAAATAAGTCAGCATGCAGAACAAACTATATTTTGTGCCTTATGCACGGAAATTTTAGATTTGTGCCTTACTAATACATGTTTTTTATTGCTGCATGATATTGTAGTGATGGCTGGTAAAAGTATCAATGTTTGGGACCATGGAGAGAGACTAGGAGGTGCTGGTTGGAAGTGTAGATATTGCAAGCTTACGAAGTCGGGCGGAGGTGTAACACACCTAAAAGAACATCTTGCTGGGAAGCACGGGGATGTTATTCCTTGCAGTGGGGTCCCGGCGGAAGTGAGAAGGCTAATGCTAGCAAGTATAGAAGAAACGAAGGCCAAAAGGAAATCTATTAGAGATGAGCGCTTGAGAATGGAGCAAGTTGCTTCAGAGCCTGTAGCACGTGAAGATGTCTTTCATGATGATGAGGAAAAACAAGGCCAACAAGACACATGTCAACCATTCAAATTCACCTGTGAGAAAACTTTCACACATGCTACCCAGGATGAAGACCATGGTTGTCACGAATCAAGAAGATTCAAAACGACCTACACAAGGGGTAAGGACCGCCAACGAGATCATCCTCAACCAAAAGACTCTTCTTCCTACGCATCATGTGGTAGCTCAACATCTTTGCTGACTTATCAACGTCGAGATGCCAACTTACTATCTTCTGCTGATGATTCTCATTCATCATCGGGCATCTCTTATCCTCCCAATGCAATATTTGTTTACCAAAGGTGGAACTCGTATACTACCAACAAATTTATACTCATTGGTTACAACATGCTTATCCCACATACACTTGGGATCAATATAAAGTCCACCTGGCTCATAATGAAGGACTTGTCCTCATTGATAACAATGAGTACATGGAACAACCTTCGCGTTTCTCAACAATGTATTGGTACGAATTGATCCTTCATTAGTGTTTTCACTTTTTAGTATACTACTCAAGTTAGCATTCATTACTACTAACTTGTGTTTTTATTATTTCAGATGTAACACAACACTACAACGAGAGGGCTTCACCACATGGTCAACACCAAGTTGAATTTATTCAGATGAGGACCCTTTTTGAATGAGGTTCAGTTCTTTTTTACCATGGATATGCCAATTTTGAAGGTTTTGTTATATGCGAAACATCTCAATTACTTTTGGCCTCATAGTTACAAGAAAATGCTTCAACTTTCAATTTACGGCAACAATTAGTTTGATGTAGTCTTATGCGGGTTTTACTTGTTATAAAAAACTTAAGTTTTTGCCAAAATATCCACCCATAACTTTCAATTTACGGCAAAAAAAGTGGAGCTCCAACTTCCATACAAATTCCACCGGTTTTTCCGGGTTTTTGACCGGTACAACCGGTAACCGGCCGCCTCCCGCCCCGACAAAAAAAACGTTTGACGAATTTCTTCCGGTTTACATCGATTCCCGATTATCGGCGGTAACGCCGTTACCGCATCGCCGGCGACCGGGATTCTCTCCGGAACCAGTTTTTCAAACCTTGGTCCGACACGTGTCGAGAATTTTAATAATTAAAATTAATTCCGAAATCAGCCGATACGTCGCCGACACGTGTCCGTGTCGTATCCATGTCCGATACGTGTCGGACACGGATACGACGGTTTTGACACGTGTCCGTGCTACAGAGTACGTCACCTGTTGGTGTGCTCTGCTCCGGCCAACAATTTGTAATTTGAGCCACACAGGACTTCCTTGCTTCACCCAAATAGTTAGGGTGGATGATATGACTACAGAAATCCACTCGGTTCACAAATTAGTTTGACACCTCACCATACTTGTGCTGTACTTTGACAAGGGATATATAATTGCTTAGAACAGGAGTGCTTGGAAGACCATTTTTAGGGAAAAAAATCAATTCAACATGCGAAGATGAACCAGCAGATCAAATGTGCATTCTGTCCTTTCGCCCTAATCTGTAATGCATCAGAGAATGAGAGAAAACGGTCCCATAAGTTCTCAAACATCCAGAGAGGGCAAAGCTGCATCGGATGTACTGATATTTCTGCATAGAAAACTCGACTTGACACTGGTTTTTGTTTAATTTTCTGAATAGGTGAAGCAGGAAATTTAGTTAGGGTGACACTGTGGCTACAAAACAACTAGAATTCTCTTTCAGGTTACCTGAAGTTCATATAGTCTGACAACTGCACGGCCCACTCTTGTGACTTCAATATTGTCAGAGTACAGATGGTCCGTAGTATAATGTTTCGTATTCTTTCCCTGTTGGTACTTAAGAACATCATATGAACAGTTGACATATTTAGTTCAGAAGACAGTTCATATGCTTGTTGATCATAGCGCTACTGCAAAATTTGTTTTTCAAACACAGGATACACTGGATAAACTCAAACAGACAGATATGGTGGTATTAGAGCTTTACTATTTCCAAACTGCAATTGCAGCCGCAAATTAGAAATGCACAATTCCTTCGGGATCTTGTGCACCTTCATGTCAGTATGTATATCTGTGTATACACCGAACTCCAAAGAATCGACTCCCTCTTGGATCCAACAGAAATGGAGAAAGGGGAATGAACTAGGCTCAACATTGAGAAAGGGGAATGACCAAGGTGAGCACATTGAGCAGTTTCTTCACCTTCTTCACCCTCCAACTTCCATCAGACAAATCTGTCCATGAACTAGGCTCAACATCATCGACCAATGCTCGATTCGACTCCAACAAAGATTCATCTTCCACCCTCACCGAATTTGGAATAGGCGAATCGATCATCTCATGACGAACAGCACTGCATTCTTCAGATTTATCGCCTTCCGCTTGCACCACCACAACCTGAACAACTGGTGGAACCGTTACTTCATCATGAACAACGACCAGATGATCGTCTGATCTTGATCCCTGTGACACCGCAATCGTGTGAGGTGCGCGGAATTCAGCATCATGATGATGTGACGCTAACAATGGCTGCCTCTCCTTGTCGTCGTCGACAACCTTCCGGTAGAAGCTCTCGCCGTCGATGTCGTAGAAGCTCGCGGTGCGCACCTCCTGAGCCAGCGCGCAGGGCCAGCAGAAGAGCCACCGTGCGTAGTCCGTCAGCGACTTGGAGCCGCAGCAAGCCCTGCTCCCCGGGAGCCCGAACTTCTTCCTCATCTGAATCCTCCAGTACCCGCCGTAGAGCAGCCCGCACACGCAGAGCAGCACCCCGGCGCCGCCGACCATGTCGCCGATGACTATGTCGTGGATGTGGAGCGCCGAGACGCCGAACACCCAGAGTGGAGCGAAGCACAGCAGCACGAACGTGACAGTGTGCAGGTACATGTTGCCGAACCCGAGCCTCTCCATGTTCCACCCGAAGACGCAGAAGGTGCAGAAGACGGAAAGCCACCCCGCCACCGCGTCGCCGCCGCAGTCGAACATGCCGCCGGCCCACTCCGGCTCGATCACGACGTGCCCCGTGGTGAGGCGTTCGGTCACCGTGCCCGCGTCTGAGCACGCGAGGTCGCACTGCAGGCCTTTTCCTAACGGGCTGCACACGGTGTACACGACGGCGATGACCGGCGCGGCCACGCCGAGCATGAAGAAGCCGTTCTCGACGAGCTCCGGGCGTGTTTTCTTGGTGTAGCCCCAGTACAGCCCGCAGAGCACGTACTGGCAGGCGACGGTGAGGTGGAGCAGCGCCAGCACGACGGCCATGTGGGCGCGCGTGGCGGGGAGCGGGCCGGCGGCGTCCTTGCAGTAGGCGGAGCGGAGCTCGGCGGCGTCGGCCAGGCGCCAGCGGCAGAGCAGGAAGAGATGGTGGCAGAGGGCGGGGTGTTGGTACAGGCTCATGAGAGTGAAGAGCGCGTTGAGCACCTGGTTGTTGATCTCGATCCAGTGGTTCCTCGATGCCGCCGTGGGGAACGCCTGGTCGAGCAGGCCGAGGAGCAGCAGCACAAGCATCGCGCCGGAGACGCCGACGCAGAGGAGCCAGAGCAGCAGCGCGATGTTCATGGGGTTCTTGATCCATTCCTTGCACGTCGAACGCACATAGCTCCAATCGATGGTGACGGTGACACTTCCGGCGGACGGGTCGTCGGCTTCGCCGGTTTTTCGGCGCCAGAAGGGGAGCTCCCTGAACCAGTGCGCGCGCCGCGGCTTGTGGAGGAGGTGCTCGGCGAGCGGCGGTGCCTGGAGTCGGTAGCTGCTGAGCCACGGGCTGTGCACGCCGGCGTCATGGTTTTCGGTGGTTTGTGCATCGCCGTCACAGCCATGGACCATTACTGCAAAGGCTCCTGCAGGAGAGAGGATTTGGGAGAACCAAGAACGAGATGCACGAATATGAAAAAAATGATTTTGATGTCCAAAGAAGATTATAGCTGCCAGTATTATGATTAGATTTTGATTATGGCGATGAATTGGGAGGAATTGCAATTTGCAGACCAATTGGTTGAGTTATGAATAGAACAATTTGGGCACGAAATTGTGCAAGAAAAGAAGCAGACAGTAGCTAAGCCTCCTACAAAAATCAGAAATTTCGGCGCCCTATGTCATGTCTTTTGATTGAGCCTATGAACTATCGAGTAATTGGCTCCAGGAATGAATGAAAAATGGTGCAAAGCAGCATTAAGATCAACTCAAGGAAACTAGAAGACTAAGAACATGCGCGTCAAGAGAAATCAAAGGCTTGCCTTGAAGAAGAAATCGAGCCTTGATGCAAGAATACAGATTAGCTAGTCCCCGAGCTGCAAGAAGAAGAGGAAGGAACTCCAGTTGATTCTTTCCATGGAGGAATAAGAATTAAGAAGCGGAGGAGAGAAAGGTTCCAAAGCAAGGTCTTAGGAACAACCCTCCTCAGATAATCACACTCTTTCATAGCTTTCTGTTTAAAGTTGAAACTACTACTGTTTAATTCGCAACGGATCAACTAGATTTCTTTCCCACTTGGAGTAGCTTCAATGCTCTCCTTTATACCTTTTTTTTTCCCTTGAAAAGAACATAGCAACTGATCCCTTTGGTTATTGCTTGCATTTGATGATAAGAACAAGAGTCCTTATCATGCTATAATATACTCCCCTCCAAATGAAAGTAAGTTCCATGTTAAGAATGCATGCAGTCAAACTATTGTAACTTTAACTAACAATATCTTTATGAATGCTTAAATGGACTATATAAAAATGACATTACTAGATTTGTCTCGAAGAATACTTTCACAATATTACAGTTTTGTTAGTTTTACTAATAGATTACAAAAGAATGCACTTGTTTGTGACCGGCCAAAAAAGAAAAAGAAAGAAAGAAAGTTAGCTGGAGTAGAGGGGTTTGATTGGCAAAAGTGAACAATACAATACATATAGGGCCTCATGAGCTATAATATACTGGATCCTGCAAAAAAATTGTACTGAGTCGATCTTGGAGAAAAATTGGCGTCTTTGTGACTTTGGAATCCATCAATCTGGGTTGGCTTGAGATGGTTAGACTTGGGTGCTAGTACTTGTACTCTTCTCCAGTCAATTTGGAAGGCGGCAAAGTCAATTTTGAGCTTCAGAATCCTACACGAATTATTCTATTCTCCGAGTCAATAAAAAAGCCAGAGCTCCACTTAGGCCCTGTTTGGATCAGTTTTAGATTCTTAAAAACCAGCTATTACTTCGAGTTTTTAAAAACTGGTTTCTAAGCAAAAACTGATAGGGTGTTTGGATCCCCTAGTTTTTAAAAGCTGATTTCATTTATGATTGGTGCTAATAGACTATTATACCCTTACATTTATTGCTCTTGAACAGCACATTAAACAGCCACGCGTGGTCTTTAATGAGGGTAAATGGGTATTTGTGCCAAAAAAGCGCAAAAGTCGGGTATCAACGCCTTCTTGGTTTTTAAGAATCTGGTAGGTAGATTTTAAAAACTGCCCCAAAAACTGGTTTGTTTGGATCCCACCCAGTTTCCAAAAGTCAGATTCTTAAAATCTGGGTGGATCCAAACAGGCCCTTAATTTGGGAGAAACACTATGCCATGTTTTCAGCTGCCATTCTCGACTTGGGTGACAATTTTGCATGTCTTGACTAGGGGTGGAACGAGCCGAGCCGAGCTCCGAGCCAATCTCGGTGCCTGCTCGGGTGAACAATAGGCTCGGCTCGGCTCGGCTCGTTCAAACGAGCTACGGGAGGGGCTCGGCTCGGCTCGAAGTGAGGCTCGAGCCGGTTCGCGAGCCCGAACGAGCGACGCAAAGACATACACCGAACATACACCGAACGAGCCATTTTGGCTCGGTGAACCGAACGAGCCATTTTGGCTCGAGTGAACCGAACAAGCCATTTTGGCTTGAAGTGAAACGAACAAGCCATTTTGGCTTGAAGTGAATGAACAAGCCAAAATGGCTCGAACATAACGAAACGAGCCAAAATGGCTCGAATGAACGTAACGAGCCAAAATGGCTCAAGAGCGAGCACATTCGGATAAGAGAGCATTGAGCTTGAGAGACAGAGAGCATTGCATTAACAACGGGAGGCCCCTATTGCCGACGGGAGGCCCAAGGCCCCTAACGGCACGCTTTCTTCCGCGACCGCGAGCACGGATTCTGGCTCGTTCGCGCCCATGCGCGTCGGTTGGAGGAGGCCGCGTTGTGGATCGGGATTCGGGAAGGGGTCGGACTCGGAGGATGCCGATTGGGAAGAACACCGCGCATGCCGCGCGCGTGGGGACTGGGGAAGGAAGGGGATTCGGGGGTGGACGGCGGGCGGCGACTAGGGGTGGAAACGAGCCAAGCCGAGCCAGCTCGAGCCAATCTCGGTCTGGCTCGGGTGAACAATAGGCTCGGCTCGGCTCGGCTCGTTTCCGAAACGAGCTACGGGAGGGGCTCGGCTCGGCTCGAAGTGAGGCTCGAGCCGGTTCGCGAGCCCGAACGAGCGACGCGCAGACATACACCGAACATACACCGAACGAGCCATTTTGGCTCGAAGTGAACCGAACAAGCCATTTTGGCTTGAAGTGAACAGAACAAGCCATTTTGGCTTGAAGTGAACAGAACAAGCCAAAATGGCTCGAACATAACAGAACGAGCCAAAATGGCTCGAAATGAACAGAACGAGCCAAAATGGCTCGAAGAGCAGGCACATTCAGATAAGAGAGCATTCAGAGCTTCAGAGAGACAGAGAGCATTGCATTAACAACGGGGAGGCCCCCTATTGCCGACGGGGAGGCCCCAAGGCCCCCAACGGCAGCCGCCTTCTTCCCGCGACCGCGAGCACGGGATTCCTGGCTCCGTTCGCGGCCCATGCGCGTCGGTTGGAGGAGGCCGCGTTGTGGATCGGGATTCGGAAGGGGTCGGACTCGGGAGGATGCCGATTGGGAAGAACACCGCCATGCTGCCGCGCGGGGGACCGGGAAGGAAGGGGATTCGGGGTGGACGGCGCGGCGGCCGAGCGCGTTAGCGTGTGGGAAGGAAGGGAGGGGATCCGGGAAGGACGGCGGCGGCGCCGAGCGCGTGGCGTGGGAAGGTCGCCGTCGGGAGGCGCCGGCCGCGCTGCGCGCGCGATCGGGAATGGGGATGGGAGTGTGGTGTGCGGAGTGCCGCCGAGTCGGCCGACGGGTTGGCACGCACACGGTCGCACTTCGCACCGCACCGCGCACACGGCCGCACCGGCGTCATCGTCCGGGCCACGGGCCGACTCGGACGAGCTCGCACGAGCCAACGAGCGGCTCGCGAGCGGCTCGGGCTCGGCTCGTTTTTCACGAGCTACGGTGGGCTTGGCTTGGCTTGAATAATCACAAGCCCGAGCCGAGCCGGCTCGAGCTCGTTACGAGCCGAGCCGGCTCGAGCTCGTTACGAGCCGAGCCGGCTCGAGCTCGTTACGAGCCGAGCCGGCTCGCAAGCCTCAAGCCAAATTTCCACCCCTAGTCTTGACACTGAAAGTCATGTCCGTCTATTGTCATGAGGAAAATAACGGGAAAGTATAACTTTCCTCCATTTTCTTTTTCACATATTCGCTTTATTTCTGTTGGTGGCAATGACATGGTGCGTATATCATCAGGCTAATTGCCAGCCACTAGTTTAGGCTCTGCTCGGTTGGACTGAAAGCTATGGCTTATGACTGAAATTGCATTGTTACGGCTAAAATTTCACTGTAGCTGAAAGTGCCTTATTTGACGTAATTAAATTTAAAAAAATAAAAATAGAAAAAATATGCTAGCTCATCACGGAGAACGCAAACGAATTCGGGAAAAAGAACCGGAAAAAAAACTCAAAAAAAAGATAAAATTTATGAATAATGAAAATAAGCGAGAAGCAGAGCAGGGATGGACATGGGTTCCATCAAGCCACAGTGTTTCTGGTTACAAGCAAGCAGTAGAGCCAGCCTGCCCTATTCATGACCAACAGTATTAGTGGGTGTCCCTAGCTAGGGCAATGCAGGATCTGACCTGAGACAGGGTTTGTCCTATGATTCAGGCTAAGTGATGAGCATGTATCCTCTCATATGGTCCGTCTGGAACGCAGAACTTTTACAGGAATTAGGAAAGAATTCTTCTGTTTCGAAGAGGCCTTATTCGTCTGTCCTATTTGGTGAACGACAATTGCTCCTCTGTTTTGGCACCTCATTTGTCGGGTGACAAGAGTAGCACTGAATTTTCCCATCCTTCAAAATTTGAGCTCCCAAATGCTTTTACTAGGAGCCATTACAAATATATAATCTCTGTTTTTTCTGTCAGGAAATATGAGGTGGATTCTTTTAGACTATGATTTTTGACTTAAAATTTTGAATTTTGGCTGTTCGCAAGAGAGAGTATGGAAAGAGACACTTATATGTGATTTTAGCTGATATAAATGAATTCAGTATAATATCCACTACAATTAATTTATAGACTGCATTAAAAAACACTCCGTTTAAAAACTATTTACTATAGCATAAGCCAAAAACCCCAAAGAACCCAAAAGAAACAAGCCCAAAAGAACCCAGGCATGGATAACCTCTTGTCTAATCAAAAACCAAAAGCTCCTCACAGTTGAATTGTAACATGATCCACTTTTTTGTTTCTCAAACTACTCCCTCCAATCACAACATTTTGGATATTGACTCACCAAAGTATAGCTTTGACCACGTCTATTTCTATTATAATATATTTGTAAATGAAATTAAAATATTATAAAAATATGTTTCTAGACAAATTTACACGTATTATTTTCATAAGACCAAGCTCAATATTTGTAAAGATATTGAGTGAAGAACCATATGAAGAGGTCTTGAATTATTGTTGTGATAAACTATTGTCAATCTGAGGTTTGGAGAGTCCATTTGTTAACTAAGAGTATCTCCAAGAGACTCTTTATCTTGCACTTTTTCTCCAAATTAGATGACCCAAGGAAAAAAACACCCTCCAACAGCTCTTTTATCCTGTTATCTATTTTGCAGTGGAGCCGAATTCCACCATCTCGCTCGCGAAACTTGGCGAGGCATCGCGGCTTGCTAGCTGCTTTCCTCCCGCTCATATTTCCATTTTCCCGCGCTAGTCGGTCGTCTTCCCACGCGGAATCCCTCCTCTCGCGCCTCCCGCGGACCTCCCCGCGTCGAAGCCTCCCGCGCGCCCTTTCCCCCTCCTGCGGCGCAGGATTGAGGCGCCCGCACGCCTCTGCGTGGTCCCAGCCGCGCCCGCCCTCCCAGCGCCGCGCGTGCCGGCCGGCCCCACAAGCTCCGGCGGGTCGCATCCCATTCTTCATTTGCTCCACTGACATTCGTTTGCTCCGCAAGCTTGTGATGTGTAAAACACTACAGTACAGACCAATATAAACGACACATATATTTTGCCCTTTATCTAAGTAAGTGCCTTGGAATGCTTTTCGAGGGCACATAGATAACCACAACAGTTATATGTGCCTTTATTTCCTAATGAAAGCTGGCACATGCTATGTGCCGCGATGATAATTCACGGCACATATATATGCCCCTGTATTCAAAGATAGCTAAAATAGAGAGTCTGCTAGAGTTGGAGGAACAAAATATATAAAAAAGGGTTGGGATAACTCTTCAAAATACATTATGGGTGTCTCTATTTTAACAAGACTTTTGGAGTTGCTCTAAGGCATGTATGGACTGTTGGCAGATTATTGTGAGTGATTAGTAGGTTAATCAAACACCTTGCTTTGAGTACTGTGGACGACATCACTCTATTTGCCATGCATGAAGTGGTTTCGGCCATTGGATTTTTCACTAGTACATGCAGTAGGCATTCATTTTTTGTTAGTACATGCGGTGGGCATCAATGGCTCAATCTTGCTTGCTCGCCTAAGTATTCTCACAGCAGAGCTTCGGTTCAACCGATATGACCAGCTGGTCAAACCGATTTAGGGTTCCGGTCTGACCGGCCGGGCAACATTTTAAAAGATGGCTTAGATGGATAATCCTCATAGCATTTAAATGTTTACTCTCCTTGCTTCTTTTTAGAATTATTCCTTTTTTTGGAGCCCTTGATGATTTCACTGCCAAAGGGGGAGAAATTAGAAGAAAGGGGGAGAATTTGGAGAATTTTCTGAGAGTTTGGAAAATTTTGAAAAACTTAGTTCTTGGGTATTAAGGGGGAGTTTTCTGAGCTTTCTGTGAGTTTTCTGTGGTCTGTAGCTTTTGGTTTCTTTTCCTTCACAAATTCTCTTAGATGCATTTGCGGTGTTGTCAATGTATTCATCAAGGGGAAAATTGTTAGACCATGTGGTGGTCGTGCATTTGAGTGATAATGAACAATTGACATTTGGGTTTCATTGGAATTTGCATTTGAGAAAGTTTTAGCTGATGTGCTTCTGTACTTGAGTTTTTAGGATGGCAATTCGACCACGTCCGATCGGCCTTGTGAAGGCTGGTTCGATCAACCCTGATGGATGGTCTGATCGGTAGGTTCAAACGTCTCTTCGACCATGGCAAATCAATCACATCTGATTTCGACCACGTCCGGCTTCGACCATGGCAAATCGACCATGGTATTTCGACCATAGCAGAACAACCATGATAGGTAATTGTAGATTTCGACCTCAAACATTTAACCAGTAGTAGCTACAGTACCAGTCGGTAGTCATAGACTTTACTGGTCGATACTCGATAATCGATGACTTTTGTGATCGATAGTTGTAGACTTTATTGGTCGGTACTCTTAGACTTTGTGATTAATAGTTGTAGACTTTACTATTCAGTAGTCATAGATTTTACTGGTCAGTAGTCGTAGACCCTTCTAGTCGGTGGTCTTAGACTTTGGGATCGGTATTCGTAGATTTTATGGTCTGCTGTCGTTATTTTAGACTTTGATTGGTTGTAATAGACCTCACAATCTGTAGTCAAAGACTCTTACGATTTGTTACTATAGGCTTCATGATTGGTACTTGTAAACTTCTTGGTTGGTACGAGCGATCCAATTCTTGCTATCTTCGAGTACGTCGAGTACTCGTACTAGGCCAGCGGTATGACTGGCTGGTGTATGGCGGTCGGTGATTGGTGAATGTGGTCGGTACTCGGTAGTCAGAAGGACTCGATACTTGATAAACAGAAGGACTTGGTACTCGATAGTCGTGATTTTCGCGATAGGTGTTGTGATTGGTTGTTAGAGACTTGTCGTATATGATTGGTTCTCAATAGTCAGTACTCGATAGGTCTGTGGTCCGTAGCGATGGTATTACTGAGTGTTCTGAGCGATGGTATTTCCCGAGTACTTGTGGTTTTCGAATACTTGTTGGGTTAGCGGTCGTAATGTGTTGTCTTAAGCTGAGTTTTGGATAGCGATGAAAATTGTGGTCATGGATGACCTGGTTGGTGTTGGTGGTTGATTGAGGTTGTGATTATATGTGTTGTGTGTGTGCTTATGACGGTTAAGTTGGAAGAACTTGTATTTAGAAAATGTTTCTTTGGTCTTTGCATGTGCAGGTGAGCGTGGAGACGATTATGGTCCGTGACGAGGAGGACGGGGACTAGGATGGAAAGATCTGAGGTCCAGACAGTTGAGGATGTCACGTTAGGTGGTCGGGCTAATGCTGGAGCACATGAAGATCAAAGGTGGTAATACGTGGAGAAGCTACGGGCAGTGTGATCCTGGAGACTTTGACACGGAAGTTGATGAGGCTACGGAATGTGTCTCTTGGAGGTTTCGTCATATGGTGAGTTGGTAGTTGTGGATAAAGTACATAACTGAGAAGGTTGAGTGTTTGGATAAAACTCGTGTTAGGAAGGGTTTCGGGTCCCTTGATTTGAGATAGAGATAAGATTCTGTGTTCGTATTTAAGTCGAACATGGTTAAGGCTCTAGTATATAAAAGCAGAGATAGGCTAAGGATTTTAGCCGAGGCTTTGAGGAGGCTTTTTGTGCTAGGGTTTTAGGGGTGCTGTGAGGACGCTTTGTAGCCACAACATAATACAGAAATAGTAGATCAGATCTATTCCAAGAAAAGTTAGTTGACGTCGGCGATGTGTTTTCTTTGCATCGTTTTTCTATATCTTCGTTGGTGCTCGATTCGAGTGGTCGAAGCATTCAAGCGGTCGTAGTGTTTGAGCGGAGGAAGATTTTGACTACGTGCAAAGGCAGTCAAGCGAGCGATCAAACACCGTGTGGTCGAAATCTACATCTGGTAGTTTAGATTGTTTTTCTGGTTTGAGTTTTTGTTTCAAGTTCCAAAAAATGGAGGCTATTATTCACCACCCCTCTGATTGCGCCATGCAATCCTACAAATATTGATACCATTCTCCTTGATTGTGCCGTATGATTCTACAGATATTGATGTATTTTTAGCAACAAATGGAGATAGAACTTCTGCTAGGAATGAATACCGAAGAACTTCTGCTAAGAATGAATACAGACTTCCATTAATAACAACATAGTGCCCAGATCAGGCGATTCGAGGAGACATGATCAGAAACCTCAAATTCATTTCTATTCGGATGTAGTGCTCGCTAAATTGGTAGGCAAAACCAGATCATATTAATGCACTATCATGCATACAATTGGCTAATAACTACTACTCGGTCCGCATACTTCCATCTGTTTTCCAACTTCTCTCTAAACTGCAAGCCAATACACTATAAACATTGGAAAGCCATTACATATTTATTCAACCACCACGATTTGTTCTTCGCTCATAGAGGTAGAGGAAGGATCTGAACCCATTCCTGGCATACTTCCAACGGACTTATTTGTCTCCAGAGATGCAAGTACTGAAATTTGGTTCTTGTTTTCATACACAGATTCGCTGTTCTCAACTATAGGTTCGTTGTTTGGTTGCAGCAATGAAGCATTGCTGGGTGGCTCCTGGTTTACAGTTCTAGCTTCGTTGTTACGTCGCATTATAGCGGAGTTACTTGGTGGATCCTTCTTCATGCTCGCAGCTTCCCCATTAGGTTGCACCGTTGCAAACTCGCTCAGTGACTCCGGTTCTACTCTTCTAGCTTCCCCGTTTGGTTGTGGCATTGCAGTGTCACTGATTGGCTCCTGCTTTACACTTCTAGCTTCCTCATTAGGTTGCACCGTTGCAGTATCTATGGGTGGCTCCAGTTCTACTCTACTAGCTTCCTCATCAGGTTGCAGCATTGCAGTGCCACCGGGTGGCTCCTGCTTTACACTTCTAGCTTCCTCGTTAGGTTGCACCATTGCAGTATCTCTAGGTAGCTCCTGTTCTAGTCTTCTAGATTCCTCATCAGGTTGCAGCAGTATAATGTTGCTGGATGGCACTTGTGTTATTGTTGTTGGCTGCATTGGGACATCAGAATCATAAACATCTCCAACCATTCTAGTTTCATCCTTTTCCACATCAACTGCTTGGCCATTCTTCTTCATGAATTTCCTCTTGTTCCATTTCTTCTTGAAACCAACTTTCTTAACTTTAAGTGGTTTTGGGGATTCAATTGGTTTTTTCAATGTCTCCTTACCTTGCCTTTTGCCAGGAACTACAATATATTTTGTGGCACCATTTGCACAACCCTCTGATTGACCTGCACCAAATAATGCACATGCATGATCCAATGTCCAACCCAATACCCAAAAGGAGGAAAGCAATATAATTTCAACAGTAAATACCCTGGATTGAATAATAAGAAAAATACCCTCTCAAAAAAAGAAAGAAAAATACCTTGGATTGCAAGAAGAACAGTCCGGGCAGCTTTTATCTCTGCCTCTTTCTTTGTTCTGGCAGCAGCACCAATGTACTGTATCCCACCAATCTCTACAGTGCATATGAAAGGAGCTACGCCTGAAGCTTGTTTGGTGGAAATATAAGATGGAATGGCATAATTCATCTTCTGAGCATACTCCTGAAGAAGATTCTTGCACAGGCCAGTTTCTTGCTGGAAAGCATAGTAAGATGCGTTAAAAAAAAAAAAGGAAGACAGGAAAGATACTAGAATGCTATGCTAATTTAGTCATTCTAATTCCGAAGAACTAAAGAATATTTGAATTCTCCAAAACATGCTTGGACATGATAACAAAACTTAATACTTGTACTGTGAGGTATGCATCACTCATACTGTGAGGTATGCATCTCATGGTTCACAGCTTGGGCAGCACGAGTATGCAAGCATCTTCATTATTAATTCCGTACTACATTCAGAGAAGAACTTAGTAGAATCAGGAGTTAAAATAAATACAAACAAATAATGCTAGTAAACAACAATAATACCAAACTTGGAAAAAAAAGTCATGAAACCGAAAACAAGCTTTCCTAAGCATCTTTATATACTACATGTTAGATGTGTGTTGACGAGGATATAACAATTCTCAAATTATTTTTTATCTGTAAATGATATTATTACGTTATTATACATCTTGAACATACTCCTTATCTATAAAGAAGAGATTTCACAAGGTAGTCGTAATCTCTTCTACGATCACTTCTTAGTTGTAATCTCTTCTACGACCACTTCGTGATAGTAAATTCTCCTACGACCATGACATAGTCGTAAGTTATCCTGCGACCACCTTGAGGTCGTAGATCCTCCTACGATTAAGCCAAATTTCGACTGACCTGTCTACGACAACCCATTACATTGTGGGTCTGTCTGATGAGGTGGCTAGCACATGCATTCATTCTCTGGAATAAATGTACATAACTTCTCTCTGATGGTAAACGCCGCACGACGAGTGAGATACCATGTCTATCTGACAATAACTCTCGTTGGATGGTTATCATCCGAAACGTTAAGGCACAAGCCATATAAGGGTGGATGTCAGAGAGAAATGGGATGGACCCGAGGGAGAATAGAAGTAGAGCAAGACATTCTGCATTGCTTTCTCGGTTGTAACCAGTTCATTAAGCAATAGTCACATAGGAGTATGGTTGTTATTTTCCCAAGAAAAGGCTCGAACCTGTATAAAATCCCTTTGTCCTCTCTGTATGATCGTAGCTAGGTCTTTGAGAGTTCCCCAAAATCCAAATAATCATAAGATCGATACTAAAACATCAACATGTATTATTACCTGTGTATTTTCCCTATTGTATAACGGGTTACCTGCATATATGCCATACCTGTACTTATATATATATATTGGCCCATTGACTTCATGATGAATATGAGCACTATTCATAACATGGTATCAGAGCAAACCTAGGGGTTGTTTTTGTCAAGCCACCGTTGGTTCATCTTCCATCCCTCGCCTGGATTTGCCATCTTCACTGTGCTTGCCGCTCTTCGCCCACCTGTTGTCGCTACTTGCCACTTGCCACCCAAACCCGCGCGTCGTTGCGCCGCGTGGATCCTCGCCATCGCCAAGCCATTGCCGGGAGCCGCGCCGTTGTGCGCCCCAACTGCTGCCCGGAACTGCGCTGTCACCAACGACCGTGCCGCCCGGAGCCGTGCACCGTTGACCCGCTTGGATCCCCGTCGTCAGCCGTTGCTATAGTGCCGACCAACCAACTACCAGAGTTGTTGCCGCCCAGCCGTAGGTCGCCCAATGCCATTGTGTCTGCCTCCTGATTCAGCCTACTGACCCGCCGCCATCGCCAGCTGCCGATAGCCATCGTCGCCGGTGGTTGACGACTACGGTCGCCTGCGTCGCCATAAGTCACACGTTATCTCTGATACAGTTGGAAATTGTATCATATAAGAAGAGTTTTAGGTAAAAGAAAAAAGAAAAATGTCATCTTTGGTCACCATTTCTATTCCTCGCTACCCAGTGATTTTTGATGGTCTCAATTATCGGTACTGGTTTCAACAATGTGCCTCCACATGCATGGTCAGCGTCTTTAGGAGTTTCTAACCGGCGAGCTGCCTTGTCCGCCTCGCCCTACTCCACTTGTTGAGCCCGTGTTCCCGAAGAATGCTTTCGAACACGCTCGTAAGGAATATCTGATGATTTTGAGGATGCCATGAAGACTTTTTTAGACTCAATATGCTGCCTACAAGACATGGACTGATGATGATGCCTGTGCCTCTACTATTATGGTTGCTAGCATGGAGGTGCATCTTACTGAAGATGCGGTTGGTTTGGCTTCAGCACAGGTGATGTGGGCACATCTGCGCAACCGCTATGAGCCATTTGGTGATTCCTTGCATCTTTCTATTGCGCGTCAGGAGCAGTCGTTGCGTAGGGAGATGCTACTGTGGGCGAGTTCTATGCCCAACTGTCCGTCCACGGTGTGGCGTTAGATTAACTCTTTGGGACTGGATGTTTGCCACACTTGTCAGTGTTGTCAGCAGTCTCACCGAGAACTTCGTCTCATCTACGACTTCTTGACACGTCTTCGGGCTGAGTATGAATAGACTCGTGCTCAGTTGCTGGCTCGCCACCCTCGTGTGACTGCTGAAGGCTCTTGTAGTAGTTTGTATTGAGATTCGCCTCTGTGGTGCGGGTCTGCTGCTGTCACCATCGTTTCCTTCGGTTTTGGTAGCTCCTCCAGCTTCTACACCCGCTGTGCCTCTAGCTACTCCTTCACCAGTGTCATCTTCACCAGTAACAGCTGTTGTTGGTAGGAGAATCTATTGTACCTATTGCAACAAGGATAGACATGTGGAGCAGTTTTGCTACAGAAAGAAGGATGTACGTTGAGGTGGTCGTGCTCCAAAGGGCATTGGAGGTTCCTTCTCTCAAATGAACTCTGGTGCTTCTAATATGCTGGAGTCTGGCTCCTTTCATCCTTTTGATCTTGTTCATTCTGATGTATGGAGTCTAGCTCCTTTCATCCTTTTGATCTTGTTCGTTCTGATATATGGAGTCTAGCTCCTTTCGTTTTGAAAGGTCATCGATATTATATATATTTATTGATGATTTTTCTCGGCACACATGGATATATTTTATGTCATCTTGTAGTGAGGTTCTATCCATCTACAAGAATTTTATCACCATGATCCGTACTCAGTTTGACTCCCCCATTCATGTTTTTCGTGCTGATTCCGCTGGGGAGTACTTGTTGGGAGTCATTTGTTGTTTTTTTGCCGAGCAGGGCACTCTGCCTCAATTTTCTTGTCCTAGTGCTCATGCCCAGAATAGTGTGGCTGAACAAAAGCATCGTCATCTTCTTGAGACAGTTCGTGCTCTTATTCTTACTTCTATTGTTCCACTACACTTCTGGGCTGAAACTGTTTCTACTGCCACTTTCCTGATTAATATTCAACCTTCTTCAGCGCTTCAGGGTGGGATCCCAGCTGAGCATCTCTATAGCAAGACTCCTGATTATTTTAGTTTTCGCCTTTTTGGATGTGTATGCTATGTTCTTCTTGCACCTCGTGAGCATACCAAGCTGACCGCTCAGTCCGTGAAGTGCGTTTTTCTAGGCTATAGTGCTGAACATAAGGGATATCGTTGTTGAGATCCTATTGGCCAATGGATGCGGATTCCTTAGGACGTCACTTTTTGATGAGTCTTGTCCTTCTACAACTCTAGCATCCCTTGTCGAGCCACTTTCTTTCCTGACTTTTCCTGCCACCCTCATAGTCACCACTCCACCATTGCCTTTGGTTTCTCTAGTGCCTCCATCATCGGCGTCTCCTTCGCTACTAGCACCCTCTCTAGAGTTTTCTCCTGGCCTTATTCCTTCTTATCCTCTCACTACACTAGTCGTCTGTGATTTGAGGATTCTTTTGATGCGCCATCTTCTAATGCACCATCTTCTGATGGGACATCTTCTTCGGCCTCTCCTTGATATGCTCTTCGTGATCGGCCTTCTGAGCGCTTTGGTTTTGCTACTGCTACTCTTACTGAACCGACTTCTTATCATAATGCTGTTGTTCATCAGGAGTGGCAACATGCGACGGCAGAGGAGATTGTTGCCCTTGAGCGTACTGGCACGTGAGATCCCTCTTCCTGCGCGTGTTACTCATATCACATGTAAGTGGGTCTATAAGGTTAAGACCCACTCTGATGGTTCTCTTGAGCGCTACAAGGCTCATCTCGTGGCACGTAGTTTTCAGCAGGAGCATGATCGTGATTATGATGAGACTTTTGCTCATGTGACTCACATGATCACTATCCGCACTCTTGTTGTGGCATCGGTTCAGGTATGGTCCATCTCTTAGCTTGATGTCAAGAATGTCATTCTCAATGGTGAGCTGCATAAGGTTTATATGTAGCCACCACTAGGGTGTGCTGTCCCTGAGGGTATGATTTACAACCTTCGCCGATCTCTTACGGCCTCAAGCAAGCTCCTCGTGCCTCATTTGATAGTTTCTCTTATGTTGTTATTACAACTGATTTCTCTAATGCTCATGATCCTACTCTTTTTATTCACACTTCGCCTCGTGGTTGGACGTTTCTCCTTTCATATGTTGATAATATGATCATTATTGGAGATAATTCTTAGTACATCACTTTTGTCAAGGACTTCTTAGTGAGCAGTTTCTCATGTCTTATCTAGGTCCTCTTCGCTACTTTATTGGGATTGAGGTTATTTCTACGCCTGAGAGCTTCTATCTATCTTAAGAAAAGTATATCCATGATCTTCTTATCGTGTTTGTTCAACATCGCTTGAGATGATTTGGAAATTTCCAACGGAGGCCTCCTAAGGCACCGATATATAGTGGAATTTTAAGATGTACTG
The DNA here is from genome assembly GCA_036346575.1 of Dendrocalamus sinicus. Taxonomy (NCBI): domain Eukaryota; kingdom Viridiplantae; phylum Streptophyta; class Magnoliopsida; order Poales; family Poaceae; genus Dendrocalamus; species Dendrocalamus sinicus. Next base: position 27,600,501 of record CM070674.1, on the reverse strand, counting down.
AAAACGTAAGAAGAGGCAGAGGTCGATCAAGATTGACGTGGGAGGAAACAATTAAAAGAGACTTGAGAGATTGGAATGTATCTAAAAAATTAGTTTTGGATAGGAGTGTATGGAAGTTAGTGATCCATATACCGAAACCATAAGAAAGTTAGGGTAGTGTTTTAGGCTCTCGGTTCAGATAACAAGATGTATGGTTTAGGGTTTTAGCATTGTAGGTTTTATTTCAAGCCTCTCATCTCTTTGACCTTGAGAAGGTTTCATTCCAAGCATACCTCAACTTGTTTGGGGCAAAAGGTTTTGTTGTTGTTGTTGTTAATTGTGCTTCTCTTACTGATCATCGCACAACTGAGACTCTAGTGGAGCTTAATGTTCATCTTCGGCCCACTAATGGTGATCCTCTTACTGATCCTAGTCGCTATCGTCGCCTTATTGGGAGTCTTGTTTAACTTGGTGTCACTCGACCTGATATTTCGTACCATGTGCATATCCTGAATCGGTTTCTCTATTTCTATTTAGCTCTACTATAGCCATCTTCTTCGTGTTCTATGATATCTTTGTGGAACCATCACTCACTGTCTCTTTTTCCCTCGCTCCAGCTTTTTACAGCTTAAGGCATATTCCGATGCCACCTAAACTAGTGATCACTCTGATCGCTGGTCTCTCTCTATCTATTGTATTTTTCTTAGTGGTTTTCTCGTTGCTTAGAAGACTAAGAAGCAGACAACAGTTTCTCGTTCGAGTGTTGAGGTTGAGTTACGAGCTATAGCTTTGTTGACTACGGAGGTTACATGGCTACGATAGTTACTTGAGGATTTTGGTGTTTCCGTTTCTGCACAGACTTCTATTTTGTCTGACAGTACAGGTGCTATTAGAATTGCTAAAGATTCGGTAAAGAATTAGTTTGCAAAGCATATTGTTGTTGATGCTTCTTACATGAGGACACAGGTGTAGGACCAGGTTGTTATTCTTCAATATGTGCCTTTAGAGTTTTAGTTGACAAATTTCTTTATGAAGGCATAGACCAGAGCCCAACAAAACTTCTATCTCTCCAAACTTCATGCTATTGATCCACCGTAAGTTTAAGGAGAGTGTTAGATGTATATTATTACCTATATATAGGTTTCATTCCTAGCATACCCAACTTGTTTGGAACAAAAGGCTTTGTTGTTGTTATATAAGAGTTACCTGCATATATATCATACCTATACTTATATATAGGATCTGTTCTTTTTGGCTGCGGCTTATGGCTTTTGGGCTGTTTGTGTGAGATATTACAGAGTAACGGAAACTCACGTGCGGTTTTTGGCGATATAAATGAAGTCAATAAAGTATGTACTACAATTAACTAGTAGACTCTATCTTGAAAAGATATTCCGTTTAAAAACTAGTTATGTAGAAAAGCCGAAAAACAGCTTTTAGAAACTGAAAAAACAGGGTCATATATTGGTCCATTGGCCTTATGATAAATACGAGTGTTATTCATAACACTACAGTCAAAATAGCATGCATTACTAAGGTTCACAACAGCAAGGAACGCTGAAACTATTAGTATTCATCTAATACATATTAAGGAGGCTTCAGCATGCCAGGATTATGAAGCGGAGTTCTGATATGTTTCACATTATTGGAAATAAAGTGCACAGAAAGCACATTTCGTGGGGGCTCAACTTATGTAATTTAAGCATGTAAATGTTCTAGGCACTACATAATTTAGGTGGTTAGCCGCAAGCACTGAGGAGAAAGATGTAGAGCATCACACATTCATGCACTCGCCTTTTTTTTTTTACAAACAGAAGGCTCACACCCTAGTTCCACGTACTGACTGTTATATACACTTAACATCTTTACTAACCATATTCGCAGAAGCACAAGCAGAGTGATCAAGGAAAGACTTTAAAAGAGTAACTTACAACTGCTGGGATGCTCGCATTGGTTGGGATGGACTTGAAAATTTCCATAAGCGCAACTTCAGCAGCTGACTGTTCTGCAGCCTTTCGGTTGAAAAATCCAGGCAGCGAGTCATACTTGGTGTTGTTAATTACCACTGTGGACTTGAAGATGGGCTCATGGGAAGGCCCCTCCTTGAAGGTATGATACTCTGGGGTTGGGAGACCAGCTTTCTGCGCATACTCTTGCAGCCGGCTCTTGAAGACGTAACAATTCTCAATCCCTGGGCCAAATCAAGCGCACCACAACTCAGAAAAACAACACTATTGCAATGTTGGAAGCAACAATCAGGAAATGTTTTTGGGGAGCATTTCTCTGCTAACATCCTGTAACAAGTTTTGGGAACAGATGTAGTGGTAGCAACTTTGGGTGCCCAACGAGCAGCTAATGGCGGGTCACTCGTATTTCGGTACGATCCTTCAAGCTATGGTCCGGAACTAGAAAAGGTAAATATCTTGAGCTAGGAAGTATCGAAAAGTTACTCGAAGAACTAGCTGAGGATCCAACCTGTGCAAGAAAAAGCAAGAACACTCGTAAGAGGGGAGAAAGAGAGAGAGAGAGTCTTGGGCAAACTTACTGATTCCGGCGGCGGCGGCGGCGTGGGGCGCAGGCGATATGTAGGTGGCCTTCGGCGCAGTCGGCAGCGGGGCCATGCCGCCACCGTCCATGCCCAGCGAGCGCCGCCCTGGAAAATCAGGGAGCGAGTGGGGAGGGAGGGTTTTGTGGGCTTCGGTTCTTCCCTTCCTTGTCGTACCCGACAATAAGGCTGTAAAAAAGTTCTACCCTTCCTTGTCGTACCCGACAATAAGGCTGTAAAAAAATTCTAACCTTGCGAACTATTTAAGTCCGATCCATTTTAGGTTTGATTTGAACTTAGCTCAAATTTTAAATGAACCAAACTGGAGTTTAATCTTAAGCTCGCGAGCTTTCTTGAGTCAAGCTCGAATAATTCGCAAGCCTCAATTCGAACTTAAATAGCGATACATATTAACTTTTACCGAGTTTACTCGAGCTGAACTCGACCTCGAACTTTTCTTATTGTTGAAAATTAGTGTATGTTTGAATTATTTTGACTGTTATCGAGCTTACTAGAATCGAGCTCGAACTCAAATTTTTCTTATTATTGAAAAATAGTGCATAATAAATAATTTTAATTGTTGCCGAGTTCGAACCTACTCGAGTTTAAGCCGGGTCGAGCTTGAGTCCGAATCCAGGATCGGACCCTAACTCGAACTCGGCTCGAGGTTCTACCGAGCTCGAGCCTGGAGGGCCAAGCTCGCTTGAGCTCGACTCGTTTACAACCCTACCGGACAATGGGACCCGCTTGGCAGTGCCTCATTCGGGGCATAAGGAAAGCACGATGGAGAGGAGAGGTACGTGGGAAGCGACAGCCATGCGCAGGCAGCAAATGAAGCTCCGGCGCGCGCGCTGCACGGACAGTATTCACAACATCGACCACCTCTCAAGCCGGAATCGGCCCCGGCCGCGTCAGGGAAGCCGTCTCGTTCACCAGTCCGGCAGCCAGAGGCTCCGGGCACAACCCTTGCTTGCACAATGCTCCTCTCAGGTGTTCGAACGCTAACGCGTCCAACCGAGCGCACCCGTCGTGCAGCAGGCATATCTTCAACAACAGCGGATGAGCCCGCGCCACGACATGGTCGCCGCCCGCGTGGAGCGAGCCTATCAGCTCCGGTGAATCCCACCGGAGACCCTGACTTGTCGCCTCCAGCGCGACCTCCCTCGCCGCGTCCACGTCCCCGGCAGACACGCACCCCGCGACGACAATGCCGAACGTCCTGACGTCCGGCGGGCAGCCGGCGCGCTCCATGCACTCCACCATCCGGCGAGCACCAGCCAGCTCACCCTTCCTGCACAGCGCCCCGACGTACACGTTGTAAACGGCCACGAGCGGCACGAGCCCTCTCAGGAGCATTTCGTCGAACACCTCCTCGACGGAGTCAAACTGTCCGCTCTCGCTGAACGCTCGCAGTATCAGTTCGAATTCGGCCAGTCCAGGGGCCACTCCATCCGCATCCATTTTCTTCTTTACGACCCCGTGTGCCTCCGCCACCAATTAGTGGGCGCAATAGCGGGCTGCAAGATGATGAGTTTCCTTGATGCATACTCCGGATACCACTAGATCCGCATGACAAAGGAGGACGAAACGAAGACAAGCTTCATTACCCCTGGTAGGACATACTGCTTTATTAGGATGTTCTTTGGGTTAAAGAACACTGGGGCCACCTTCACTAGGCTTATCGCACCCGTTCTGGCATCATAACTGGACTGGAACGTCGAGGCCTATGTTGATGATGTGGTCGTCTAGAGCAGGCAAGCAGCATCCCTGATGTGGACCTCCAGAAAACCTTTGACAACCTCCGATAGGTCGAAATTAAACTCAACCCAAAAAAAATGTGTCTTTGGGGTCCGATGGGCAAGCTGCTCAGCTTCCTAATGTTCGAAAGGGCAATCAAGGCTAACCTTGATAAGATTAATGTTATACTATCCATGGAGGCTCCGAAGACCATCAGGAAGGTCTAGAGGCTCATGGACCACCTGGCTGCCCTTAGTCGTTTCCTATCAAGGGCGACGGATCAAGCACTACCCTTCTTCAAAACACTTCATGGCTTAGGCAACTTTCAATGGACCGATAAGTGTGCACATACCTTCAGAGACATTAAGGAATACCTCGCCAAGCTTCTCAGGCTCACATGTCCAACACTAAAGGCTCCACTACTGTTGTACCTTGTAGCAACTATTGTTGCGGTCAGCACAGTGCTCGTGCTGGAGGAAGGCTCCACGCAGCAGCCAGTCTGCTATGTCTTTGAAGCCCTACAAGGAGCGAAGACGCATTACGTTGAGCTGGAGAAGCTAGCTTACGCATTTTTCATGGCTTTGCACAAGCTACATCGTTACTTCCTGGTGCACAACATCATAGTACCCTCATCCTTTTCCCTGTGGGAGATGCTACAAAACAAAGAATCCATGTGTCGCATTAGCAAGTGAGCGATTGAGCTAGCCCCCTTTTCCATCACATATGTCGTGTGAACCACAATAAAGTAAAAAAATACTAGCAGACTTCATCGCCGAATGGACCCCCATGAGCTAGCAAGCCAACCAACAACCTCCGAAGCCAGTGTGGACCTTGCACACGGGCGAAGCATACTACGCAGCGGGCGCAAGAGTGGGGGCCATCTTAACAACACTTGAAGGGCAAACCCTATTGTATGTAGCACGCCTTGACTTACGTGCGACCAACAACACAGTGGAGTACGAGGTGTTGTTGTTCAGCCTCCACAACGCGAAGGCGCTCGAAGTGCGGAGGATTCTCGAGTGCACCGATTCCCATCTTCTCGCGGGGCACATTGACAAATCCTATCAGGTTGAGGACCCTCACCTCACCAAGTGCCTCGCCATGGTTAGGGAAAAAGAGCGCCACTTCCTAGGGATCACCATCAAGCCCATACCACGGTTCGGCAACATGGAGGTGAACGCCTTAGCAAAATCCACCAGCCAAGGCTGAGAGCAGCCACCTCGTATCTTCTTCGAAGTTCTAGCCTCCGCCGTGGTGCTGCTAGAGCAACCAAAGATCTCTCGCGTACTACATGTTGGCCAGGATGATGATTGGAGGCAGTCCATTGTATCCTTCCACCAAGGAAGCGATGAGCCGGATGACCCATGCGAGCTACGGAGATTAACACATCAAGCGAGAACCATCGAACTGGTGTAGGGCGTACTCTATAAGCATGGTGTGTGCGCCCCGCTGCTGCACTGCCTCTCATACCGGGAAGGCCAGGAGCTCCTCATGGAGATTCATGGTGGCCTATGCGACTCACATGTAGCCTCAGGGCCCTCGTGTGGAAGGCCTTCTGTCAGGCTTCAACTGGCCGACGGCCACCTCGGATGCCAAAGAGTTGGCAAGGCAATGCCAAGGATGCCAATGGACAGGAAGATTTTTCAATACACCCCAACCCCCTCCAACCAATCCCACCAGTATGGTCGTTGGCCCGTTGGGGGATCGACATCATTGGCCCACTGCCCCATGCCCTTGGAGGTCATCAGTTCATTATCGTCACCTACGACTAGTTCTTCAAGTGGGTTGAGGCAGTACCCTTGTCAAGATCACCTCCGCGGTGGCACAGAAATTCTTATGGTAGAACATCAAATGTTATTTCGGAGTCCCTAGAGAGATCACAGTGGATAACGGTCTCCAGTTCGATGCAATGGCCTTTCGGGCATTCTATGAGTGCATGGACATCAAGGTGTGCTACGCCTCTGTAGGCCACCCATAGTCCAATAGGGCAGTCAAATGTGCAAATGGCACCATCTCCGATGGCATCAAAAAGTGCTTAGTCAGCTTCCCTAAGGGAAAGTGGCCAGGAGAGTTGCCAAAGGTGCTCTTATCCATGTGTACCACCACCTAGTGTCCTATAGGCTTCACTCCATTCAAGCTGCCCTTTGGGGATGAAGCTATGACACTGGAGGATCTCAAGGCGAAGTCCCATCGAGTATTGGCCTCCACTTTGCTAAATGAGCATAGTGTTTCGCTTGATCTTGTTGACAGAGACAGGGTTCAGGCCACACACAATATCACCAAGTATCTCCAAATGACCATAGCTTCCTACAACAAAAAAGTCAAGCCATGGTCATTGGCAACAGAAGACCTCATCCTGAAGAAAGTCCTCTATGCCGCCACGGCAAGCAAGCTGAAGTCCAACTAGGAGAGGCCCTACATAATCACAGCCTTCTTAAGGGCTGGCTTGTATCATCTCTCAACTTTAGATAGAGTGGACCTCAAACACACATGGAATGGTGACTGCCTTCATCGCTACTACACATGATTGTCACGAGGCAACTGGGCCCGCACGCGGCATATGTATAGATTTTGTAAAAGTGTACCCGTGCAAAAGTGGTCTAATAAAGCTCCTTTTTTTAACCCAGATACATCGAGTATGCCTCAACCAAAAATAGAGCGTGGAGCCCCTAACCGCCACACCACTATACGGAGTATAAAAAGAGTGCAGAGCCCCTGGGCTCTACGCCACTCTACGGAGTATAAATAGGAGCGCGGAGCCGACAGGTTGCACGCTACTCTACGGAGTATAAATAGGAGCCCGGAGCCGATAGGCTCCTTGCCATTGTACGGAGTATAAATAGAAGTGCAGAGCTAACAAGCTCTGTACCATTCAACGGAGTATAAATAAGAGCGCGGAGCTGACAGGCTTCGCGTTGACACTACAAAGTATAAATAGGAGCACGGTGTCGACGGCTCCACGCCCATTATACGAGAATAAATCAGAGCCAAGACCCTCGCACGTCCCGGCTAACTCAACGGAGTATAAATAGGAGCGTGGAATCAACCAGCTCTGTGCCACTCTATGGAGTATAAATAAGAGCGTGGAGTTGACAGGCTCCACGTTGACACTACAAAGTATAAATAGGAGCGCGGAGTCGATAGGCTCTACACCCACTATATGGAGAATAAATCAAAGCCAGGACCCTCGCGTGTTCTGACTAGCTCAACGGAGTATAAATAAGAGCGCAGAGTCGACCAGCCCCGTGCCACTTTACGAAGTAAAAATAAGAGCCGGGATCCTTGTGCGTCCTGATCCACTCTATAGAGCAGAGCTGGAACCCTCGTACATCTCGATCGACTTTACAGAGTATAAATAAAAGCGCAAAATCAACAACTCTGTGTCAACTCTACAATGTATAAATAACATACGAGATCCTCACATGTCTCGGCCAACTCTACAGAGTATAAATAAAAACGCATGATCGATAGGCTCCGGTATCACCTCTACAAAGTATAAATAATCCATTCCAACACATTTGATGGCTGCCAGAAAGATGGCGCAAGGAGGCAGAAAGAGGAGATAGAGGCCGAGACAGGACAGGGATCTTACCAGTGATGAAGACATAATCCAGAACAAATGAATGCGGACTATGCTCTCAGGCTCAGCGTACGAGTTTTCAGGCACTGCCATTACGCATTGTACCAGATTTCCCGATGCTTCTTCCATTCCATGTAATGAAATCTCAATAAGATGTCATTCCAGCACATCCACCAAAACATCACCAGCTTTCAGGGAGGCAGACGCCTCCGAGATTTGAAGAAAAGTTCAGCACATCCGAACACCGGCAGCTTGGTTGGCGTTCAGGCTCATGTTACATAATTCATACCATCAGACACAAACCATGCACAATGCCAATGGTAGGTAATCACTCACAGATGCAAATCACCCCTTCCATTCACCTCCTGAGATCATGAAAATATTTACAGACAACAACTCTTCAAGCCTTGAACAGCTCATGATTCTAACACAAAATCTTGTGTACATAAAGGAGACGAGCGTGTCATTTTTTACTTAACATTTCTGAGATGCCAGATACACCCAAGGACCACATGCTTGCACTCATTACATCTGAGATAACAGAGTTAACAACTGTACAAATGCAACTCATATATACAAATGGACTATGATTGCATATAAACAACCACTTGCTCAGGCAGGCCCCACCAAACCTGATTTATGATATGAAGCGTCTGCAAACCTTTTTACAGTTGGTAAAGGAAGGAAACTGACTAAGGAGAACACAATCCAAATGGGGATGGCTATTTACATTTTTGTCAACCTAGGTATGATTATTTGGGAAGCCTCCGAGTTCAATGACAGGACCAGAACAGGGTTTCGCTTTCACAATCTTCTGCGAGGGAGGCTAATGAATCTTGTTTTGTATCTTACAAGTTGCATATGCAGGTCAGATATGTAGATGCCCAACAAGCAATATGCACCGAAAGCCAACACACTTCCACCACCACCATATCGCCGACTGGGCTTCATATCATCTTCTATCTTGTATCTGGACCATGGTGCGGGTCCATCAGTTGGCCAAACACAATGCCTACTGATTGCATCATCATTGCATGTCACAAGATGTAAACCTCATCTTACTTGATAATTGTCCTCCGCATAGATAGAGACAAGAGCATTATCACCAGCACCAGCGGCCAGGATTGATTTGTATGGATGGAAAGAAAGGCAGTTCGCACTGCCTATTCTTTGACCCATAAAAGATGGCTGGTAGCGAATGATCGTTAATTGTTCTCCTTCAAGACTGAACACTTTAATCATCTGCTTAGCTGAGCCGCTTGCAATGACTGGGGCATGCCGATGAACAGCTAATGCCGTTAATGAACCCCTGTGAGCTTCGATAGTGAGGTAGGGTTCAGCTGCCCTTCTAGCATCAAGAAATTGAATGTCTCCAGCTTGAGATGCGCTTACAATCTGTGATCGCATAGATGACAAAATATGGTTTTGTAAAGCTCAAACAAACCTACAGATTTTTTTTAAAAAAAAAGACTAGCCTGAACAATTAAAAATATAGGGCACAAAGCACATAGCAATTCAAAGAGGTGTTAAGATTTACCCTGTATGGATCAAACCCAGGCTGAAATCCTATACCTACAACCTTTTCAGTTCTTGGAGCATGTGGTCTTGCCATATAGACTAGCCTACAGCATTGAAAAAATGAACACTCAAGAGGAAGAAAGATAATTGGAAAAAAAAAAAAAGGCAACAGGAAACTAAATCTGCCACATGGAAGATGTGGATAATATCTGATCAAACAACATGAAGGCCGAAGGATGGAGCCCATTTTACATACCTATCAGGAGTACGAACATCAAATATCCTGACAGATGCGTCGATAAAACCAGCAGCAAACTGACCACATTGAACCTCAGATGCAGACTGAAACAAAAGCAACAAGCAAAGGTCATGTGCACGAACACAAGATGCACACCTGATTAAAACAGAACTTGGCACAATAGCTATAATCGTATAAACAAAGCAATCAAACAGCTCATTTGATCGCTATGGAACTAAAATGCAATGTATTCTTAATAAACAAACCTCCAAAATATTATTTCGTTAGATGCATTCCTTACATCACGAAGAAAAGGACAATAACAGGACAAGTTGGCAAAACTAACTGCAATGCACTGCTTACTTTTTGGCTGAGTAAAAATTTTGGAATATGACACAACAGTAGCAAATCCTTGGGCAAATATTTTATTTACCTCTAGCTCACATTGCTGAACCTACTAAGACAAGTTACAAGTTGTTCCTACAGAAAGCAACACCAAAACCTAAGCCATTTAAATTGCACACTCGTGATAAGTGGATGCATATGCACCATCAAATTTCTTCATGAAGGAATATTATGATTCCATTTTCTTTCTATAGCAATGCAATATCTCAGTTCCTTTCTGCCACGTTTAGTTTTGAGTTTTGAACCCACTGAACCAGTGAATATGAAACTTGGATTTCATGCAGCCTAAGGACTTGCAGTGAAACAAGAATATACGTTGGTTACCACTTGAGGCATTGTGTAGCAATGGGAATGGTAAAGTAGGTTACCACTGGAAACAGGAACATGTTTTACAAATTGATGGAGACTCGGGCGAATGGTTGGCATGAGACCAGTGCAGGGGATGCACAAGATCTGGGTGTGTTGATTTATCTCGCCTGAGTCGATTAAGGATGGAATCTTGTGCTGCTCTTTTCTACCCTAACAGCGGTGGTCCCTCAGCGCTGAGGGGTTACACCTCCAAAGTGGGGGAAAGAATCGGAAATTCGGAACTAATCATTATAAAAGTATTGTTATGATTTTCTCAGTCACACGCCTACGGAAGCGTGTAGTAGCCGACATTATGAGTTATATCTTGTGAGTAAAATTGTACAACCTCTATGGAGTATTAAAAATCTATTCGAATAGCCGTGCCCCTGGTCATGGGCTAAGTGTAGAAATGCCACACTTGCACAGTTTTCATAAAATAATGGTTACTAGTTAATGGTGATTATGGATGAAGTATGGGAAATACATGTGGTATCTTGGTATAGAAATGGACATGGCATCTTAGAATGGAAATGGACATAGTATCTTGGTATGGAAATGGATATGGTATCTTAGTATGAAAACAGATATTGAAGGGTGCTTATGGAATGAATATTGTGGACAACTGTAAGGAGAGTTCGTTTTCTTAACGTAACTAAGCTGGATATTTTGGTTTTAGTTAAAAATAGCTAAGTCATAAGTTTGAAAATTAGCTATAGTATGATATTTGGCAAACTAGCTTTATGCTAAAAAGAAACATAAGACCTTCCATTAGTTAAGCCTCACAAGTAATTATATACACACACACACTCGCATTTCGGTACAAAAACTTGCTGTGTACTTTTGTACTTATGGTTGTTTAATATGTGGATTTATATGAGGGAAGCAATGACCTGGTGTATGGATACTTCAATGCCTCCAGCTATAGCACTGAAGATGATGGCTAGGACTAGGTTTAGCCCTAGTAGATTGTCTGTGACAAATCATGGAGGCTCCTTTTGGTTTATTTATTTTTCACTGCTTTATGTGAACAAACTAATTTGGCCCGTCGGCCCGTTCTGTAAAATTTGATCGTAAGATCTATTTATGTCTGTATGTAATATTAAGTACTCTTTTTATTTATATGCATGTATGGATGTGATATTCGTCATTGTTATATTGTGTAAGCTAGCTACTGATTCATAGACTAGCTCAGAATACATAGAAGATTCGGATTGCCAAATCCGGTCACTACATTAAAGAATAAAGGGCATGTTCTTTTTAGCTGCAGCTTGTGGCTTTTGGGCTGTTTGTACAAGAGATTACAGGGTAACAGAAACTCACGTGCGGTTTTTGCCAATATAAATGAAGTTAGTAAAGTATGTACTACAATTAACTAGTAGACCCTATCTTGAAAAAATATTTCGTTTAAAAGCTAATTACTATAGAAAAGCCGAAAAGCGGCTTTTAGAAGCTTAAAAGAACAGGGCCAAAGATAAGTTCCTCATATCATCAAGCTTATTAAGGCGTCAAGCGTCGCCTAAGCGGTAAGGCACCCCCGGTCAGCAAGGCGTCCGCCTCAGTACCAAGGCGTCGCTGAGGCGACGATTAGACGGCGTATGGCGTCGGGAAGGCTCAAGGCAATGCCTTATGCATGGAGGTGACGGCCGCGACCAAATAAAGAAGTGAACCCGAGCGACTCAGTAGGTGCTGGGCCGGTGGCTAAACTAGAGAAGAGAAAGAAGATATCTCGAGAAAGAATCCTAGGCAGCGAAGTACCTGGAACCTTAGGCGGCGGCAGGCGGCACCTCTGTCTGGCCGCTCCGGTCTCTCAACGGCGCCTCCATCTCACCGCTCCGATCTCTCGGCGGCGCCTCCATCTCACAGATCCCGTCTTGGCAGCGCCTCCCTCCCCGTCGCCCGGCAAGGCACTCCCCCTCCTCCAATCGCCCAGCAGCAGCGCCAGCAACAAAGACACGGACCTGGTCCACGTCTCTCTGGCGCCGGCGCTGCTACTGGGCGATGAGACAAATCCGTGTCTCTCCGACGCCGGTGCTGATGCTGGGGTCATCGCCGCCGCTGCTTGGTTGGGAGAGGAGAGGAGGGAAGGGTCGTCGACACCGCTGCTTGGTTGGGAGGGAGGGGAGAGGGGAGGGTCGCCGACGCCGCTGGGGATGACGCCGCCGCTGCATATGCTCGGAGGGAGGGGGAGCCGAAGTCGCGTCGGAGGCTTGGAGCGAGCGAGGCTACGCGAGCGCATGGCTGAGCACTGAGTGTGTGGCTGAGATGTTGATTTTTATTTGGTGCTGCTTGTTGCTCGCTATCACTGGCTCCCTCTGCTATTGTGCTGCTCGCTGGCTCGCTCTGCTGCTGTGCTCAGTTAGCTGTCATCTAATACTTCTCTCATTCTGTAACGCAAAAGCAAAAAAATGGCAAATACAAATGCGCAAGTACACGCAATTGGAATGAGGGGATGGGTGTAACATGAGCTCAAGAATTGACAACAAGGTACATATGTGCTGCTAAAATGCTCATTTTATTTGCTACCCCTTAGCGCCTTAGGATGTGTAAGGCGTCGCCTCGCCTCGCGCCTTACCACTTAAAAGGTGTGAGAGGGGTTGGTCGCCTCACCTCGCCTTACCGTCTTAATAACCTTACGTATCATTATCTTGATTACTCAAATGTCACATGGTAACAAAAACTCACCAGAGACGAAATGCCGCTATCAGCAGATGACTGAATGGTGTTGAGAAGTTGTTCCTTATCAAGATCCCATACAAGGATGGAGGACATGTCACCAGATGCATACTATTTTGCAACAAAAAGAGTAAGTTCTTGCATTAGAACAACCTTAAATGCATAGAAATTTACAAAACTATTGAAAAGAGACATCAGAATATCACCAGATAGCCAGATTGCTGCTGCCAGTCAATCACAATACTGCGACCAGCAGCTCGATGACCCTGAACTGATGAGAAAGCAGTTACAAGTTTCTGCCCTCCCTTTTGAGTATAGTTTCTCCATATACAGACATTTCCATCACCTGCAACATGAAAACTAGATATCACAATGGTACAAGTACAAAAAGAAAATCATAAAGAGCAGAGGCGTACTTGAGCCAACTAATACCAAACTCTCGTCAAGCTCATTGATAAGCAAAAGCTTGGATAGCCCTCTGTCAGACAACTTATGGTTTTCAAAAGTATTCACTGGAAGTGCGTCGTCATAGTTCCACACTCTGACATGATACAAAACTTTAGCACAGCTGCAGTAGCACATTTGAAGCACTAGAATTTTCAATTATCATGAGTGATTCTAATAATCAATTTTTACCTTATTTGCTCATTTTCATCAGCTGCAACAACGATTGGAGAAAAAGGTAACAATAAAGCTGCTTTTGTACCCAACTCAAACCTTGTATCCCAACTAGCAATTTGGCTGGTCATCTTGCATGCTGCTATTCCCACAACCACAAAAAATGCAAAAAGGAAAAGGGGAACATCACAAAAGACAGACAAATAAGTAGAGAATAACAGTAGCAATACTTTAATGCAGAATAATGGTGTCTATCAACGTACAGGAACGCTGGCATTTAGCAATGCAATCCAGTGCAATTTGTTCTCTCTCTTCTCTTCTAGCACTTACTTCCTCATTATCATCAGAACCAGTTAGAAGCGGCCTAGAAAAGTGACCACAACTCCAGTTGTAAATTGTTGACCGGGGAAGTACATTAAGCTCGCTGTTATTGGGGGCTGCAGCAGAGCTTAAAAGCGGATCAGCTAAGCCATCAGGTGAATTCAAAAGATGTGGTCTGAATTCCATAGAACACACTCGGCGCAACCCTGTAAGGTAATCGTGCTGAGGAGGGCTAACAGGAGGAGTCCTAAATGCCATCGAGAAACTTCCTGCAAAATATTGAAAGGGATCAATTTAAAAGTTATTTTCTCCCCACTAATAATCTAGGGCACAGAAAAAGCCAAAAAGGTGAGGTACTCCATGCACATAGCAAGGAAAGAGATTATAACCTACCAGAATTCATCTCAAACCAGGAAGAAGAACGCGCCATTCCAAAGTTTGATGAAGGAGGAGCAGATGTCTCTCTTGGGTGTACACCCCCACTGCTAAATCTAGTGTTTCTCATAACCACTTGCTCGACACCTATGAGGGACAGTGCTCTCCGGCCAATACTTGCAACTCTTGGGTACGCATCTTTAGCAACAGAGCACATAGTTGATATAAATTGGGAATAAATTCCACCGTCAGTAGGCTTTGATCTGGTGTAGCTGAGACCACCATTACTTGCATTCTCTTTCAGCAATATGCCTGAATCAGAGTGCTGGGAAGAATAATCAGACTGGGGAGAACCATGCATGATGCCTGTAGTCGCAATAGGGCTGCTTGTTGAAATTCTTCCATCACGACCAGTGGCACTGCTGTCACTGCCGACCCTTAACACAGGACCAATATGAGAGGCAAGGCCACTGCTGCCTTGTAGAATGTTGTTGGGACTGTAAACATTGCTTGGATTATTAATATTAGCCAAAGGTGGTAGTGACTTCAGCAGTGAATTGGTTTGAGGTTTCCAGTACTCCGCAGCAACAGATTTGAGATGTTTGTTGTGGCCCAATGCAAAGCGGGTAAGTGCTGGAAGACATCAGCTCAACTCAAAATGATTGCCACAAAGCTAAAATGAATCTACTATGTTCAACACATTAGTAAAAGGAGTGTCTAGAAAGTACAACATATTTTTCAAATCAACGTACCTACAGCAACCTCAGATCTAACAAGAGGGCTACCATCTGAAGAGACCTTCAGAAGGCTTCCAACAACATTTATTTCAGCTTTAACCTTTTCATCATCATCAGAATAGTCATAACCTCCATTCAGTGATGGAGATCCAATATCCAAGATATTTCCAAGAGCAAAAACAGCAGAAGCTCTGACCTGCAAGACCAAATATTTAATGCTTATGTTGTGAAGCAGGCACAAGGAAGAATTGACACAACATGAAGGCTGCCATACCTCAGGTTGAGGCTCCGACAATAAACATATAACAATTTCTGGTGCATTTGATTGTAGACCAAGTAATTGAGCCTCAGGAAAATCTTCCCAGAGTTTGCCAAGGCATAAACAAAGCCATTGCAAAAGCAAAGGCTCTGTCTGTGCATCATGAGGATTCTCAGGTTGCAGATGTCTCAGGCAAACATCTATAAGACCTGCATTAATACAAGCCTCTTGACCCCTCCTATGTCCATCCACAATAACTGCTAAAATGAAAGCGGCCATTGCACGCTGCTCCGGGTAAGCATCCAAACTGTCAAGAAACCTGATAAAATATGCATGCCCTCCATCTTTCACCAAGTCAACCTGGCATGACTGTCATTTGAAAAAAAAAGAGCAACTAAGTAAACACCTGAAACTTGAAAGACAAAAGGAACAACTGCGGACAATTTCAAAGTAGAGTGCATACCTTATCAAGAGAAAGAATTTTTGTCCATATGAACACAAGAATTTGACGCAACTCCATCGCACTTGTTTGAAGCAGTTTGAGTACGTAAGGGAAGATACCAACAGACAAGGCCTAAACCAATGAAGTGTCAGACTTTAAAGTCTCTGTAACAGAATAAATAGCCGGCACTTTGTACCAACAAAAAGAAGGCAAGCAGAAGAGGTCAACTCCATACCAAATCAACTGCCCAAGGTCCCATGTCAAGAAATCTTCCGAGCAGAACAAGTGCTCTAAATCTGTGTGATTGACTAAGCAGGACCTGCACAAAACACAAGATGTATCAAGAGCAAAGAAAAACAAGAAAATAAGATAACTAAAGGGAATCCATGAAACTCATTTGGGGGTGCAATTTTCCTTTCTCTAAATGGTGACCATTCATGTTACACATTAGCAAAGAAAAAAAAGAAAAGAAGATAATTAAAGGGAATCCATGAAACGCATTTGGGGGTGCAATTTTCCTTTCTCTAGATGGTGAATGTTCATGTTGCAATGTGTAACACAATGATATAAATAGAACCAGGATGGTACAAGTGGTTGACAAAAAGGCTCTTGGCTATCCACACAAATACACAATGCCTCTTGCCACTATTTGGAGAGTCAGTTACCATCTCAAAAAACGAAAATATTACTAACCTCAAGAATACTTGGTCAGAGAAAATGTCTTACCTGAAGAACAATGGGTAACTGTTCAGGAGGTTTCTTATCCTCGGAGCCATGATCAAGCCATACTTCAAATGCTGTCAATTGTTCCGTGAAAAATGGACTCGGCTGGTTTGAGTAAGGAGACAAATAAAGTGATGGTAAAAAGTGTTGATATTTTTTAAAGTGCTAAATTATTCAAATAACAAAAACAAGTAGCAACACCTGAAACTCTGCATTAGGATCAGCAATTAATTGAGGAAGCTTGGAAAGGCAGATCTCTGCAGCCATGTCCCATGCATCCCTAACATTTAGCGAATTAAGGCAAATGCAGAAAGAAGCTAATATAGAATCAGAACAACTAGTGTGATTAATTACCACATATGGTGTTGATGCGTGGGTGGTAACAATGGGTATGAAATTGGAGAACAATTTGCCGATCGCATGATTCTCTCAGCAAGTAAGAAGTTGCGAAAGAGACTAGCAACCAAAAGATCCTGCCTGAAAAGTCTTAGGAATAGATCTGCACAGTGAAATTTGCATCATGAAAGGACTACCCCACTGACATTAATTTTTAACTCAAATGACCTTTTGTACCATGAGGAAGAACATTCCATGCAATAGTATCTGTAATAGCAGTGAAAATCCAGTTCAACTCCCCCAGAAGAGTTTTACGGTCATTTTGCCTTCCAGGAATTCGGTCAATAAGAGAGGGCTCCAGAGAACCACGGAGTAACGATCGCTTACAAAACCTGCATAGTTTATAGACATGTCTACAGGTCAAGAAAAAATGTCAGCTTAAATCAAAAAAGAAATTCTACGAAATCAATAGCATACAGATACAGCAGGAGAAATTCTATGCTCTATAAACAACCACACAAAACATACGAGAGAGAGAGAGAGAGAGAGAGAGAACCAGTGCAATGCCATTTTGATGGGTGTGGTGAGGCAAGTTGTAAACACATCAGCAGGAAATTCTGCACTCTGTGGAAGAGTTTGATGTGCCTCGCAGGCGGCAAGGAGAATGCAATCCTTCAATGAAGATGCAGAAGAGCTAGAACTCCAGTCTAGGCGCTAAAGTAAACACGAGTAGCTATAATGAATATTAAATAGTCCAATAATAGAAACATACAGAAAATGCACAAATTATGTTAATCTTCAACTTAGAAGGAACAATAGCATACCTCTAGAAAAGATTTTACAATCATTCCGGCCGCTGAGCAATCAAAAACATAAATAGAAGGTGTTTTCAGCCATGAATCAAGATCAGTAATAGGAAGCGGAATATACTGTGTGTAACTCTGCACCAAAATACAAAAGGCCACTTTATTAAAGACATCTACAGATAAATAATGCAGCAACCTATGCAGTGTCTAAATAACATTCACCTTATTAAACACCCAAATCTCTCCATTAGCTGTAGGCTTTGGCACACCGTGACCATTGTAATGAAAAAGGACTCTCTCAGATATGGCATATTTGCGGCAAGTATTACAAAGCTTCTTAACTTCCTCCACTGTTGGATCCAACTGAAGCTTGTAACGAGCCTGCAAGCATCATTAGGACATGAAGATGTAAGTAACGATTATCACAATATTGGATGAGTTAAACAGGAAAATAAGCGGCTCACCTTAGGCTGCCATCGCTCATATTGTGAGTGTAATGTTTTTCCAATAGTTTCAAGGGCTCTTGGAGGTGCCATAGAAAATGGATCTTCTCAAAATGAAGCAATGAAAGAGCTATGAGCATATCTCAAGGCAATTGTGCCAAGTGCAATAAGAGTTCAAAAATACTATGCTTCTCTAAATCTGTTATGCTTTCACACTTAAAAAAATCAACAAACAATCGTCACAAATATTAATAAATCAAGTTCATATCCTCCACGACCTAGAAATATGGTATCTTATGGTGTATCCTAGGAAACTTTAAATCCTCTGCAACCAAACATCAATTGCTAACTTCAAAATCACAGATCAAAAGTTTGATGCACAGAATCAGCTAAAAATTATAGTTCAACAGTAACTCTCATTTGGGTAAATGGGAACGGAAAATCAATGGTAGTTTTTTAAAATAGTAGGCATCAGCCAGTTTCCTTGTTGCAATCACCTCTGATTAACAATATACCTGTGTTTGGCATTCAGAAATGCAAAAGTAAGAAACAACTTTTAAAAAAATCACTGAAATGGTGAAAAAGATTTAACAAAAAATAACAGTTTACATGAGTTCTAACTTCTAGGACATGTACTGAAAGAAAATACAACAATTATGGAGCTGCATCCCACAAACATGAAACAGAATTATCAACTGCAGGCAGTTATATTTTTGCTCAGCTGATTAGAAATTTCTATAAGCATATACATTTATACATATGACTGAATGTTTACCTATCCAGCACTCCATTCTTGCGCAAGGGGAAATTTTAATTACATCTGGAGGATCAACACTAATGTTTAAACATAATACAAGTGCAACACATCCAGTCTTCATCTGCACTACCAAAATCATTATTAATAAATAGCATATGAAAAATATGAACAGCTCATAAAAAAAGGGAATTCCATCCAATGGTTAGACAAAAAAGAATAAAAAATAGCTAAGACAACAAAAAGAAGCAATCAGAAAGGTATGATAGATACCCAATTAAAATAGTAAAGCTATTTATTGATTAGCTACTTCTAGTGAAAATAAACAAACAACAACTGTAGCCCAAGTTATACAATACACAGGTCCTCAGTCAATTTGTAATAACTTAGCATACATCTTTTTCACAAAGCTCATGGAACACACTGGGTTACTAAAGTTTGACACGATGCACTAGTCCAGACAAATAAACATAATCTACAAACCTTTTAGGGGCTTAAGTTGTTGAAGGGGAAGGGGTAGCTTACTCTACATGAATTTCTATTGAAACAAGTGCTTCTACTGTTGATCCAAGTGCTTCTACTGTTGAACCAAGTGCTTATACAGAATTCCAAACAAAATCTAGGAAAATGGAACATCTGCCTTATACATAATTAGTATTTTGCTTTGCCCAAAAGCAATCAGAAAATCACAGCTCCTAAAATTAATCCAGAGGAGATTTCAAGGCTCATAATGTTCAATTGTTTTCCAGTCCATGTATGGAAAGCTCATCTTTATCATCAAAACCTCCCCTTACCATCCATCATGTATCTCCATTGTCATGCATTGAAACACCATATACTTCTTATTTACTAACTCATGCCATTGCAATACGCACAATGTGACATGCCCAAACCATTGCATGCTCATACGCAAGATTCGTAACAGTGGAGTCTCTTAAGCCTAAAGTGACACCAATACCTTGGGTAGCCAACTTTGCCTGACAACCTACTGCCTTGATCCAGGTTTCTGTCCATTGCCCCACTACTCATATTCACTTATAGCTTCATCACCAGCAACCCACTGGCACTAAGTATCTCTTTTAGCAACATGATGACAATCAGCCACTAACAAGTATTGTCGCTTGGATGGGGATGTGGGCATCCGATTCAAATGCAATCGGGGGTACTGGATTCAGCAAACCCTATAATAGATTTAGGGGCAGGCCTAAAAAAACTCAATGCATAGTTGCTGCTTAAAACACCATACTCAGAGCCACAACACTTTCTATTTGTAGGTGCCTAAAAGCCACCATAATAATCACTATAATGATAGGCTCTGTTAGGAAAGGCCAGAATAATATTGTTTACTTGCTTATTTGAATTTTCATCCAAAAATATACTGATAGGCAAGTTGGTGATCACCATGCCACATTTAATTAGCCAACAATATAATGAAAAAGCATTAGTACACTAACATAACAACGCCATTAACAATACTGTTTCCCGTTTGTATTAATTAATAAAGCAATGAGCAGCATGATACAATAAATGACATGTTATTCAAGCCCTGCTCATCAACCCCTCAAAACTTCTCCAAACACTTAGGAAACAAAAGGCATCAATTTGAAGCAAACAATAAACTCTATTGCACTCTCACGGACATCAATTTCACAGCATTGATTGTCCTGCTTGCAAGACTAGAGATCATAACGTTTCACAACTTCAGAGACCCCATTACATCTGAAAGTGCCGTAATCAAAGAAATATTTGATGATTTGCCCCACCTTTTATGTGCGTTTGATAAAATGTCCTGTGATGTCTTACTTACATGTGCGTCCAGGGCCATTTTATCAAACGCACATAAAAGGTGGGGCAAATCATCAAATCCCCCGTAATCAAATCGTAATTCATAAACAAAAAATGATAAAGATACTACTAAGTTTGCCCGTATTTTCCTTATCTTTTTTTTTGGCTCAGTCAACCAAGCGTACTGCTAATTACAAGCCTACGAATCCTCCAGAGGCCCAAATGCACCGACTCTAGCGAACGATTGAACAACAGGGGGATGAGGAACAGCAGTAGCAAGAGCAGCTACAGGTGCTACATCAATTACCCGGTCCTTGGGACGCCATTTGGAGACCAGCCCGCTCGTCGAGGGCCCAGCCGCCGCGGCCGCACCCTCGTCGAACCCCTCGTGGCGTTGCTCGCAGAGCACCACCACCTGGGGTAGGTACGGCGCTGGGGCTGCCTTCTCCTCCCTCCTCGGCTCCGGTCCATTTGCAACAGGGAGTTCATCAACGTGGTTGGGGCGGTGATTGGGCACGGACGCCGACGACGAGGACGACGAGTGCACGAGCCTGGACGCCATGAGATCTCCCAATGCCATCTACGCCTGGTCTCTCCTACTCGTCGTCGTCACCCCGCAGCCATCAAAAGGTGGGGCAGCAAGCTTCTCCACCTACATCGATCGAATCAGTCGAGCGTGACGAATCCGAAGGAGGAAGTCAGGTCGCGGGAATGAGACGCAGGCAGGGATTGGGCGGAGGTGGTTGGGGAGGGGTTTAGGGTTAGGGCTTGGGGGGTGGGAGGGAGGGGAGAGACGAGAGGGAGTAAGAGGAAGGAAGCTGCAAGGCCAAGGGGAGGAGAGAAGGCTGGCTCCGGGCCGGGCCGGGCCGGGCCGGGCATATGGATGGGCCGGGTCAGGCCGGGCATATGGATGGGCCGGGCCGTTTGTCCTTTGCTTTCCCTTCCATAGCATTCTTGGTAGCAGATGCAAGGGGCTGTTTGGCAACAGCTATGGTTTATGTCTTTTGGTTGAAATTTTTGAATTTTGGCTATTTACGGTACAGATTACGGAGAGAGATACCCACTTGCGATTTTGGCTGGTACAGATGTTGGGCTTTTAACGTATACATCGTTTAACTTGTAGATCCCGTCGTAAGAAAATTCTCCGATTGAAAGTTAGACACTATAATAAAAACCAAAAACCGTCAGTTTCGGAGGAAAAGAACAGGCCTTAAGCTGGCAACCAACAAGTCAAGTGCTACATAGCAACTCGTATACGAAGAATTTAAAATCCCTTTGTTTCGCAATATATACAAACACATGAGTGGATTATTATATTCCATCCATCTCTTATCTATATTCCTCCTAGCTCAGATGAACAAACCACCAAAATATTCCTCCTATCAAAAAAAAAAGGTATAGCTGCATGATCTACCACTGTATCACGTGAACATTCTTTTTGCTAGTTATTCCAAGGACATGAGCTCTCTGGCTATTCCACGTCACCCTTTTTATGCTCTTTGCGTTGGCAGGCCAACCACCGCATGCCCTGAAATAGGTTTTTCAAAAAAAAACTTGTTTGATATAGATGTTGCTTATAATTTTTGGCCGAAATTTTTAAATTTTATCTGTTTGTGATAGAGATTATGAAGAAAGATACTCGTTTGCGATTTTAGATGGTACAGATGTTGGGCTTTAACATGTAATACAATTAACTTGTAGATTTCATCTTGAAAAATACTTCGTTTGAAAGTTAGGTATTGTAACAAAAGTCAAAAGCCGGTTTCAAAATTCATATCATTCAGGCCCAAAGTTTGCTTAGAAAATTGCAAAGCAATAACATGTAATACAATTTTTGAATTTTAGCTGTTTGCGATAGAGATTACGGAGAGATACTCGCTTGTGATTTTGGATGGTACAGATATTGGGTTTTTAATATGTAATATAATTAACTTGTAGATCCTATCTAAAAAATATTCCGTTTAAAAGTTAATTATTATAACAAAAGTCAAAAGCCGATTTCAATCATACACAGTATAGTATGAGTAAAGAAAGCGTATGTCAAGTAGATAAGCAAGAGAGAGAGACGAGGGCAATGGATGTTGCATTTTTATTGGTAGTAAGTCACAAGCTGTCAACCACTAGGCAAACACAAGATGTCACCTACTTGGCAATGCAATTGGGTCACAAAACCTGGCTGGCTGACAGTGGCACCTTTGCAGTTCTCCAACGTCACCCGGAATTGGGGCCTCCATACATATATACAGTAGGAGCATAGGTAATAACATGCCACATAGACTGCCATGAACTTAGGCAGGCGTCATGATTCATGACATGATTCCTGGGAGCTACGCATCTCCGTTTTGCTGCACTTTTGGACACTGCCAACCAATGTCATCTTGACACCCACTCACTTCCCTTTACTCAACTGAGCATCATGGTTTCCAAATGATTTGGTCAGCGGTTTGAGGTGGATGGAGATGGAGCTGACCTTGTGCCAAATGATAAAAAATTCAATAATTGCTTGGACCAACATGGCACCTTGAATTCCGTGGACCCAAGAGTTGAGCAATAGCCCCTGAGAAACCATGGTGGTTTTCTTGGTTTTGCTGTGAACAAATTTGCAAATGGTTGGAGCTATGTCTTCATGTGATTGGCCTTTAATCTAGTTGTCAAGCCAAAACAAGGTTCGGCTGCCATTTCCCAGACACACTTCAGTGGCTGCTTTGAACATAGCAAGAATAGCCGGCTCATGTGAAGCTTGTAGATTGGCCCACGCACGTAATTGGTCAATTTTTTGCCCCAATAACCAGCGTAGATGCAGTGTGTAACTCATTATCTTGAGATCGAGGATTCCCAGGCCTCCAAGAGCCATTGGTCTGCAAACAATTTTCCATGCCACCAAGCAGTTTCCTCCCATGACAGCCTCTAAACCCTTCCAAAGGAAAGTGCAATGTCTTTTGTCGATAGCTTTTATTGTCCAAGAAGAAAGGTCTAGTGATAGAAGGTGGTAGATAGGTGCCATGGAGAGGACTTGTTTGACCACGACAAGACGATCTCCTGATGATAACAGACTTCCTTTCCATGTCGGGAACTTCTTGATGAACCGATCGACCAGAAGCTGAATATGAGGTTTAGTCAATCTGGATAACGCGAGTGGCAACCCCAAGTAATTTATCGGGAAGGAAGCAAGCTGACAAGGTAGCTCTTGCAATGCCAAGTTGATCTCTTCCTGTGAGCAGCATATAGAAGCAACCAAACTCTTCTGCATGTTGGCACAAAGACCCGACGCTTATCCAAAGTTAGAAAGGATCTCCTTGACTGTCTGGATGTCATGACATCTTGGAGCAATGAAGCAAATTATTTAGCTAAGTACTCATCCCCCCAACATTTACAAACAAAATTCAAATTACCAAAGTTTGACCAAATGGTTTGTTGCCAACATTTTGGTAAGACTCTTCTCATTGGCACTCTAGTTCAATTTCTTGCAAAAACTTAAGCCAATTTATAGGCGACAAAAGATCAATGCCCAAAATTTGCACACATAGGTATGGTATTAATTGGGCAAGGACCAAACAAGCCTTAACTCTGCATCAGCCTTAAGAATGATGTTGTACCCTCAAAGTACAGTACTTCAGCCAAAAAAATTTGTCTGAGCTTGTCTTGTTTGTATATTGCTGCAAGTGCAGCTGTCCCATAGAAAGAGTAGTATCAGGTTTTCATTCGAGAAAAATGCTTTTTTTTAGAACATGCAAAAGATTTTTCATTGTATTAAGAGGGTAGAAAAGTACACACACTAGGAAGCCTAGTATTTAGAGGTACAAAGAAGTATCTAGAACAACCCAAGAGGGCATTGTGAAGAGGAGGGAGGGAAAACAAGACAAGTTGAGAAAGCCCGAGCTTGGGACAATTTAGCGAGGCTACGAAAGAGAGGGATTAAGAGCTTCTTCTCATCGGAACTAGTTGCGAGTTTGTGCCCAACCTTCGCCAACAAGTTAGTTCTTGCTTTAAATTGTCCAAGGGCACTTAGATGTCCATCTTACTATTGTTGAAAAATCTGAGCATTGCGCTCTCGCCAAATGGTCCATAGGAAGATAATGACATTCGAGTCGAGGTCTCTCCTTAGAACCTTGGACACTTGTTTGCGCATTGATAACCACCAGTCTAGCAGTCTTTGGCTAGTTGCTGGTTGTCACGGTCTGCCAAAAGAGTGCGAGAAGAGGACCCATACTTGCCGAACCCAAGGGCAGAGGACGAGAAGGTGATCAATTATTTTTTGTTGTTGCTCGCAAAGGGGGCAAAGTGTGTGCATCGCAATTTTGCGTTGCCCTAGATGGTCAACTGCCCAGCATCGATTATGGATAGCTACCCACGCAAAAAAAACTTGCATTTCATAGGAGCTTTGCATTTTTGGATTAGCTTGTGGGCTGCAAAGCGTGTTCCGCCAATGAAGAAAGCGTTGTAAGTCGATTCAGTGGAGTACCCTTCGGAGGGGTTTAGTTTTCAACTGATTTGATCAGCGGTTTGGGGTTGGATGGAGACGGAGCTGACCTTGTGCCAAAGGATCAAAAATTCAACAATTGCTAGGACCGACATGGCATCCTGAATTTCGTGGACCCAAGAGTTGAGCAGTAGCCACTAGGAAACCATGGTGGTTTTCTTGGTTTTGCTGTGAACAAGTTTTGCAAATAGTTGGAGTTATGTCTTCAGGTGATTGGCCTTCAATCCAGTTGTCAAGCCAAAACAAGGTTTGGCTGCCGATTACCTGCCATGCTCGTTCTGCCATGGTCGGACCCAAGAAGTGTCGAATTGCTCCGCTCTCCACCCTGGCCTCGTCTCGCGCTCGGTCTTGGCTTTGCACTCCGCTCTGTGCATGGTCCCGACCTCCCCGGGGCTCAGACCCCCGAGCTCTCTTGGACCTCATGCGATTCACACCACTCAAGAGCTTCGTTCTGGCCTTCAGTCTTTCTTCAAGATTCTCTTTGTCCTTAGCTTGCCACCGAACTTGGCACTTTTTTGTCTAACCTGACATAAAGATGGAACCCACTACCCACCCAACCACCCCTTCAAATAGCACTCTAACCCAATTTCAGATGGTGATATTGCCCGTGTGACACAATGAGTGAGCGATTTTACCATGCAGAATCACTGATCAAGTTTAGGTGAATGAAAAGGAGTTCTCATGGTCTTCTCTCCCAAATTGAGATGGAGGGAATACAAGGGGTGATGACCATGAAAGCATGGCTGGGAGCTCATGGCCTCACATGTTATTGATCTAACTTGACCAGCGTATCATCCTATGTGGCAAAATCATACACTCATCATGCCATGTGGGCAATACAACCATGCGAAACTAGATCATGGTGTTATTTGAACTAGATTGTAAAGTTCATGAAGTTAAATGCCTAGTTTCGTAGTTCGGAGTACTAGACGGACTTTTAATCAAAGTTTATGGTGTTTTACAAACTTATTCCTTTCAAATTTCAAGGGTGATAATATGATGAAATATTGTTGCTTCATTTATACAAATAGAACTTGTGCAAAGGCCAATGTGAAGTGATACTGCGACCAATCAAACGCTTTGTCAGTTACCTACCTCTATGTTGTACTAATGTTGGGCCTGTTGGCAATGGCTGCGGCTTATGACTTTTGGCTGAAATTTTTGAATTTTGGCTGTTTACGGTACAGATTACGGAGAGACAGATACTCACTTGCGATTTTGGCTGGTATAGATGTTGGACTTTTAACGTGTAGATCGTTTAACTTGTAGACCCCGTCTTGAGAAAATACTCCATTTGAAAGTTAGATACTCTAGCAAAAGTCAAAAACCGCCAGCTTTGGAGGAAAAGAACAAGCCCGTTGTTTGCATATTGCTGCAGTACAAAAATTGCCATTAATTCTCAAGACATGGACCAAGAGCAGACGTTTAATTAGTTTCTTTTTTTGATATTAAAATGATTAATTAGTTAGAAGGAGCCAATTAAGAGCACAATATATTCGAGCAACCCCGCCTTACATGGCTGTCTCATGGGCCATGACCCAATGACGGGGCTATTTGATATGGCTGCGACTTATGAATTTTGATTAGAATTTTTAAATTTTAGATATTTACGACAAAGATTAAGGAAAGAAATACTTACTTATGATTTTGGTTGATATAGATATTAGGTTTTTAACGTGTACTATAATTAATTTGTAGATCCTACCTTAAGAAAATACTCTATTTAAAATAATGTTAGATATTATAGAAAAACTAAAAATTATTTTTAAAAACCGTAAAAAACAGACCCGACATCTGCTACTTCTACATTAGCATTGCCTGCCCTGCACTGCTTGTGTAGTTGTATGTGGATTCGATTAACTTGGAATAGTCTTCTTCTCTCTCTTAGCTTCTCCTTGGTCCCTGTTTTTATATATATATATATATATATATATATATATATATATATATATATATATATATATATATATATATATATATATATATATATATATATATATATATATATATATATATATTTATATATTTATATTTATATATATATATATATTTATATATATATATTCAGGAAAGCTTCTTTCTTTCTTATCCTGATAATATGGATGCCTGGAATCCAGCGTATGAGCAAATCCAAGACAACTGAATCCATAATTAAAGTGACCAAGGAAGATCCTCGTGTGCCTCACCAGTCACCTCGTGTGACAGACGATAAATGAATAATGTTCAGAAGATACAAGAATGCAAAGATCCCTCCAACTTGGAAAACTCAGACGACTCACTTATTATTCTTGCTTCAAACATGGAGAACATAGTGATGAAAACATCCTAGAATCTACTAATACCACATAATGAGATAAACACAATGCTTCTGTTTGCCTGATCAGATCCATCACAAAACAAGGGCCGGCGCCACCGGATGAATTAGGACGAATTAAGCCGCCACGTCATGGACAACTAGTAACTGGTACTAGTCATTGATCATCAGCATTATCATCATCATCTTTTTTCCCCTTAATCTAGCTACCAGCTCCACCTCTCGTTCTCCTGGCCGTCGGCGGAGGTGGCCGCCGGCAGCTGCGAGTAGAACTCGTAGTCCAACCTACTCTCCTTGTCCTTCTTGCTGTTGTAGTAGTTCATCAGCGCCGCTCCTCCAAGGACGGCGACCGTGAGGGCCTGTGCGTGTATCCTGGCGTGGATCAGCCGCAGGCCTGTCGTCGTCTGCGGCGTCCTCCTCCGGCTGTACGCCACCGACGCACCCACCGCCGTTGCCCACAGGGCTCCTAAAGTCACACATGTTAGTTCCAATTGACAAGCGGCATGAATCTGCTGATAACTAGCTTGCACCGATCAAAAGAACAAATCAAGAGAAAAAGGGGGTCGATCGATTGCTTTCGCTTGCAAGTAAGAAAACACAAGTCGAATTGTTGCTGACCCACCGATGCTGGTGAGCTTGTGCTCTTGCACCCAAGACTGCACCGACGAGCTCATCTTCTCCATCTTTCTACGACAAGAAGAAGAAACAATCGGGCTTCGCGATGCAAGAAAAAAGGCTAGCTAGCTCGCCACTCTTTTGGATTTCTTTGATGATTTTCTTCAGGGATCTTTGGAATGGATGGGATGGTTCAGCAGGTCAGTTTGGTAGCCATTTTATAGCAGTCGAGCGTGCCCAGCCAGCCCACTGGTTTGGCTTCTTGTTGCATCAGCAAAGATGGAACCAGTGGCTGAGCCATCTGTTTTTGTCCTGGTTTCCTGCTTCTTGTGGGCTTTAGTTCCTCTTTCCCCAGTCTTCTCTCTATCTGGAGGCACCCAAAGTTTCATCTCAGGTTATCCGTTTGCTGCTAGGATGGTATATGATACTGACACGTGGATCATAAACAATGTGCCGGGACCCATGCCAGTCTAACAGTCTTGCCCGTTGATTCTTGTTACTTACTCAAATAGCTTATAAGTTAAATTTATAATTTATTTTATACTGTAATTGTTATTGGCTTATTCTATATAATTAAATATAAAAATAAAAAAGTTATTTTAGCACAGACAATATAAAAGAATGTAAGAAAAAAGTTAAAAAAAATCAAAAAAGACAAAAAACCATAAGTTATAAATTAGATGCCGGAGTGTAAGTCATAAGTTTAGAGCACTTCCTAGTCCCATGAGATTAGGGTTGTAAAAATAGCTCAAGCCTTACGAGCTACTCAAGCTCGGCTTGGTGTAGGCTCGATTCGAGCTTGGCTCGAGCTTCAGATGAGCCAAGCTTGAGCCTTATCTGAAGCTCGCGAGCCTATTTGAACCAAGCTCGAATAGTTCTGTAAAGCTCGTTCATGCAGAGACAAGTCCCCTAGCTCCGTCTCTTCTCTCTCCCCCTCTCTTTCCTTATCTCTTCTTTTCTTCTTCCATTTCCTTCCCCCACCGGTAATCGGCATCATTTCTTTTCCCCATTTTACTTGCTTCTCCGATTCACCAGCAGGAAGGCGGCAGCCAAATCCCCACTTCTTGCTGGCGTCAGCCCCTCGCCTCCTCGGTGCCCCCGCATAGCTCCGTCTTGGCCGCTACCCAACTCCTTTGGTTGCCTCTCCTCTGCGCCGCCCCTATGCCGCCTCTAGCTCTAGGCCTCTAGGTTGCCCACAGCGCTTTCGAGCCTCTGACGAGCCGCCCTAGTTCGGCCGCGAGTCCGCGACACCCCTGACTCAGCCTCCCCTTCGACTCCCCTTACCCAGATCCAACAAGATCCATGGCCAGCCCACCTCCTACAGCTCGACCACGGCTCCTCCAGCTACTGCTTCCTTGTGCCACCCTTAGGCCCAACCCCAGGCCGTCACAGCGTCGCCCCTCCATCGTAGCTTCGGTCTACTCACGACCCCAATCCCCTTTCGGCCTGCTCCATCCCTACTTGGCCACTCTCGACTTGGCGCAACCTCCCCTAACCTGACGCGGTGACCCCAAACCCTGCCCCTGCCCGGCATTTCCTGACCCCACCCACCCAGCCCAAGCAACAATGCGAGCAACCAGAGCCAGGCACGTTGCGACGCAGCCAACGCTGCCCTCCTCCTCCACGGCTCCACCGCCAAGCACCGACGTCCTGCTCCTCCACCGCCGATGCCCTTCTCCGATCTTCCCTGCCGACGCCGATGCCCTTCTCCTCTGATATGGGTATGAACAACCCCTCCTCTTTTTTTGTTCACGTGAACCGCTTGAAAATTTATGAATATTTCTTAATGGTCATGTGTTACCGAGCTTACACGAATTGAGCTCGAGCCCACTCGAGTTTTGTCCGAGCCGAACTCAAGCCCACCTATAAACTCGATTGCCAACTCAAGCTCGCTCCAGCTCGGCTCGAGCTTTTGTCAAACTCGAATCTAACAGTATGGACTCGTTTGAATTTGGTTCATTCACAGTCCTACATGGATACATACATGCGTTCTTTACAAATACGTTAGAGACGTGCCTGTGGCTACTGACAGTATGATAGCTAAGGACATGTGCCTTTTTTTTTATTCCTTTTCTTTTCCACTGTTTTGCTTTGCTCCTCCTTTTGCTTTTCTCGCACTTCCGTTTGTACGATGTGAGAGAGGCCATGTCCTTTTTGATTCACGGTGGACCATGACTTTTATTTGACCCTATGGGCGGGGTCGTTTTACTTAAAGTCAGCTTAATATATTTTTTTAAAAGAGTTAATAGAAAATTTATAGTAAAAAATATACTGAGTTCAACTGTACTGGCTAAAATTATATACGACTATTTTTCTATACATACTACCTCTTATAAATAGTTAGAATTTAAATATTTAAGCCGTTCAAAAGAACTCACCCGTGCTTTGTATGTAGGAACTATTGTCACATTAAACGCTATCCTCCATTAAACTCGACACACATTAGACAACACACAATACCTCCAAAGTTTTAAAGCAAACACTCAAAAATGAAGGTAACGAGGAAGACAAATATGATCAATAATTATCACGATTTAGCTTTTGTTTTTTTTTT
Source organism: Dendrocalamus sinicus (assembly GCA_036346575.1). Classification (NCBI taxonomy): domain Eukaryota; kingdom Viridiplantae; phylum Streptophyta; class Magnoliopsida; order Poales; family Poaceae; genus Dendrocalamus; species Dendrocalamus sinicus. Next base: position 27,569,916 of record CM070674.1, on the reverse strand, counting down.
CACATTGTAGATCCATGTATACGACTCAATAGCCACACACATGCAGAACATTCCTTGCTGATAATATCAATGTAAATATCATGGTTGTTTGGCAACTTTTCAAAATTCTCAATCATCCGAGCCGATTCACAATAATCTACCAGTTCCATTTATCTGCCTCAACATCTACATCGACTATACGGAGAGTAGACACCTCCTGGGGAAACAAATTTTCACCTCCATTACCATCATTCTTGACAAGCTTTGCTTTCTCATAGTGGTGTTTAAAGGCTGCCCCTGAGAGTACTGCTAGAGTCAGAGCCTGTGCATGCATCCTACAAACAAATTAACCAAACAAATGCAATATTAACTCACTGATCAGTCATACAATTTACACAAATGGGCGTGTTACAAAAAAAACTACATAAAATATGGTATTCAATAAATACCTAGCATGAATAAGCCGGAGACTTGGCTTCAGGGATGACATCTTGTGGCTATAAGCTAATGAAGCTCCCAATGTTGTTGCCCAAAATATCCCTAGTAACAAATAACAAAGTCAAGAATCAAAATTCCACACTTTGATGTTAAGGCCCTGCTCAGTTGGGCTGAAAAGTTATGGCTTATGGCTGAAAATACATTGTAGCTGGTTGAAATTTCACTGTAGCTGAAGGTGGTTTATTTGGCGTAATTAAATTTTAAAAAAATTAAAAATATGTTAGCTCATCTTGGACAACGCAAACGAATATGGAAAAAAAGAACCGGCAAAAAAACTAAAAAAGGCAAAAAAAAATCAGAAAAGACGAAATTTATAAATAGTGAAAAATAATCTAGAAGATGAAGTTGAAACGAGCGGAGCTTTAACTAAGAACTACGATCTCACCAATGCTTGCAAGTTTGTGCTCCTTCACCCATGCATTCGAAGGAGCCATTTTTACGAAAGAAAATTGATGGGCTTTGATGCTTCTTCGAGAATGATTTGTGACGACTTCAATGAAATGGCTAACTATTGTTGGAACATTTATAGGGGGATTGTTCGATGGTTTAATTTAAAACCAGTGGATGGCATCCTGTATGGACTAGCAAATTCTTGTGTCCAGCACCTAGTATTTGCTAACGGTAAAATAAAAGTAGTGATCCACGGTATAACATATAATAATATGGCCTGACGCATTGTATGGAAAAGTGCAAGACAAAGAAAAAAGGGTGAGTACTAAAGTGACAAAGGAAAAAAAAAAGCACCTTTCCGTAAACTCTTTCTCTGGTAATCCCTCCGGTTCACAAAAACATGTTTTGGATATTGACACGATCTACAAAATACAACTTTAACAACTACTTACTATTCTAATATATTTATAAAACCAATAAAATTATAATACTATGAAAGTACTTTTCATGTATCCAATTTAAATATTTAAAAGATATAGATAACCAAAGTTTTAAAAGTTTGACTGCACCCTAAAACGACATGCTTTTTGAACTGGAGGGAGTGTGTGATAATTGCCACACACCTCACATTATCAGTAGCAAATACTTTTCCTTAAGTCTGAAGCCAAAATATGCAAGAATAAGTACATTCGTACTCAACAAGTCACGATGGTAAAATTTCATAATGCACTTGAGGATTTCAAGGAAAATGTTTCTCTAGGAAGATTTGCTTTGGACCTATAATCACTAATACACATTTGGTTTTATTTGTAAACAGTTGATTTAAATCAAAATAAGTTTATAAAGAGAGTTTGTTAAGGGAGGGGTTGTCCATTAGCAAGTTCTCACTTTCAAGGTGCCATAATTTTAACTAATAATGTCTTATACCCTGATTTAGGTATAACCCCTTTCAACACAACTCCATTAACCGAAAGCACAACACATTCAGATGATTTGGTTTAATCTTTGCAGAGAATGCCTAACTTTACCCACACGATATCCACGACTTGTATAAAGCAAGAATAACAGGATTCATTACTGATTCATAACACTAGTACTATCCAGTACACATAAGTTATCTCTTAACAGCGAGTCCCTTATCAAGCCTAGGTACAGGTGATTCCTCCATTGCTCCCAGGGGTCATATTGTGGCATAGGCTAGTTTGTAGTCTACGCCAACACTGAATCTACCTGTGGCAATACCAACGAAACTAATATAGTAACTGAATCAAGTTCGAGTAATCAATCCTGTGGATGGGTGGTAATCATGTCTTTTCTCATAGCACAAGTTAGTTTCTTATATGCTTTGGACAGAACTACCTTTCTAGTAAAGACCTATGCACACAATCACCGGGTAACATATTCACATAGCCACCTCCAAAGTACACATCCATATCTACCCTCAGCTAACATTATCTACTATGTTACTTTGGGCGAGTGATCCAACACTTTTTATTTAACCACAATGGTCATAGATTTCGGCGTGTTAACTCATGATGACATACCACATTATCTATTTTCGTGATGAGATGATGACTTCCCTCACAACGGTGGGTTCGTCATTGAAAATATAACCCCAAGAAGGGAGCATTCTAGGGGTGAAACATAGTTGTCATGTCCCAGCGTTGAAGGGTTTTAACCCATCAGGTGAGAAAAGTATTAGGACGAGGCATGTGAAAAGCCTTATTATAATCATCTTAGTCGCATACCTAAGAAAGCATGTCAGTGGGCGACAAAATGAGTTAGTCATATCTTATAGGTATAACTATATAACCTATTCAGAGTGTACCAGTTATTTGAATTGTACCCTCGGTTATGGGCATTTCGAAGAAAGCCACACTTGGTTGGTTTTATAAAATCCTGGTGTGAAGCACGTAATGATGCATGTGGAGGGATTCCACTAGTGTAGGTGGAATGATTCTCCTATGGAGGAGGGATTCCATTCTCATGTTGATTTTAGCTAGATTTGGTTAATAACTATATTAATTAAAATAGAGCTTGTTTTTTGCTAAAATAACCCTGAGACCTTCTGTTGGTCAGCCTAGCATCTATATGCTTGCATTTAGTATAAGGGCTTGCCGAGTACCTCCGTACTCATTGTTGCGCAAATATATGGATTCACACTGAGGATGGAGATTCGGTATATAGATACATCTATGCATCTAGATTTGGAGATAAAGAAAACAATGATTACTAGGCCGTAGCTCTACTCGATTGCTTATGGTACATTATAGAGGCCCCTTTTGATTTATTAACATTCTGCTGTATTTACTTTTGGACTTACTCGGCGGGACATTCTATGATCTATACTATGGACAACCTCAAGGCCGCATACATAGAAACATACAAAATATTTTATTATCTAGAACTAACTGGACAACCAAAAAACATATTAGAAAATTACCATGACTCCTTAATAAAAAAAATGCAGCATGTAGCGAGAAGCAAGCAAACCTACAAGAAACAGCACCACTAGTCGCCCGCACGGATAGATAGCACAGACGATCCCACCTCCAAATCCAATACGATCCCCATGCCGATGTGATGGAACCCACCACCACCACCCCACAGGCGGCGGCGGCGGCGGAACCGGGGAGCCCTAAGGCCAGCGGCAACAAGCTGCGGCGGAAGGCGGCGCTGCCTTTGGGCGACGTGACGAACCTCCTCCCCAGTACCCCAAGAAACCCTAGCACTAGACGGCCACTTCCGCTGCCCTCCGACACCTCCGCCTCCACCACACGCTCCTCCGCTTCCGCATCTGCGTCGGCCACGCCCGTACCCAAGGGTTCTTTCGCCGCCGGTGAGCCCACTACCTCATTTCTGCTCAGTCTTGCAACTACTAACGGCGAAGCGGCTTCGCCGTTGCATGGCATTGTACCTGCTTCTCCTTTTCTGCAGCTTCTGTTTCGAAATTTCCCCTTTCCCCCGCGGTAGCAAACTAGCAATTGGGATTCCTAATCCTGCTCCTTTTAGCAGTTGTTGAGGAGCAGCATAGCTTGGTTAAGTCGACTATCTCCACGGTTTATACGAGGCGCAAGACCACTGAGAGGAGGAGCAATCCCACCACCACCAACAAGGCACCCTTTCCTGCTGGAACAACAAGTTGCCCCCCTCTTGGAAAAGCTACAAGGACCAACAGGTGAGCGAGTTTATCTACGCCTAGTACAATATCACTTGCATTTGATAACTTTGATTCAGCCCCTGCATCGCTAGCATTTTTTTTTTTTGCAATTGCTTGTGTGATCTAAATACCGTGAGCTTCTAGTGCATGGGAGTGCCATTAAATCAATCAGTGTATCTAGTTGAGTAAAGTCCATTACCGGTCCTTAAACTTTTTATGCTGTGTCATTCCGGTCCATAGACTTTCAAAGTGTGTCATCCCGGTGCCTAAACACTCTTTGGGTCTCAAAATTAGCCTGTTACGGGTCTTGGCTGTGTCATCCCGGTCCTTAAACTTTTTATGCTGTGTCATCCCGGTCCATGGTTGTTACCACAGTAATGGCACACTTTGAAAGTCTATAGACCGGGATGACACACTTTGAAAGTCTATGGACCGGGATGACACAGCATAAAAAGTTTAAGGACCGGTAATTGACTTTACTCTATCTAGTTTATCTGGAAACTAGATAAAGAACAATGGAGTTGGGAGCAATGCAGGTTGATAACTATCTCTGATAATAAATTGTTATAAAAAAAGGTGGAAAAAAAACATACCAACCTATCATGACCATTACAGCCCGTCAGGTTTAACATGATGTTTTCCGTATGCCATCAAATATGCATTTTGCATAGCTTGCAGCATAGTCTCAATTGACCTTTGTGTGAATTATTCAGTTCAAAGGTAATATAAGTAATGAGAGTTAAACTCTTAAATATTCCAGACTGATCTAAAATCTTCCCAATTTCAATTATTTTCAGCTGATGGCGCCAATGTGATAGTCTGTATGTTAACCGCTTGCATTCTTTTGTGTAAAGTGGCATATAGATTAGAAGAACTTGCGTGAAGCCTTTTGGATTTTCAAGAGGATAAAGATACAAAATCATATACTGTGTCATAAATACAGGGATAACTGGATAAATAAATGTTCCCACTCAGACATCTCCAAATTTTGCAGAGAAAATTCTAGACTTTGGTGTTCTGTAGTTTAGTTATTTCTTTCATAGCTAATGGTTGCAGTCTGACTGCATTTTATTAACTGAAATACTGAATTGCACCTTTCTTTCAGTCATTCAACTAGGAAAGCCTCAGTGGCTCAGGATACTCAGCCCATTTCATCTTCAGTTCCTTGTCATGAAGCAAAAAAGGTAAGTAGCACCACAATGTGAGTGCATTTTCTAAAAACCCTGCTACGCCCTCTATTAGTAAGTCTCATATCTTGTGCTCTCTTTAAGTGATCTACATGATGCAATGTTTTGTTACCCTTGCCATTTGTCGTTCATGGTTTTGCCCAAACTTTGTCATGTGTTAATATGTAGTCAGTAACCATAATATTCTCATGCGACAAATTACTGTTCACCCGAGTGAACAGTATCCGTGTACTGTAGCAGAGACGCAGATATTGTAGCAGATGAAGAGATTAGAGTAATCCATCTTTAATTTTTATTGATAATAGATACATACTAGCCTTTTTATAGGGATAGCTCAACTTGACCTCCAAGAAATAATCTCTATCTCTAAGGAAATCTATTTCTAATAAATTAAATATATCTATAAGGTAGCAAACCCATCTAATAAGAAAGCTAACTATTCTTATCTCTATCCTAACTAATCTGATCCCGCCATGCGCGTCTGTTACAATACGTGGATACTGTTCACACGTGTGAACAGTAATTTGGCATGTGACAACTTCTCCCCCCTTCGGTGACAGCTCGTCCTTGAGCTGTGGTGGCGGCCATGACTGCAACCCTAGGAGACCCTAAGTTGGTGAGATACTGTGACATTTGTTGGTTACTTTGAAGACCGTGGCCTCCACGTATAGGTACAATAACATTGATGACATTTGCGAAGGGTCACGGCAACCTTCGACAACATCATGATAGGATATGGCACGGTGCGGTAGGCGTCGGTAGTACCACAGCAAGTTGCCGCGACATGGTTGCCGCGGCAAGCTTTGGCAGCAATACAACTGCCGTGGCAGGGTTGTGGTAGGTGTCGCCAGAACCGCGGCTGCCACAACATGTTCTGGCGCTGCTGGGAAGATGTTGCGCCTTCTTCTAATTTGTAATCTTTTCCAAGGTGGCATGCGGAAGATGACCATAATCTTCTTGTCGATGTCAGCCATCTTGATGGTATTAGCTTTTATCGTGGTCAACGACTCGGCAATAGGAGTCATGGTAGCAGAAGTCGTGGGAAGCGATCGACTGTTTTGATACCAAATGTGATGAACCTTAGTTTATTGGAGTAAACATTGCCAAGAGGAGGGTTGAGCGGCGTCGGCTTGATGGTGTGAGAGATTTGACTATAGACTGAGATGATAGAACTTAAGGAAAAGCTTAGATTAATTCATCTTCATTGCTTTATTGATAATAGATACATGCTAGCCCTTTTATAAGGATAGTTTGACTTGACCTCCAAGAAATAATCTGTCTCAAAGAAAACCTATCTCTAATAAATAGCATATATCTATAAGATTGTAAACCAATATAATAAGGAAACTTACTATTCTTATTTCTATTCTAATTCATCTAATCATGCCATACATGGCCTCTACAGTACCACGGTATTGTTCACGCATATGAACAGTACACGCGAATAGTGATTTCACACGTGACAAGTATGGTTCATGTTGACTTTTTATCTTGCATGCTCCTTTTCATGTGTGTATCTGTTATGCAATGTTAGAATGCAATCATATGAATATTTCAACACTGCATTTGTATGTTTTAGACTTTAGTGCTGCTACCATTATCAAAAGTATAGCATGCAGCACTTAAAAAAGCAGTTTATGGATCATCTAGCTTAGTTCCATATGTAGGATATATTATTCTTGTTTCTGTTCTGGATGTAAATACCATAGGTAGTACATGGGCAAGGGGTACGAAAAGAGCAGTGCCATGCTCTGTTTAAATAGTTAAACTGTTGAAACTGTTGAAACTTAAGTTACCCCGATACACGATACGCGTGCGGCTATACCGCAGTACGATATTTTCCAAAAATAAGGATACATTGATATGGCAAGTATATATGTATTTAAAAATAAAAAATGTAGAGGCGTGCGATACAGCGATACCACAATTACCTTGATGAATGCTATATATTCCTTTCTTCCCTCATTTGCTGGCATTGTTGTGGTCGAATCATAGTCTCACAGATGCACTCGGCCACTCGCTCCTCGTATCTCTGTCTATGCAAATACATCATATAGACAATATAAGACATATCAGTATATCGCTAGTAATATGAGACATCATATAGACAATATGAGACATATCATTATACCTCACAAGAATTTATAATTATGATGGCAAATGCATAGGAAAGGCCACAGTTTGAACTTAATTAACGCAGCAAATAATCACATGAATAATGTCAAATACTTCGAAGGGACGAGACGGTGGGACCACGGGAGATGTGAGGGGGGAGGAGGCAATGACCGGCGGGAGGTGGAAGGGGAGGTACAACTGCTGGCAGAAACGGTAGGGAAGATGACAGTGGTGGTGAGAGGCGAGCAGGGAGAGGGGCGGCTCCCAGCGAGGATAGGTTTTTGATGGGGTTGGAATTGGGCTGGTCTTGTGGCGGGCTTTTATTTGAGTGGTTTTGGGCCAACAAGTATCGGAGAAGTATCGATGGAGTTTAGAGTATCATGATTAATTTTATTTATTTTGAAAATTAAATTCTGCCGATACTTTTCGATATCGTATCGGAGCTGTATACATGCATGGCGCCTCGTGCGGAGTATCGGGGTATCGCAGGTTGGAACAGCCATGATTTTTCACCTTTCTGATTGCTTGCAATTTTGAACAGAAGCGGCGCACAAAGATGGAAAATTTGCCTTCAGGCCAACCAAAATTACTGGAAGATTTTGTCAAGAAGCAGAGAGCATACTTTGAGGAGGTTGATGCCTTTGATCTGCCAGAGGAGGAGACCTCAGAAACTGACCTGGAGTGAAAACTCAAGTTAACCCATCCATCCTGTATGATACTACTCTGGAATGTATGACCTTTTCTGTACAGAAATGTACTCGCGCTTCTTTTACTGTGTAACTGCGAGCTGTGGAATACCAATATACTCATCTTGTAACATAAGCCGTGTACCTTTCTGATGTTCATTTTCACCTGCTAGTGGTTGTAGTACAAGCAGATACTGAGATCTCGAGATGAGGCCAGTGCTTTTGACTGTTTGAGCCGACATATGGCTACTCGATCTTTAGCTTGTCTAAACGTAACTAATCTGAACTATCATTTGTTTCTTCTGTTGTTAATGTTGGCCTGCACATGTATGATGTATCGCACACGACGCTACTACAGATCGAATGCATGTCCTTGCATGATGCACTAGGAGAAACTCCCAGCTGAATCATGCTAAATGGTCCCAAGTCCCAGCCAAAAGTCACAACATGTTGGCACTGAACTAGACTTTTGCGGCATGCACGATGGAGTATGGGGTGTACACCTCTGACTCTGAGCGATCAAACAAAACCAAACATTTGTTTCTAGTTTCTTTCTAAGATTCCAACTTAGCAGTAATACTGGCTGTGATGCTGCAACTTGGCTTGGAACGGAACAAGGCACTGACGATTGTTCGTATCAGAATTCGTTTTCTGCTTGGACTAAACAACTGATGGATGGCTCTGAAGATTCTTAATAAGAGCTGCCGTTTGCTTTGCTTTGCTATCGTTTTTCTGCTTGGACTCAGCACTAAGTGTCAACTGCTCCAACTCCACTCTATGCAGTTCAGTCAAGTCCACCAACATGTATTGCATGGCGATGGGGGCTGCACGTCTAGTAATTGGCTGCTCCTCTTGACTAGAGGTGTCAAATTGATCTTTTTTTTGAAGTTAGTGTCTGGCCTTACGACCATTTCATTTCACCCATCTATGCGAGGGACTATTCTTTTCGGTTTTTCAGTGTCTTTGGTTTCGATTACTATTTATTAGACTAATAATCTGTAACCAAAAGTTGCAGCCCAAATGAACAGACCCTAGCTAAATGCTCTAACCAACTTGGAAGCCAAGCCCGTGTACAAGCTAGTCTTAGCAAAAATGAAAAATGCTTCAACTCAGAAGCCGAGTCATCCAAGTTGTAGGGTCTGTTCTTTTTTGCTGTGGTTTGTGGCTTTTGAACTGTTTGTACAAGATATTACAGAGTAACAGAAACTCATGCGTGATTTTTGTCGATATAAATGAAGTCAGTAAAGTATGTACTATAATTAACTAGTAGACTCTATATTGAAAAAAATACTCCGTTTAAAAACAATTGGAAAGTAGTTTTTAGAAGCTGAAAAGAACAGGACCGTAGAATGCATGCTGGATCGAGCTTAATGGTCGGTCGCTATCGCGCATCACTGGCATGCAACGATTGAACACGATCGCTTTCGCAATGCATGGTATATTGGTATTGTCATGCCATGGCCTCTTTCTTCTCTCTATTGAGTCTCTGGATGCGGCTTGTGATAGATACAGCCATTTTCTGAGCTGGGGGATTTGGAAAAGAAGACAAATGAATGGAAGCATTACTACTTTCACAGGTTGTATAATATAACTTCGATGCAGTAGCATTTTTTAAACACCTTTTAATTACTTGCATATAAGAAGCCTCCAAATTAACATCTGAAATAAATCCAAAACGTAAAAATATTCAAAAACTAATCCTCGCTGTAGCTTGATTGTAAAAATGATAATTTCATTACTGACATCAAGGAAAAAAACGCCAGGGGCTCACACTATTGGGCAGGCCAGATGCATCAACTTCAGAACCCGCATATACAGCGAAACCAACATCGACACATCCCTTGCAACGTCCCTGAAATCCAATTGTCCGAACACAACCGGTGACAATAACATCTACCCCCTCGATGCGTCGACGCCCTATGTTTTCGACAATTTCTACTACAAGAACTTGCAGAGCAAGAAGGGTGTCCTGCATTCTGACCAGCAACTGTTCAATGGCGGCTCAGCAGACTCCCAGACTACCACCTACTCTTCAAACATGGCAACGTTCTTCACCGATTTCAGCGCAGCTATGGTGAAGTTGGGTAACATCAGCCCTCTCACTGGATCCAGTGGACAGATCAGGAAGAACTGCAGGAAGGTAAACTAGGTCTTACACTGTTGCAGTCTCCGTGGGTGTGTGGTTTAGTGTAATCTCCAGATAAGGGAGAAGTGTCCCTTTCCTGATGCTGTAATCCTCTTGAGCATGTGTGTACTGCCATTACAAAACAGAGATGTGAAAGGAATAAAATGACATCACTAAAGCTTTTGTTGTAACAATTGATATGGTCTTTCAGATTTTCAGCCACCAATCTTTCATTTGAAAGGTCATGGATAAAATAATGGCACATGAATTTCACTACTACAAAAACTTGTTTATATATTGTCAATACTCAAGAAACTGATGTTCAGAATGACTTATTAGGTTGACATGGCTCATAATGTCAATACTCAATAACTTAGTTCATTGACCATCTCTTTAAATGCTTCAACTCATAATCATAGGATATTATACCTAAGACAATATTCCATTCGTGTCACATTTTAAACCAGAAATGTGCATGACTAACAATACCCATCAACACCCCATGTTTCAGCAAGAAACAGAGATTCCTCATTAGAATCCTGCCTATGGTGTTCTTTTGTATTGTATTGTATCTAAGTGCTGCTCGCACCGCTATAATACTCGGTTGTTAAGCCTTTATATCGTAATAAAGTTGGCTTTTGTTTTTAAGCATGTGTTGGTAATGTTGTACACTCGGTTGATGTAACTCGTAGCTGAATAGTCCTAGACAGTTGCGAGCGATTCACGGCGCCCTTAGAAATGAGGGCGTTACACGTGCATCCACCATTCTGCCTATCATGCAGACTAACAAACCCCTATAAGTAAAACCTGCATTCACTTCAAACTCTATACGGTTTCTTTTAGTCAAGAGGTAGAAGAAGCATTTGCCTTTCACACACCTAGCTTGCGCAGCTCTTTCCACGTGTGAATGCACACCTCTAAATAATTGCATTAGGTTGGTGTATTGGAAAGTCCCCATGGTGGTATTCTTGATCTGCATGCCTAAGACAACGTGTGGAATAACAACTTGAACATCTCTTATTTATGAGTGATGTACATGATTACGTGCTAATCATACCTTGATGCGTGCTGTTTATAATTAAATGCCAACATTGAAAGCATATTGCATTGCACTCATATATAGATAACAAGACCTACTTCAGTAGGAACTCCACGGGAGTGGAGGTTGAGGCCCTGTATAAATGAGGACGGGACAATTGAGTGGTTCATCGACGGTGAATACTCTACTATACCGGTATAAAGTACAGTTACTGACGCATCGCATTGCGTTGCATGAAAGTGATAGAAACATAAATACTCTTCCATCTTGCATCAACATACAACCTAGTCCTTGTTTTGATGCATCACAGTAGATTTGAAAATCCTCTCCAGGTTTGTCCCATTCACCGCCGCAAACCCGACCAGTAGGCAGTAGCCATGGCTCCCACCACCTCCGCAACACCCCGCACCTCTCCTCCTTGTCCTCGCCAGCGGCGGTCCTGCAGCTCAAGGTTTACAACAGGGGTTCTTCCAGGCCGGTGCACAGCGCTCGGCTTGGCAAGGCGGTGGCTCGTGAGACCAATCCTGCGGCAACTTCGGGGCAGCAAGGCTTGCAGTCCACCGGTTTGAATGGCGAGTGCTTCTCTGATCATCGAGTTGCAGCATGCCCAAGCTTGCACGGCGACTGGGTTTCTCTGCATCCCATGGTTGGAACGGCACCTTCTTCTCGCCCTTGTTTGTTTGGCAAGTGCTTCGTTTGCCTTGCCACTAATTAATCATCAGGTGGTAGCCTGTCGAAATCCTCCCCGATGCCTTACGTTGTGCCCTCTTCGTCTGCCTCTGGTTTCTTCCCCTCCTCAAGGACTCCCAAGAAGCACAAGATTCGCAGAACTCATTGGTGATTAGTCATGTCGACTAAAAGTGTACAAGGAGTACTCTTCCCTCTGCAAGTTTAATTAACTATTCGAATGCAGCGAAGAGCTGCATGCGATGGCAGCTGGTACAAGTCCTACTCATGCACATGTGACCAACGTTGCATCGAAAACTCGAGTATTAATTAAGCCCTCAGCCATTACTACAAGCCAACGGCTTCCAAAAATACCTTCACTCAGGAAAAACATTGTTCCAAGGGACAACCGCACGGCTGCATCATTGCTTCGCCTCCATTTCCATGACTGCTTTGTTAATATTGCAAGCACAGAACCCACACGCATACTACTTTAAAAATGTTCAGACCACGCCGAATATTCTTCTTTGTAAAAGTAGTATAATATCTTTGTTTTTTTTAACGCAAGAAATAAGTCCATTTTGATCTCTCAACTTTGTAAAAAGTCGATCTAACATCTATACTACAAAATCGGATATTTAACCTTCCTCCCCAAACTTATAAAGCTGGATCAATTTACACCCTAAAGCCGTTTTAGAAACTGATTTTGACTATTTGAATCCTACTTAACGTGGTTTTTACCATATTAACAGCTATATCATCGACTTTTACTAATAAAGATCCAATTCATAGATGTTACCATTGTCAACCTCTTTCTCACTCCTATATCTATCTACATTCTCTTTCTTCTTCTTGTCATCATTCCTGCTCTCGTTTGTAACCACGTCTGTTTCTAAGAAGAATTAAAGAGACAGAAGTGCGCTGAATTGGCGTGGACTAGGGAGTGAAAGACAGGTGATGAATTGATTATTTGGTGCAGCACTTTGGACTAGCTAGTTGCACCCTTAATTTCCTTTCCATGAAGAGAGAGTTCGATCAGGTTGGAACTTCTAGAATTCAGATGCCCGCATTGCTGACTGACTGTTACATCCATCGTGCATCAGTCGTTACAGTGCTGCTCGCTGGCCGGCGACGACTTGATTGCCAGCCAAAGTTTGGCAGATCCGTTTATATATGTTATGTATTGGAAGCAGTATCTATCTAAGTGAAGTGTTCCATCAAAAGACACGATTTTTTCCTCCGTCTTCCACTAACAACACAAAGCTAGGGATCAGCTGGCTAGTCTCGGTCAGTTAAACGCCCCAACCTTTTTGAAAATTATATATATACCCTTGCTAGCTATAGGGTCTAATTTGATAATACTTAAGAGAAATTAGATGCAAATTGTATTTTATGCCACCTGTTCTGATTTTATAGACAGTCACACATCATTTTCTCTCTACCTATATGGTAGTGTGAATGGTACGAAAGTTCTTATTTTACTTAGGTCTTAGAAAATTCTTTAGTTTCTAACTAAATATATAAAGTGTTGATCTAATTCTCTATTTGCTTGCATCGTTGCGATCATCCCGATGAGTGCAATTAATGATCCAAAGCTAACATTGAGTATCTTATATAAGATATTTTACGTGAGATCATCTGGAGACCATCTCATAGTCGTAATTGACTTTTAGTAAAGAGGGTTTGCGGAGTTTGAGTTTGGCTTTTAAGAGTTTGCACTTTTCCAGTTACTTTATGTTGCTAGTAGTCTGACTAGCCTAGAGCTGGCGGTCAAAATGGCTGTGGGAGGCGGCGATCAGACCGGCTTTTGGTTGACTATTTGATCAGCTGAGAAGTTGTTTGAATGTGCATTTGTTTGAATTGAGTGGTTGGAGTGTGGTCTTGGTATGGGTGTTGTTGCTTGTATGCACATGTGTTTATTGTTTGGTTCTAGGCTTAGAATCAATGGTTTCGTTGCATACATTTTTCATGGTGTATTGTATGGATTAACTGAGCCAATTGATGATCTTGTGTATTGTGCAGTACTACATGATAGTTTGCTTATTGGTGTTGGTTGCAGAACTTCGGATCTAGGTTGTGGTGAGGCATAGGAGGACCGGGACTAGGCGCAGGGTGGTGCTGAGGTCCAAACGGTCGAGAGACACCGAAGATGACCGGGGCTTATGGGGTGGTTGCAAGTCGAGACGACGAGAAACCGAAGTAGGAGCTATCGGTGGTAGACATGACGAGCAACAGTAAGGTGGATTGGGACTAGGCTTAGGGAGGAGCCGAGGCCCTATGCGGTCAAGGAAGCCTGGTGCCGTCATTGCGAGAAGAAGCATGTGGTGCCCCAATGACTTGGGTCATTTGCAAACGAGGACAGTTTGGTGGGATCCGAATATGTGAGAGGCTTGATGACCATTCATCGAGGCCACATGGAAGATGGCGAAGTATGGGCGATGTTTCGTGGAAAAGGAAGCGGGGAGCTTCATGGAAACCGGTAGAGGAATATTTTGGTAAATTGCCTAATACCCAAAAAGTGGTGATGTGTGAAACTGCGGCGTTGACCTAAGTGGTTTAGGTTGTATATGTGTTGAAAATGTGAAGTGGATCGGGTGTTGATTCACTAATAGGTTAATGGTTGTAAGCCGCTTTGAGAAGCGTGCGTAAGAGTAAAACTCGGTGTTAAGTAGGGTTAACGAGTTATCTCCGGTTTGGCCTGATGGGTGAATCCATTATGTTTTAATTCAGGTTGTGAGTCTATATAAAAGAAGGAGAGGCAAGAGCTATGGTTTGAGAATTTTGGCTAAGTCTTTGTGGTGGGTAGCCCTTTCTCCCTCCCATAGGTGATAGATTTGAGACATCAGGGTTAGAGTTTTGAGTGCGTGGTGTGCTCTCTATCTTTCAAGGTGGAGTGGTTGTAAAACTTACATCCTCAAGTAAACAATACCTCAATCTTTGATCAGCTCCTTGTCTATCTCATGTTTTGATTGATTTGCACTTGATTTTGTTGGTTTTGATCTCCCCTCTTCTCTTTTCTTGATCATGCTATGCCAAGAATGTGTAAGATATAGAGATAACCTTTGAGAATCTATCTCTACCCATCTAGACACTTTGATAGCAAATTTATCAAAAAAACCCGATTTTACTTAATTTGTCCTTAAAGTGTGATTTCTTGATGTGAAGGTTTTTGTCGTGATTTCTATTGTGTTCTTACTGGAATATGTGAAAATTCATCTAGATTCATCTTGGTCATCGTCCATCTACGAGTAAGTTGTTTTCACATATTTTGGTTTTGGCTCGGTTTTGATGTAGCCTTCCAACAAACTAAAAAAGGTCTCAATTTTGGCCATGATTTTCATGATTGTTTATTGAAATAGGTTCGTAATATCCTAGAAAAGATCTATACAAAATTTTATATCATTTGGATTTACGGATCAAAAGTTGTATCAATTTTGATTTTTTAAATCGGGCTAAAAACCCTCACATCTATTCATTGCTCTGATTTTACTATAGCAAGCTGTTAGACCTCCATTGGAGGAGAGGCTAGATCGCCCGGTCGGTCAGACCGCCATTTGTAAGCTGGTTAGACCGCCGGAAAGTTTTGGCTTCAAGCTTTTGTGTTCTTGAGTTATTTGTCTTGAGTTTTTAGATGAAAATTCCATTTTCTGCAACTCTGTAGTTGTGTGAGGATAGAATCTTGAATACTTGGGGAAAATTTTGAATTGACATCATTCACACCCCTCTATTGCCATCCAGTCCAACATTTTACTTACAAATTTTGAAATCATATGTGACATAAATAGACGCCAATACTAGCCTACTAAGTATAGATGTACTAGAAACCGTATGTGTTTCTTGGAGATAGGATACGTGAACTAACATGAGAGGCCGACATACTAATAAAAATAGTGTAATGGGTATACATTTGTAATAACATGTTCACACATATTTAAAATATTTTTATCGATATTATTATAAGTTGGTTTCACAAATAAATGTGTAAAATGGCCAATTAATTAGAAAGAAAGCTCGACTACTTATATAGGAATATTAAGTATGCATGGTTTAACCAATGCTACCATGCGATCAACTGATAATCGCTTAACAACTGTCTTTTATTCTATCTTTAAAGCACTAATGGTGCACACCTAACAAAAATTACCAATGGTGCATACCTAATAAAAATTTTCTAGCACCGCCACTGGTTAAACAATTGGCCTGGCCATTTATAAATCACGACCGAGCATAACCATAATTCAAATTATGGATATAACTCGATAGAAATCGATCGAGGTTTTCCTGCTTCTACACCAAATAAATTACTAAACATGAATGAATTCATTCATGTAAACCACAGCTATGAACATTCAGACTTAATTCAGGTCCTTCCATGCAAGTTTTCTGCCTGCCATCTTGGAGCCGGCCGGTATGTTGTGCCTAACTAGGTCATGAAAAATGATCAACACAAACTTTCGATTGAGTAAAGCAAGAGAAAGCTCCAAATAAGTTTGGGAGATCTCCAAACATGTGCGATGAGATTTGCTAGCTATACATCCTTGTTCCTTTAGTTCCCTAATATACCATCAACTTTGTTAACAGAAGGCTAAAAAGTGCCTGGTTTGTTGACAAAGCAAGCAAGATATTTGGGATGCATCGATCGAATTCACACCTCTGATTATGCATGCATGACGTCACATTCACATTACTCAAACTCTCGAATACAATCATATCAGTTGAAACAAGGTTATCTCAGTGGGAGAATAGAAATCGGTAGCACAACTGAACAGCCCAATATGACTTCATCATGTTCCAGCGTTCAAGTTAAACCAAGTTCTAAACTTGCTAAGCATAATCAAGCATAAAGCAACACTACTACCCAAGTTCATATGTCGGTCTCCATTCATGTCACAGTTTGTACCTGCAGAAATGAGTCTTGAGTAGTTACTCCACAATGCAATGGCACAAATAGCTACCCTAGAATTGCACTTCCTGGCTGCAAGTACCGAAGACAACATTGCATGATGATGGTGATAGGGGCGTGAGTTAGGAGCAACCCATCAGAGCCCATGTTTCGGCCAGCACAACAGAGATTCCTCCATCAGAAGCTAGCTCAACAAGCTGCAACCGTGTAAACATTCACTGCAAGAGCCATCTTGTGTGTATGTCTTGCTTCAGGACTAAGCTGACAAACTGTTACATACAAGTCCTGTTCGTACTTAAAAGAGAGTAAATATTAGCTAAGTTGCAGATAAAAGTTGCATAAGAAGAATATAGTGCATACTTTCCAATGCAATTTTCCTGTAGATGATGGTGGGTGGATCAGATCAAAGACCAAACCACAAAGTATGTTGCACAGGCACAGGCATGCTCTGATCCCCTCCTTTTTGTACACTTTCCAAAATGTAGACCACTCCATTACTAAACGGAACGCACAAGGATAGATAAAAATTTATGCAAGAATATGCAGGGCAGTAGCATGCATTAGTGGGTAATTGAGCGTGCATCAACCATTCTGCCTATAAATACTCATACACATGCGACCAACATTGCAGTCGAAAACTCGAGTATTAAGCCCTCAACCATTCCTACAAGCCATGAATACCTTCACTTGCAACATTATTACCTTGTTCTTGGCTGCAAGCTTGGCTTCAGCCCAGCTGAGGCCAGATTTCTATGCTAAGTCATGCCCCAGTGCACTGTTCACCATCGAATGCGCCGTGCGCAGTGCAGTTGCAAGGGAGAACCGCATGGCTGCATCATTGCTTCGCCTCCATTTCCACGACTGCTTTGTTAATGCAAGTGCTGTATAACCTACACATACACTCGACCCTTCATTTTTGTTTTTTTTTTTTGGGCAACCTCAGTTTTCTAAATGAAGTGCACGTTATATTGTTTTGCTACTTTTCATTAGTCATATCCGCATATGTCATGTCCATGTGTCACAGTAGGGGAAACATATACAGTTTTAAGCGAAACTGAAGATTGTCGCGATCCATTTTCCGAAACATGCCTATTGCTGTTCCAGCTATGTTACAACAATCTTATATACTGCAGTTAGTCATTGTAGTAATTTGTTGTGAACACTATAATTTAGAGTTCAGACAATGTATGAATACTCTTCCTTGTAGAAGTGCTATAAGATCCCTGCGTCCTCTTTTCCACAATATTATAATGTGCTCAATAACTGACGATTGACCAAAATTTTGATGATCAGGGTTGTGATGGATCAGTACTGCTAGATGACACAGCCACCCTCATCGGCGAGAAGACTGCTAAGCCGAATAACAACTCCATACGTGGATTTGAGGTGATTGACAGCATCAAGGCGCAGGTCGAGGCGCAGTGCCCTCAGGTGGTTTCATGTGCTGACATCCTTGCTGTTGCAGCACGTGATTCTGTTGTTCAGGTAAGATAAAAGAAAGATCATTATCTAAAAAAAAAGATAAAAGAAAGATGCTTTTATTTGCACACTTTTTAAAACATAATGAATGGTAGATAGATGTTATTTGCCTCTTTATTCGTTTCAAAATTAGTGCTACTTTTGTTAGAAAGGAAAGCATAGAAACACTGCTCGAAAAGAAAAATCATGGAGAAACATGAGTAAACCGTAAACCTTGTACTCACTAAAGTTTCTACAATAACTAATATCACAGCAAGAAGTCCTGAGGTAGGATCCTGCAAGCAATCACACCGCAGTAATAATAATAGCAATAAGATGTGTGTCTACATTTATACGTATTAGAGACCTGGATATGCAGGACAGTGTTGAAAAATTCGTCATGTTTGAACCATCAAAACCTCCAGAGTAATTTAGTTGATCCGTTGAAGATTTGAGCAATCACTATAGGTCTTCCACACATGAAATTGAATTAACTATGATTTATGAACAATGCAAAAGGCTGATAATGAATCTTCAGCTAGGAGGGCCTACCTGGGATGTGCAATTGGGGCGGCGGGACTCGATGACAGCAAGCTTTGATGCAGCAAACAGTGACATCCCTAAACCGACCTTCGATCTCGTTAATCTGACAAAGTCCTTTTCAAACAAAGGGCTGAGTGCAACTGACATGGTCGCTCTATCAGGTACACACCACAAACTTTGTCATATGAGTGTTTAGACTTTAGAGTAACAATTGTGGTACAAAATTGGCACCCGACATAATTAATCAGAAAAAGTTTAGGAGCATCAGCATATATTAAGTATTAACCACCGCAACTTAATTGTAAAAATGAACGCTAAGAACAAACACAGAGTAATTGGCATTACAGATAACTGGATAAGCCAGTGATTTGATTCCATCTTTCATAATACGGTCAACCACAATGTTAACTAATAGGTAGTACAAGCTGGATGTGTGGTTTGAATATCTACGGTACTTGTGCTAAATATTTTACCCCACAAATCATTTGCCAGGGGCTCACACAATAGGTCAAGCCAGATGCGTCAATTTCCGCAACCGTGTTTACAGTGAGACCAACATTGCTGCATCCCTACTGACATCCCTGAAATCTAGTTGTCCAAATGCAACCGGTGACAATAACCTCTCCCCCCTCGACACGTCAACACCCTATGCTTTCGATAACTTCTACTACAGGAACCTGCTGAACAAGGAAGGTCTCCTGCATTCTGACCAGGAGCTGTTCAATGGTGGCTCAGCTGACACCCAAACAACCACCTACTCATCAAACCCAACAGCATTCTTCGCTGACTTCAGTGCGGCAATGGTGAAGATGGGCAACATTAGCCCCCTCACTGGATCCAGTGGACAGATCAGGACAAACTGCAGGAAGGTGAACTAAACTTTTGCAATACTATACTGTGTCGTATTATGGTATGGACGTCTGGTGTTAATTGTAATCTTCAGAGAAGGGAGAAGTGTCCCTTTCCTGATATTGTAATCTTCTTGACACTGTCGGTCCTGCTACAACAAAGTAGATGTACGGAAGAAATAAAATGCCATCAAGAATTGTCTAGTCATATGATAACACCTGATCTTTTCGCCTTTCAGTCATCAATCCAGCACTTGCAACCTGCAAGGTCATGAATCAAGATAGTTAGAGCTTACAAGAATAACACATAAATTTCAGTACTAGGAAAGCATACAATTATTGCATGTTACCAATCCCAATATGTTAGTTTGTAGTACTAGGATTTTTAGCTTCTAGTTGTGCACAAGCAGAAAAACAGATCACATAAGAAAAATAAAAATACATAGTTCTAAATTCAAGAAGAGCAATAGAGGGAAAACATGTTTCTTTTCGGTCATGTATCAGTATATCAACATTTCGAAACTGAGATGGCATTCCCAGTACAAAAGCTTGACAAGGATTAGTTTGTACAGCAAACCAGGTAAACAGTTCTAAACAAGAGAGTTGAAAACTAAAAAGATTCCAACTGAGCAGAGCGGAATGAATACTTTGTAACGTCAGAGTTGCAGGCAGAGTCATGACTGATGAATGTTACGGATGGCTGCATTGATACTTTTACAGTCAAAATCAATGATCTTCATCCAATTCTCAAAATCTCCAATTTCCTGTAACATAATGGATGGTTCAGCAACAACAAATGCCACATCATTAGCTAATGAACCTGAGAAAGGAAGAATGTGCTCTTACTATTAGATTTATCATGTTATCTCGAGTATAGTGTCATGCATTGAAAGTTTGAAACTTTAGGGTGAACATCAAATTAAACCAAAAGAATGGCGAGTTGATTAAATAACACCACACTTTTCTAGATTTACTGATCACAGAACATACATAGATTCATGCTCTACTCTGTACTGCCTTTTGATAGTTGACCTGTATTTGATCAATGTTATGAGTTCCACTAATAAAATTTGTGAATTCAGTGGAATAATACCTAAAAGCAGTGAGGCCCTACGCTTATATGGACTACTATCGCTACAAAAGAATCAACCTTTTACTTCAGCTAAAACCATAATTAAAAAAAAGGTCGAGGTTATGTGGGTAGTATCGCGGTCACCTTCAAGACTGAGTTGATTGCGTTGGAGGCAGCAAGCCACTGGTCAGTCTGCTTCCTGTAGCGCGCGATTGTAGCAAGCAGCGCACGGGCTTCAAGCTCTATGCGCTGCTCGTTGACGAAGAGCTCCTGCACCCCGGCCGCCATCAACCGTAACCACGAGAAGATCCGCAACCCGCACGGCGCTTCTCAAAGCGTTCTTCTTTACCCTCTTCTTCACCTATTAGTTAGTGTGTGGAAGGGAAGGAAGTGACAATCATCCGCTTGAGCAAGATTCACACTAGGCACCAATGAACGAACAAGAAAAGATTGGATCACCAGTTTGTTGGCGTTCGCGGAGGGATTGGTGGTGGTACTTTTGCGCGATCTGGAGCAACGCCGCTTCCAGCTGCCCGGCCGGCGTCTCCGCCGCCGCCTTGGCCGTCGCCCCCCTCCATCCGCTGAGCTCCCTCGATTCCTTCTCATCAATCGCCGGTCGCCGTAGGAACTCTTTTTCTTTTTAGTTTTTTGAGGGAAGGAATTATTTTATTTTTCCTCTCCCTTTTCCTATCTTTATCAGTTTTTTTTTTGTCAGTTACAGGGCCGCGGCCCACGAAACGACAAAGCGTCAACGCCCATGACCCAACCCATGCACGCATCTCAGTGCATTAACAACCGTGGAAGATTCCTCTTCAACCAAAAAAAAACAAACAAACGTTGATAAATCCAAATGGTTTTAGTTTCTTATCTTTTAAATTTTAGTTTTTAGCTATTTAGTCTTTTTTGGTCTTTTAAATTTTTTTCTTCTTATTCATTTGCATTGTTCCAAAAGATAACAGCCACATAGTAGTTTTTTAAATTTCTAGTTTTTCTGAACTTTTTATTATTTTTTGACTCACAAAAAACTAATAGCCGTGGTAGTATTTTTGCAGCCACAGTACATATAAAAAAAAAGCATGAGATCTCAGTGCACGCAGATAGATACTCTAGTGC
Organism: Dendrocalamus sinicus; assembly: GCA_036346575.1. Taxonomy (NCBI): domain Eukaryota; kingdom Viridiplantae; phylum Streptophyta; class Magnoliopsida; order Poales; family Poaceae; genus Dendrocalamus; species Dendrocalamus sinicus. Next base: position 27,548,134 of record CM070674.1, on the reverse strand, counting down.
TCAAGTCTTTAGCTTCATTTCTCCAACACTAACTGCCGGCCGGTCGATCTGTCTCCCTTGGCAGGGCCAAACCCTACCAAACTTTGCACTCACTCGGAGCAACTAATCAACTCTTATCTATCTAGCTATCTAGCTGCATATATAATCAAGTCAAAAGAATCTAGATGCATTGTCGCGACTTTTCCACACATGCAGATACCACAAAGTAGAGTAAAATTTTTGCTTTTTAATCCAAAATTTGAAAGTTTTTTACATATGAACCACTGGAGAAAAGATTTGCAAAAATAGACCCTTATCACGGCGCCAAAGCATATGGCGCCTACCATACATGTCACAGCGCCATATGCTTTGGCGCCGTTCATTGACACGTCGGAGCCAGGGTGGCACAGCACGGCGCCATGGTCTGTGGCGCCGTGATATGTACCCTAGGCGCTAACTGTGATGGCGACGTGCTTCGGGACTTAAGCCCGCGCGCCCCGCCCCAGCCCCCTCACTCGCTATGTTCAAACAAGAAACCGCAGCCTCCCCTCTATTCCCCCTCCAAATCCTCTCAAATCCACCGATTTTTCTCACGGTTTTGCTTCCAAATCGAACAAATAAGGTGAACTCTCTCCCCTCCCTTGATTTTTTGCAATAGATATGGATTATTTGAGCTACATTTCGTGGGGGAATATTTGAAACCCTAGATGAAATTAGTTCAATTTGGATCGGTTTTAGGTTAGATCTGCAATAGAAATGCGTAATGTAAGAGTAGTACTGTGTATAGAATCGTTTTTAGGGTTTGATTTGAGTGAGATTGATGAATATTTAGAAATTTGAGTAAGATTGATGTCGGAGAATAGATGCATTTATGGTTTATTGGTGAAACTTATATCATTTTGTTGCCCTCATTACCAATAAGCTACTAGTGAAAACCATTCATGAATCGGAGCTGCCAATCAAAAGTTATGGGTAAAACAAGAAAAGAAACATTTTAGTACTAATAAGGAACTCATATTTGTTTGTTGGCTTCGTACTAATAAGTATGTACGTGCAGTATATGAGCATATAAGACCATCTAGGTGGTATGTATATTTTTTGGCCATACTTCTTTTTATAAGCGTATATAAAGGTATTTGCAAAATACGTAAAAAAACTATAGATTCCCTTTCAATTTTTTGTTTGGTTCATATTGACATATATCTTATAATTAGTTATGAGTATATCCAAAGTGATCAAAGAGTATATCAAGTTCATTTAGATGGTATATCAGATTTGAGCATAACTACATCGGGAGTATAAGGTATTTTTCATATATACATATACATATACATATACATATACATATACATATACATATACATATACATATACATATATACAAATATATATACACATACAAGCTCACCGGATATAGACACTAATATGAGCATCACATTGGGGAGAAATGGCCGTAAACAAAACCTATATCAACTTTGTAAATGGGACACCGGGGGATAGAGAAACGGGGATGGAGGGTAAATCATATACAAGCTGACATGTATTTAACCAAGGGTAAATCTCTAATACTTTCATTTTGATTCCAATTTCATAATTCAATTTGATTCTTATTTTTATTTATAAATATGTTTTATAAATTTCTTATTTGAATATTTCTTAAACATTGAATTCTAAAATTTATCACAGGATGGCGAGATACCGGCTGCTAGACGAGTTCTACGAGAGGGAGCACCGCGGCAGGCTCACAGAGGACGGCCAGGTATGTGTGTGGTCGAAATGTACATGTGTTCAACTTGATGGTCACGCAGTTAACTTTTATAGCAATTTTCAGGACATACCCATACTTCGTCCTCGAACCCATGATGAGTTCCATTTGATGAGATACGACAACCGCTATACCCCACTGCTGCGCCGTGCTGGGCTTCACACGGTCGCTAACCTATTACGGCGGGGCATGCCGGTTTTCAACCCCGCAGCTTTGACCGCACTTGTCGACAGGTGCATTTTCTCTATCGGGTCTATTTGTTTCCGCTTCTATATTCTTACGTACGTAACTAATTCTTTTCTCCTTGTACTATTAACAGGTGGAGGCCAAAGACACACACGTTCCACCTTCCCTGTGGGGAGATGACCGTCACGCTGCAGGACGTGGCGATGATACTTGGACTTCCCATCAGGGGACAGCCGGTGGTCGGCCCGGCGGTGTCTGAGGGCTGGAGGGCACGTGTGGAGGCCTTCCTGGGCACGCCATTGCCTCCTGTCCCAGATAATGCCAGGCGAGGCCGCGTCTCGGGGGTCCACCTTAGATGGTTGCGGGCTACCTTTGGTGAATGCCCTGATGCCGCGGACGACGCCACGGTGACCTTCCACTGCCGCGCCTGGGTTCTACACATGTTCGGGCGATCTTGTTCCGACGCCACGGGGATGCCGCCGTGGATGTACATCCACCGCCTCCGAGGATCGGGAGACGCTGGGCGCTTCAGGCTGGGCTCGGCGGTCCTCGCGTTCCTCTACCGCCAGCTCTGCGAGGCCTGCAGACGCAAGGCGCCCACGTCGACGCTCGGTGGCTGCGTCTTCCTCCTGCAGGTGTGGTAATGCATTTATTTTTCGTATAGTTCTTTGTTTTCGTACATGGCTAATCGTGTGTTTGCCCCTATGTTCGCTTGCTAGGTGTGGATGTGGACATCTGCTATATCTACAGGTTCGACAGGGTCCGCCAACGAAAGGTGACGGACTTCGCTCATTACCACCGAGAGTACATCGAGTGGTGGAGGAGGATGGGGGACAACTGCGAGCCGGACAGAACCCCCCACAGCAACGCTAGCTTCCGGGGTTACTTGTCCTGGTACCACACTGCCACCCGCTCATGTGTGAGGCAAAGGTGGACCGATGTCGACTACGCGGACCTCGCTTCGTCCGAGGACGAGGACACCGCTTACGACAAGCGTGCGAGGGAGGGCACAGTGGTCGAGGCCGCTCCGATTCTCGATCGAGTGGTACGGAATGCATGATATTTACACTTACTTTGGTTCAATACGTTTATCTCGCACTTACTTATGTTTCCTTATTTCTTTAGGGGACTTCTCTCCAAACCTCGGTGCGGGACATCGACGAGGCTCTCAGCCACCCAGTTGGTGACCTGGACAGCGAGAGCCGCCGCCTGAGGGACCTCCTGCAGGTATGAAGATATTTTGTTAAGTTAGATCCATTCGGCATGTATACAATTGTGACATATCATTACTTGCAGAGACTACGACATCGCCTCAGTCGGGCGGCAGGTCGGTGTGGTTGCCGCGCACGCTCAGACGTGATCGTACCGCCGGCCTCCCAGCGCTTAGGTGCCTCAGCCGCTGCAGCGTCGTCATCACACGTCGGCAGGCGCCAGTCCACGAGGAGCTCGTCACGCACTCCGACTTTTAGTCAGGGCGACGACGACGACGACGACGAGGCGGAGCAGGGTGACGACGTCGAGGAGGAGCACGAGGACGAGGAGGCATCTACCCACGACGAGATTGGGATGTCGCAGATGCCTGACGCACCGTCTACTCAGGCTTCGCACCGGCCTCGTCGTTCGGCTCGTCCCCCGAGCACGTATACTCCAGGGAGTGATGCTCTAGCCAAGGGCAAGGGGAAGGCCAAGAGGTAGTGATGTTTTGAGACTTTTTTATAGACATATGTGATATTTTGAGACTTATGTGATATTTTGAGACTTTTGTATAGTTATGTGGTATTTTAAGACTTATTGATAGTTATACGATGTCGTTATTTTGGTTTTCAGATGTTTCATGTGTGAATGTATGTGTATGTCTGTATGTGCATATGTTTTACAGTTTGCAGTTTAGCTGTTTTTGTGAGGTGTAGCTAGCACGGCGCCAATATTTTTGGCGTCGAGATGTGTATATACGGCGCCAGGATTTTTGGCGCCGAGTATTAGGTGCCGTGGTGCTGGGCCAAGTCCCGAAGCACGGCGCCATCACAATTAGCGCCAGATATTGTTTTTAATTTTCTTTCTTGATGACGAGTTGAGGTCAGAGAAGTTCAGCTGCAGCAATTTGATACTATATATTGATATATACTAGTAACATAATCTTTGGTCGAAGAGTTGCTATGTGCTCTTATCTGGTTGCTATTGGATGGGCGTTGGAATATATATTATTGTTGCCAAAGCTAGTCTTCCACAGCATGCATGAATGCGGTCATTGTCGTCGTCGCTGCACATGAATATATATCCGGCAACGGCAACTCGGCAAGATGCACAATATTGTAGTGTAGACTGAATTGACCTGTGCTGCTATGAATAATATAAATGGGTGTTGCTTGTTCAGTCAGAGGTAACAGCTATACTACTAGCGGTATGACGATGCACTGCTTTTCGTTGGCATGCATGTGTAGCATTTTAAGCCCCGCTTATTTTGGCTGAAGCTTTTGGTTTTTGGTTTATTTTTCACTATTTATAAATTTCATCTTTTTTTTGAATTTTTGGTTTTTTTAGCTTTTTTTACCGGTTCTTTTTTCCCGTATTCGTTTGCGTTGTCCATAATGAGCTAACATATTTTTCTATTTTTAAATTTTTTAAAATTTAATTATGCCAAATAAGCTACCTTTAACTACAGTGTAATTTTAGCTAACTATAATATAATTTTAGCTATAAACTACTATCTTTCAGTCTAACCGAGCGAGGCCTTGGTTTACCAAACAAACCTCCAGTAATTCAGAGCGATAGGAAACGTCGTTGCATTCGGCAGCCAGCATTGAATTGCTTTGACTAAATTCTAAGGGCATCTCCAATGGTTATAGCTAGCAACTAACTATAAGATTTCCACATCATCTATATAGTACACACTAAAGTTAGCATTCTAAAGAACTATCTATAAGGATAGCTATTTGATGCTTACATGCACACACAGAATTTATGGAGACTGCCTCGTTTGGCGCTATAAACTATCTCTAGAGCTGTAGAGAGCTGCGTTCTCTTTCTTCATTTAATATCTTCCACGTAGGACAGTTGATGACATGGACTCTCTTATAGATAGCTGCTATAGACCCATTGGAGATGCCCTAACAACTCTACTCACGGACTCAATGAATTGGAAGGTTGTGAGGATTGAGATCATAGCTAGGTGTTAGCTATCTGAGGCTTGGTGACCTAGAAAGTGTCTGGATCTCTGGATTATATATATGACCAAAGCGAGTTATAGATGTCCCAACTTTTACATATTGCATGCACGCTGACATATAAAGAATAAGCTCTTTTATAGAATCTTAAAATAAATATGAGTCGTTCAATCTTTATTATCCAATCGTTCAGATTAGTTAAGATTTAGTTATACTACCACACATACTACTAACAATAGAATCTGCAAAATGCTAAAATTGTAAACACGCGGTATCTAGATCAAGAGGTTGAAGTAGCAGCTGCTCTCGCCCTCAAGAAGCTGGCTACTGCAGGAGACAAGGAAGTCTAACATAGCAGCGAAGCCATCGAACAACGAAGCCAGTGGGAGCGGTGGCGCCAGGTAGGACTCGAGAAGCTACCAGACGATGATCAATATCCTTCTTGAGCAAGCACGTCAGGCGGCACCAGTCCCTCGAGGACAAGATTGATGACCTCTGCATATGAATGGCACGCACCAATGTCAATGCATATCTCTCTTGCTGTGTTTCTGCATTCTTGGATCTTCTGTTTGTAACAAGAGCAAAGCCATTGATCTTTGCTCATTGACGTTTGTATAATTGTGTCTGTGTTTGATGCAGGAGGAGAGCAAGAGGAGGGATGGACGGGAGCGGCAGAGCGCGAGGAGCAGGGAGCAAAGCGCGGCACTGGGGCAGTTCCTGGAAGAGACGTTCCAGCTGTAGCGCTACATGGTGGGCATAGGACAGAAGCTGCTGGAGTTGCAGTCCAGGATTGCGCCGAGCCTTGCACGCGGCGGCACCGGCGGCAGCGGTGAGGCCGATGGCGTGGACATGGAGAGGTTCATGGACGTCGGCGGGCCGCTGCTAAGGGACGTGGAGGGGACTCGAGGTGTGTATCTCGTGGATCATCGGGGACCTGGAGCAGGCGCTCACCTTCCACAGCATTATGCGAGAGCTCTTTTACGGTATTTTAAAATAAAAAATAAAAATCTAAAATACCTTTATAAATCAACGATCAGATTTTATTTTTGCTATTATTTTTTTTGCTCTCAGTATAATTTACTTTTAAAAAAATCCTAAAGAATATAACGCAAGGGTCTCGAAGCAAAGAAGACGACAAGCGAAATATCATGCAAGCTTTTTGGGTAAGATGTTCAGAAAATAGAAGTGACAAGTGAAGTCAGAACTAATGGACGAAGGATGGAGCTAGCTAGGTAAGCTAGCAAAGTCATACAGCCGAGTAGCCGACAGTAGTTCCGATCGAGAGAGTTAAGACTGCAATATCTGCAAGAGACGCATGGAATGCGTGCGCTTTCGATTGGCCCATGCACGTAGCTAGCCAATGTTATGTAGTAGGAGCTGTATTGCTTTCAGCCGGCATGATTTGACAAATCAACAGGCTGATGGATCACTGACCGCTGCTTCTCCATCGTGCGAAACAAGGGGCTGTTTGGTTACTAATCACATTTTACCAGCAAAAATTGACACACTTGCCTAAGTTGACGTGCTCAAATTCTTTACCACACCTTAGCAAGTCTAAGGGAATCTTGCCACACTTTTTTGAGTTATTGACACGTGGGACCTAATTTGCTAGAAGGGAATCTTGCCACAACTGTGGCCTGTAACCAAACAGCTCCCAAAGTTGGTCAAACTTGCCTAACCTTAGGCGTGGTAAACTGTGGCTGGCAACCAAACAGCCCATAAGTTCCACCTGGGTATTTAGAAAGCACATTATTTAAATAATATATTAAAAATTTTACTTTTTATTAGAGATAAATATGATCTAATTTTATTAAATATTATTTAAATAATGTACCTCCTAAGTATATATATCAAACTTATATTGCGAGACTGAGAGTATATATTGCATTAATTTCATGACCGCCGAGAAATTTATATGCTATTAGTATATAGCTACTAGCCAAATACCCATGTGTTGCTATGGATTAAGAAATTATATTACTCTTGGCCTATGGCACATCGAGCTATTATCATCGGCCTTGTGCGCTTGTAGTACACTATTGACATCATCAGAGTGCACTTGGACATTAATCTCCAATTCCAACCCGAAATCTGAAATTTAAATCTAACTTCCAAATTCAAAATCCAAGTCCAAAATATAAAAATAATTTCTTTCTCTGACCAACCCTATTTTCTTTTTCCTTGGATCCAACCCAATTTTCTTCCGGCCCAGTCCCATCCTTTCTTTTTTCTCCTATTCCCTCTTTCTTTTCTTTCCTTCCTTTCTCTCTCTTCTTGTTTTCCCTTCCTGCTTCCTCTGTTTGGTTGAACCATAGCAGCAGCACCATGGCGCCACTTACGCTAAGCCAGGGAGCCGAGCCTCCTTTCCCTTCTTTGCATGCATGAAGAACATCCCTAATTATGCATGCAATCAATTCCCTTATGTTTTCTTTCCAATTTATTGTCTTTTAATCCTTTAGTTTCCTGTTTATATGTGTTCCAATTTGAATGTCAAAACTGTCAACCACAATGCCCATGAATCTGCGCCAGTTTCCATCTCCACCAAGCCCTCAAATTGGATTCTGTGGCTACGTTGCCTCCCTTCACATCTTCCTCAAACTTTCCAAAGCTTCCAAATACCGTCATCGCCGTGAGCCCGTCGTTCTCAAAACCGATTGTTGCCCAGACTCGCGTTTTGACCACTCTAGTAAAGTATTTCAAAATCCATTTACGTCATATCGTGTTCCTGAGTCTCATCAACTCTCATGTCAAATTAAATTGATTTTTGTGCAGGGAATCGCTTTGAATTGAGTTTTTCCGAAACTAGCTAAAATCGCCTCCCGTCGTTGTTCATCGCCTCTGGTGAGACAAATTTTAATTCCACTTTCCTACACCATCACCACCGTCTCCCCTTGTGTGCCATGCATCAATTTGCCCAATGCATCGCCGAGGAGAGCCATCATCGGTGTCACCCCATTTGCCATGGCAGGTCACAGTCGTGAGCCAATTTCGACCATTCCTCAGCTAAATCGACTCCACCAACACATTCTGTGGGCTGAGGTCATTTGTGCATGTGTTACACTTAGTGAGTTTGGAGAAACATAACATTGTGCATGTGTTGCACTCGGTGGTAGACTTCTTGTCCTAGAAGCTGTGATATTTGATTTGTTCAAGCGAGGTTCTCCAACTTGTTACTCTTGGAGGTTGCCAACTCCTAGACGATTTCGAATGCGTGGTGGTCCGATGATCTTCCCAAGAAGCTTATGAGAAGGCCCGGCTTATTATGAGTGGTGTGATGCTCACCATCTTTGGAGTAGGGGAAGAGTAATCTTAGTGGATTGAGGTGGTTAGGCTTAATTCGTAGAGTCGGTCTAATTTGTTTGGGCTTACCTCAACATAGATTAGAGAAAACCGATAAATTTTCGAATACCACGGTAAAACATCATGCATTAAATTGTGGTTTGTTCTCTTATACTCAATGTATATTCGAGCAATTTATATTTATAGAATTAAATTGATTATTTGTTTCCTGGTACGGTCGATGGGTCAACATCCATCCGTTGAATCCGTTACGGAACTAGCTGGGCGATTCCTAACGGGATTAATAAATCCTGACGGGTGCGAGCCACGTATCAGGAAAAAGACCTTCAATCCTAACAGTTTTATTACGTTGTCAGGAGGATGCCTGAAACCGTCAGGAAAGCTTGCATTTTTCCTGACCCTCAAGTGCTGACGAGGGTGCCCGTTCGGAAAGGCCTGTTCTGACGGTTTTGGGGTTTTCTGGCAGCAATTCGCCGTCAGGAATGCCATGGATCCTAGTAGGGTCTTTTCATTACTTTTCTTCAAATATGTACTACAGTTATACTTACAACGTCCGTATTGATATCTAGGATCAGCCCTGGTATGATATGAACAACATATTTAACATTGAAAACCCTAATATCGAGAAGAAAAAACATAGGGCCAGGGCACAAAGACGATCTTTGAAGAGAGTTACGAGCAGGGGAGTTTACAACGATGCGTCAAATAATTCCCTGCAGCTAAAAATGGTACATATAAGTGTATAAAAACAACTCCAAGTCAGAAAAGTAAACAGATCCGTCGGCCCTACGAATCATCCTTCCATCATAATTCGGATCACAAATCAACAAGCTCTACGCCTACCGTAGCATCTCTATTGTCGGATGCAAACTACTTTCTGACAATAGATGATGAGTAAATTAACTGGTCACATTGTGCAGTGACATGTGTCTCCTGATGGCTATGGACGAACTAATAGATCAACACCAAACCCCGCAAATTAGTGACATTTCATCAACTTCGATTTGGCTCTGGGGAAAAGGAGAGCACATCGATCAATTGCTACCTACCTAGCTTATCGTGAAATCAGAGGAAACAAGGAAGAATGTTTTCACTGCATCACTTTAATTGTTGGTTCAGTTTTGTATCAGACAGCTTACTACTTTGAAAGCTTCTCAGTCTTAAAGAAGACAGAAAGAAAGCTTGTCCATCCCTTTCGAAAACTGTACCAAGACAAAAGGGAGTATTTGACACCTCAAATGGATTAATTGTTCTAGATCATGTGTTGGCAAACAAAGCAAATGACCATTTTGGCCCCAAAAAAGCTACTCCTTCCGTCCAAATTTACAGAGCGTATTTTTTTGAATAGTCTTGTCTATAAATATATATCGTATTTTATATTCTAATGCAAAATTAGTGTGATGTTCTCTTTATACCCCTAATAAATATACAACTTTATTAGCTATTCTCTATATACATGTATCAAATATAATACTTTGAGATAAAAATTAGGGGTAATTTAGCCATTTTCATAATCTCTTTGGTCTATGGGCTAAGAAAAAAAATACGTCTTATAAACTTGGACAGGGAGAGTAGTAACTTGTTTGATACTTTATTGGATATTGAAAATTACTAAGCAAGCATGCATAATTAGTGTACTTTCTCTGTCCACAAATGTAGGTCACACGTGAGTTCTATGCGGTCAAGCTTTTTAAGTTTTGACCATTAATATATGTTAAAGTATATAGATTGACTATTTGAAAATAATATCATTGGATTTGTCTTGCAAAATTCTTTTATTATATATATAATTTTTTACTGATATATTAATATAATAAATCATAGTCAAAGTTTTGCATTGGAGACTACAAAAAATAAAAAATGACCTAAATTTATGGACGAAGGGAATATATTTTAGACTGTGCATGATCACTTTAAAGATGAGGCGGCATTAGGAGCCTTCCCCATTCCTTCAGCAATTTCCTTGAATTAAAAGCAAGCTGCATTGACGAAAAGATTTACTGAAGGTTCCAAGTTAAGTGGGTCGTTGGGTGTGTGAACTGTACCCAATAGCCATATACTATACTTTGACCAAACAATCCCTACAAGATCTTTACAACAATAACAACATAATATTTTTTAAATAATTCTTTTTTATTCAAAAATACAAAATTATACCTGAGTCTTTATTTTTCACAAAAGTAATCTTTTATGGCCCAACCGTTGGGTGACTGGACCTTGTCGCCCAACAGCCGAGGGACACGCAGACAGTAGCTATACCGTTGGGCAACAGGGATATAGTCGTCCAACAGTTGGACAACAATGCTGTCACCCAACTGTTTGGCGACAACACCTCCTGTCGCTCAACAGTTCGGCTATTGGAGTCCAGAGTAAATATTCCTACTTTTTATTCGGATTTGAGATTGAACAACGTCTATTGATGGTGTTATTGGATAATAAAGTAGTGCTATATGATAGTTAGGAATATTTTAGGTATTCTGTGTCGTTCAATAGGGTTCACTTCTCCAATAGCTCGGCTTCGATTCAGTGAGAGAAGCACTCGATATTCCTCGAGGTTCTCTTCCTTGGACCAGCAGGTTCAAGCTCTGCCAGTGGTGTGAGGCATTCAGATTGTGCCGCCCTAGGAATGGGTAGTCCCTTGTTCCTCTCGTTGACATACTTCCTGCTGTGCTCATCCAACAATGCCCATAGAGCATCAAATTTGCGCTGATGGTTTTACATAGTTAGCCTCTTGAATAGTTTTATCAATGATTGCTTAGGGAACTGCTTGAAGAAGTTGACCCCTAGGTAGCGAATGCACCATCTGTTTCTCATATTCAGCCAAGGGAACGGCTCCTCAGGGTCTTGCTAAAGTTTTCTTATGATCTTCAGCATCCCGGCATGGCAATTATGGATTACACACACACTAGGACGAGCTCCAACAACTGTTATCCTTAAATGTCGAAGGAACCACAACTAGCTGTCATAATTATCACTTTCCATGAATATGATGGCCAAGGGCAGAATTTGATTATTGCCATAAATGCCATTGGTTGTAAGGATCTAGCCCTTATATTTGCCAGTCAAAAAGGTCCCGTCAACTGAGATCATGGGCAGCATATGCCTGAGAGTCTTGATGCAGGCACCAAAGGCTAAGAAGGCTATATGCAATACCGCAAAACCTTACGGCGTTGTAGATGACTTGCCCTTCACAGCAGCGTACATCCCCAGGCTTCTGTCCTGTAGTACCCGAAACATACGAGGAAGGTTATCGTATGCCACCTCAAAAGACCAGAACCTTTTTTCTAAAGCCTTTTGCTTTGCACGCCACGACTTTACGTAGCTAATCTTATATTTAAATTTCTTCTCGATTGCCACCATGATGTGCTTGGCCTCCATGTCCTTCTTCTCCACTATATCTCCATACATCAAATTGGCTATGAAGGTGGACATTAGGTTACGATGTCTCAGCAAAACATTGTTGAGCACGTAGGAGTGCAGCTGCACCTTCGAGACAATCCAGTAAGTCTCATACTTTGATCTACATGTTGCACTCACCAAGGACAACTGGCCTGCTCGCACTTGACGGTGTATTGCTCTTGGCTAGATTTGATGACTTGAAACATCCACGCGTGGACAGGGCCTACAGCTTAATGGCATCCTATAATGATGCCTTGTCAGCACACATTGGGTGTAACCGAACCTCTGTGCCATGGTACTCCCACGGTGATTCGCGCACGTCATGCGCAACAACACCCTCAGTGTCAAACATGTTCTATTCCTGGAGGATGGGAGCTTTGTCCTCATCGGAACTATCTTCGTCGTCCTCCTGTACAACTTCCTCTTCAACTCAGGCCATTCTATCGTTGCTCTCCATTTGACACACTATGTACTCCATATACTCCCTTTCATCAACCTATCCTATAGACTCAACATGCGGTAACTAATCTTCCTCTCTTGCATCTACCGTGTCGGCCTCGTCATAAGCAACATCCTCCGCACCCTCTGTAACATTGGCCTCCGGGTCCTCTTCTTCACAAACATGCTATGCACCCAAGGTGCTCCCACCACCTGGATGATATTTGTCGACAGGGCCTTGTGCATCTTCTTTTGGGAAGGGTTGCATAAGCAACATGCACTCGTATCCATAGCACCAGTAGCCTTCCAGAAAGCCCTTCCATGTAGACGTGCACATCAGTCTTCTCAACTCCCATCTGTGCGTGGGATACTGGCTCCAAGCCCTTGTATGATGATGTTGCATGCCTCAGGGTTCAAGGAGAAGCTACGGGTGAGCCAGTACATCAAATCTGTGATTTGTGCATTTTCATTGTCCGGGTGTACCAGATTGGCTTGTGGAAAATTGCTCAAGTCAACACCGTATGGACCTTCACGAACGGTGCCAACACCGTAATGCACTTCCAATCTAGTGGGTACTAGCCTAGCTGATGTCTGCCTGCAAATATTTCCAATATTGCAACTAGTCAAATCGCATCGCACGTTATGGATGTACCATTGTATTATAATTTAAATTTCTATGGCCGTTCACCTATCGTGAACAACTACACTACCGCATGGTTAAGTTGTCATTCATTCCTTAAGGCAGAGGCCACAATGAATGTGTAGGCCTCTTGATATCGGTTATTTTTTCCTCATAGTATAACCCTTCCATTACCCGTAGAAATATTCTTGCATTATTTTTTCTTTCATTTCTTCAAATTAAAAGATTCTATTTTAATTTACGGGGACATATAATATGCTACACTATGGTGGCTAAGTGACAAACCTCACGTCAATTAAACCAAAGTAACACCATCCGCACCATCTATAACACCGGCCTCCAGGTCCTCTTCATTTCCCCTCTCTTCTAGCTTTTCTTTCCAGCCTTCTAACTAAAGTTATACTATTTTTTTCTAACTATAATTTTCTACAGATGCTATTTATACTATTCTTTATACTTGATGAGGATAGAATAATCCTCAAATTATTACGTCATCATAATTTTTTGAATATATCCCTTATTGATAAGAGGTAAATATGGCAGGATGGTTGTAAGCTCTTCTACGACCATATAGTCGTAAGCTCTTCTACGACCATATAATCGTAAGATTTACTGCGACTATTCCTTGGTCTTAAGTCCTTCTACGACCACGTAGTCGTAAGTCTTACTGTGACTACCCCTAAGTTGTAAGTCCTTCTATGACCAAATAGTCATAAGTCCTACTATGACTACTCCTATGGTCATAAGTCCTTCTAAGACCACGTAGTCGTAAGTCTTATTGTGACCATTCTTTGGTCGTGAAAATTCCTATGACAAGTCTATCCCCAGCAAACCTGTCTATGATGATGAACGACATTGTCAGTACATCTGATAAGGCGGTTAGAACGTGCGTTTATCTACTTACTGCACGCGATCTCTCTCTGATAATAACCGCTACATGGTGAATGCCCTTTTATGTCTCTCTGACAGTAACTTCCGTCAAACGGTTATCATCCAAAGCGTTGAAGCATCTTCTGGCGCGAGACAACGGCCGCCACTTCACTAGCTATATAAAGGTTAGCGTCAAAGAGAGAAAGGGGGGAGGAGGCTAGCCATTCACATGATTATCTTTTGTAATCCTTTTTCTAGCAATTAGCAATTACACAAGACGTAGGGTTATTATTCTCTCAAGAGAAGGCCTGAACCTAGATAAAGATTCTCGTGTCTTTACTATGCATGTGCATATTCTAAGTCTATTGAGAGAATCTTCGAATCCAAACAAATCATACGTAAAATCGATACTAAAACATCGACAATACTAAACAAACTGTCTAATTACTACAAAAATATGGACTAAAACATAAAAAAAACCTTATGGATGAATCTCTTCTTCTCCTTCTCCCTCTCCTCTTCTCATCTCCTCTTTTTTTCTTTCTCACATCTCCTCTCTTCTCTTTCTTTCCTCTCCTCTCCTCTTCTTGCACTCGGCATCGGCAGTGAACCCGCTCGGGCACCCGAGTTATAAAGGCATCCAGTCGCCGAACGGTTGGACGACAGGAGTGCTGTCGCCGAATGGTAGACAATGTCTGTTGACCCATTTGTGATTTTTGTAGATTATGAATGGTAGAAAATCAGTTAGATCCATAATAATAATTTGCGATCATCGTATGTTGTTGTAGTGCAAGAAATTTTGTAAAATTTTTTTTGAGGACGATTAAGATAGCAACGAATGGTAAGTACAAAAGTAAGTGATATTGTGATGCAACCGAAAATTCATACATGGAGGAGAACTTGTTTTTTCATGTTATTGGATGACATACTACGCGACAAATTGAATGCGAAAAGACGAGGAGATGTGCTTTTGCGAATAAAAATAAACTTCATAATAAAGTTGGAAATAACACGGTGTAGGGTGTGGTTACATTCATTAAAAAGGCATCATGTATGAAGTAACAAACCGAAATACTCCTACGATACATATGCGCATTTTTGGAATGAAAATAAATTCGACCTTGGGGGGGACTAGTGCGGAACGATCCGAACTACTAGCTGGACTAGAGCCATTTTCCCTTTCTTGCAAGCTTGGCATTGAACTCCTTGGTGGCCTCTTTGGCCTTGGCCGCTATTTCCCTCTTTTTCTCGCACTCACGCTCGCGAGCCTCGCGCTCCGTGCGCGTGCATGCCTTGAGATGAGCCAAACCATTTTTCCAAAGCTTTCTTCTTCACATGCCATGCCTTCACGTAGTTAATCTTGTACTTGAATTTCTTCTCGATAGCCACCACGTTGTGTGTAGCCTTGATATCCTCCTTCTCTACTATCTCTCTATATATCAAATTGACTATAAATGTGAAAGTGAGGTTACGATGCCTCAGCAAAACACTATTGAGAATGCAGGAATGTGGCTCCACCTTCGAGATAATCCAATGGGTCTCATACTTCGGTCTATGTGTGTGCACCCTCTAAGGACAACCGGTCTGCTCATACTTCATGGTGTACTGCTCCTGGCTAGATTTCACAACCCGAAACGTCCACTGCATAGACAGGGCACACAACTTGATGGAAACCTACAACGATTTCTTGTCAGCAAACATTGAATGCAACCGAACCTCTGTGCCATGATACTCCCATGGTGATTTGTGCTCATGATGCACAACAACACCCTCAACATCAAACCAGTTCTATTCCTGCGGGATGAGAGTTTTGTTCTCATCAGAACTATCCTCGTTGTCCACCTGTATAGCTTCCTCTTCATCTCAGGTCATCCGATCATCGCTCTCCATTTGATGCCCTATGCACTCCATATGCTTCCTTTCATCAGCCTGTCTTGTAGGCTCACCATGCTTGACACTTGTTACTCTCCTTCATATACCGCATCGGCCTCATCACGAGCAACTTCCTCCGCAACCTCTGTGACATCGACCTTTGGGTCCTCCTCTTGACCAACATACTAGGTACCCGAGCTGCTCGCACCATCCGGATGATAGCCGTCAGCATGGCCTTGTACAACTTCTATTGGGCATGGTTGCACAAGCAGCACACACTCGTATCCACGGCATTGACAGCCTTGCATAAACCCATTTCACATAATAGTGCAAATCAATGTTCTCAACTCCCATCTATGTCCGTTGGAGATCGGCTCCAAAACCCTTGTATGACCACACTGCACACCTCAGGGTCCAAGGAGGAACTGCGGGTGCGCAGCACATCACATCTGTGATTTGAGCATTCTCACCGTCTGGATGTACCAGAGTGGCTTATGCAAAACTACTCAAGTCAACACCATTTAGACCTTCACGAACGGTGCCGACACTGTAATGCACTTTCAATGTAGTGGGTATCGACATTACTGATGTATGCCTGCAGATATTTTTAATGTTGTAAATAGTCAAATCATATCACATATTATGGAAGTACTGATGTACTGTAATTTATATTTCACTGGCCGTTCGCCTATTATGATCAACTACACTACCCTCATAGCATAACCTATCCTCATTCGCACCGACACTGCTCCCTTTCCTCCGACCCAATACGCATGAACTCACTATCGGCTCCCACGCACACTGACACCGCTCTTCTCTTATTGCTCGAGCTCTCTCCTACTGTAAATAATTTCTAATGGATTTTGAAAATTTACATGAAATACTGATTTAAATACCAATATACCAGTTATAATGGTACGCATGATTTTGAATGTACTAACAATATTATATTCATTTGTAATTAATTATAAATGTTACATAATAATGTTTTGTACAAAGCAAACTATTTATTTCGTACAAAAGTATTGACTGAATTTTGAACAACTATAATTTTCTACGGATGCTTATTTTGTACATAATATTGACTAAATTTTCTACAACTAGAATCTTCTACGGAGAATAATTTACTACGGATGCTAATTTTCTACAACTATATTCTTTAAATTTTCTACAACTATAAGTTTCTACAGATGATAATTTTCTATAACTACATTGGCTAAATTTTCTACGACTATTTACTTTATACCAAAGTTATACTACTCTTTTCTATAACTATAATTTTCTACGGATCCTAATTATACACTAAATAAACTATTTACTTCATACAAAAAATATTGAGTACAGCATACAAAAAATTTTACCTCAGGGAAGTAGCGGAACATCTCCTTCCTCTCCTCTCTTTTTCTTCCCTCTCCTCTTCTCTTCTTTCTTTCCCTTCTCCCTTTTCTCTTCACGGTGTGGCGTCAGCGGATGGAACTGTCGAGGGCTCGGTGGAGCGGCTAATTTATATGCGCCTCCAGTCGCCGAATGGTTGGGCGACTGGTCTTGCAGTCACCCAATGGTTGGGTGACTGGTCCCAGTCGTCGGACTTTTTGGCGACTGTAATTATGTCGTCCAATGGTCCATGGACTGCCTGCATGTCATGCGGTCATTGGGTGATAGGTTGCAGTAGCCCAACTGTTGGACGATTGGAGGTTATTCCTGTAAAAAAAATTTGCGTGGGTATATTCTGTAATTTTGAATAAAATTTTTTGCCCTAGACTACAGTGACATGTGTTGTTCATATACGTGTCCCTTTGCGAAGTCACAGGCTGCCGGCAAATGAGCTACAAGTATGGCAGGCCGGCCTCACCAACGTACCAACTTCCAAATGAGCTACAATCAGTGTTGAGTACACCAGTAGGCACCTGGTGTGAAACGTGTGATTCCAATGCGAGCGGCCGGCAGGTAAAACACCTGCCTCCCTGTTCATCTCCAAGTCAGAAAGACGAGGCGAAGATGACAGATGATGTGATCTAATCATATTTATTATTGTTTCATGGATGGAGTAGTACTAGTATACTGTCGTATGTTCCATCCATACTCTCGCAGTACAGTGCGTATACCAACCCAACCATGAGTTTGTGCTACAAATATCGGCCATGTCGCCGCAGGCAAACTCAAGGCAAGACGCGCACTGCACTGTATACGCATCTTGCAGATCGACTAGCCTATCAAGGAATTGGAATAGGATCCAGGGTTCGATCGATCATGGCTCGGCCGCGTGCATCATCGGCTGCAAGGTGCAGCATTGCTCTCCTCTTCCTCGTCGCGCTCGCCGGCAGCTCGTCGGCGCAGCTGTCTTCGAGCTTCTACTCGTCCTCGTGCCCCGGCGTGTTCGGCTCCGTCAAGTCGGTGATGCAGTCCGCCATCGCCAGTGAGAAGCGCGTGGGCGCATCCATCGTCAGGCTCTTCTTCCACGACTGCTTCGTCCAAGTACGTACTACTCCACTAACCAACGATCAGCTAATTAATCGCACTAAACTAAGAATCGGTTACCATAATTTATTAATTAAACTGATTGATAACGTGTTTGTGATCCTGCATGCAGGGCTGCGACGCCTCTTTGCTGCTGGATGACACGCCGAGCCTGCAGGGCGAGAAGATGGCCATGCCCAACAACGGGTCGGTGAGAGGTTTCGAGGTGATCGACAGCATCAAGGCGGCGGTGGAGAAGGTGTGCCCCGGCGTCGTCTCCTGCGCCGACATCCTCGCCATCGCGGCCAGGGACAGCGTGGTCATCGTAAGTCTGCCTGCCTATACTGCTGCGCCTAGCTAGCTAGCTCGTTATACACAACGGCTGACATATACAAACGGTGCATATATATATGCAGCTTGGTGGTCCGAGCTGGGACGTGAAGCTGGGGCGGAGGGACTCGACGACGGCGAGCTTCAACGGCGCCAACAACAACATCCCGCCGCCGACGTCGGGCCTCGCCAACCTCACCTCCCTATTCGCCGCGCAGGGCCTCTCCCAAAAGGACATGGTCGCCCTCTCCGGTACGTGTCAATTCAAGCGCTTGATTTTAATATTCCCACTGCATTAACTGGCTAGCTAATCGTTATCTTCTCCGAACAAACTATAGTGCTAGTGGTGTAATCAGAACAAAACAGTGAAGAATAAATTCTTAATCGTGCTCTCCAAACAAAGTGCTAGTACTAAAATTTCAACCATGGAGTCCCTTTCGTAGCATGCTTAACGAAAAAACAAATCAAGGATCAACTGAGTACACGTTTCAAGTAAGGGTTTTGTTAAACATCATCCGGATGTTTTCTTCCTAACTATCATCCAGATTTAGAACCGTTGGATTAGAGATATAATGGCCACAAATTCTCCCCCTCCGTCTTGAATTCTACCCTTTCTCCTTGAAAAAAATCTCCCCCCCTTTAAAAGTAAGGAGCCCTTTGATTTCTAATCCAAATATTATAAATTTGGATGATAATTATAAAGAAAACATCCGAGTGATGCCTAGGCACTCGGACATGTGCATGCAATCGTAACAAAACAAATAAGAATCAATTCCTCGCTCTAGAAAGAGCCATTTCACACACTGTTTATCTCAATATCCAGCCAGCTAGCTAGCTTTAGTAGTTCGATACAGCTGGTGTATATCATCGACGGGATTGATAGCTAAGTTTTGACTTCAGAGCTTAACCTTCTGACATATGGAGTACCAAGCTAGCTATGACATGGTTAATTTACAGGTGATGAGTTGTATGCCACCAGTGACCAGTAGTTACCATTTCCACCACTGAAATTGACCTTAATTAGCCTGTCAGTTTACTTTGAAAGACTTGATAACCTTTAATCTCTTGGCTACTAAACAGAACGCAGTACGAAATTTGGTAAAGCAAGGTTGTCGGTTTCGGTTTCTGGAAGAAATAGTTTTAATTTGTGTCAAGCTTTTTAAGTTTGCATGTTATAAACCTGACGCTAACAGCAACCTCTTAATTCAGTGAAATGACTGTAGCTGAAAGATGTCTGCCATCAGATATCTTAAATTGGAGAAATACTAAAAGCAGCCATAAAGTTGGCATCCCCAAACTAGATTACAAGTTAATTGCAACCGCACATACGATTCCTTTTGTTTTGTTTCATGGTTCGAATCAAATACCCTTTTCTTTATTACACTTCACAGAATCAAAGAGCCTCTGTTTCTGAAAAGAAATGCTTCACAATAATTCCTTGTAAATTTCGTGACCAATCAATCATCCTCTGTGAGGAGGATAAAAGATTCTCTGTGTTCCACCCTTGACTAGATTTTAGCAAGTTCTTTCAGTTAATTAAACTGAAGCATGGAAACTGAAAAGAAACACATATTCAGTTTTTTGATGCCTCAGTTTCACTTTCTGCCTGCAGGTTTTAGTAACAAGGTTGATTTGTTGTTTTAAAAATGTTTCGACAAGAAGTTTTACAAAAGTCTAATGATACCTAAAAACACCACATGTAGCAAAAAAACACCGTAGAAAAGTCACTGAATCATACTAACATATCTCCTCGTATGCTGCTCTGTTGCTTTGCCAGGATCTCACACCATTGGCCTCGCCCGCTGCACAAACTTCAGAGCCCACGTATACAACGACACCAACATCGATGGCGCCTTTGCGAGGACGAGGCAATCAGGCTGCCCTGGGACGTCAGGCTCAGGTGACAACAACTTGGCGCCTCTGGACCTTCAGACCCCAACCGTCTTCGAGAACAACTACTACGTGAACCTCGTCGGCAACAAGGGGCTTCTGCACTCCGACCAGGAGCTCTTCAACGGCGGCGCCACCGATGCGCAGGTCCAATCGTATGTTAGTAGCCAGAGCGCATTCTTCGCGGATTTCGTGACGGGGATGATCAAGATGGGTGATATCACGCCGTTGACGGGCTCCAATGGACAGATCAGGAAGAACTGCAGAAGGGTTAACTGATTAAGAAGAGGCAATGCAACGCACACTTTGTTCTTGAGACCATGTTCGCGCACATGTTTGAAAGCGTGCAATTTCCTTTTTTTTTTTTGTTCTTTTTGTTTCCACCGTTGTGAAATTGTGTATGCCGTACCAATGTATCAATATGTATGTTCGTCTGAATAATGAGTCTATCATTTGTTTTATGTAGAGACATTTAGCAGCTGTTGTTCTTTCATTATTCTAAAAGTTGAAGTTAATTGTCTGATCACATTCATTAATACCCGGCAACTATTCACCCCGCAAAGAATATGATATTCAAGATGCGTCGATGGAAGCTGAATGGTGTGCCGGAGGTGCTCATCCAAAGGCTGCGAAGAGTTGCCAAACAAACAAGGGAATGCAATATCGAATAAATTGTTGTAAGGAAAGGAAACAACCATACATCTTGTTGGGCTCCTGTGGCGGCTGCACGTAGCATTGGGCTCAACAAGCCTAGCGCCCTCCGGGCACACACCTCAAAGCATCACTCTACTCAAACCACTCCTCTCCCCTTATCTCCCCCAAATCCGTAAGCCCATCTCCATCATGGCCGCCCTAGTCTACTCCGGCCAACATCGCCCTCCACCCCTGGCCACGGTCAAGACTTAGCTCCTTCACGATCCCTCCTCTCCCTACGGCTCCCATGGCGGCCACACTCCTCCGCTTATCACCTTCTCTCCATCTTCACCACCACTAGATCCCAGCGGAACACTGCCGTTACCACATTGACCTCTCCTTCAACAAGAGTCGCCGCCGCCTCGTTAACAGGGGCCTAATCCCAGCGGTGGGATGAGACAGTGCTAGGCTGATGTGCTCGTCGGTGCCGCAAAGTTGTAGCCATGAAGGAGGAAGGAGAAGTCTATTTTAAGATGCGTGCTTCCACGTGGCACAAATCAAGAAAGGGCCCATAAGTGTAGAATTCTCTTCCCCTCCCAACTGTCACAGAACCTCATCTCAGATTGAATCCAGGCGGAGGCGGGAAGAGCAAGAGGGGGCGCTGCAGCAGCACGCAGGCACAAGCACCGCCGGCGGCAATCATCTCCGTGCAACGCGCCCTCCCAAACTTCACGGAAAGAAGAGAGGCATTCGAGCGCGTTTCTTGGCCTACCTTTTTCTTGATTTCTTGCCGGCGTTTCGTGGCCTACCTCTTTCTTGATTTCTCGTTGGCATTCTTGGCCTTCCACTTTCTTGATTTCTGCTGTGCTCTGCTCTGTGACTGACCATGATTTTCTTTTCATTGCAGAACACCATTTCACTGGTCCTCGATGGCATCGAGGAAGACTTCATCCACAACTACAGACGCTGCCATGCGTACTACCGATACTGGAATATGTGCAACGTATCAGTAGTTCGCGTACGAGTTGAAGACCACCTGGTGTACACCACGCCCACCAAGGGGACATTTTACTATGCCCTGCGGTATGAAGGGCAGTATTTGGTATTCATCATAATCCCGAGGGTGGCATGGCTAGTTGGATTCTACGGTGCCAATGGGATGCATCAGATGTAATATAAGTACATAAAGGGTCTTTACATGCGCAGTGATGATGCCTTTCGAGGGGAGCCATGCTCAGATATCTCCTGGTGGAACGGGCAGGACCATGCTCAGGCAACACGCCATCGACGCCATTGATGCCTACGAGGGGTCAGGCCACCCTGAACCAGCAGGATTCAGGCCAATGGTGGATTTAAGATTTTATGAATGGGTGTTCGCTAATTACATTGTATTATATTTTTTAATATATACTTATATTGGTTTATAAAAATTGAAGGTAAAAGTCACATTTCTAAGTCTATTAAAAGTCAATAACACTAAAAAGTTTGAGATAATAAACTAATAGTAACATTTTATTTGGTGGCAGCACAATTACAACTTTTTAGAGTGAAATTATTACAACTATAGTTGACAACATAAGTGTGCACTTTGTTTTTAAATAGATATTAACTTTAACCCACTTCTCTTTTCTCATTTTGCATATTAAATGGTGTTTTTTCACACACATAGAAAAAGAAGTAGTACATGTTTTTGTTTTTCACATATGTTGTCTCTATTTATGATTTATCTCTCTCTAAGAATAACAATTAACATGGGCATTTTGACGAACATATTGCTTCCAAAAATAAAATATGAATATTTATAAACCAAAACCAACTCTCCCAAATGATGTATATTTTGGATTGAAAGGATTATATAAATTCTTATGGCCACTAGATTTATGACAATTGGCACCATGAAATTCCTTCGAATAAAACATCTAAAATATCTAGATATTTCTAGGAAACTATCTAGATTTTAGAAAGATTTTCAAATATTTTAATTGGACCCTTTGAGGAAAAAAAATATCTCTATCATTTATGATAAAATAGTTGAGTGCATGTGCTTGATAAAGTAAGCTAGTATTGCACTTGGATAATCACTTTTTTAATTGAGTATTAACTAAATAAATACTTCCTTTGTAGTCAAACTTTCGAAACTTTAACTATCGATATTTTTTTTATAAATTTACATTGAATACAAGAAAATCATATGTATAGATTTGTCTTGAAATGTACTTTTGCAATATTATAATTTTGTTAGGTTTTACAAACATATTAGAATATAAATTAGTGGTCAAAGTTACATTTTGGAGGTCGTATCGATGTCCAAAATGGCAGGTATTTGTAACTAGAGGGAGTATATTTTGAGAGATACATCTTAAAACATTTGATCCTTATCGCAAATTCCGACCAAATGTACTTATTCACATCCACCAAATCCACCAGCAACTGGTCCTGGATAGCAGGCTTCCAAGATTCATAACTTTTGTCCTACTCGTCAAAAAATCATGTTCATGGGCTCTCTAGAATCTTTAATTATCTACATCTTTCTTGTAGATAAATCATCCAAATTATTCCATCTAGTAATTTTAATCTACAGATTAATATATGCTACTAGAAGACGATAAATATATGAGACAGCAGGATTACAAAATTCATAGCTTAAAATCTATTTATCCGATCAACATAAATAAATATTGTACAGAAAACTATCAAATTTCTTTGCAATTATCTGGGCATGATGCGTATTTGGCGTAAAGGGCGGTATTTGGTATTTATCATAACCCCGAGGTTGGCATGGCTAGTTGAATTCTACGGTGTCAATGGGATGTATCAGATGCAATAAAAGGACATAAAATGCCTTTACATACGTAGTGACATTTGCAAGATAATGCCTTTCGAAGGGAGCCATGCTTAGATATCTATTGGGGGAACTGACAGGACCATGCTCGGGCAACACGCCTTCCGCCACGCCGTTGATGCCTACATCTCAAGAAAATCCTCTGATTTCAGCACACATCTCAAAGCATCGCTCTACCCAAACCCTCCTCTCCCCGGGAAAATTGCTCTAATGCCACAAACTTATGTGACATCCTTCCTTTTGCCACATACTTAAATATCTTTGTTATTTTGCCACAAACTTGAGTGTTTATTCTTTCTTTTGCCATTTCCTCCACTTAAACTCTATTTTAATTTTAGTTTGCTTTTTCCCTTTGGTGGAGTGACCGTTTTGCCCCTTCACGCACAGGAGCGGAGATGGAGCCGGCCACTGCGGAGATGGAGCCAGGCACCCTTCCCGTCGCCGGCGACCCTCGACCCGGCGTCCTCCGGCGACCCTCTCCCGACGGCGGCGCCCACGACCCCGGCCTCCTCGCCCGAGCTCAGTGGGGGCGAAGGCCGGGTGCACGCCGGCGTCGACGTTGGCGCGAAAGGCTTCGGCATCATCGGCGACGCGGACCGCGACGGCGCGCACCGCGAGGCCGTGCTCGGCGGACAATCTGCGCGTGGCGCCGGCGGAGGAGGAGGGCACGGAGGCGGTGGCAGCGTCGGCGAGGTGCTGCGCGTAGGGGGCGGTGAAGAGGAACGCGACGGAGCCGGAGCGGAGGAGGAGGGAGGCGTGCGCGGAGTTCCCCGTGGAGAGGTCGGACCACGCGGCGAGCGGCGCGCCGAGCGCGAAGGAGAAGCGGCCGGCGGCGGAGGTGGCGTCGGCACACCAGAGCTCGACGTGGTGGAAGACACCGGAAGCGGAGGAAATGGCAAAAGAGTCAATCCACTAAAGGGAAAAAGCAAATTGAAATTAAAATAGAGTTTAAGGGGAGGAAATGGCAAAAGAAAGAATAAACACTCAAGTTTGTGGCAAAATAGCAAAGCTATTTAAATATGTGGCAAAAGGAAGGATGACACATAAGTTTGTGGCATTAGAGAAATTTGGAAGCAACTCCTCTGGGGTCGGACCCCACGGAGAGCAAATGAGGCTCTGGGTCGGATGGCCGACATGTCCCTCTTCCCTCCGCACGAATCTCTCCGCGTGAGGGTTCCATTCTCCCGTGCCGTCTCTCCGCGCGAGCGCGTTTCTTTTCTCCGCGCCGTTCCCGTTTCCTAATTCTCCGCCACTCCCTTCCTCTCCTCCTCCGCCGGCGCCTCCGCGTCGCCTCCCCTCCCAGATCCGAGCGCGAGCCCACTGCCGGCACCTCCGCGTCGCCTCCCCTCCCAGATCCGAGCGCGAGCCCGCCGCCGGCGCCTCCGTGTAGCCTCCCCTCCCAGATCCGAGCGCGAGCCCTCCGCCAGCGCCTCCCCTCCCAGATCGAAGCGCGAGCCCGCCGCCGGCGCCTCCGCGTCGCCTCCCCGAGCTAGCACCACCGTGTCGCCCCCCGAGCCCTCGCCGGTTCACGCGCATGGAATCCATCCGCCGCCGTCGGCACCGGCACTGGTTGGCTTCGTCCTTCCCCACCTCCCTCATTTGGTTGGCCGCCGCCCTGTGCACAATCATTTTGATGTTTCCAATTTGAAGAAGCTGGGGAGAAGGAAGGTAGACAGTGGCTGGAATTTGTATGAATGTGGTGAATTGAATGTGTGGTGAATGGAACTTGTAAGAATTTTCTGTAATTGTTGTAAAGATGGAAATTGAATGAAAGTGATATTGAGGTTGAGCTCATCTTCTGTTGTCAGATTGTGTTTGTTCAAGTGCTGTCTGTGAATTGGGTGTGAAGATAGGAATATGAAGAATTCAACTTCTGTTTTGTTCACAATTCAGACAGCAGAATTGTCTGTGAACTTGTGTTGTCTGAATACAAGTGTTGTTCCAGTTTTGTCTGTGAAGATGGACTCCTCCAGTTTTGTGAATTGTGAATTGTCTGTGAGGAATGAAGGTTTTGTGAATGCAGGTTGGAAAGCATTGAGCTCAAGTGAACAATTCTAATTGCTGTCAGTTCAGTTCTGACCCCCTGATGCATATCTCACAAATTCTCAGTCTGTGAACAAGTGAAACAATTGTAATTCTCAGTGTTGTCTGAAATGAAAAGTGCAAAGCTGAAATGAAAAGCCTGTTAACAATTGTAATTGTTGTCAGTTCATTTCCTGCAATATCAAAGTTAAGGATAAATCTTTATGAAAGAGATATGTCATATGTGTATATGAGAATTACATTGTAGCTCAATACCTTAACTTTGAAATACCATATAAGAAAACATATTATGTGAAGAACTGGAGATAGATCTCTTTACTTTCCTAGTTCACTTAGCAATTAAAAGGAAGGTCACTCCATTTTAGTTTACTTTCCTAGCATGACAGGTTTACCCTTTTCTCCAACTCAAGAGCTTCAGAAGCGGGACATTTTCAGTTTACATTGCAGCCAGTAGAAATGGTCCAAATGGAGAACATTGACAGGAACATTTCAATTGTTCATAGAACCAAAAGTGTTGTTTTCATACAACCATTTACAGGAACTTCTTAACTTTTCATAGAACCAAAAGTGTTGTTTTCATACAACCATTTACAAGAACTTCTTAACTTTTCATAGAACCAAAAGTGTTGTTTTCATACAACCATTTCCCAGAACATCTTAGTTGTTTATAGAACCAAAAGTAGTATATAGAAGCACCAAATGTAGTGTTTTCAACAGATGCATAGGACTATTTGTTAACTCCCACCATCTTCAAAATCTAATCTTCTGACGGACGTATTTTCATGATAAGCTCCAAATAGGAGATTGGTAAATTCTCCATGGATGGTAGGAAGAGATGACTCTCCGGAAGGCAGTGTATCATCAAGCATTGTATTTGGGCCTAACAATTGTGTACAAGCTCCTACATATAAGAAGCTAAAATATTACCACTGGACATTGTGAGAAAGATAACACCATGACCAATTAAATTTACCTTTTTCTGCAGCTTTCGATGCCTTTTTCTTTCGTTTTTCAAGAACGCCTCTTGCCCTCTTTGACTTTGCACATTTTTTGTGTTCAGGAACTTTGAACGGCACAATTACTTCTCTGACCTCTTCAGTGCACTGAACATAATTATCATTGATGCTTACATCGGACAACATATTTTCTATTTCAGAAGCCAGGTTATCTAAACCATTGTTGAAATATGTCATACATTTTCTTGAAGCCTTGCACTTCAATGCAATTGCCATGGCCTTTCGAGAAAGATGAGCAGATTCGCAAGCCAAACTTTGTTCCTCACTCCGGGTATTACAACAAAAGGGTCCTCTCTTTGCATACTTTGTCCATCTATTCAATATGTATTGAGGCGGTAACACAAAAATATTGTTGAAGTTAAGAACCCGTAGAGCATGCCTACATAGTATTCCTACATCAAATACAAAATGTGAGCTAACATGTAATTACGATAGGACGACTAGTGTAATATGTGAATACCTTCGCATTCATACATTCTACAAGAACATGTTGTATTCATATCCTCAAAATGGAAGACTACAGTTGCTTCATCTTCAATGTATTCAGAAGACATCACTTTGTAAGTACGGGTAGTCCCCTCAAGGAGAATTAATGTGCATGCCATAGTGAATATTTTTTGTAAATTCCTTCTCAAATTCAGAATCCATATTTCTTGTGTATGATTCAGCTGCTGTCTTCAATGTAGGCAAGCCAGAAACACATAGAATTGGGTTAGTATGGCATGACTTGTAATCTTCATACAATTCGTTTCGACGGAGACTATTAAGGCACCTGTCATACTGTTCTATGAGCTCCGAAAGTGATAGCTTTCTACGAAAAGCTTTCTTAAACACATTATTCATGCCTTCACTCCTTTGAGTTGATGTTGCATCAGCACAAAAAGAATCACGCCGATGAATAGTAGCCCATTTCTCACGCAATGCATACAAATTTTGTAACCAATGGTTTTCTTCAAGATTGTAAGCACATAACAAGTTACGCCAGTTGTCATTGAAGTGACTAATAGACCTACCTTCATACACACATCTTTTAAAGTCAGCAATGAATTTTGGATGGTTACTGATCACATGACTAAGATGCTTAGCGGCATTTTGATATATATGCCATAAACAGAGGCGATGACTAGTGCTTGGGAAAACCATGCTGATTGCTTTTGCTATTGCAGCACACTGATCTGTAAAAATTGTTGTAGGATGCTTATCCGACATTGCGGTGAGGAATGTTCTAAAAAGCCAAACAAATGATTCTGCAGATTCATCATATAACAGAGCACCTGTAAAGACAATGGTCTGCCTATGATGATTTGTTCCAAGAAGTGGAGCAAATGGCATATCAAACTTATTTATTTAGAATGTGGTGTCAAATGACACAACATCCCCAAAGCAACAATAATCCACAATGGCTTGACCGTCTGTCCAAAAGAAATTAACAATGCGACCATCTTCTTCATCTAATTGTACGGCATAAAAGAATGAAGGATCATCTGCTTGTTTGTTCTTCAAGTACTCTAATAATGTTTGTGCATCATTTATTTCCATGTACTTTTTACGCACACGAGTAACATAATTGTTGCAATCCTTTTGCAAGAAAGGTACATTTTCAGCTCCACCAGATAGTTGTTCATAGAATTTGAATACTTCAGCCGGTTTGATTCCTGCTGCTCTCATATTATCAACCATGCACTTGTTAGCTTTTGATAGACGACGTTGTTACCTCAGTATATGACATTTACTTGGACTTGCTAGATAATGGTTATGTTCAAGTGCCACCTTCTGCACTGTCCAAATCCCCTCTTGTGAAATGTTAAATTGGAGACGAGCCTTACAACCTGTTCGTGTATTGGCCCGTTCCTTTTTGGTTTCATATCTAGTATGACTACCAGGGGCGGACCCACAGGGTATGCCGGGTGGGCCACGGCATACCCTGGGGCCCAGCCGAAGTGCAGGTCCTGGAGGGACTTGGGGATCTTGCCGGCGAGCTTGTTGCCGAAGAAGCTGACGGAGGAGAGGTTTGTCCGGGAGAGAGACGCCGGCAAGGTGCCGGAGACCGAGGTGCGCATGATGGTGAAGATGGAGAGATGCGCGAGGTTGCCGAAGGAGTCCGGGATGGGGCCCTACAGGCCGGGGATGTTGTCGATGTTGATGGTGTCGAGTTGGTCGAGCTCGCCGATGGCCGGCGGGAGCGGGGAGGTGATGTTGAGGTTCTCCAGGAAGAGCGCGACGACGCGGCGGATCGGGTTGTTGCGCGCAGCGACGCCACCGGCGATGGTCGGTGCCGGCCGCCAGACGCGAGTGCCGCTGGATCGCCGAATCGCTCCTTTATCTTGAGCAGCGTCGGGAGGTCAGGGTCGTCATGAGAGAGTGACGTGCTGAGCTGGAGAGATAGGAGGAGAAGAAGAACTAGGAGATTGGCACTTGATCAATGCGTTAATTGTTTTGGGTGTGTGATCAAGTCAAGTGTGTCTATCAGTGTATATGTAGGGGTTCAGGTCTTTTTTTTTTTGCGAAATGTAGGGGTTGAGGTCAACTGGGGGAAGATATGATCTTGAAGGTAAGCCAAGTCTGGTCAAAGATTTCCGAGTGGTTTCGTGCAGCTGGAAGGAAGAGGAACGTGCATTGTTACTTGCAATGGATGAGGCCCTTGCATAGTTATGGTGTAATGACTTCAAAGTATGTAAAGTAATTATTAGCCAGTTCTGTAAGTAAGATGGAACCCCAAGAAAAAAAGAAGAACAAAAAAAAACCCGGCTAAATCGGTATTTAATCCCATTGTTCTCAATCCATAAAAAGTGTTAAAAGGATAGAAGAGAATACATCTCAATTAACGTCAGCTTTCTAGACCCGAGAAATGTAGTGGATAGAATTATAGAAAGTGCGAAGAGTAAAAGAGATGTGAAGCTTAATTTGGAGGCGTCAATATAGGAATCAGTAATGATCATACGACAACCGGCAAATGTGGTAGTAATTAGTTACCTTGCCAATGTTGTTTTGGTATTGATCTATCTTAAACCTTGTAATTTGTGTAAGTTTCCAATTTAATCCTTAAATTTAAGATTTATCATATTATTTAGTGCTTGTATACCGAATTACGGTGTAAATTTTACAATTATTTACCGAATTGGCAAATAGTTTTACCGAATTGCATATGAAAATTTTAGTGCGGTATACCCTTTGGTAAAATCCTGGGTCCGCCACTGATGACTACTCCTTTCTCCTTCATTGCTACATACAAAAACTTTGGAACCTAATGTACCATCTACTCGCAACCTCGAGTGGCTCCTCCGTATGCTAAATCCAATTGTTCTAGCATATGAATTGTAGAAGTTATATGCATCATCTTCGGATTCAAACATCATGCCAACTTTTGGCACATTTTGAGACGACGAATTTTGGTCATCAATCTACAATGAAGCCATAACAGCCACTCAGTTTCCAAATTCGGAATATTTCATTAACAATTCATTGATCACATCCCAAATTCGGTGCATTCGGCCATCAACCAACACCCGAGCATTCCAATTCTGGGATTGCATACCTTCAAAATCGCAGGATCCCGGGATTCCTCCGCCATGGGGGGAGCCGAACTGGCGCCCGGCGACATCGATGGCGGAGCGGCGAGGGCGCCGACGGCCGGCGGATGGAGCTTGCTCATCAGCGGCGGTGCGCGTCCTTGCGCGACGCTATTGACGTCGACGGCACGATCGGTGGCCGAAGGGAGGGGGAAGGGGCGGTGCCACCGGGGGGCGCAACGACGACGGCAGGTTCACCATCGGTGGCCGACGGGAGGGGGGAAGGGGCGGCGCCACCGGGGGGCAGAACGACGACGGCACGTTCACCATCGGTGGCCGACGAGAGGGGGGAAGGGGCGGCGCCACCGGGGGGCGGAACGTCGACGCCATCTCCATGCACCTCCATGCAGACCTGGTCGGGAGGCGGGAAGCTCTACGGGGGAGCTCGCGCGGTTTCCCTTTCTCCCCCAAATCGACAAGCTCGTCTCTGCCATGGCCGCCCTAGTCTACTCCGGCCAACATCGCCCTCCGCCCCTTGTTCGAAGAGGAAGGGCTGGAGGCATTCCATTCCCCTTGTTCCTCCGTGTTTTTTGGACTGGGAGCAGCGCGATAACGTAAGTTGTGCCCAGCTGGTTCCTTGCATACATTTTATTCGTGGGCTGTTCCTTGCTTGAATTGAATTGAATCGAATTGATGTGCCTGCACTGCAGATGGAGTTGTTCTCACTCTTGCAATTTGTTTGCAGAAGCAGCAATGCAATTTGTTCTCACTTTGGACGGCGAGCACGTGCTGAGCCACGGTGGCGTGGTCGCTCCGACATCGCCACCCTCCGCAGCCTCCAATTCCTAACGGACGGCGTCATCAGCTTTCTCTTCGCCAACCTGGATCAAAACAAGATACGGTGGTGGGCTTCCAAAACCGTATCGGATCCGGACCTCACCAGATAAAATGGAAGGCAGGCAGACAGCAGACGGTCGAGCGGATCGAATCGATCCGGCCCAGCAAGGGAACCCTAGACCTAAAGTCGTCGGGATGGAGAGAGGCGACGATTGCCGCCGGCCAGACTCCACCACGGAGGGGGAGAGGCATGGGATTGGGATGGAATCTATATCGAATAGGAGGAAAAGGGCAAGCAGGGAGGAGGAGGAGATGTACGGCAGCGGCGACGACGACGTAACGTGCGCGATGGTCCTTGACTGCAGCAAGCATCGCGATGGATCCATCTCCAGCGGCACCCTTTTTTGGCATACATTCTTTCGTATCGCCGATACCAGGGAGAGTAAGCGCCTCTGCCTCTCATCTTCTTTCCTTTCCATCCGTCTTGTTTTTCAATCTCGATATCATCCCATCAGATCATTGTTGTACATAGAATAGAGCTACGGAAGATCATGTATTCTCTAGTAGCTGATGAGTATTTTCCCTTCTTTCTCACTTTATTATGTGTGATGTATAAACAACTATTAATGTTTAGCATATGATTGATTCTATTCATATCAAAATCCTAGAAACTAGTTCTTCTATCGAGTATTGAAGCAGCAGGGGCTGTATACAAGATATAATTGGCCGCTGAACATTTATAAGCACAAAGATTTAACAGAAACCTTGGTTGTTTTTCTTCTATATGTATATCCTCTTGTTTCTTTGTTTCCTTTCCATTCAAACTTTGACTTGGGGTTAATAACAACTTTGTATTTACTGTTGTCATACAATTAACTAATTAATCAATTAATGTTGCTATTTCTGCTCAGCTGTTCTGGAGCCAATGATGATGACGAATCCAACAGATTGCCGGCCGAACAGGTGGGCTTGCCAAACGCACGAGCCTTGCGCCATGATGCAGATCTTCTCGCTCAAGCTAGCCAATGTTGCTGTTGGTGGCCCTGTTCACTTGTATGGCTTCTTGGCTGTCCGGGATCGTCTGAACCCTTTACGTAATTACGTCTTCAACCGCACCAGGGATGATCCTTTCGTTGTGGGGCAGTATGGTGATTCGTCTGTGATACAAATGGCTGGCCCTAAGAGAGGCATCGAAATGCATTCTTATGTGCTAATTGAGTTTGACATGAGGATCAAGAACGGCGACAAACAAGAAGATGATTTGCAGCTGATTGATGGCGCTGCCTGCCTCAGCCATTTCTCAGTACCCAGTCACATATACATGGAACGGATTGAGGGTGATTGTGGTGCGTTGGACATAAGTTTTGCACTCTTCCACCTTGGGGTGGAGGCCACCATTCAAGTTGGGATATTGCAAGTGCATGGCAGTGGCCCTTTGAACCTATCTTTAACTTCTTCTGTTGGTGAATTACCCCAAGAAATTCAGCTCTTTCACGGCGTTATTGCTAAGCCATGTGACCTAAATAGGTTTGTGGTTGCTGTGCTGATTGGGACTGCCCTGATTCTGCGCTTCAAGTTTGCTCGGAGCAGCGGAGGCTCCGATCATGTCATTCGTCGATGTGCCTTCAAACCTGCAACGCATGGACAAGCCGGCCAAGAGCTCAGACTGGATTTCGCCACTATATTGGTGAAGGTGACTTGGTCAACTTTGGTGAGCCGGTCATCCCAATGGCTTTTGTAATCTACTCTGCGCACAAAATAATGCGGATTTACTATTTGGCGAACGATCGCCTGTGTCTATTCAGCGCATAATTAAGTTCTTTTGTTTATTGTGTAAGTTTAACAGTCGAAACATTTAAGTTTAACAGCCGAAACATGTAAGTTTCTTGTTTACTGTGTGAGCTCGTATTTATTCGTGTAAGTTTCCTGTTTATTGTGTAAGGCGGGTTCATATTGGTTTCTAAAAGATGTTTTTCTACAATAAATAACTTTTTTACAGTATTTAGCTTTTAAATGAGTGACTTTTCAAAACGGAGTCTACTAGTTAATTATAGTATACATTATAGTGACTTCATTTATACTTATCAAAATTGCACGCGAGTTTCTCTGTTTCTCTGCATAGCCTTATAAGCTGTTACTATTTATAAGATAAAGCCAAAAGTTATTTGCAAAAGTCAATATAAATGGACCTGAAGTTTAATATCTAAGTTTCTTGTTTGTGGGAACGTGAGTTTCCTATTATTATGTAGGCAAAGTTACGCTATAAGCCCTTGAACCTTTTCATTTTTATTCAATTGAGCCCGTTCACCTTGTATTTTTAATCTGTCACTAAACGGTCATCCCAGGACTAGAAAAAAATCTCGAGACTCGCTAACTACTCGAGCTCGAAGTCGATTTGACTCAGCTCAGCTCGAGTTCGGAGCATAAGCTAGCGAGCCAAGTCGAGTCCCAGCTCAGCTCACTAACGAGTCAAGCCCAAGCCACTCACTAGCAGCTCGTGAGCTCGATCTAGTCGATGAGTCACCGAAGAGAGCACTGCACAAGTGCACAGCAGGAGCGGCAACCGAAAGTCAAACCCTTTTCTCTTGATTCGCATGCGCTCGAGCAAGTGGAGATTGCCCTTTTCTCCTGATTTGTACTATAACATAACAAATCATGTATCATCAAAGAAAATCTAATTTTGTATTGCGGAACGAATGAGTCCCAAGCATTTCATATCATATAACAGTATGGCTTCAAGGCTGTAAATTGTAATATCTCATTTATCAGTACATTTGTAGGGGTTGGTATTCTCAGTAATCTAAATTCTAAACTGCATCTGGCTCATATGAGTTATCCCTTCAATGACATGCTATCAAGGTTCTATACTTGGTGGCAATTCATTGTATATAATTCTTAAGTACTTTCAGCGCTATTCATGACATTTCTAATGAAACATTCATATTTCTTTTCATTTTCCATATTGGAAGAAAGTCCATCTTTTTGCCTCATTCTAGCAGCTCAAGATTTATCTCTTTTTCTTACTTCCATTGTGTTATCTTGGAGCAGAATATCTCAGATGCGATCGACCTTCTGCCATGCCTCACAACTGGCGGAATAAATAGGAATTACTATTTTAGATGACTAAATAGGAATTAATTACCGGAGGACAATGCATTTGAAATGATGATAGTATGAGAATGTCTTTCTAAATGAATTTTAAAACACGGCCATCTTACAAAAATAATGTAACTATTTCATAATTTCTCTAATTTTGCTTCATTTTAAGCCGCAAACATGGGAATTGTTCCTATCTTGGTGATTACATCGTGTCTTTTGCTTTATAGTTTCGAATCATGATCCATGCTAGTATAAATATATTAAAGTAAACCACATTAGCAAAAGAAAGGTACACATCTAGGCTTTCAGTTACAACATGACTGGGGGCTATAAATATTCTTTTCTTGCTCTCTTAACACAAAGCTTCCATAACAGAGTAAGAACAAAAGCAAATGAGAGACAGCACTAGGGTGGGCACTCCATGAGGAAGAAGCAAAAAATTCGATGCCAGTCAAATTGAAGGTTTGTAATCGAACCAAAATACAGTACAACGGTATCTTTCAAAGGTTGTGACAGTTTTCAAAATAGATACGAAAGGATCTGGTGACCATCAAAGCCCTCTGTTGTTGTTGTTATTGTTGGAGGTGCCTAACTCCAAACGCCTTAGGCCTGTCCGAAGTCTTGAGGCAAGCTCAATAGTACAGTATCATATGTATTAAAAAATATATCAATTTACTCTCGTCCTATTATAATTACTGAGAGGTAGGATGTGAATAAACCCCTAACCCTATAAAGGAGCAAGAGATGATCAGATCTATTCATTTTACTCACTAGCTCTCTCTTCCACTCACAGCTCTATCTAGCTGTACACCCCTTTGGAGAAAGAATATCTAGTACCCATTGTTATGGCTCATGCCATAACATCCTATTTTAATTGCAAGGTGTATATATAAATATATGTATATATATAGTATAAATAACATGAGCATCATGGTGTCCAGACTCTATAATTAAGACTTTCCATCCATAGTTGAGATTTTCCATTCATAATTAAGATTTTCTATCCTGATATTATATATCATTGCACTTGCACGTATTTAAAAGCAATATAAAGGCAGAGAGGCTTGGTGCCCGGGCACCCTAGTGTCCTATTTCAACGTTATATATATATATGTGTGTGAATATTATTGGGGATAAGCCTACGTGCTTCGCCATATCTTATATTGCTGAATGTGAAATCTTTACCCCTCGTGTTCCTAGCTATTCCTAGTCCTTTACATTCGTGCTAGATAAAAAAAAGAGATCAATCCAAAAATAACCATAGAATCGAATGTAAGAGTGCAAAGCCAGCGAGAGACGAAAAGAAGAAAAGAGAGAAAGAAAATCATTTTCTATGGGAAGGGAAGGGAAGACGACGCAAGGCAAAAATTCGAGCTTTCCTCTCTCTCTATCTCACCTCCACACGACACCCCTCCTCTCCTTCCCTTGCTTCCCTCGCCGACCAAACCGGGAAAAAAAAAATCCCAAAAAGGAAATCGGAAGGGCCAATCCAAAGGAAAAGGAAAGATCCCTAGGGTTTTCGCCATGGCCACCACCACCCACCTCGTGCTCCTCTTCCCCTCCGTCTCCAATCTCTCCTAGAGCGAGGCTCCCCCACATCCATCCGCACCAAAGGAGCCGCCTTTCCCCTCCTTCACCCGAGGGTTTCGTCGCACCGCCGCAACTCCGACCGACGGAGCAGGCAACCGACCGGCCTACCAGGTAGGTTTGCGGAAGGAGGCGCTGGCGATCGACCAGGCGAGGGCTTCGGCGGCGGAGGCGGTCGGATAATGTGTATACTGTGCGCCGTCCAGCGGTGGTCGCGGCGCGTCGCCACCATGCTGCCGTGGCTCGTGCTCCCGCTCATCCTCCTATGGGCGCTCTCCCAGCTCCTCCCCGCCGCCTACCGCTTCGAGGCCACCTCCCCGCGCCTCGCCTGTGTCTCCGTCCTCCTCCTCACCCTCTTCTGGTACGAGATCCTCCTCCCGCGCCTCTCCCTCTGGCGCGCACGACGCTCGGCGCGCCTCCGCGAGGAGCGCCGCGCCCACTCCCTCGAGCTTCACAAGCTCCGCAAGACCGCCACCCGCCGCTGCCGCAACTGCAACAACCCCTATAGGGACCAGAACCCCGGTGGCGGAAAGTTCATGTGCTCCTTCTGCGGCCACGTATCCAAACGGCCAGTGCTTGACCTCGGCCCTGCAGGGAAGGCCCCAACAGGGTGGCCTTGCGGTCCGGATTGGGCCAATGCTGCCGGTGACCCAGGCTACTGGCTTGACTTGAGGTGCTCGGCTGATAATTCATACTCGGGATTCTCGTGGCGGTTGTTCTCGTTCTTTTGCGTGAGCATGAGGTGGTTCTGGAGGAAAGTTTTCAGGTTTGGGTTGTCAGGGGACGGCGAAGGCTTGGGCCGGGGTGGTAAAAGGTTGGCAAAAGGAGGGGAGAAAGGAGAAAAGGCTGAGGAGAGCAGAGTGGAGAAGGCGAAAAGGAAGGCAGAGGAGAAGAGGTTGGCGAGACTGGAGAGGGAAATGCTGGAGGAGGAGGAAAAGAAGCAGCGGGAGGAGATGGCAAAGCTAGTGGAGGAGCGGAGGAGGCTGAGGGATGAGAAAGCAGAGGCTGAGGAACGATCTAAAGGTGCAACCCCTGTTGGGGAGAAGGATGCTAGGAGGGAAGCAGAACGGCGGCGGCACGAGAGGAGGAGGAAGGAAGAGAAGGATAAGGGGTCAAGCAAGAGCAATTCAGATTGCGAGGATATTGAGAGAAGAGTGGGCAGGGAAGGTGAGAGAAAGCGGGACTTCGATAGAAGAAATGAGCCAGAGAGGCAGGATGCAACAAGAGTTGGGACAGAGGGCTATAAGGCCCATAGCATTGAAGCTAACAGTCAAGGTAGTAAGATAGTACAGAGCAGGACCAAGTACTTTGGCCGTATGACGGGAGGTCTGCTATCTTCTTCAAGAGGTTTTGGTGGTGGTTCCTTTTTTGGCAGAAGTGCTCAGGCCCCTGCTCCTCAACTTAACAAGGTGACTAAACCACTTATTACTGCAACTGACCAGAGTAATGCAGTCAAAAGAGATGTGCAACCCGCAGCTGCACTAGCAGCGGCCAAATCTGCTACAGCTGGAGAAACCAGAAATTCGTGGAATAATTTTCATCGACCTGTGAGTAAAAAGGGCATTACTATTTTATTGTAAACTATCATGATTACAACATATGAGATAAATTGTTTGCACCCCATTTGCCATCTTAATCTTTCAATTATTTGTATCATGCATATGCAGGTTACTCCGAATATGCAACCACATCCTACCAGTCTTAAAAAGTCATGGCATCAGCTGTTTAGTCGCTCAGCATCAGTGTCCCCTTGTCCTGATGTTTCTGCTTCAACTTGTGAAAAGAATGGGTTGCCAGTAAGTAATGGAGCACAAATAAGCAATGCTCAAAATTTTCTGGTTCATTATCCTCCTCTGGACACCAAACGGACTTTAAGCCAATCCATGCAATTTCAAGGTTTTCCACCAGTTAATGGAGCACCTGCCAACAAGCCACTATCTCATGTTCCAGCCGGACATATGCCCTTTTATAACGAGGTGGAAACAACAGTATTGGAAGAACCGGAGCAATTTGAGGACCCATGCTATGATCCAGATGCAATAGCATTGCTTGGGCCAGTTTCAGAGTCCCTAGACGACTTCCCTTCAGACTTCGATAGCAGGTTCATCTCGAGTGATGTCACCAAGGAACAACATGTTAGGCCTTCACCAATTGAGTCTCCTCTATCAAGATCACGGACTGTTGAAGAAAAGCCTATTAAACCCTCACATTTCTCAATTGCAAAAGGGCCTAATGGTTCCATTTCACCCGAGGCTACCAATGAACAAGGCACATGGCAAATGTGGAGCACACCATTGGTTCAGGACAGTTTAGGTCTGCGAGGTCCTCAGACACAGTGGCTTCTACCAAACATGAACCAATTTAACCACGATGTCAGCCATTTGAATGGTGGAACACGAAGCCCCCTGGGTGCTGGTTTGAATGACAATGATTCATGGCGGCAGAATGCGCCTTCCCAACAATTGCCTCTTGATACAGGGAGTCTGTTTGTTTCACATGACGTTTCAGAAAATGCTATACACAACGACTTGGGTTTTGGATCTCCAAACAAATCAGTTCGTGCACACCCCTTTGGACCGCCTGGTCATTCTTGGTCCAAGTAAGTCTTTTCTGATATTCTTTTTTATTTTTCTCTAATTTTTCCATAGAAAAGACGCCTTTCATCCTTACTAATTATTTGACACTCAACATAGAAACTTGGTCATAACTCATAAAGAATAATTGTCACCCTCCCCCAGATCTTGCCGGTGATTCTTTTGCATGTGACTATGTGAGTCTTATTGTCATTCAAGTGGCCCAATTCTCTACTGACTATAACTTCATGTAGTATCAATACATATAAGCACCAAAGCGCGGACAAATTCATATGATATTCTTGCTGTCTTACATGCTCATATACATGAATTTGTTTGTACATGCACATGTGTGTAACTATTGAAGTTCGTTATTAGTTTTCAGCCAGGACATTTTAATAATTTTACCAAACAGATAACCAAGAGAAAATTGGAAGTGGAGTGCATTGTCTTGCTATGTAGTACAACCAAGTGCTTTGATTCCTACATTATCCTGTGCTGGTATGAGCCTCATCTTGTTGTATTGTGAGACCTATGTAAAAGAATCGGTAATTGGATGATCCTATTGTCTTTGAACCAGTAAGCACCAGTAATCTTTTAACGATTTGGTGGGATTTTTTTTATATGGATCCTGTCTATGAGATATATGTTTCATCCTTGATGATATGATATTAACAGTTATACTCCGCTAGTGATTTGTGGTGACGGTCAGCTCGCATCCTAATCTTTTAGCTAGCAAGTATAGCACCTGGTCTGGTTTACATGATAATGATAAAAAAAATGAGCATATTCTTAACTTGGCCAGTTCATTTTGGTCAAGTTGGGGTACTCGGGATGGGTGGCCTGACTGGAAGCAACTGGTTCAAACAGACCAGGTTCCATGTGGAGGCACTCAACCAACCATCAACTTCAAGACGACGAAAACTTAATAGAACTAGCTTTTATACCTGGGTGGTCTATTTGGTGGGTACTGGGTAAGACTTCGTTGGAGGGCTAACAAAGTAAGACAGACTGTTCAGATTAAGAAAGATGCACCTGTAGGAGTGCAATATCCTGCTGATAGCAAACATTTTATAAAAATTGTTGTCATGTAAGTTGGGGAAATATGCTGAATTGATGTATATGGGTTTATCAGTATAATATCTTCAGCAATTTGTAGCAATATTATCTATATCAGATCACAATGGTTCTGAACTTTTCAGTTCAGGCTGTCAGGACCAGGGACGAGAAAAACCATGATTTTTTCGTTTCATCTTTTTTGGTTGAAAATTGCTGGTTTTCTGACAGGATTGATTTTCTGGGGGGTCAGAGTAGCAACCCTTTTGGGTTGGGAATTGACAATGGGAAGTCTCTAGTGGCGTTCCTTTGGGAATCAGGTCTAGAACAGTTTTCAGTTTTCAAAGCCTTGGGATCAGTATTGATGCTATTAAAACTTAAAAGAGAGTTTTTTCTATGGCGCCTTTCATTATATGTTTGTTGGAGTAAAGATTTAGTCACTTAGTTTGGACAAGTATTTTCTGGGCAAGGTTATTAAATCAGTAAGTCGAGTCGAGTCGCCAAGGGACCGGCTTGCCAACTAGTCGACTAGTCAGTCGACTAGTCGTTGACTACTTGTGACTACTCGTCGACTTGCATTCAGGACAGAACTAAAGATATTTGCTATAATTTGTTCCATTAAAAAACAGACCAAGCAACAAGCATCAAAAATGCATTTTGTCATTTCATCACAACAAAAGAAACAGTATCATGTTACTGTTATCATGGTGCTAATGCAATAAGCTTAACGAGACATGTTGCAGACTTGCAGTGTATGTCATCTACAATTTTATATTAGCTGGATACATTCAGAATGCAATTAGTTATCATTTGACATAGCATAACACACACACACGGATAGCATTGAAGCACTTACATGAAGTTCATTTGGAACAAAACCTGCATCGACAGCAGCTCTGGTCACACCCACTACGTAAAAGAAAAGTAATCAGTCAGAAAAAAAGTGTGCAGACTGCAGAGGAATGAATTCACATGAGGCCTTGATCAAATACAAGCTGCTCAACCAATCTAAATTTTTCTGCACTCTTCAACCCTCTGCCTCCAGTGACTACTACACGTGCATTTGCAAGATCTGGAGGTCCAAGGAAGATGGGCAGCACAAAATGAACAAGAACAATTCTGAAGGGCAATGCTGAAGGGCACAAAAGGTATTGCTAACTCTTAATAGAAGAATATGGTGAGGAAACCAAACAAACCTTCTCTGAGGAAATAGAGATCAACCTGGTCCAGGCTAGTTTGGTCTGTTTTCTTGGCACACTCGAGCAGCAAGCCCAGAAGAGGTGGAAAGCATAAATGACACCTCAGGTAAAGACCACAAGGCCCCGTTTGGCACAGCTCTAGCTCCGAGATCTATGCTGGATCTGTAGTTTGTTGACTAAATTAAAGTGATTTAAATATTTTTATTTAATATATAATATAAATGAAATGAGTCATGTAAATGCACTTAACATGCCTGCAACTCTAGATTCAGAATTTCCTAGAGCTACAGATGACCAGCTTATAGATCCAGGATTTCCTAAAGCTAGAGCTCTGCCAAACAGGGCCTAAGATGATGACATTGACCAATCAAACAACTTTCCGGTTAGATCTCTTGCTCTATGTGCGGGATGCCTGG
Organism: Dendrocalamus sinicus; assembly: GCA_036346575.1. NCBI lineage: Eukaryota > Viridiplantae > Streptophyta > Magnoliopsida > Poales > Poaceae > Dendrocalamus > Dendrocalamus sinicus. The sequence continues at coordinate 27,507,034 of CM070674.1, read as the reverse complement.
ATATGTACTATGTCTTTGAAAATGAAGAGAATAACTATAGAATCAAAAGTTTTCATGAAAAACGATATTCTGAAAGATCCAAAGCATTTCCAAAGCAGTAACTCAGTTAACTGTACCTGTATGCTGTCAATGGCCCCAAGCAGCAGCAAGAATTAACAATTAAGTAGCAATAGCATCAATGCGACAATGAATAACAAAGGAAAAGTTAATCAAACAGCACGGAAGTATAGTGAACAGGACACTCCATAACGAGTTAACAACAATATAATAGAGTTCCAAACGGAAATTAACAACATAATAGAAGTTCAAGTGGCAAAAACACGGAGTAATGAAGTAAAGACCCATCGATCATCATAATGGTGATAGAAATCACCCAAATGTCATCCAAGTCAATGTCATCCAACTCATTTGGACCATCATTTGAATTTCGACCATCACCACCCTCACGAGGAGTAGTTGGTGGAGAGACTCCAAAATCATCCTCCACTTCTTCGTCATCAGCCACCAATTCCTCCTCCTCCTTCTCGTCTTCCTCTCCATCTTCACTTTCAGCCACCAATTCCTCCTTGTCTTCCTCTCCATCTTCACTTTCAGCTTCATCTTGATTGTTGTGATCTAAGTCATCTCTTGCATGGCGGCGGGAATAAGTGATATGCCCACACAAGACCATCCCCAGGTGCATCACCATGAACTTTTTCATTGCTATTGTCAACCTATTCATTGTCCCATTGTAACTCTTCTAGGACCAATGGATTACCATTGCTACCTTCCTGGTGGCTGCTGCTAAGTGAATTCGGCTAGGGGTGAGGGCAACGGCAGCACCGCCGAGGTGGACCTGGCTGGTGGCGGAGGCGATGGTGGCGCCGCCGAGGTGGACCCGGCTGGGGTTGATGATGGCGAGTACCGGTTGGGGCGGCGCCGCGAGGGCGGGATTCGTGGTAGCGATCGCGACGCCATCGATCTTGATGCGCGGCGCGGGATCGATCCGGGTCGCTAGGGCTGGCAATGACTGTGAGGATGGGGGTTCTGTTGGGGCCGCTAGCGACGGCGAGGGGGCGACCGTGAGGATCCGACCGCGGGCGACTGCGAGGATCCGGCTGTGGGTGACGGTGAGGATTCGCTTAGGTGTTGCGCCGTTGCGCTGTTGCCTCTGTAAGCTGTGTCTCTGGCTCTCACTCAGTGACTCTACGTTGTACCGCCCGTTAGTGCCGATATCACGCGTGACGCGCCAAAGCCCAACGCGCCAAGCGCCTTCTTCTCCCGCGCCAAGCGCACACAATATCCCGCGCCCAACTGCATCTCCCGCGCATTTCACAAGTCAGGCGATTTGTAAATCCCGGTCGACGACTAGTTAGTCCCAGTCGGTTCAGTCACCAGCCAGTCGCCCAACTATCGCAGTTAGTCAAGTCGGTGCAGCCAATCGCGAGCCGCCGGCCAACTGGATGACTGACTCAATAACAATGCTTCTGGGTTCAACTTGAGCGCAAAAGACAATAAGACAGTATTTACATTATGAGAGATATGGAGGTCTATGGTTCGGTACACACGATCAATGTAATTAGTAGGTTTGACGTAAGTTTTCCGCATTGACCAAGTGAGAACCAGCTGAGAGACAAGGGTTTCACATGTGTTAAGATAGAATGATAGATGTAATGCTGATTCGTCACTTGACACTGCCAAGGATTGTCACCATTCGTTAATTTTTGCTTACCTGTGCTGTTTGGTGGGCCAAATAAAATTACCAGGATTTATAAAATATAAATGTCAATTGTCATGCTCATCATTTGAGTGTGAGGATATTTGTTTTTCAATAGATAATGTTCATCTTTGATTCTTTGTACGCGGCTAGGCGTTCTAATGCTAAACTGAGACAATAACATTACCTTTAAGCATATTAGGGCCATTAGATCTTTTGTGGGCTGGTTAACTGTTTTAGTCAGATCTTACATTTACATAGTCTCATCATTGGGAGTCCTTTTAGCTTGGAGTTACACATATGGTCCTATATGAATGGAGTATATGACCTTGTAAATCCTTCGAAGCTTCACTCTTTTACCATGGGCCTTTTGCCATTCGGGGTTTTGGCAGGCAGTACTGCAATTTTACATCTTGTAGGGAGAATTGTGCAGCTCAAGTAACTGAGCCTTACTGGCATTTTGCAACTGGTTGTTGATGTTGAAAATGTTGTTCTAGGCAAATGAAAAAAAAAACTCGTCTACTACCACTGATGTGCTTCATTTCATTGAGAGCTATTAACTAATAATGTGTTAATCAGATAGATGTGTTCATTTTCATGGTAGTATCGTACTTGGTTGATTAAAATGAAAATGGTGAAAACTCATGACTTGTTCGGTTATGATTTATGCAGGGAGCTGAATGGACCTCAGGAAGCTGGTCGAATTTGCTCACCAACCGAGGCACATGTTGGTGGAGGCTTATTTTCAACTAATCCTGATGTACAGTCAGTTTGGTCGTTCAATCAAAAAGGGACGACATAGAACTTGTTATAGAATCAAATGTCGAGCCAAGGCTTCCTTGCCTCCTTTTCAGTGTAGGGAGTTGAGGAGATATGTTGAACTGTATTCCTTGATGCGAATGATAGCCGTTTTATTTAGTATCACTTACCTGTTATCATGCGTGCATGCATTGCATGAGGCCTCTCACCTGATGTTTTGGCGCATTTCGCCCTTTTTGGATTCAATGCAAAATGGGATGGGAACTCATCGCGCATATGCATTGTTTCGCTCGTATCTTTGTAGTGACTAGTGAGATTATCAGATTCCCGGAACGATTGCTGCTAACATTGTCTTTTGTGTGTGGATATCGAGTCTTGAGGTTGTGTGGGGGTTGGTGGTTTCCAGTGAGATATTGTTACGCAGTCTGCTGAGCCATGTGTATATGGAGGAAATGGTTGTGGAACAAATGCTGTTCGCATTAACAGCTTTGGTGCGTCTTATCCAGTAACTCTCAGTTTCCCCTTTCTTTGGTCTTCGTCTGTGTGTTGGAAGGTGGCGTTGCATCAGCTTAACTGACCAAAGTGAAACTAGAAGCTGTGTGTGTGTGCAGCCATGCGTTGCAAGTGGTTCACTGATGACTCTAGCTACTACACTCCCTGCCTAACTTTTTTTGGTGTTGTGAAATTTGTGGATGACCAATTGTCCGTCCATTGGTTGCGGTGCGACAAAGCTCCATTCTTGTGCCTGTATGCTTACAGAAGATTTTTGACCTGCCGGGATCTGAAGCTATACCACACTATTCCAGCATATCCCCTTCTCATTTGGAGAGGACCTACCTAGCTAGCACAAGTCAATAGTTCCCATATAAGTCGAAGAAGGATTGGAATTTGGAAATCAAGCAAGCTTACCCACTAGGATACGGACATGCATCATCCCTGATGCCGATTGGCTACATTTAGCTACAGCTTGCTTCTCTCTCTCAAGTGACGACGATATTGGATAGTAATTTATGCAATTGGATGGTTCCTCTCTTCCTTTTTCAACTGGATCGTCTGCATCATCCACCGAATTCAGTACGTTTCTTCACATACTCCATTTTATTTGGGCAGGCTCGCACATGGCTTACAGTTTACACTTGAGCTTGTAACCGACTCACTCAACTACCCTAAGCTTGTTCATTAGGGCTATAAACTAGATATTTTTCCACACCTCAAGCTGAAATCTATCCTGCCTAGGGTGTGACTCCGCCCTTGAGCTACAGTGATTTGCATTAGGGCATCTGTAATGTATGAAAAGAGGAGGTCTTAAGCCACCTTAAGGTCAACCTTATACATTACAGGGGTGACCTTAAGCAGACCCTAAGCCAAAAAAACTTAAGGCTGGTCCTCAAGCTAAAGACCTGGCCACAAGCATTAAAATACAATTTTTCTTTATATGCCAAGTGGGACCGTCTTAAGGCCCCTTGTGTTATATACACTATGGAGTTGGTCTTAAGATTTAGATGGGACCCACCTTAAGACCCTTTGGGTCATATACACTACAGATGCCCTTAGGGGGGCATGTATCCACTGTTGGACAAAAAATGAACGATCAAGATCAGTTGATCTGAGCCGCCAAGGATGTTGACCAAAACTGCTTTGCATTGCATCTCTCTAGCTTGTGTTGCCCAAAAGCGCGCATGTAATGATAAGAGTGCTCTCCACCTTCTAGTTAGTTGCTAACCACTCATCACTTGCATATGTTGACTTTACGAGCAAATAAACGGGGTTAGACTAACGGTTGACGATGTGGCGCTGCTAGCTCCTTCTCTTAATGAATAATGAAAAAAAAAAGGAAAAGTGAGAGCCATTCTTCATTTCTTTCAGTAAGGAAATCTCCACATAAACTATCAAATGTATTTTTATATCAAATCAGATAAGATATCGTGACTCGTGAGATATGCCGTGTGTCCACGATACCAAGAATACAGTGGATAAATCCAGTAGAAGAAACTGAAATAAGAGAGATAACGAGGAGAAACCAACTACTGTAAATTTCACTGTAGCTGGTTGTGCTTTGGCTTCTTTTCTTCCACCGCAAGGAATTTCCTGCTGCTGCTGCTCTTCTTTCTCCTCCTCCTCCTCCTGTCCTGTTTGCCTCCGTCGAGCTGCTCGCCGGGAGATTGGATCATATACCCTTTCTTTAGTTGGGAAATTGAGGATTTACCCTTCATATTTTAATGACACGTAGAGTCATTATAAGTCACTGACACGTGGGTCAAGAGGGTAAATCCTTAATTTCCATTTAAATGGAGAGTATGTGATCAATTTTTTCATTTGCAAAAGTTGCAGGCCTACCGTGTGTTGGTGGTGCGTGCTAGTCAAAGAAGACAAGGGAAGCAACCCAACCACTCCTCCCTAATTCCCCTTCCCCGTCTCCTCGCCGCAACTACCACGCCACACCACCAGAGCCCAGCAAGGAGGAGGAGAGAAATCTTGATCCCCAAAGGAAAGGCGCCGCCTTTTCTTGGTTTCCTTCCGTCTCCTTCCTGCGTGGGGGATCGATTTCCATTCCATTGGCAAGAAAGAAATGTGTCCGCTCAGGGTGATACTCATCTTCCTCTCCGCCACCATCGCCGGATTCTTCCTCATCAGGGGCCTCAAGGCCGACCCCGACTTCCAACACGACGACGACGAGGGCTCGGAATCCCCCAGGGCCCCAGTGCCCCTCCGTTCCAAGGTAAGGTTTCTTTCTAATCTTTGCACATTAGGAGACGAGACATTCTAATTTCTCTCCCCCCCTGTTCTTAGCTTACCTTTCTCGTTTCTTGCGTCCGGTCCGGTCGGGACCTTGATATAGAAACGCTCAATCATACTTCTGCTGCTAACCGTGGCCCTTGATATGGCGGCCAATTACCAAAATCCCAGTCCATGTTCTTGCAACACGCTACAACATTTGGTCTTTTTTACACCTCAATGAGCTACCCGGTCCATGTATCATTCTGTTCTGCTAATGTACTGCTCATATGATCCATAGCTAACTTTTCCCCTCGTATGTGCGTACAAGGGGTTCAACAGTCTTTTGGCACATTCATGACCTTAGTAAAGAGACATGCTTAATGATGATTTAGCTTTGAAACCTTCATCTCGGTTGCAACTTTGTCATGTTTCCAGACTAATTACAAGCACTTTTGGTTGTTAGTGCATACGGCATGCTACGGCTAAGCTACTCTGCTTTTTTTTGTGTGTGTGTGTGTGCGCGCGCGCATAGGAGTACCTCATTTGCTAATCAAAAAGCCAATGGCGATATGTGACTTTGTGGATAGATACACAGCTACATTTTCACTTTTAATGATGATATCAGTAGGACTTGATAGCCTTTTACTAATTCACTAGAGCTTGGAGGATTTTCGTTTTTTTAATATCTGAGACTTTTGTATATGAAGGTTGCACAAGCGCTCACACCATCCTCAACTCTCACACAACATTCTATAACCTATGGATACATCTTTTGGATGTACTTGTCTGAATTTATATACAAAGTTAACTGCACAGACTTATCTGGAGCATATGCAAATATGAGTTGATTTAAAGTGTAATTGACTAAGTATTTAAAAAGTTGCAGTATACATGGTAAAAAAAATAGTCGAGTTAGCTACATGTAATGGTGCACAGTCAATAGCTAGTTTGCAGCGCTTCTTAGATTTAAGATTAAACCATGAAATCACGGTTTTTCCATTGTGTACAAATCTGCAAGAGAACCTCTTCATATCGATTCTTTAATGAGAATTGGTCTTTGGACTGAAGAAGAATTTTGCATGCAAATGTAGGTTGGATCGGCCATGAAAACAGGATTCTGGACAATGGTGGACATGGCAAGCGGGCGGTACCTTTGGCGGACCCTTGTTTCACCATCGGCAATATGTGAATCTGAGAAGGCACGGTGATGAACTTATGTTATTTATATCATATTTTGTTGATTGGGGGACAGAGGAAAATTTGGTACAATCTCTGTGGTGATTACATGTTGATGTGTAATACAGTGGCAATTGTAACATGGGGATTGTATGTCAAAGTAAATGTGCAAACTGTTCATGTTTGAGCCTTGTGTTGTATAAAACCATAATTTATTTCCATTCTAATGAAGCTGCAGGTTTCTGTATTTGTCGCCTAATTATTTCTTTCTAGAACCGAGGAGCGGGGTTTTTTTGGGGGGGGGGCATGGGGATGCAGCTGCACACCAAAAAAACTTTTGGAAGAAAAACAAATATACAAGAGGTATATTAGGTATATGTATATATATTATAAGGTTCTATTTGCACTTCTTCTCTAGTTTCAACTTAAAAGCGTCTTCCTCGTGGAAGAAAAACAAATATATAAAAGGTATATTAGATATGTGTGTGTGTACGAAATGATTCCGTTCTCCTGAGAGTATGTACTCTCACTTGTTATATACCACTTAAATGATGTTATTATATCTCTTTATCCTTTTGAGTATACTCTAATAGTGATTATAAGATACTCCAAAGTAAGTTCCATAAAAAAAATTATCTGTTGTAGGGTGGCCCGCACCTGCACCCATTTGGTTTGCTGGGCTAAGGGACCAATAAAGCATATAAAAAGGCACCTACACCCCTAGCATAGTGGGTCATTGTAGGAGGTATCATTATAATCAGACCTTAGGGTCATGTATATGTATAGCCTTGGGAAAAAAGAGAGACAGGAAGTTCATTTTCACACTCATCCTACTAGTCCCCCTATCTACTGTCTGGTCTATAGCCACAATAGTTGGCGCCGTCCGTGAAGGGGGGACGATGAGCAAACTACGGGCTTAGGAGAAACAATGACACCCAAGAAAACAGCAGTGACAACCAAGCAAAAGAAAAACGCAGCGGCAACGGCCGCCGAGCCCAACATGCAAGGGCTGGTGGTCGAGGGTCACCCGCCCCCATGTTAGCGATGCCTCGGCACTGTGAGCGGCAAGTGCTGACACGAGAAGCTGCTCCGGCACCCATGCTAGTACAACTATCGACGACGACGCCCGCACCGACACGTCAATCGACCCTGACATCCACGTCAGCATATCGATCAACCCCGACGTCCACACCAGCACATCAATTGACCCCGACATCGGCGCTAGCACATCAAGCTACCCTGGAGCCCACACCGGCATGCCTGTCAACTTTAATGCTCGCGTCGGCCCCATCACCAACCGTCACGCCCGCACTAGCACACCCAACAACTTCGGCACCCAACTTGTCATCGCTAACGGCCCTGCCACATGCGCCTCCGTGCTAATAGACCCCGCCACATTTACATTTTTGGCAATTGAATTGAATTGTGTAGCTAGAAGTGTATCTAGTATTGACATTGTTTTGCGGTGACTTAATGAAATCTAGAACATTTAGGGCTTTAATTGTGCAAAAACCTTTTTAATTAAGTTCGTACTTACTAAAAATTGTAGTTTAGCTAAAAGAATTTAAAAATCTTCTATTCACCTCTCTCTAATCGATTATCCTTGATCCTACAGCCATTGTAGGTGCACCACTAGTTTGTCATGCGTCGGCAAGTCTCTCCCATTTTGATTCCATCGGACCTCGCCTTACTCGGACCGACCAAGCCACATGGTGAAATCCGTCGCTCAAACTTCTCTTCAACATTTCTCGGTTTCATTGTGCTATGCTTGAGCTCATCCATTTCAACTGGTATGTTTGATCGTTCTGGATCTTGGCTCCTCTGTAAGCATAACCTCGATCCTCACCATTGACAATGATTGACTATAAGCGACGTTGCACTTCTAAAGATCAAGAAATCATTTTCGCGTACAAATTTTTCATAACTTGACCTACATTAGTTGTAACATGTATAATGCAATACATATGCACTGATCTAGGTCAACTCAAATTAATCCATAACTCAATTTTTTCAAAATCACAAAATTCGGCCAAAGCAAAACTGTAAATTACAAAATCTAAATTTTCACCTCTTGATAATGAGAATAGTTCTTCACAAGAAAACTCTGCTTCTCGCTTGGTTCGGGACGGCTCTACATCTGCAGAGCGGGCAGGTGGTGTGGTTCGTGAGCCACTGGTAGATGCCCTCCTTGTGGAGCTTGTGCCGGCAACTCCGCGGCGTGCAGCGCCTGTCGCCGTCCTCAGAGATCCCCAGGCATCGGACGTATACCTGCAACTGCAAATCCAACCAGTACACTCTAGTCCGTACATGCACAACAACCAGACTGGCCTGTTTCGATGTTGATTGACATCGATCGATGGCTTCAGGATAATCTATATCAAATTATCAATCGATCGATCAATGCGCCGTGGGAAGGGACGATGTGATGGAGTGGCTCATGGGGCTTGATTTGTTTCGCTTTTGTGCTCGGTACTTGTTTGACCATGGCTCACCATGTGTTCGGTACTTGCCATCGCCATCGCCGAGGTGGTGCTCTGCTTCCGGCGGTGGCGCAACCGTCGCAAGGAATCCCTGTGCGTCGAGCAGCAACTGGAGATGGAAGATTTAAGTAGAATTAAGTAGCAGGATTTACGGGAAGGGCATACTGCAATAATCGACACAATAGAAGATTAATGGATAATTTACAGATTTACTTCTGGACTATTCGGGAAGCTGAATGCAATTTGATTTTGATATTACCTTCTTTTCGAAAAGATTCCAATTCATTCCAATTCATTTACCACTTTTTCTCTTTTGCCTTTGGGACAGTGTGGACCAGCACACTGCCACTGGACCTTCATCATCCCACAGGCCACAATACATCACAAATCCTTGTCTCTCTGCATCCTTTTTGCTTTTGCTGTTCCCAACGCCATGTCGACGTTCTTGTCTTGTACCACCACCACCAGTCCACCACTGCTCCTGCTTTCCCTTCACTTTGCCACTGGACTTCAAAATGCTTCGAGTTTAGACATGGCAAGGCTGCTTCTTTAGTCCCCATCACTCTACATCTGTCAAACACACCACTCTCAGCTCAGGTACTGCTTCTCTTCTTGCCATCCATGGTTTTTTGGAGATAGAAGGTTCAACCGACAATTTCGTTCCTTTCTAAGGTTATTTGTAACTGGGTGGTTAAACTATTGAGCACAGATGCCTAACATGATTTCTGTTTACTCACTGAGTTTGGTCGTTCGGGGGATTCTATCCCTTCACTTGTTGAGTTGTTCGTTTGTTAACATTCTGAGCTAGCAACGGAGTTGTTTGTGACCTGACGTTTTTCCAACAGCCCAAAGTTCTAAGCTAGTAGACCTTATCTTGCTCATGCATATATTTAGCCGTTATCCTACTTCAAGTAGGAAAATGCATATGCTACTCAGTCCTCAGTCTCCAGCTGGTTGCTCATGCCTAGTAGAATGTGGTGTCTGAATTTTATTATACTCCTGTTCAAAACGGTTGTGATTGAACCAAAGATTTACTTGTTGCCAAGATGTTTCTTTGGTCTGCATTACCTGTTTGGTTTAGATTTGAAATATTTAATCATTTGCCCTATAGTTGATGTGCGCTTGATGATTTTGGGTGGGGGAGGGTGGGTGGGGGGATGTTGCTGCATATCTGTGGTGACAGAGCAGAGTTGTTCAGTCCCTGCGTCAAATTACAAGACAAAGAAAACCATTTTAATACACTAATTATTTGAGAGTAAAGTTTAGCATACTCCCTGCCAAAAACACCTAATATTTCATACCAAAGATTTATTTTTCTCTTCGTTTGAACAGAATCAGGCCAAATGGAGTCCCGGACACCAAGGCCTGCAAGGACTACCTGCAATGTTCCTGGTCTCTTACTAGGCCTCTCCAAGCTCTGCAAGCTCACAAAGGTTTGCGCAGCGCCCGATGTTACTGACACAAAAACAGAATTCGGAGAGGGTGGGGGATATGATCAGAAGTTAGTTGTCATAATTCTGCTCGAGGCAATTGGAGCCCTCAAGTCAGCCTACATCAAGCTGCAGAAAGCTCACATACCTTATGATCCTACCAAGATCGCCTTTGCCGATGAGATCATCACCTCGGAGCTCGACTCGGTCACAGCTCTTCAGTGCTTGTGCAGTACGAGCGGTGGCGTCGGGTCGTTGATCAACGAACGATGGTCGTTGGTGCAGGAACTGGAGGCCGAGGTGAGGAAGAAAGAATCTGACATTGCTCTGCTGAGGAGAGAATTGGAGGGGCTGCAAAGAGCGAATTCGACGCTGAACAAGCAGATCAAGAAGAAAGCATCAGTTAGGCATGGCAAGGCTTTCGTTCTACCAAAGCAATTGACGACACCAAGTGCATTCTTGGAGCTGTTCAAGATGGCGTCGACATCGGTGCATGACTTTGCAGAGTTGATTACTAGCTTGATGGCCTCTTCGTCAGATCATTGTGTCAGCAATGCAGACGAGCAATCGTGCAAGAAGTACTCTCTTGAGGCGTCCTTGTCACGGACAATGCTAGGTGGTGGTGCAGGACCTGAAGAAGAAGAAGAAGAGGAAGAAGGGTTCGATGCTGCTCGTTTCGATCGAATTATGAGATCCTGTGACCCTCTTGACGCCCTGATGGAAGATCCACGCTCCAGTTTCTCAAGATTTTGCCGGGCAAAGTATCTGGCAGCCGTGCGGCCAGAAATGGAGTCCGCGATGTTCAGAAATTTGGATCAGAGGGCGTTCGTGCGGCGCGGTGGGCATCCGAGGACGTGGTTCTACCGCGCGTTCGCGACAATGGCGAGGTCGACGTGGGCTCTGCAGGTGATGACTGGCCGGGCGCACTGCTCCGCTCATGGTGTAAAGATGTTCTATGCTAAGAGGGGGAGCGAGTACGCAGAGGAGTACATGGAGAGCGTGGCTGCGCTCGGTGGAGAAGAAGAGGAGAAGCCTCGCGTTGCATTCACCGTCACGCCGGGATTCAAGATCGCCGACACGGTGGTCGCTTGCAGGGTGTTTCTGATCACATCCAGAGGACGCCGTCAGTAACAGTGACCCGAAATTCAGGTAGTAGCTATACTAGCCAGCTTATAATTCCCTACACCGTTCCTGTTTTCCCCCGTGTAACTGCACTAGAAGAGCCTGCATATGCAGGCCTGGAGCTGTAATAAATCTCCGGAATTAATTGGTTAATCTTGATTAATGCGCTAACATGCTTGTACCTTGATACTTCGGTCCATTCATATAGTCTTTTGGCTTTAACTTATGAATAGTAACAACTTGTTGAGAGAATACCAAGACTAGGGAATTACATTAGTTGGGCTCACCATACCTGTTTGATCTTGAGTTCCCCCTTGGATATGAGAGCCTTCTTGTTACTGCTGAGGAAGAGGGGAGTGAATGTGACACTGGCAACAAACATATCAATGGCAAATTACTAGTATGGTTGATAGGGAGCATGGAATCAGTTGTTCGAGAGCAAGTTGAAACTATGACCATCAGTGGCGGATCTAGGAAAATTTTTTGGAGGGGCTGAAGTACCTTCAGCTCGACCTCAGCCCCTTCTACATTATACATCTATGGCTAAAAATTTAGGGGGGCTCCAAGGGTCCGGTAGCGGTAGGGGCTCGAGCCCCCGCCCCACCGCTGGATCCGCCCCTGATGACCATTGTCTCTGATGTGTGGGTAACCTTGGAAAAGCAGTTTGCAGAAAAGTCAAATAAGATGCAAGCCACTCATATTATGCATGAGTTGACTAACTTAAAATGAGGCTCAAGGTTTGAATAATTTGTGAGCAAGCTTTTCTTGGATGGCTTAAATCCAGAATTTGATATTCATCATTAGCTAATCTTCTCTAAACAAGAGGACTCGACTTGCTGATGATAAGGAGGATAGCCAAAAGGGTTTAGATGCTTGCATAGCTTTGTCCATACAATCATTCCATGCCTCCAACACATCAAGTGGACGAGACAAGAACAAATTGTTATGTGATTATTGCAAGCAGAAAGGACACATCAAAGACAAGTGTTTCAAGCTACATGGTTATCCACCTAGGTGGCAGAAAGGGAGATCCCGGCCATGGGGAGCTCAAGGTGGTTGGAGGAACAAAGCTAATCACACTACATCTACAAGGGTGGTACCGATGGTAGATGTGTAAGCTCTTGAGGAGTTCAAATCCAAGCTCAAACTCTCAGAAAGCTCATCCTCCACTCAAGGTTCCTCGAAAGGTGATTCTAGTTTTCATGTCATTTCTCAAGGTATGGAATTCCATTAAGCTCTTGCAACCACAACCCAATGTAAACCTTGGATTATTGACACTGGAGCCACAAATCACATGACAAGAGTCTTTAACCTATTTACCTATTACACACCATGCTGAGGTAAGGATAAGGTGCATGAAGTTGATGGATCCACAGTATCAATCATAGGTCAAGGATCCATCTGATGCACTAAAACATTATCCTTGTCACTAGTTCTACATGTTCCTAATTTCTCTATTAACCTGTTACCTATCAGTTCTATTACCAATCACTTAATTGTAGAGGATGGTTTGATCCTACCTGCTGTGCATTTCAGGAGCTAGACACAAAGAGACTTCTTAGGACTGGGACCGTGCATGATAGACTCTACTATCTTGATGAATGTAGTGATGAAGTTGCTCTTGCAACCTGTATGTCTCCTAGTCAAGAGTTAATACTTCACCACCTCAGCCTTGGACATCTCTCTTTTGCTGCTTTGTCTCGTACGTATCCCTCTTTGTTTAAGCCTTGTCCTAGAGAATTCCTTGTATGTAACGCATGTGAACTGGCCAAACATGCAAGGGGTACCTATCCCAGTAGTGGTTTAAGGAGTAATAAACCTTTTGAAGTAATTAACTCCGATGTTTAGGGGCCTTGTGAGGTTCATTCCATTTCTGGACATCGACAGTTTGTAAACTTTATTGACTGCTTTAGTTGCTATACTTGACTTTCCTTACTGAAACATAAAAGTGATGTGTTCTCTATTTTCAAAGATTTGTGTGCTTTCATTGAATATCAGTTTGGAGCAACTATTAAAATGTTACGGTCTGACAGTGGTATAGAATATGTTAACCAGGAGTTTGGGCAGTTCCTTGTCTCCAATGGCATTGAACACCAAACCACTTGTGTTAATACTCCTGAACAAAATGGTGTTCCAGAACAAAAAAACAGACATATGCTTGAGGTTGCTCGTTCACTTATGTTCATAATAAATATTCCTAAGTTTCTTTGGGAGAAAGTAATTAAGACTGCAACATATTTGATAAATCGTATGCCACTTCATGTTTTTCATTATAAGACCTTGCTGAATGTCTTTTAAAACGAATGATTTCGTGGCTTCTCCAAAGGCTTTTGGGTGCATATGTTTTGTTCATGATTATAGGAATTCTGTTGGGAAACTTGATCCTCGTGCTATTAAATGTGTTGTTGTGGATTATTCTCATTTTCAAAAGGGGTACAGGTGTTGGTGTCCCTCTGAATATCGCTTCTTTGTGAGTATGGATGTAACCTTTTTTTTTGTGAAAATGAGTCATATTATGGACCAACCAATGACATTGGTTTTACCTTATCCCCACCTGAAGTGCAACAAGAGGGGGAGAGTAATAGTGGAGGTACTCGTGTGAGTTCTGTTATTATTCCTACTTCAGGTGCTTCTACTAGTGGGCCTAATGATGGTAGTAGTATTTCAAGTTAGGAGGAGGGAATAATTAATGGGACTGGTGTTAATAATTGCCATGGGGACATGTAGGCTGTGATAGAAACTTTATCACCACATTCACAGAATGTAGAGCCTCCTATGCATAGGACTCAGGTACCAATTCCTTTTCCCTTAATCCAGTTGCTCCTACTAGTACTGTAGGGCGTGGTAATAATCAAGTGTCATCATTTTCACCCCAATTCAATGATTTGCCTATTGCTTTAAGAAAACTAGCTAGATCATCATAAATTCCAGCACGCCTAAAAAATTATGTAGGTTACAAGCATAACATTGCAAACTTTATTTCCTATTAACATTGCAACCCTTCCTTTCATAGTTTCATTGCCTCTCTTGATTTTGTGTCCATACCAAGTAAGTGGAAAGTAGCTAAAGAGGGCTCAAAGTGAAAGGCAACTATGCTTGAAGAGATGAGAGCTTTGGAGAAGAACAAAATATGGGAGCTTGTTGATCTATCACTGGGTAAACAACCTATAGGTTGTAAGTGGGTTTTTACAGTTAAACATACTCCAGAGGGTAAAGTGGACAGGTACAAAGCTCGTCTTGTGGCAAAGGGATATTTTAGCAAGTTTTGTATGTTTTAAGTAAGAATCGTGCATGTTTTAGCAAATTCAAGAGAATTAGGCGGCATCTCATGTAAAAATGCATCCTAGTCAGATGGCCACATCTTAAGGGCCTGTTCTTTTGGGATACGGCTTTTGGCTGTTCACCAGAGAAAATACAGATAGAAAGAGACTCGCGTGCGATTTTGGCCAATATAAATGAAATCGCCGCAGTGTCTACTACAATCGACCTGTAGACTCCATCTTGAAAAGACACTACATTTAAAAACTAGTTACTATAGAAAATCTAATTATTGTAAAACAACGGCTTTTAGAAGCTAAAAAGAAGAGGTAAGTCTTCTCCCTCCAGCTCGTTTCGCACGTCTAGCGCTCTGACTTTTCTTTCTTTATTTCTTTCACTAACTTGTATGTGTCTTCCATTCCACCAAGACGTACCCACAATTGATCAATTCTCAGCAATTAATTAATTTGATTAAATAGAAATACACAACATGTATCCTCATCATCACAATTCATGCACAATTCCCCCTTGATCGTTCGCTCTTTGACTTGCCCTCCACGCTTGCTAGCTTGTCTCTCATGATCGACGACTGCACCTAATTGCCTATAGATTTGCTTCTTCCTCGTCTGTTTATATTGACTATGACCGATGATTTTTGTCTGAAAATAAATAGTAGTGACTAAAAGAAGCGGCTTTTAGAATAAGAGGGCGAGCAGTATAGAAATTAAGGGAGACATGTGTGCATAAGACGGGAGCGAGAGGAGTGGGGTGCGTGATGCGCCCGTGATCCCTACCTTATCCCCAGAGTGAGACAGGAGCAAGAGGAGTGGGGAAGCCATTTCAAAAAGCGAAGTGTTCATATTGACTTCTGATAGAAACCAATATGAATAGGCCCATAGTGCATCCATTTCAATCGTCTCCATCCATAGCTCCACACAACCAACCAAGAAGGAAACTGATCCATCCCTAATTACTTCCATCGTGTTCATTCGATACCGACGAGGTCAAATGGCACGGGCGGACATGGTCAAGTGTAACGACCGCACTATCAACGGCCCCATGGACTAACGAAACTATGGATAATGCCAACGTCCATATCTTCATTAATCATTCATCCCTGGCATGGAGAACGTAAAGTGAAGACTGAAGACGACGACCAATGCGCAACTCAATCGGAGGTATTCCGTGGGTTATCCTACGGATGTATTTAACCGAGGGCCTTTCGAGGCCCCGGAAACCAGAACAATATATTATCTATGTCAGATCTGCTATGCAAAGCAGGTTACGGAGCGCATATATATAAAAGGAACTTGTAATTTTGTTCTTCTCAAATGAATGAATGAATATATGTTTTCCCTATCTTTTGTTGTGTTTATATATTTTTGTACCTTAGTACACTAGCATGCTCGCATTTTATACCCCGCGGTCAGAAATCCGTGAGCGATGTCTCACGTCAAACACTTCCCAAAACATAATTTTATTACCATTACCAACATTCCATTGGCAGTCTATCTTGGTTGATGTACTAGCCCATAAAACCCCTTTCCAAAAGGGGAAAACATTCATGTCAGAACAAGCAAACACATAGGAATTAGTAGTGTTGTATTTATAATCTATAACTTGCTTTCATAGACTATTCTCACCTAAACCATACCTCCAATCCAAGAAGCTAACAAGCAAAGCTTCAACTCTCTCAAGTTGGGGATGCCTAAGCCATCATATTCTTTCTTTTGGCACACAAGGTCCCAATTTGCTAAATGGTACTTATGATGACCCTCATAGTTGTCCCAAAAACAATGAGCCATTTGGGAGTTAATCATTTTAATAGCCCACTTAGGAAATTAATTACAGAGAGGAGATAAACAGGAATACTAACAAGATAAATTCTGACCAAAACTAATCTACCTCTATATGATAAAAAGCTTACCTCTCCACCCAACAACTCTTTTCATAATTTAATCTACGATAAGTTGGATGCCCTTTTTTCTTAAATTTTTGTAATGTAAAGGAATACTCAAATACTTTAGGGGGAAATTGCCAACTCTACACCCAATAACCTGAGCAAAAGGTAGTAATTCTTTTTTTACTAATTATGCAGTTGAACATATCCATGTATCCTGTCCTAGCTTGCTAGTCTTGGATTAAGATAGGATTAGGATTCGTCCACTCGCATACTTTGTCAACCTTTTGGATCGAGAAGCTAGCCCATATTGGACGCGCCTTGGAATTGCCTTAAATTGTTAATTGGTAAAAAGAACTTGTTAATTCGACCACTTGCTGGTTTTGAAGGATAAGCCTATATTGCATTTTTCTTATACCTTACACATGGACGACCAACAACCAAACGCTCATAATTTCCCAATTAGCATTGGATAATCACAATGTAGGCAATTGCTAACGCAAATGAAGCCTGTAGAAGCCCAAAATCAGGCACACACACACAAATATGTAGATTCATAAACAAAGAGGCATTTTCCTTTAAGAGGAAAAAATGATGATACATCTTGTTTTACTATGAAAATTCAGATGCAATCATGTGTATGATACTCAAAATCATGCCCCTTTTTAAACCTGAAACAGAGCTAACAACAATAGAGCAAAACTATGTTACAGATCCAACTAATTAACGAAGATATGGAAAGACAACAACAGGCGAAGGGGGGGGGGGGCATTTTTTCTCTTGAGAAAAGACTAAATACTTCTATGAAGATTGCAAATCTAACAGCTCTTGCATATCTCTGTACCTACAGATTTCTTCAAGCAACTAATGTTAGTTCAAAAGATGGGGCCTTTCAACACAAGGCCTCTCCAAACCCAAACAGATTACATTGAGAGCTTCCAAGCGACTCTCGAATGCTCATGAGGTCAAAACAACAGAGCTAAAGTAGATCTCTACCACACACGTTCCTCCTTCAAAGGGGTTATGACAGCACAAGCTGCATTGCAGCTGCATGGAGTCTGACGACTAGAGAACGAGAAGGTAAAGTTGGAATGTACACGATGATGCTTATTTTGCAAAGTTAACCTCTGCTATTTCTGCAGTGACTGTGCACCATGTATCAGTATCTTTTTCTTGGCCCGCGTTATCTCTGATACGCAATGAACTATATATCGCATCAACTGGATAGGGGTGGGAAGTCACCATTGTCCTTGAGATGATATGGCTTAGTATTCCTGTAAATTGTAGTGTAGGATTAAACATTGTAAACGGTGAAAACATGCATGAGAACCGAGTAGAGAAGTTACAAGATGAATGTGGTAAAAAAAAGTGAAAAGAAGAAATTCACATTTCAAGCTGAACAAATATGCCTTCACGGTAAGAATTAAAATATGGATGGTTTCCACATTATATTTCACTGTCCAAGCGTGAGCTTCACATGGCCATCTCAATATTTTTTTCGGAAGCTCCAACCTAACAGACCTTAGATTATGTTCAAGAACTTATTAATTATGGCATGCCTCAATAGTCAAAATCTCATTGCTGTTTCTTTTTCGGAAGGTAAATGTCTCATTGCTGTAACATGGTAAAGAAATGGCTATTAGGTACACATCCCTTTAATGAAACAGTTGATGTTATTGCTTTTGATTACTAAAAGAATGCATCATACTTACCTCATTCGATTAGAACCTGTTCCAGGATTTTGTGCTGGTGACATAGGGCTCACAGGTGCAGAAGGGTGACTGTTAGAAGCAGAATTTGACCTGTTAGCTTGGTCTTGGGAGGTACTCCTAGCTTCCAAAGGCTTAGCTTGGTCTTGGGAGGTACTCCTAACGTCCAAAGGCAACGCCCCCAAGGTCCCAAACTCAAGTTTACTGTCTTGTGGGTGAACAAAACCATTGCCATGAAAAATATCCCTTGGAGCCTGGGAAGACGGAGATGGTACCGGTACCTTGAACGGAGAGGGAATTCCATGATCATTTGCACCAGGAATATAAATCTGCAATGGTGGCTCTTGCCTCAATTCCTCCGAAGGTATCATATCTGCAGGCATATCCACTCTGCCATAGCGGTGAGACCTATGATAGTTACTCAGAGGGAAATTATTCCTTCCTCTTTCCCCTCGTCCAGTGGGCCTGTCCTTGCACAAATTCTACAACATCCAACAAGGCAGAAAAGTCAGCAAAAACATAAGACATGCCCAAACGACACAAATATAATGCCTAACCTTGCAAAAATAATACAATTCTGCAATAGAAACGTAACATTAACGGGGATATGTTCCAGATAATTTAAGCACAAGAACATTAGTAAATCATTGCTCAAAGCATTGATATGAATGGCATGTGGAATAAAAAAAAAGAACATATAGGGTAACACTAGATGCAGTTTATTCAAAATGTGGATTTAAGTTGTACAAGCATAAAGATGTGCAAACTGCAAAAAGAGAACTTACTGGGTCAGGAAAGTAGGTGCCTGTTCCACGAGCTCGCATAGGATCATCTGTTTGATAAAATGGCCTTAAAACAAAATAGCCAGGTGGATAAGGACCAGGGACTATTCCATTTGTACCAGCATATCCATATGCATTTTTTCTGCTATGACCATTTGGTGAGCGCTTGTTCTGATATTGTGCAGGTGGTGGGGTAAGCATTTGATAGTAAACTTGATTAAATGGATAATCTTGGTTCGTTGGATAATCTTGGTGGCACCCTTGTGCATAGAGAAGATTATTCAAATTTGTTGTGTAATCTCCGGTAAATTCTGATATATTGTCACTGGTGGTACCTCCATCACCACCCAACTCTTTACCTTGAACTCCATTGCTATCTGCCTCTTTTCTTGGTGTTAAGCAGTAGTCCACTGGATGTGTTGAAAATTCATTGCCATACTTAGTGCTTTCAATGGAGTGGCGAGATCTGCCTGTGTTGCCCTTTGTTGATATCCCATGGTGTGACGGTTTGGTATCATCGTTTACATCAACCTTACCATTTTCTGACTCGTAAAAGAGATGTGGGGCATAGTAACCTTTCCCAGATGGCAAGGAACATGTTCCACTAGTTGATGGTGCGGCCTCACAGAAGTCACTGCCATTCCTCATACTAATCGAATGAGTAGTCACAAGATTTGAAACAGACTTCATTTCCTTGTACTCAGCCATAGAATTGCATTCATTTTGCTTTAGAGACCCATGATTATTGGAATCTGAAATGCTGATGGTATTGAACTGATCAGATAGATCGCCAAAGGAATTATTGTATGAAGGTGAACAACCCTTGTTGGCTCTTTCAACATTGAAGTCCAGTGTGATGTCCTGCACGTCTGGCCTTAACCTAGTGTGATGTCTCTTCAATGTGTTCCTGAAGAACTGATTCACTTCATCCACAATAGAATTGGCAGGCATTTGAAGGATCTTCCCAAGCTTTCGGGCACCAAGATCAAATGCACTGCGTATTCGGTAAAAGTTACCTGTGCATTGCATAGTGGAATTAGGCCAGGCTAATTAAATGAAACGAAAAAAAGAAATATGTTCGAAGCATCTTGGATAATGTTAAGGACAAAATAAACAGCAATCCAACAGCCTAATGCACATAAGCAAATGCACATAAGCAACTATGCAGTATACCACAAGAAAGTTATGCATGTGGATCGAATTAACAATAAGCACTCATGCAACAGACAATAATTCAGTGCCATCAGTATCCATGTTCTCGCCTGTCAGACAGCAGCAGCATCTGGAAGCAAGGTTCAAAAACCCGGAACCGGAGGGAATCCCGGCCAACGGGCGGTACCAGTAACCGGCCGGTTACAGAAAACCCCGGAAAAAACATTCAAAATTCATGAATCAAATTTTGAATTTGAGTGATTTGAAAACCAGTAACCATTTCGGTAACTGGAAAAACCGCTAAAAAAACGAAAAAACCAAGTTGAGAGTACAATAATTGAAGCATATTTAGCTCATATAATAGGTAATCTAGCACCAAAAGGCCTAAAGTGCCCTAAGCCAACCTAGAAAATGCATTAGACCTAAATTGTTTAGTTGGATTAGTTTTCTAGGATAAGGATTAATTGTTTAGTATCTTATCTATTAAGTTTGGTAGGTTATTATCGGGATTGATTCTTTCTATAGTTGTTTTTAGGACAGTCCTCTATATAAGGAGGTCATCGTCATTATCAGCCAAGCAAGAAATAAAACAAGTTCCCTAGTCTATCTCTTTCGTGCCCCTGTGGTGTGGCTGCCGTCAAGGCGCTGTCACACCACTTGGGTCCAGGGACACCGATCAGGCCTAAGGGCCCTTACCCAAGCTCACACTAGATAGTAGTGCTACTGCTTGGTTTAAGTGGCTGAGAGTTTCCTTCTGCACATAATTGAAATGAAATATCTTGGCCCATTGATAAACGGCAACTGCACTCGGGTACGCAGCAGCGAGGCAGTAGCAAAAGCAAAACAGTCCAAATAGCACTAGTTGCAGTTAATGGTAAGTTTTAAAAAGAATTAGATTTAGAAAAGGTATATACACAAACTGCAAATTTGGACAAGCACGTATCAAAAGTAGAACTCTGGATTTGGGAAGTCCAATGCAACCTCTCATTATGTGAACTGATGGTGCAAGCACGTATCAACAAAAGAACTCTGGATGTGGGCAGGGGCAGACCCACCATGACTCATGGGTATTCACTGAATACCCAAAATGTTTGGTAAAAAATCAACTATATACAAGGTATAATACATATGTATACTAATAGTTGGGCCAAATTCGTCATGTTCATACCCAATCAACCTAAATTGGCGCCGGATCCTTTTGGCCCATTTCCCTCTCCCGAGCGCAAATTGGCGACACTAGCCCAGACCCACTGTTGTTATTCACACGACACACGGTAGAAACTCTAAGCCTCACTCAGCCTCTCCTCACTCAAGTCTCCTCTCTAGCTCTCTCTGTCTAGCAGCGCAGGAGGCTTCTGGTCTTTTGGGCTCTAGATTTCTGAAGGCAAGACTCAGGAGGCTGCGCAGGAGCGCTGGAGTGGCCGCCTCGCAAGTCGCAAGTCATCTCGCCGGCGCAGCTGCCCAGGTATGTCCTCCCCGACCCAGCGACCATGGCGGCATAGCCCCATATCCCCAATCCAACCTTTAGTAATTATGTGTCTAAATAAAGACGTAAGTTGTATTTTGCTTAAAGAAGTAAGGCATCTGTAATGATTCTAAAGTTTTTGTATAGTAGTTGATTATATTGTGATGACTGGTGTATCAATTATTTAGAAACTATGCAAATGTTGTCAAATCTTTCTTCTAGCTTGATGTGTTGGACACTTGGATGGTTTGATACCCTTTGGTGTCTGGCTGTCCGATCCATGTTTTGTTTAACAATTTAGGTAACACTACTTAAGTTACTTACCTAGAAACCGTTCAACAAAGTATGGTCATGATAAATGCACTTTTGAACTTCTGCTTGCTGAACACAAAAAACTGACAAAGAGAATTGTCTTTTCACTTGATTAAAGGATCTCGTTGGGATTGTAGAATTATTCAGATTTGAACTTTGACTCAGATTAGTAGTTCCAGGGAAACAGTTCATCTCTAATTACAGCCATCACGGTTAAAACAATTAGCCTTTGAGTACTATTCTTCACTCATTGCTGAAGTTGCTTCCTTTTGTGTGATTGTCTACATGACAGTTCAAATCATGTTCATATAGTAATTCTAAAGGTTTGGTTCCCTGGGTGAAATGAGCTACAATTCAATACATATTGCTTAGAATGTTACGCTGAGTAACCTATATTTTCTGTCAATTAGGGTGACTGCATCTGTTACCAGGAGCACACATGAAATAAAAAAGCAAGGCGGTGATTTTTGTGGAGGAACCAAGAAGGAGAAGATTTATCTACGGCTGAATCAATTCACTAAGCCGGTATCCATTTGGTGCCCTGTTGGCATGTTAAAAATTCCTTCCATTTCATAACATGATGCCTACTTCTGTCTTAGCTCTTGTTTAACAATATAGGACCCACACCAAAATCAAGGGTGTATTTAATAAGTTTCCCACTTCAATTTTTTCGAATACTCTATGGTAATAACCATGATTGTTACGGCGTCGCCTAGTCATCGCCAAGTCAACGACTTGGCATTCAATCGCCAAGAGCTCGACGCCGAGGTCTACCACCCAGCTTTAGGAGCTCGACGCCGAGGTCTCACACCGTTGCAGCCGCTGTACTCACGGGCCCGCGCCCCATCGCTTCTCCATCCGAAGCTGCCGCCAACTGGATCTAAAGCCGCACCGTCTCTTCCCGAGATGCACCAGTCGGATCTAGAGCCAGTCGCCTTGAATCTGGAGGTGTGCAGCAGCGGCACGCAGAGGGCGCGATGGCGACAGCAGTATGTCGTGCTGATGGCGGTGCAGCATGGCAGCAAGGTACATGGTGGACCAAGTCCGGCACGCAAAGGGCGCATGCAGTCCTCTCCAGCGGCCACCTCAGCCTATTGGTATCGCCTCCTCCTGCAGAGGCCAGAGGGGAGAAGGTGAGGGGAGGGGAGAAGGCAAGCAGCGGAGAGAGACGTGTGCGCGGTGAGAACGGAGAGAGAGAGGAGATAGGGGGAAAGGCAAATAGGCCGGTGGGCCGTCACATGCAAGGCAGGGACCAAATAGGAAAATAGACCAGAACAAAAAAAAAGGAAGAAAATAAAATAGAAATTGATACACCTCAAATATTAATGCTATTTGCTACTATGGATCTTATTATTTGGATAATTTGTGCTATTATATTGCATGATTATTTAATTTTCGATCACATAAGGTATACTTGTATTTATTACTATCGTCTGTCGCCATGGCGGGCGCCTAGTCGACTAGGTGTCCAGACACCCCAGTCTCGCCACGACTTGTCAGAGCATCATGACAACCTTGATAATAACCTTGTGGTCTAATATGATGAATGGGATTCTTTTCTTAAAGATGTCACTTCCTTTTGTGTGAAGCATAGCATCAAAGTTGCCCAAATGGATGGTTTCTATAAGCTGGTTGCACAATCTAAAAGGTTCTTCAAAAAAAAGTCAAGAATCTCTATTGCTTCTATGTTGAAATATTCTTAAGTGTTATTGACAAGCAGCTTTGAGAGCTTAATGATAACTTTGATGAAGTAAACACATGTTTGCTTCTTTGAATGACGTCATTCAATCCTACTGATTCATTCACCACTTGTGACAAGGACGACTTTGTTAGGTTTGTTCATTTTACCTAAAGGATTCTCGAGCACAGAATTGATGCATCCTCTATTTCAACTTGCACACTTCATTGCTGATATACGTAGAGAGGAAATGTTTAGAAAAGTGAACAACCTTTCTGAGTTTTCCATTATGCTTGTTCAACAAAGAAGAATCTCAATTATGCAATTGTTTACAAACTTTTCAAATTGGTATTAATTTTTCCTGTAGCAACTGCTAGTATTGAGGGTGTTTTCTTCAATAAATTATGTGAAAAATAAGCTAAAAAATAGAATGAGGGAGTAATACTTGAATTATTGCTTGGTTACATTTTTGAGCGAGAATTTTTTCTGCAAGTTAAGGATGATGACATTATATCTCGCTTCCAATGCATGAAGCATTGTCGTGTTAATTTTTAATTATTTTATAATTTCTTTATATTATTTGAGATGTTGTCTCTAATATGAACAATTGTACTTTAATTTCGCTACTATGAACCTTTATGCTTTCTATTGAATAATATTTTTGTAACTTCGAATACCCATCCTGAAATTCCTGGGTCTGCCACTGGATGTGGGAAGTCCAATGCAACCACTCATTATGTGAACTGATGGTGTGATGATTGATGAACTAGCAGATTACTGAAGGATCAGATAAGAAAGATATTGCCACATCACAAATAATATGGTAGAAAAAACAGTTATTTTTGCATGCATAATAAATGCCCAAAAGCTGAGCTGAGTTATCAACCAGCATTCTTCCCCTGAGTGGCAGTGTTAACCATGAGATGAAGATGAATTCACGAACAATTTAAGATTACAATGATCAAGTTAAAGCATCAACTTATCCTAAAATTAATAAAGCTGTGCGACACAATTTCAAGCATAACCATCCATTCCTACCATCAAAATACATGATCTAGAGGCAGCAAACAAACCTTTGCTGACACTGCGCCCAAGATTGTTACTCTGCTTCAATGGATCCACTATGTTGAGAAATTTTCGAGAGAATACTCGAGTATTTTTCTCAGAGTTCCTAGGGGGAACAGTAAACATTTGTGCACATTCTTTGAGAAACTCCTCCCGTTTAAGAAAACCATCATGAGAGTCTGGTGGGTCAGCTGTGCAAGAAAAGCTATGTGATGATCAATAATAACAGAAACTTTCAATCACAAAAAACCATATCAGACTGCATTCACTTACTAACTAGCTCAGGTAGGGAAGACAAGGAAACAGGGCCATATAAGCTTATACCCTTATTGTCCCAGTCAAATTTGCTATAATAGTCCAGAAACCTATAGAGGACCTGCAGAAGACCAGATAGTCATGTCACCCTAGGAATATGCCTATCCTAAAGCAGCTTAGATAAGAAGGTGACAAAACAATAACTTACAAATGCGGCACAAAAATTTAAGTCTGAACTTACAGCTAATGGACCATCCAAAGACTCGTGGAAGAGATGGAGAATATATAACACCAATGTCTCCAAGGCATAGGTAGAAATTAAACCATGGTGAGCACCAAGAATGCGGCTTTCATAATAACACCAGGCTTTTATCAGCATTATACTTCTCTTAAAAAGGTGGGCTTTTTCAAATCTTTGATCAACCTGCAAAACATAATGGCTATAAATATAATTGCCAATGAGTAGACTGACCATAAGGAGTCCAGTCCTACCTTCATAAAGAAGGGAAAGGGAATGGATTTTTATCACGTCAAATATCAGATAGATGACAGATCTGTGCTTTAAGGAAAAGAACCAAGCAGCTATATGTTTGTGGTGACTTTTGAAATATTACCTGCTCGAGAAAACAAAGCGTACAAAGTCCACCAATCTGATTAAATGAGATGTCTACAACAATATTTTGGACAAGGCATTTAACCAGCTTGACCTGCCATCAGAAAGACTTGTCATTTGAAATATCCTGATGATGAAATACTAACAATATGTGACAAAATGTTCACCGGTGCCCAAAATTTGCCCCTAACAATTCAGCACAAAAATGACTTTCCTCAAGAATCTATGCCGTATTGCTGCATCCACGCGCATAGCAAGAACCTACCAAAAAATGACAATAGAGCACAGTGGTGGACAGTACACTCGATCGCTATCAAGTATCAACAATTTCTTTTTATCGTTGGCAGTGACATATTGAGATATTCACATGTTTCATTGATGTCATATGCAAAGATGGATTATTCTATTGTCCTTCCCCCATTTATGGTAAGACAAGAATTCTATGAAATGTTTCGTCGACATTAGCAGAAAGAAATTAAAATATGAGTATAAACGAATCACAGGAATGCCATTGACCAATCTTATATAATGCACACAAAAAAGGAACATTCATAAGTAGATAGCAGCAACTTAAAAGTGTGTGAATGAGACAATTAGTAAATATATTAAAAAAAACAAAAACAAAGAGCAATGCAAGTGGCAAACCTCAGCATGGATATACTGGACATCCTTGACTTCAAATTCAGCATCTTTCCTCATCACTTCTGATTCTAAAACAGCTCGTACCTCATTTGCTAGGTTTTCATCAGAACTCATAGAGCCAAATGCAGTCAAGTCGATATCTCCATCAGGAAGATATGTTTTCAACGGAACAGATCCATATGGAAAGACCTATGTTTTACAAAAAAAAGAAGGAAAAGGTTGATTTTGTATTTCTATCACCAGCTGTAGCATGATTCAAAATAATGAAAAAAGAGAGATCAATCTCAGTAGAGGAATAAAAGCTCAAGCAATATTTTTCCCCATTTTTGTATACAAGTAACACAACAAAATTTGTGATTTCCATGTTGCCTCTGTAATACTGTGTTGGTACCTAGCATCATCAATGGACTCTTCATAGAACGACTGGCAGTGAACCTCTTACAGAATTTTTAATCAGTCAAGTTAAAAATTTACCGATCCATTTGAATGTATGCTTTTTTAAGACAGGTTAAATAGCTAGAACATTTTTTTCCCAGGACAAGTCATATTGTGGCCTAATTTCAGTTAGACTGAAAAGTACTCTTCACGTGTTTCACATTGATAAGAAATACAGAAATTTATTTCTTAATAACTGTGATATACTTTTGAGAGAGAGAGAGAGAGAGAGAACTTAACTGTGAAATACTGATATACATATGTTGCAGTAAAAAATGTCAATTTCCACCACACATGATTTATCAACACAGCATAAACATTGGTAGAATAGAGATAGATCACTCACATAACAAACATGCAAATATTCCTTAAATAAAAGTAGCTATACAGAGAAACCAGGATTTATAGTTTCTTGTGTGCACCAATATAGTAGTAGGGCAAGGGGCAAGGGCATTTATCCAAAAAGAACGTACAACATAAGCAAGATATGGAGGGCCACGTCACGAAAACGGTCAAAAATAGATCATCAAACCATATGACGTGGAATCTCAATTGCGCACCCGACAACGGGCATTAAAGCATTTCATGGCCAATAAACACTTGACAGCTCTAGCCCCCATCCACATAAGGTCAGGATTTCAAATATACCAACCTAAACATCAGTTTGGCGGCATCACTTGGGTTAGCAAAATCAACCTTCAGCTATTACAATACAGCTAAATGGAACCGCAAGCATGGTAACTATCAAATAAGCAGCAGCAATGCACCAAGCAGGTTATCCTGACTGCATTTCCATGACCTAAAGGACGAATAATTGTGAGACACCAATGAATCCTCCTAAAAACATCCCCAAGCATCTACATAGACATGATCCGAAGACTGTCATGCATGCCGCAATAGATACTCGTAACTCGTCTACACACCTACGCGCGGTGCCCATGTCCTTGATGCACAAAGAAAAGGTGGAGTTTTTAAGCTACGGAACACTGACTAAGGCAAGCGTGAGGCCCCAGTAAAGAATTGGAGCATGCAAAACGGAGTGAGTGGTACCTCGCAGCGGACGGTGCACCTGATGAGGCGCTGGACGTAGTCTACGACGGCCGCGCGGCGCGTCTCGGAGGTGGAGGTGGGCTGGATCCGGCCCACGACAGCGCGCGCGGCGGACTCGAAGGGCTCCCAGGCGTCCGCGGAGATGGAGGAGGGGTCCGGGTTGGGCGGAGAGGGGTCGGGGATGGGCACGATCGCCAGCGAGCATTCGTGGATGTCGACCATGGGCGCCGGAGTCCGATGCCCCCGCAGAAACGAGGGCCGCTTTCTCCCCTGGTCCAGAGGCGTGAAGCGACCGTCAAAGGAGGCGGGCAACTTGGGGCGATGGAGGAAACGGCGAGAGGGGACAACTCCCCAGGGGGGGGGCAGGCGCGATCGGGTCGGAGGGTGGCGGAGTCGCGATCTGGGCGCCGCCGGCGAGGGGAAGGGAGGGGATAGGGACAGCAGGATTAGCGCAAAGGAAAAAAAACGAATTTAATATGTGAAGAAAATGGGTCAGTTTTTTTTTTTTACCCTCACCCCTCGCGCGCGGTGGTCCTCCACCTCCTTTGCTCTTCTTTTGGCCTATTCTTTATAACTATAATTTATAATTTTAATTAAAAATTTTAAATTTTAACTATTTATGATAAAAATTATGGAGAAATATTCGTTTACGATTTTGGATGGTACAGATGTTGGATTTTAATGTATACTATAATTAATTTGTAAACTCTATCTTGAAAAATATTCCGTTTAAAAGTTAGGTACTATAGTAAAAATCAAAAACCGATTTTAAAATCCAAAAAGAACAAGCCCCTTGTCTCGTCATGTCTCTTCTCTTGTGCAGCCAGTTGTGCGCACGATGATGATGAAGTCCTCACTTTCTTATACCTACCACACTTTCTACTATTGTCTGCCTACCTTTTTGACAACGTTGTTAGACTTGTCGTCTACTTCGGCTTGAACCATCCATGGACTTTGATGGACAACCGAGGGTGTTGCTTTGACATATATAGTCCTGTAGATTTGTGGAGGAAGGCTTTTAAAGTCTTTATGAACTGTATGAGATTCAACTTGGAAGGCGGTGCTAGAAATATAAATGGTAAATCTTCTCATAGTCATAACCTAGCTAGACAATACTGTAACATCGTATTTTTAATGCATATAATAGATAATAATCTATTTTCTTTAAATGCCTATCAAAATCGAAAGTTATACACAACTTCGTCACTATCACAGTAGTCGTCAATTATTAGTCGTTGTCTACTCAGACTCATCAAACAGAACTCTAGATTATCTAGGTGGTTATCAGACTAGCAGTGGACAAGTAGGGTGAAGGGCGGAGTAGGCTGCTAGCTAATCTTGGTACATGGGTGATAGGCTGTGGATGTGGCAAGCGGTTTCGCTGCGTGCCGAGCCTAAATGGTGATGATTGTGTCTCTGGCTCATGGTACCAGGGCTCCAATATAACAAAGATGTAGTTTTGTAAGATTTTTCGCTCTTACATATGCAATTCACCGAAATTCAAACACAAATGTGTAGTTTTTCAATAATTTTATTGTTAACGTTGTAGTTTTGCAAAATTTACTCTAAATTTAATCTTTTTACCCTCAGAATAGACATTAGAAGCTACAAGTCAATTGTTGACATTTTCTCAATTCACGAATACTCATCCATGGCAAGTTCGTGCATCTCAATTCACGAAGACATACCAGTAATATGTGCAAAACACGCTCGCGTTCGTGCATGGCAAGTTCGGGCGTCTTGGCGACGCGCGAAGGTTGTTCGATGAAATGCCGGAAAGGAATGTCGTCTCTTGGAATGCACTAGTGAGGGCTCACAGTGCGGCTGGGCTGGGGACTTGCAGGGTCCAGAGCGAGTGTCTCAGGCAACGCCAGAGAGGAACTTGTCGTGGTGGAACACTGAGATCATGCAAAATGTGAGGCTTGGGGATATGGATGAGGCAGTGAGGATTTTCAGGGGGATGTCGTGTCATGGAACCCTTTGATTGGTGGCTACACGAAGCTTAGGAGGTATACCCAAGCATTGTAGATTTCCCAAAAGATGCAGGAGAATGCATGGCATCGAACCAACAGAGCTAACGCTTGTGTCGGTTCTCGGGGCTTGTGCAGAGATTGGCGGGCTGGAGCTGGGGAAGGTATCCACAGTTACCTTGAGAGCAAGGACATTGCAGCTGATGGATATGTTGGCAATGCGCTTGAGAGCAAGGACATTTCTCCCAGCTTACTGTAAGGCCATTACCGCTTCCAAATTCCATTTCTCCAAAGTGCACACCGAAGAGCATCGCCAAGCAGAATGACAGGGAGCCATTTCGGCACCATTAACTTTTGTTTGCTGACTTTGCTATCTCTCATGAGTGATAGCACATAAAAAAATCACCAACAGCTCTGCTTGAATGGCTCTGTTGATTGGTGATGGACGGAGGTTTCTATTTCCAAAGGTTTCTCTGAAGTCAAAAGAAACCTTACCAAAACTTCCTTGATTTTACAGGCATCATTATGTTATAGGACCAAATGTGATAATTGATAAACTTTTGGTCATCAACAACTCTGGATCCAACCGACTGTCCACAATTTATCTACTCCAGCTTTAACTGTCAAGTCTATTCCTTTTTCTGGAAGACAATGGTATTCCTTTTGCTATATATTTTGAGTAAGAGAATCTATTATATAATAAAAGCTCATGATACGTGGTTAACAATTATAAGAAAAAAGTTAGAAATTCAAAGAAAAAAATAGAAACATTCAACTTTTAATTTGATGAACCCTGAACCCTAATTATGTTTAACAAACCATAACTGATAGATGATAACTGAAAAAAGTGGAACATACTAGAAATTCTAAAAATAAATATCTAGCTCTTAATTTGGTGGACCTTTATTATGGTTAGCAAGGATCACAATTAGCAAGAATGTGACCAATGTTAGAGATAGAATTGAACTGGAATAAGAACCAATCAATGTTAGAGATAGATGTAACAGCTCTATTTTTTAGAACAGGGTCATCGTACGTCCCACAACAGTCCAGGAGTTTAATTATGGATAGAAGGAGTATCATGTCTGCTCACGAATATTTAAAAAGGGTTAACCTGATTAAAATATGACCTAACAATCAATTTTAGAAATTTAACAAGTGTTCAAACCCAAAACTTAACTTACATTCAGAAGAACCGAAGAAAATCACCACAAGAATGCTTGAGTGTGGTTGTAACCCTAACTCGTAAGCTTGAAGCACTCTTTATTCTTCTGGCATCTGTTCTGATGAAAATAAGCAAGTTTGAGTACAATAGATCTTAGCAAATCTCTATAGCAGAATGCATTTATAGGGCTATTATCTATATACAAGGTTTAACCAATGGATGGCATTATGCCTCTTTTTGCGTGAAGCTAATTTGTCAATATTATATCATAGTTAGTTTCCAAATCTGCCAAATATATGACTTAGCCATTTTTAACTAAAAATCCAAATGTCCAAAATCAGTTGAATTTGTAGGAGCAACTCTCCTCACAATTACTTATCATGTCCAGTCCATGGACCTCAGTTTATGTCCTTTACTATACCACCATTGACCAGTAACCATTTTATGAAAACTGCACACTGTGGCATTCCCATACTTTGCCTATAACTAGGGGCACGACTATTCAAATTTATTATAACACTCTACAGAGATGTACAATTTACCCACAAGATATAATTATCTCATAATATCAACCATTACACGCTTTCGTAGGCGTGTGACTGAGTAATCATAACAATGTCTTTACAACGCTTTTTCTGATGTTTTGCTTTGGAGGAATGAACCCTCAGCGCTAAGGGCCTCCATTGTTAACTACTTGTCGAGTGCACTCTTAGGGCAGGGACCTTTCAAATTCCTCTCGGGCAGTGACCGTGACCCCTATAGGTTCACTCCCATCAAATCTTATCCATGCAATGACATCGCAGGTCATACCCAACTGACGCAGGAGTCCACACCAAAACCAAGGAAATTAGTTAGCTACGTCTGTCCTATACCAGACTTATGGTTGCATAATTGGATGTAGAGATGAGCGCATACGGATTCGGTCCTAAATCAATTCAGGTGAGACAAACCAATAATCCAGACCTCGGGCAATTCCTGCACTAGTCTCAAACCAACCACTCACCTGAGTCTGCACCATTTTATAAAGCATTCCCTGTTTTCAGTAGTAACTCACATTACGAATGCTAGCGTAGGAAAATGAAAATAAATAAGTTCCTACTTTACAGAATACAAGTTGGGAACAAAATGCAATAAAATAACCAAAAAGATATAATTAAAATGGGTTTGGTTGAATAGGGTTTAAGTGATACTGATTTGGCTTAGCAGAGTTGGAAATGGTTAGATGGACTCGAGATGATCGAAATGGTTATATATGTGTTAACGGCTTTCTGTGAATAGTAATGGGTCTGAACAGGGTTCAGTTCAAAATAGTATCTGAGCTGGTTAGGGTTTTATCATAGTCTGGGATGGTGAAACAGAGGTGGAAATGGTTTCGACGGGCTCAAAATGGTCGAAATAATTATATATATATAGGACGAGTGTTTCATGCACCATGGTGCCTAGGCACCAATATCAATACCCGTTGATTTACTTCGAGATTCGCAACGTTTGATGTGGGTATCTTCATATACCCATAAAAAAGTATATTTGAGATGTCAAACTCCGAAAAAATTTAAATTCAACTTCAGTTTAATTAGTTTGAACTATTTTTATGGTATATACTCATCAGAGTTGCATTGAACTCAAAAGTAGTTCAAACTAATTTGAACTGAGTTCAAAACTTACTTACCATAAATATATCAAGGGTATAAAACATTTTCATACCCAAACTCAAAAAATTATCAATCATACACGTAATATAGAATGTTTGGTGCCTAGGCACCATGGTGCCTTATGTAATTTTCCTATATATATATATATATATATATATATATATATATATATATATATATATATATATATATATATGTTGGATTTTAGGTGAACATCAACGGGTTTTACTATTCATTACGGGTCGATTGTAGCAGTAATGGGTTTCGAGTTGAGTAGTCTACAGGACTTGGGCTCGGCCTAGCTGGCTTTGGAGTGTTGGGCTTCTATTGTGCAGCCCAGCCTACTATGAATAGTGTCTTCTTCAACCACTCGATCGATGTACTGCAACGGCTGAACAGAGAGATGGCGTTGGAGGCAAATTCTACACTAGTGGTGGTCTCCGATGGAAACTGAAGGCATGGATAGGGTCTACGTGAGCTAGGGAACCCATTTTCAGGCTTTGTAGTGATTGAAAATCACGGGAGATGGCCAATAGCGAGGTAGCCCTCAAGACGACCGACCATGGCACAAAAGTGAATTGGTGGCTAATTGGCGAAGGCAAGGGGTCGGTGGGCATCTCGAGCTCAAGGGAAAGGTCATGACACCAGCGGCTCAGGCTCTGGAGTTTTAATGTGTGCTGTCCATGGCAAGAAGGCATGGCTAGGTGGAGGAGCTAGTCGTCGATGAGCTATGGGGTTAGGTAAGCTATGATGATGCTTTGGTAGGGTTTGCAGGGGGCTCAAGGAAGCTAAAGGCAAACACAAGTGAAGATTTGTAAAGGAAATAACATGAATTATAAAATGGGCTTACCAATGGGGCTTTTGTGGCGACAGTTGAATTTTCACTGTAATTGGCTGAAATTACATTATAGTTGATGGTGACTTATTTGGCATAATTAAATTTTAAAAAAATTTAAAATAGAAAAAGGGTTAGCCCAACACGTATAATGCAAATGAATACGGAAAAAAAGAATCAGCAAAAAAACTCAAAAAACTCCAGAAAATCAAAAAAGACGAAATTTAAAAATAATGAAAAATAAATTAAAAGTTAGAAGTCTAAAGTCGAATAAGGGCGTCTCCAACAGCTGGCTATTTAGTTAGCTAGATCTGATGTGGCAAGGAAAAAGTAGGGGAGAGAGTAGTCACTAGCGACGAGCAAATAGCTGATCTATTTCACGTAGTCCAAGAACATGAGAGAGGAGCATGTGGGTCCAACAGTATAAAATAGTCTTTGCTTTTGTCTCTCACCTCCATGTCAGCTGACTATATAGCTAGTACTAGCTATTACCATTGCGGATGCCCTAAGCGGAGCCTAAAGATGGGTCATTGGCCCGGTCAGAAAGGTGGGTCCCTTCTCTGCCAAGTGGACTCACCGGACTGAGCACTCCAGATCAGAAGGGAAGCATGGCCGCTTGACCTGGAACTGCGAGCTCTGGTCTGGTCGTCCCCTACCCTGCTCGGCTACTCCGTCCTTGGATCTTTCCAACTCCACCACAATTTCTTGCAGGAATTATCACTAATAAAGAAAGATCGTCTTTCCCCTCCTTGGACTTGTTGGTTCCACAGGAGACTTTACCGGGTCAGGTTTGACGTGCGGTATGAAAGACTTTGCAAGAATCTCCTCTTTTTATCTTTGTTCTTGATTTGAGGTGTGTTGGGGAAGATGCTGTAAGAATTGCTGGGGATTTCTCTTCTTCCTCTGATTGTTTCTTGATTTGAGGTGTTTAGGCAAGGATTTGCGAGAGGTTGTGAAGAAGAAAAATCTCAAGTTGGGGATCTTTTCACAGGTCTTCATCTACCATTTGTTGATGTTTTTGGAGTTCTCGTGGAACTGAGGCTTATAAAACAAGTTTTCTCTAAGCGTTGTCCCGAGAAACTCGAATTTTGGGAGCAGTTTTGAATAAACAAGGGATTTTGAGAGGCAATTCCCCCCTATCCAGACCTTGGCTTGGCTTGGGAGAGGCGGAAAAATCTCACCTTCGAAGGGTCTTCTGTGTGAGAACAAGCAGAAATATATCCTCTTTGTTGCTCTCCTCGATGTACTTGGAAGATACAAAAATTCAGAGTAATTGGTGCTAGATCGAGAGTGTTTACGAGAGTATAAATGAGAAAATCACCTCTTAAGGACGTCTGAGAATTTATTTGGGCCTCGGAGGAATTCTTGAAAGCTGAGACTTGACATATCTTGGAATCTGGGCGCCTTTGTTTTGGTTAATTCCTATCTGAAATGGAAGAGAATGCTGCACTGCACATAATCCAAAATTCTATCGAGGCACTGGGGAGAGGGTTCGATGTGAATTATGACACGAGGCTGCTCTACTGCAAGGGGGTCGCTGGGTCTCGTCTCACCGAGGTGGATGAGCACACCTTCAGGGATTTGGTCATATCTGATGGGTTAACTGTCCCTAGTGTATCAAAGGATTTTCATTGCTCGAGTGCGAATGAGATTGATGGGCGGGAAACCATCGGTCCATTCAGCTTCGATAAGGTGCCCATAACTTTCGTGTTTCTCTGCAGTTCTGTTTGGATTTGTTAATCCTAGTTACATAATCACCGCGATTTCATATTAATGGAAATCAAGTGCATGGTATTTCTAAGCTGTGATTATTATCTTGGAAGGCTTATGATAACTGGATGCATTGTCAAGCACATGTTATGAACAAGCATCACAATGAGAGTGCTGTAGGTGACAAGTCTACCTGGAACTTGGAATAGCTAGTTATTGACTCTCCATGGTCTCAACACTAGGACCATAGTGCTTTTTATTGTTTGTCTAGTTAAACTGTAAATACACAAGCGTTCAAGACAAGCCTGTAGTACTAGTAAAAGTGCAGGCATTCAAATAGACAACTCTTTGTTGTTTTCCATGATCTCTTCTTATTGCCAGTAAAAGATTGTTAGTTTAGATTGATCATTAAAATTTCCTAATCAATTGTTCAGCCTAGTATCAGTGGTTCAGTACACATCTTTCTTCTTGTGATTTTTAGTTTTTATGGTTTCCTTCATCATATAGTCTCAGAGGCACTAAAACATTTTCAATTTTTTATTAATCATGAATTTACCAAATCATTTTGAAGTCTAACATTAACTGGCTATTTGAGCTTAATAGCTTATATGTATATTTATCTCCCTTCTTGTAGTACTATGTTCTCATGTGTTTTATTTTCTTTTCCTGTTTGTGAGGCAATGTAGATGGCTGGGCATTTCAACAGAAAAGCTCAGCTTGCAGGGACTGTACCTATTGGAAGCTTTACTTCTGCATATGGCTTCACTGGATCCAAGAAATCCAATGCCATGGCTACCAAAAGTCTTGGGATGGACGGCAAGACTATTCCTTTATATAAGGTGCAACTTGTACACCAGCCTATATCACTGATCGAAGAAGTTAAGCATGCAGTGCCACGTTCATGGGAGCCATCATCTCTAGCAAGGTAAACAAACATGTGCTAGCTAAAACAGGTGGCTCTAAAAACAGGAAGGCCTTTTATATTTTTCAGTTTTTAACAGGTTCATTGAGAATTATGGAACTCATATCATAACATCCATTACTATTGGTGGAAAGGATGTAATTTACGTCAAGCAGCATAGTTCATCATCGCTTTCTGCAGTGGAAATTGAAAATTATATACGTGATCTTGGAGATCAGAGGTTCTCTGGAAATGAAACCCATACAGGCTCAGGCCCTATAAGATTGAAGAATAAGGTTTGGTTTTCTTCAGCTAGACTCATCAATATTATAATTTAACCAATCTTATTGTACTTCAATGATGATTTTGGGTCAGGAGACAGAAACTTTTGGGTTCAACAGCCAAGGAGTATATCCGCAACCTCCAAATACACCATATCTTGCTGCAAAAGAGGCAAGGACATGCTACTATAGTTTTATCTTGCCGTGCTGCATTCTGAACTAAGTATGAAGGGGATGCTTAATTGATGTGTGAGTTTAAATTACCGCTTATCCCCACCTCCCTCTGGGTATATTGTGGCCACTAGGGTTCATTTATGTTCCATCCGATTCCACGAAACCAATCATAGGAGTTATGCATATCCTTCCTGTAGTTACCATGACCTTTTTTTTGCCATCAGTTCACTATAAATTATGGCATATCTGCATACGGGTTTATTGTACCAAGTCCCTTGTGTACCACTGTAAACCTAGTCATCACCAACATGCTTTTAGCCAGTTACGAAATTGCCTTTTCTAGCTAGCTAACTGTAAAAGATTGCATGTAGATTTATTGTTGAGGCCCCCCCTTCATAGAACCTACTGGATGAACTTTAGAAATGCTGTATTATTCTATGAAGCTTATGCTGTTACCTGAATTGCTGGTTCCCCTTGGCACGAAACTGTGTGCATTCACCTATTTAAGCTGTTGTTTCTTACTCCCTCCATTTCACTATATTTGTCTATAGCCTCAGGAGTATCTGTTTCAATATATTTGTCCATTGAGGAAATCTAGAGTGTAGTTTTTGCAATTTTTTCATTCTCTACCCCTACTTAAATATTTTGGAAGAGGTTAAGTGGTTGCAGTATATCATTTAATAGGGGTATGTATGGTCATTTCTCATTAATTTTTTCTTAAATTAAATTCTTCTTTGGTCTGTACGCATGGTGGGCTATGGGCAAATATTGTGAAACGGAGGGAGTATTACATTGGTGAACAAACCAATCAACCTTGGTGATCATTACTTTTCATCTGTCATTGTTGTATTAGTTAATGTACTACATACCCCAGTGTGAAGTTTTGAAACTTTGATCCTTCCAATGGGTTATCTTGCAGGATGTCACTGTGATATTCATAAGGAGAGGAGGAGATGATCTTGTTCAAAGTCACACTGAGTGGACAAGAACTATTAACTCAGCGCCTGATGTTATACATATGTCTTTTTTTCCTATAACAACTCTATTGGAGGCAGCCATCCCTGGAAAAGACCATCTCATCCAGGCGATTGACCTTTATCTAGAATGTAAACATTGTCTTCGTACATATTTATTTTGGAGTGACTATCTTCACAAATTGTTGTTTAGAAGTTCTGCTTGCATGCACAACTTTTTCCTACAAGTTGTATGTTGATGAGAGAATTATTTTTCAAGAACAATTAAAAATTAACAAAAAATGTGGCCCAACAATTCCAAATTTGGACTGGTCTATCAGTATGTTGCTCCAGCCTCCAAGAGTATGCTACTCTAGTTGCTGAAACAGCTAGGTCATAATTGCAAAATTGGGGTTCTTTGACCTACATTCTTTTTAGATTGAATTGCTCTCTAGAAACAATCACTGTATGAATTTATCTTTAACCATTTCTCTTTCTTTTCCTTAGATAAACCTCCGATTGAGGAGCTGAGGTACTTCCTAGAGTTCCAGCTTCCCAGGGTCTGGGCGCCAGTTCGTGATGAGCACCCTGGTCATCAAAGGAAAGAGCCTGTGTGTCCATCCTTGCAGTTCAGCTTGATGGGGAAAAAGCTGTATGTCAGCCAAGAACAGGTATTTAGATGTAGGGGTGATGTTCTGTTGACTTCAACGGAAGCTTATTGATGCATGCATTTCATTGTGATCTTTGATGAATTCGCAGTCAGTTAAATATCAAATTGAAAAAGGCAGTATAGTCAGAATACCAGATGAATGAAAGCCTCAACTCAGTAATGAAATGAATACAATATCTATAGGTTTTACAATTCGAGCTGGAAAGCATATGGTATTGCTATACTGTTAGTGAAAATCACTAGAAAAACCGTATACACTGTTATCTAAAAAAGGCTTTGAACTATTCTATGCATATTATAACTGGCAAGTAGTAACCTTCCGTAAGCTGTTTTTTTAATTATTTCTATGGTTGTCATAACACTTGTCTGCAATCAGCAAGAGAAGTTAAATGACCTTAAAAGTCCTGTCCATTTGTGTTATGGCCTCTTATTGGGGCAAGCATTATACTAGGAGGTCTCGGCAGTCTTGGCGAGTTTAGACTTAAGGAGATGCCGGCAACACGTGACAAGCTATAGGCGGTTGGTCCGGACCAGGCGATCGAGACAGAATTCAAAGTGGATCGGACCGGATTCAGTGATCGATCGGAGAATTGAGGCAGTCGGCCGGGATTCAGGCGCGGGTGGACAGACCGGGATTTCGGAAGGATTGCTAGTATTAGGAAAGTGTTTGTGTTAGCCAGCTGCATAGGTGTAACAGCCCATGTGCTCTCTATCCCTTTCAGTTAGGGTTGTCAGGTGGTTGTTAGGGTGGTCAGGTGGTTTGTTAGGGCTCCAGGGTGGTCATCTTCTGTTAGACCTAACCCTAACCCTTGTAGTATATATCCTGTATCACTGCCCCTGTTTGGGTTCAAGGCGCAATGCAACATCAACCACCAACTCTACTTGCCTTCATGGTATCAGAGCGTCAGGCTCTTCTTCCGCTGCCTTTGCTCCCTCGCGCGGCCCTGGCGGCTGCGCGTCCTGCCTAGGTTTTCTCGCCTGAGCTTTCTTCTCGCGCGCCTCGTGGTCGCGCCATCTCACTCGCCGCCATGCTCGCTCCTTCCTTCCGCTCCTTTGCGGTGATCTCGCCGCCGCCAGCAGCCGCGCCCTCGAATCGAGCGCCAGCGAGCGTCGCCGCCGCCGCAGCGGCGCTCGCCGACGCCGCTCTTGAGCGCCAGAGGCCGAGCAGAGGCCACGGCCGCCGCCAGAGCGCGACGCCGCGCCGCCATGCGAATGGCGAAGCGGCCGAGGCCGCTGTCGAAACAGAGGACGACGTCGTTTCCTCCGCCGGCGCCGCTGGCTCTGCCCAGCCGCTCCGCGAAGCCCTCCTGGCGCACGAGGCCGCCGCCATCATCAACCTACACGCCCAGGCCGTTGCCGTCCAAAACATCCGCACTCTCGTCCCCGCCGTCCTCGACATGGAAAGCAACAACTACACCCGCTGGCGCCACCAGATGCTCCTGGTTCTTGG
Organism: Dendrocalamus sinicus; assembly: GCA_036346575.1. NCBI lineage: Eukaryota > Viridiplantae > Streptophyta > Magnoliopsida > Poales > Poaceae > Dendrocalamus > Dendrocalamus sinicus. The sequence continues at coordinate 27,467,576 of CM070674.1, read as the reverse complement.
GAAGTTCTCCCTCCGTCGCCATGTCCTCGCCGACACAGCCGACCACACCTACCCCGACTGGGAGCGTATGGACTGCGTCGTCATGACGTGGCTCCTCGGCACCATCTCTCCCGACCTCGAGGAGATTGTTCGGGACGACCACGCCACTGCCACTGCCCGCTCCGTCTGGCTCGCACTGGAGCATCAGTTCCTCGGCAACCGCGAGCAGCGCGCGCTCTACCTCGACGCCGCCTTCCGCAACTTCATCCAGGGCGATCTCTCCGTCACCGACTACTGCCGCAAGCTCAAGTCCATGGCCGATGCCCTAGGCGACCTGGGTGAGGCTGTCACTGATCGCACACTCGTCCTCAACCTCATCCGCGGCCTCAACGAGCGCTTCGCCTCCATCGGCATGCATCTCCAGCGCGGGCGCCCGTTCCCCACCTTCCTGGAGGCACGCACCGACCTCCTGCTGGAAGAACTCAACATGGCTCATCGTTCGGTTCCTTCACCGACCGCCCTCGTCGCCTCTGGAGGAACTGGCTCTGCTGCCAAGCCGGCCGCACCTCCACAGCAGCACTTCAGCGGCTCCAGAAGCTTTGGCAAAAGTGACAAGCGGGGCGCGCAGCGCGCAGCGGCAAAGGACAACGGCCGGTCCAACCCGTCGGCCTCGGCTCGGCGCGACACCGCACCAACTCCGCCGGGCGGTCCGTGGCCCAGCTTCTACAAACCCTGGTCCGGTTCCATCAGCATGTGGCCGGGTAATCGCCCTCCCTTGGCTCCGCTGCCGGCTGCTCGTTCTCAGCTGCCACCCCCTACACCTACGCCGCAGACCTTCCGTTGCGGTGCCGAGCGATGGATCGCCTCCTCGCACCTACGCCGCAGACTTTCGTCGCCGGCGCCGAAGCGATGGGCGCCGCCCTCCCGCCTCTCGCTACCGCGGCGGCAGCATGCCATCCTGGGACGCGCAGAGTCTGGCTTCCTCCTTCAACACCATGTCGCTGACTCCGCCTCCGCAACACGACTGGATCTTCGACACCGGCGCCACCTCGCATATGACTTCTGACGCCGGTACTCTCTCCCACACCTCTTCCCAGCAATACCCTATTCCTTCTTCTATCATTGTCGGTAACGGTGCTCGCCTTCCCGTCACCTCCACTGGCACAGCTCGTCTCCCCGGCCCTTTATGTCTTAACAATGTCCTTGTTTCTCCGGGTCTTATTAAGAATCTCATTTCTGTGCGTCAGTTCACTTCCGACAATAATTGTTCTGTTGAATTTGACCCCGCTGGTTGTTCTGTGAAGGATCTGCTTTCCAGGAGAGTGATCACCAGGTGCAATAGTTCCGGGCCGTTGTACCCTCTTCGCCCCTCTGGCGCGTCATCTCCTCCTGCTGCACATCTCGTCACCACCACCGCGTCCACTCTATGGCATCGTCGTCTCGGTCATCCTGGCTTTGAGACTTTATCCAAACTCATGACTTGTAATAAAGAAATTAGCAACTCTATTTGTCATGCATGTCAGCTCGGGCGTCATGTTCGTCTTCCTTTTCCCGTGTCAGCATCTCGTGCCTCCCACATTTTTGAACTCATACACTGTGACTTATGGACCTCACCAATTCCTAGTGTCTCGGGTTTCAAATATTACTTGGTTATTCTCGATGATTGCTCTCACTTTATGTGGACATTTCCTTTACGCCTCAAGTCTGATACCTTCTCCACTCTATCTAATTTCTTTGCTCATGTTTCCACCCAGTTTGGCCGCACCATCAAGTCTGTCCAATGCGACAATGGGCGCGAGTTTGACAACTCCAGCACCCGCACCTTCTTCCTCACCCACGGCACTCACCTCCGAATGTCGTGCCCTTACACCTCTGCTCAAAATGGAAAGGCCGAACGTGCCATCCGCTCTCTCAACAATATGGTTCGGTCTCTCCTCTTCCAAGCTTGTCTCCCACCTCGCTATTGGGTCGAGGCTCTTAACACCGCCACCGTTCTAATCAACATCCTACCAACCAAAACGCTGCGCTTCCATACGCCCCATGAAGCCTTGTTAGGCTCTCCACCTGCGTATGACCATCTGCCCGTCTTGGTGTCGATGTTACCCCAACTTGTCCGCCATCGCGCCACAAACTCGCTCCGCGCTCCACTTCGTGTGTCTTCCTCGGCTACTCTGCTCATCATAAAGGATACCGCTGTTTAGACATCACCTCCAACAAGATCATCATCTCCCGCCATGTGATCTTTGACGAGTCCTCCTTTCCTTTTGCCGAGCAGCCTGACATCCCATCCACTGCGGACTTTGAGTTTTTGGACACCTTCATTAATCCCGTTCCGGCGCCTATAGGCCCGACTTGGTCTCCTTTGCCTGCAGGGTCATCATCGCCGGCTCCTCCGCCTCCTGCCACGGATGCGGCAATATGCCCCGCTGCACCCCCGCTGGCCACTCCCACGACGTCACGGCGCCGATCGCGCGCCAGCCACGTCGCGGCGCCGGCGTCCCCGCGCGGCCGTGTGTAGCTACTCGGCATCCCTGCGCCTCGTCGCCGCCAGTGTATGGCCGGCGCTCTCGCCCGGCGCCTCCTCCGGCTACGGCTTCTTCGGCGTCGCCTACACCTCCCCGCGCGGCTGCCCAGCTCCAGCTGCCGGCTCGCGTCATCACCCAGGTGTATGGCCGGCGCCCTCGCCCCCCGGCGCTTCCAGCTGCGTCTCCGACGCCTCCAGCAGCTCCTGCGCCCCTTCCACCGGGCGCGGTTGCCATTCCCCCCGTGGTCAATCAACACTCCATGACCACCAGGGCGAAACACGGCTTCCGGCAACCTGCTGTGTTCCACACCGCGCTACTGTCCCCTCTTCCGAAGACATACCGGGCCGCTCTGACCGACCCGAACTGGCACGCTGCCATGCTGGATGAGCATGCTGCCCTTCTCCAGAACACCACTTGGGATCTTGTTCCGCGCCCTCCTGGCGCGAATGTGGTAACTGGCAAGTGGATCTTCAAGCATAAGTTCCAAGCTGATGGTTCACTGGAGCGCTACAAAGCTCGCTGGGTCCTCCGCGGCTTCACACAGCGCCCCGGCGTTGATTTCTTAGAAACCTTCAGCCCTGTCGTCAAACCAGCTACAGTGAGGACTGTTCTTTCACTAGCCATCTCCCGCAACTGGCCTATTCGACAGCTTGATGTGAAGAATGCCTTCCTCCATGGCACCCTTGATGAGACAGTTTACTGCGTTCAGCCCTCCGGATTCGAGGATTCCGCTCATCCGGATTATGTCTGCCGTCTGAACCGTTCACTCTATGGTCTCAAGCAGGCACCTCGAGCGTGGTACAGCCGTTTTGCAGCTCACTTAATATCTCTCGGATTCGTGGAAGCCAAGTCTGACACCTCGCTCTTCGTGTTTCACCGTGGTGCTGAGATCATTTACCTGCTTCTCTATGTGGATGACATCGTCCTCACCGCTTCGTCCACCACACTCCTTCATCGCACCATCAATGCCCTGCAGCAGGAGTTTTCGATGAATCGATGAAGGACTTAGGTGATCTCCATCATTTCCTCGGGATGCAGGCTCAGCGGCGGTCTGATGGCCTGTTCCTCTCACAGCGCCAGTATATGCAGGAGATTCTAGACCGCGCAGGCATGGCTGAGTGCAAGCCCTGCTCCACCCCGGTGGACACTTGTTCCAAGGTCTCAGCGCAGGATGGTACCCCCGTCAGCGACGCCACAGATTTCCGGAGTTTGGCTGGTGCTCTTCAGTATCTCACCTTCACACGTCCGGACATCTCCTACGCCGTCCAGCAGGTCTGCCTTCACATGCACGATCCTCGGGAGCCTCATCTTGCCGCCTTGAAGCGTATCCTGCGGTATCTTCATGGCACTCTTCACCTTGGCTGCTCTTCGACCTTGACGCTTGGACTGGTTGCCTACTCGACGGCGGGCGGCGGCTGCCGGACACTCGCAAGTCCACCTCAGGCTATGCGGTGTTCCTCGGGAACAGCCTTGTCTCCTGGTCCTCCAAACGCCAGAGCACCGTCTCCCGATCCAGCGCCGAAGCCGAGTACCGCGGTGTGGCTAATGCCGTGGCTGAGGCATCATGGCTGCGCCAACTCTTATGCGAGCTCCACTCCCCACCCAGCAAGGCTACCTTGGTGTACTGCGACAACATCAGCGCCGTCTACATGTCCTCCAACCCGGTTCAGCACCAACGCACCAAACATATTGAGATTGATCTCCATTTTGTTCGGGAGCGTGTTGCCATCGGTGCTGTCCGCGTCCTTCATGTGCCGACGTCTTCCCAGTATGCCGACATCTTCACCAAGGGACTGCCTTCGACGATCTTCCAGGAATTTCGGTCCAGTCTGAACGTCTGCGGCGACGCTCAGACTGCGGGGGGGTGTTAGCTAGCGGCATAGGTGTAATAGCCCATGTGCTCTCTATCCCTTTCAGTTAGGGTTGTCAGGTGGTTGTTAGGGTGGTCAGGTGGTTTGTTAGGGCTCCAGGGTGGTCATCTTCTGTTAGACCTAACCCTAACCCTTGTAATATATATCCTGTATCACTGCCCCTGTTTGGGTTCAAGGCGCAATGCAACATCAACCACCAACTCTACTTGCCTTCAGTTTGGTATTAGGAAAGAGTCCGGATCGGCTTAACCAAAACCGGTTATATATGCTAAGAACAGGAGTCGGATTATATCACGATTTAGAAGGGGATTCCGTGTCTGCTTATCAGACTGGGCTACGTATGATACTAGGAGTCTTGTAACCGGTTATATATATAGACCGGAGGCTGTAACTTGGGGCAGGCAATAAGAAAACAATCTTTTCCACCTAAGTTCTGGGAGGCGACCTGGCAGGGAAAATCCCAGGCGGAAGCCTGCTTCCCGTTATCTTGTGCGATCGAATCCAGTTTCCCAACACCATCTACTTCCGCCCCTCGCAACTCTCTGAAAACTCTGCAAAAGCCGGTTCATATCAATTTGTGTCTGCAAACTTGCAATCTGCATTGCTTTGGTGTAGACTTGACTTGTCCTAGAACAACTCTACTTTGTAGTCATATCTATCGTACTAAACCAAGAGAAGAATACTGTGTTTCCGATCACAAGTTAGCTATCTTTTTCTTACTGCCAAGTCAGGTTTGTGGCCAGTACAACCTTAAGTCTGGAATTTGTCCACTAGAAAAGTGCAGTGTCGTAAAGCTTAGATTCCAGGGACTGATGGTTACTAGTCCCTGGCTAACTCTGCTGTAACCAGATCTCTCTGTAAACCATCTAGTTAACGAACAACACATAAAAGTAAGTGATATATTCATGTTGTTTTATGAATGGATTATAATGACATGCTAACCAAGTTTACACTTGGCACTTCGTTTAGCAATATTATTAAGACACATAGAATAGATGAAGAAGTTTTAAAACAGCAGGTTTCTAGAGAAAACCCACTGACATGCCCCCAAGTTTTGGTCAAGTCTAGAACGACCTCCGTCAAATGTGAAGTATCAAATTAGCAAGTAACCAGCTGTTACTTGCTGTCTGTCTGTCTGTCTGTCTGCTGTCTGTCTGTCTGTATCTCATGGTGGATACTAGTCTAGTATTCTAGTGGTTTCTATAACCTGCTTTATACAATCATGCTAAAGACCCTAGACTATTGCAATACCTGCAGATTTCTTGCTGTAGAGTTTTCCGGCCTGTAGGCTTTCAGCTTTGTCATGCTTCATGTCATATCGTTTCAGGTGGCAGTGGGTCGCAAGCCAGTAACTGGACTAAGATTATGCTTGGAAGGTGCTAAGCAGAACAGGCTATGCATCCAAGTGCAGCATTTGGCATCTCTTCCAAAGATCCTCAAACCCTACTGGGATGCGCACATCAGAATCGGTGCACCCAAGTGGCAGGGGCCAGAAGAGCAGGACAGCCGCTGGTTTGAGCCTGTGAAGTGGAAGAACTTCTCCCACGTCAGCACAGCACCGGTTGAGTACCATGAGACGCTCATTGGGGATGTCCTTGGCGCGTATGTTGTCACTGGGGCTCAGCTCGGGGTGTGGGACTTTGGATCAAAGAACGTCCTGTACATGAAGCTTCTCTACTCAAAGGTGCCTGGTTGCACCACTCGGAGATCGCTGTGGGATCATAGCCCAGCCACTGCCAGCAACCAGCTGACAGGTGGGGCTAACACCGAGGCTCCAGAATCAGGGGATTTGGGCGTGGGCTCGAGCGACGCAGGGAAGCTGGTGAAGATTGTGGACAGGTCAGAGTTGTGCAAAGGGCCTGATGACTTGCCAGGGCACTGGTTGGTGACCGGCGGGAAGCTTGGCATTGACAAGGGCAGGATTGTTCTGAGAGTGAAGTATTCTTTGCTGAATTACTGACCACAGTTTGTTTGTGTTCTTGGATACTTTGTAGTGCATGCAGCTTGGTGTTGTAATTGTTGTAGTATTTTTAAGTTGCCCCCTTTTCGTCTGTCATCTAGTGACAAAGAGATTGGTTGATTTCGCAGTTGTTTGCAGCTGTTTGGCTGTTCCTATACCATCGTATGGGATTTTTTTTCTCCGTATTTAGTGGAAGGAAATGTCCGGATGGATGCAGACGTCCCTTTCTTCCTTGTATTTGTTCAGATCTTGAGTTGGGCATAGTAGTGGACTTGTTGTCAAATGCTGGGGTGCATCCCAGCGACATGACTTGCTTCAGTATAATTCAGTGTCCCTTTGTTCCTTTCCGGAATCAGGCATAAATCATGATATTGGCCAGTTCTTCTGAGTTATGGATTTTGGCTATGGCTTATTATTCTAAAGAATAATGATTGCAAAGAGAAGTCAAAAGGTTAATTAGCTAAATCAACCAGAGTTTTTTTAATGGCAGAGGAATTACCGAGCTTATTTTCTAAACTATGCTATCAGAAGTGGACCATGACATGCTTAATGCTTGTGTAACATGGATGATCCTGTAGCTCGGACATGGGTAGAGGTGAAAAGTGGATACAAATTATCTATGCTATTCGGTTACAATATTTGATAGGATGCGAACATGGTATAGATTTTTCTATCCGATTAACAATTTTTATTATATTCGTATTCGAATTTGCATAAAAATATAGATGTGAATATAGTATGAACTTTTACCATCCGAAATATTTTTTTATCTAAACTATCCGTATTCGTATTTGACGAAGCAATATGCATATTTTATTACAATATATCTAATTAGTTGGACAAGTTTTTTTAATCGAACGTGAATTCATATTTCTTTAAGTAAAGTAAATGAATTATAATGATTAAGCGTGATTGTACAAGGATAAAATGTCATTAATGTCTTCATACTACATAAATTATGAGAATACCTGGATCCGACCAAATTGAGTAGATATTCGATTCAAATTTGTATTCATTACATATTTGATTTGTATGCATATTTGAGAATATTTGGATTTATATTCGTATTCGTTTTCAAAATATGAATACAAATATGATAAAAACACTATTCAATTTGTATTCGATCTGTTTTCACCTCTAGACATCGACTCCCCAAGAGATGGACTTGTTGATATTAGATCGGCCTGTACGTGGGGACGATGCACGAATTAATGGGCCTAACTTTTGCAAGCCCAGATGATTCGGCCATACACCCAGTGGCGGATTCAGGATTGGAGCATGCCCTAGGCTAAATTTCAACTAAGTAACAATCTAGCATATCACAAGTCTAGAACGATATTATGATATAACAAAAAATACGTGACAAATGCATGATTGATGTAAAAATTTTGCTTAATGCTCAATACTTGAGGAGTTCAAGTTTTCAACACAAATCACAATAAAGAAAGTATATAAAACCATACAGAATGTAGCGCAATAAAGATGCAAGTACCTCAAATCCTAAATGAAGATTTGCTCACTATCCTATGCGGTTAGCCCACCATTTCCCCAGTTCCTAATGTTTCTGGAGATTGATTCGAGTTGGATTGTTTGTTTAACTGTGTATCTTGTGTTGGAAAATACGTTGACAATGTCTTGCTCCTCTTCATTTTATAATTTGTATCCTTAAACCTTAATGGTTAGTTCATAAATAGCAAAGGTAAAACATTAAACATATATCATTTTATCTGATCATTTGTTAAATAGCAAACATTAAATATTACTCAATAGCAAACATTAAACATAGTTCCTAACTGCTGGAAAGTAATGGTTGATTAAAAGATAACCTTCTTTTAGCCGGAGTTGGACAAAAGCCTCATTGCCTCACCCCAACGCGTAGCACGTGAGAGCGGTGAGATCGCGAGAGAGACGGGCAGACGGCAGCACGCAGCAGTACCTACCCCACCCGGGACCCGGTGAGAGACGGCAGCCGGAGCGGCGGAGCCAAAGGAGGAGGCGGGGCCGCAAGGAGGAGGCGGAGAAGGTGAGGGCGCAGCCGGAGGGCGGAGGAGAAGGCGGAACCGGAGGAGGCGAGGCGGTGGTGGGCGCTGGCGCGCAGCAGCGTGGCGGCGGCGGCGGCGCGTAGCCGCAGCTTGCGCGAGGGCGCAGCAGTGAGGGCAGGCGAGCGTGCGCCAGCGAGGGCTGTGCTGGGATAGTGGGATTGGGGATTAGGGTTTCAACCTTCAGATGGTATAGTAGTGTTAGGTAGTTTACTGGGCCTCGGGCTATAGCCCACCCAATCCGAGGTCTAGCTCTGCCCCTACATATACCCGTGGATAAAATACGACGCTGACATCGAGTGTATATACACATGGCATTATACTGTACATATACGGCATTGCAAGCTCCTTTTACTGTACCAGGTAAATGTAAAAACTCGGCGCATTGCATTGTTTGCATCTGGCATGCGCCTGAGTTTGTAACGCATCTTCTCTGCGATGACTGTAAATTTTCTTCTACCGATTAAATGAAATTTCCGATTATATAATAAAATATATAGTACGTTAAAATAGCCGTGAAGAATTCTAGAAAAATCGGGTATAGGTCGTCAGCTTATCAAGTCGATCGATCGAGTAGATGAACATGGAAGCTAGGACGGCTGCATGCACAGGTGATGGGGCGATAGCAGAGAAAAATTCTCGAATTAACCCATGCATTGATGCGCGCACAGTGATTGATCCTGTTTTCTATTCATTTCTGTTGATGTTTTTTCTTTTGTTGTGACTGAAAGTTTTTTAACTAAAAATAAACAGTAGTAGTGGAAAGAAGTGATGTTTAGAAAGAACGAGTAATGGTTACAAAGTAAGAGATATGTGTATGAGAGATAGTACCAAGAGAAATTATTAAAAAATAATAATGTGGAATTACTTTCGATGATAAATCTACTAATATCATTTTCATATAATAAATTTAAAATATTAACTATATGCATTCTAAATCAACAATGGATATATATCATGAGTATAAACAATGCATTTCTTACAGTCGAACCTCTGTCTTGTAATAGAAGTCCATAAAAAGTGGACGAGAAATTGTAATGTACTATTTAATAGATATATGTATGGTCAAAATGATATTAATCTTTTTAATCTAGTGTTTTTGATTGTGTGCACGATGAATTTAGATTTATATTATAGGAGGGAGTAACACATTATAATACACTCACGAAAGATTACTCGCACTGTCTCGAAATAAGTATCTTCTCTTGAGGAACAAGAGCTCACAGTATAAGAGCATATATAATGGTGTGACATCACCTGTCTATAACTTTTACCACATAGAATACGAGATGATATAGAGGAGAGAGAGAGAGAGGGAGATGGAGCATAGAGAATTGAACCGTCTCGCATATAACAGCCAGCTGTAATATAAGAAATATGATATATTATATCATAAGAAGCTGTCTATACAAATACGTAAAAACACAATTTATTATATACGCTATTTTTAATACTGTTTATAGATAATACGAAGGGCATTGTAGACAACATACTATTGAACATAATCTTAAATCGGTCGTGGAAATCAAAGTTGTAGTTGCTACAATGTAATTACGCCGTACTCCTAGTACTGTGCAGGCACGTGCGTGGCTTTGGTTTGCCAGAATAGCAGTAGTGCTCGATCCGTAGTTTGCATTTAAGATCGGTATATGTTGTTGAGTTGGCTAGCCATCGATCAAGATTGCATTATATACAAGTTGTTGAGCTGGGTGGCGGGCACTTTTCGGTGCTTCTTAATTACGATGTACTATGTATAGTACAGGTAGTACCTCTGGATTAGGCTATTCTCAGTGGAGAATTTCATGGTGTTGCTTTCAAGACTTTCATATCATATAAAATGAAATGAAATATGGATAAAACATCCATCCTCAATGCATAGTTTCATTCCATTGTTTCATAGACATTTAATTTCATAACTCATATAGAGTTGGTAATTATGCAAGAGAGTTTCATCTAGATGAAACTCACTTCTTCTCTCTCTTCTTAAAAATGTTGTCATATCATCAAAAATACCTATATGACAGCCTATTAAATGCAGATGAAACTTTCACTGAAACTGGCCTAAATATATGATGTTTTGAGTTGGCTAGCTAGCTTGGCTAACCGTTTGTAGAGCTCTTTTTGCCTGTCTAGCTGTAGCAAGGTTCAAGGAGCATGCGCATGTTATGAATACTAGCTAGCTAATGTCCACACACATATCGAGAGAGAGATGTACATGTTTCGATAGACAGAGGTACATATGTGTTAGGGCATATGCAATAGTATGTCGGTTAATGCTGTTTCTAAAATTTTTATCTTATCTAAAAACAGTATTAGATACAACCTCTTCAATAGTAAATTATTTATCTAACTATTTTATATTATTTTCACATAACTTCTTGATCTACACTCTCTCACTATTTATGTTAGTTTGCGGGCTCAAGCATCTCTTGCATAAGAGACAGTACATTATCTCCCATCACTGTATATAGGATTTTATCATGTGCATATATATAATTATTTATTTTATCATAATTTTTAATTTGTAGTATTGTACATACATACATATATGTACATGTACATACATGCATATTTCAATTAATATACATACATATATATTATTATATATATGTGTATATACATATATGTATGTATGTATGTATGTTTGTGTATATTTATGTAGTTATTTATTTCATCGTTTTATTTTATCGTAATCTTTAATTTGTAGTATTGTACTGCCATTATATATATGTACGTGTATACATACATATGTGTGCACATACATACATACATTTATATATATATATATATATATATATATATATATATATGTGTGTGTGTGTGTGTGTGTGTGTATGTATGTATATATTATATGTATGTATATACATATACATATATCTGTGTGTATTTACGTAATTATTTATTTCATTGTAATCTTTTATTTGTAGTGTTGTACTGCTATTATATGTATGTATGTGTGTATATATATGTATATGTGCGTGTGTACGTAGATGAATTTCTGAGTAAAATTTGGAACGGGAAAAATACTAGCAAAATATAAAATGAAGTACGCTGCCTCAGAAAGCTCTACAAAAAAATTTCACATTTTTTGTGCTCATTTGTTACACCTAAAAAATTCTACGAACAATGCACAAATAAATTCTCTAATCATGCAATTAACCAGCTAACCACATGGGCTAATGACTTGGAGCCTGACCACCGGGCTCTAGGCCTATGGCCGCATGCTGGGAGCAGTGGCGGAGAGAGGGGGGCTGGGGGGCCTGGCACCCCCAACCTTCTAATCCTCCATTATGTAGCAAGAGAAACAAGCTTCTGAATTTATCTCAATGGCAGATTCTAGCAATGTGAGGAACCAAACAGGAACACCAGGTTAATTGGAAGGATCAGTCTGAAACTCTGAATGTCTGATGATCTCCTCCCGAGTATCCTTGGAACCGAAGATCGATCCCACGCTGTGGAGCTCGTCGCATCTTTACCCCGCCATCCAGGAGTGTGACTTTCTCTCTACCTTCCGATTTTTAACATCACTTGACTTTCTCTCTACCTTTTTAATCATGAATATAGAAAGAGTTTGACACTCATAATCCTAAAGAGAATAGTTTGCTGCTCCCTTACTTGAGGAAAAGGTCAAAAATTATTGAGATAGTTGTAGCGCGTGATATAGTTTTTGCTTTGTCACAGTCAGGAGTGTGTGCTACTTTTAGTAGAGGTATGCTTGTCTTCTTGTGGTGTACGTCTGCAGTTCTGCTTCATGTGGTCATACTGAGATGCCCTTCTTATATTTCCAGTGACAAATAGGAGAATATGCTTTCTGAATGGAAGTCCAGATGAAGTTATCTGTAGTTTATTTTACAACAAGAACAATGAGTCACTCATTACCGTGTCAGTATATGGTTCTGAAAATTTCAGTGCCTTGCGATGCAGGACAACTCGAATAGAGCAAGCTTTTTATTCCATATGTTTTGTTTGGTAATTTATATTGAAAAGGAATTGGCCGTAACGATTAGTAATGATGATATTATTAAGGCTTATGATCTTGTTAGTAGTCGTAGAGTTAAGTTTAAGTTAATAGAGATGTAATTTTCTTTGCATTGGAATTTGTGAAACATATTACTCTGATATGTGACTATTGTATTAGTAAATCCGGCATGGTTCATTAGTTCTACTCTACTTGTTGTCCATGTTGCCTCCCTATATCCAATTCTTGGCTCCGCCCCTGGCTGGGAGGCGCGGCCGGCACCTGCTGCACTGTGGCCAGGCTCGACTGGCCACATGTCCGCTCTACGGCACTATCGTTCGGGCATCAGACATTAGAAGTGACATTTTTATAATTTTTATATGCCTACCATTTCAATAAATACGGACTCTAATAGAGCTGTAGTGCCAAAAGCCCCACCAAACAAGCATTTATTCCCATGCAGATCCACCGACGTGGACCGGGGATGTTAGTAACGCAGGCACGTGCTAGCAAGTAAATGAAAGCTGTGAACCGTCACCAACTCTCGATTCATTATTGAATTTAAACCATCTTTAATTTATCGAACGGCTCATACGCATGCAAGAGAGAGAGAGAGAGAACACGTACGCATTGATCGATTTGCCTTCTTAACGACGTGACGTGCGGTTTTGTAAATTAAGAATGAAATTACTGCTTAAACAGCTAGGTATAGTACCCTCCGGCCCGCTCAAAACCCCTATATAAACCCCGGGCTCACTCGAAGCCACACCACACACACAAACACTCGAGGAAGAGCTTCTCCCACGATCGGTACGGTTTAGCTGCACGCACTGCTCGATCGATACATCCCATGGCCCGTGTCGAGGTGACCGCCGCCCTGCTGGTGGCTCTCCTGGTGCTGGCGGCGCCGGCGCCGGCGGAGGCCGCGGTGACGAGCTGCGGGCAGGTGGTGAGGTTTCTGTTCCCCTGCATGGGCTACGCCATGGGAACGGTGGCCTCCCCCGCGGCGGGCTGCTGCAGCGGCGTCAGGGAGCTGAACGCGGCCGCCGCCACCCCCGCCGACCGCAAGACCACCTGCACGTGCCTCAAGCAGCAGACCAGCGGCATGGGCGGCATCAGGCCCGACCTCGTCGCCAGCATCCCCTCCAAGTGCGGCGTCAACATCCCGTACGCCATCAGCACATCCACTGACTGCTCCAAGTACGTATACGCACACCAGTTCGATCAGTTTGTACTGCTACATTAAATTAACTAGTCTTACATGCGGCGGCAGCTTGCATCTATGCTATTTGTTTTGACCTTCTCCCTCTTTCTATTTTTTCCATATGCAGGGTGCAGTAGTTGACGATGAAGTGATGCGAGAATATGTAATAATAAAGGAGCTAGCTAGCGAGCTGAGGTCTCTCTCTCTCTCTCTCTCTCTCTCTCCGAGCTTGCTCTGCTAGCTGCGAGCTGCTGCTGCTGCACCGGCGAGGAATGGAGGCACACGGCACTCTGCTGGCATGGCTGCACCTCGTTTACCCAACCCTTAGTTTTACTGCTCCTTAATCAGTTTATTCGAGTACTTGAATTGTACTGCATGCTACTGTTGCTTCATACGCTGTGGCTGCTGGCCTGCTGCTGCTGTTTCCACGAGGCCGGATTACTGTCTCCTCACGGCAACCCTGTACCGTACTGCTTCTTATCTATATATCCATGAATTGCAATATACTCCATGCAGGGTCTTTTAATAATATCACAATTAATATATATCCCGGTACACGTACCATTTTATGCGAGGCAGTGAAACACCCCGCGCTCTTAATTAACGTAACTGATGAATTAGAGAGTTCAATGAAATTAATTAACAACTAATGAGTAATTTACAGGACAATTAAGTTCTTTAACTGTTATACAAACGAAATTAAAACATAAGAACATTGGATAAATAAATAAATAAATTCAAAAGTACCATTTCATAAAATAACAAACAAATAAATAAATTTAAAAGTACCATTTCATTAAATAATACAACTTAACTCATAAATTACAATTCTGTACATTCTGGGAATATGCAAAGGATTGCACATCCATATCCATATATATATAATAAATACAATTTGATACAATTACAAGTGATGAGATTCTCGAGGCCATTAGTGTTAGCACTATTCGTAGTTGTCTGAAATCAATTACCTGCAGAAGGATGTGATAACCGAAAGAAGAAAAGAACAACACCAACCAATTGGGTAAATAAATATTGCCGTCAAAACCCTTTTTGGGAGAAATGACATCGGGTAATTAGCTCATCGAGATACCAGACCGTCTGGGGCTAGTCGACACCTCTCGCAACCGTAGGGTTTCATCATCTGGTGTAGCACAAACTTGAATATATTCCGAGCAAAACACAGAACATTTTACAACATCGACCAATGCTAGTAAAAATAATTTACTGGAGTATACAACACACCATTGATAGCTATAAGTTCCACCCGCCAAAATACACCGTGCACAAGCAGAAGGGATAGGGACCAACGAGATACTAAGAGGGAGAGAGTGAACAATAGTCACCCAGACCCACAACTCATCAAGATCCACACTGTCATCACCAAGATCCACCCACATTTTCCTCAAATCCAACCAATCGAAGCAACCAAGATCCACCACATTTTCCTCAAATCCAACCAACCGAAGCAAGGAGCAAGAAGATGAAGAAGCTACTGTGGCCAAACCGGTGGAAGAAACCAGGACTGAAGAAGGAGCCGAGACCAGGAGGAGCCAAGGAGAAGAAGCAACTGCACGCACTGAGGGGAGAGAGCAAGGGAAGGGGAAGACCACCGACCATACCAAATTGAGTGGTTTGATGTCCACCATCTCTGGAGTAGAGGAAAGACAACCACTGGTGGATTGAGAAGTTGAGGCTTAATTTGTGTAGCTAGTCCAAGTTGCTTGGGCTTTCGTCATCGTGGATTAAGGGAAACCGATAAGTTTTCGAACACCGCGGTAAAATATCATGTGTCAATTGGTTACTTCTTTGTCTCTTATTTTTGCATTTGTATTTCTAGTATATTGTGATTATTGTGATTGTCATATTTACTTGTATTAGAGACATATTTTGTAGATACTAGTGTTTGTGATGCCCTAGCTATACTAGAATTGTGTAGGTTTAAATTGCATTGAAATCTTGCCTAGCTATAATTTGTGGTAGTTAGTTTTAGAAAGCAAGAATTTTTAGAACCTCCTATTCACCCCCCTCTAGTCGGTTATCCTTGATCCTACAGGAACCCAGGATATAATAACATGCTTTTATCTATTAGTTTCAATACTTGTATAATTACCAGTTATAAGTACTAGGGTTCCTGGTGCGGGAATGGCCCAAGGGGAGTGGTATGGGAACGGTAAAACTATACTTGACAACGGTAGGTCCACTTAAAATCGGGCAGTAGCGTTTGGCATTGGCTAGTGGATACTCGACAATGTGTAGTCTATAACCTATTGGGTAAAGACTAGAAAGAGAAGAGCAGTGAAAGACCTTGTTTTCTTATCTCAGTCGCACGTTACCTGTTACGTATCTGGACATTGAGAGTTTGAGAAATCTTGTAGGTAAAGTTGGGCAACTCTACGGAGTAAAATAAATGATATTCAAATGCGCCGTGCTTCCGATAAAAGAAACTGTGTTTAATGGGTAGTTCCAACAGCAAGGCATAAGTAGATTTCTTTATATTTTAGTCTGAGTAAGCTGAGTAATCAAGTATTGAAACCCTCTTATTCTTAAGAAATTATTGTTTTATGATTTCTTGTTTACAAATAAAATTGCATCCACCCTCTCAATAATAAAACCAATGTATTCCCATCCATTGATAATCCTGGCAAGTAGATAAATTAAGATTTACTCATGTGGCTTGTTGAGTACCTAGTGTACTCAATCTTGCTTAATTTCAACAGAACAAGTGCAGAAGAGGAAAAGATACTTCAAGTCTTTGTCTTAGGGTTACAACTGCACTCAAGCGTTCATGTGGATATTTCTTTGGTTCTTCAGAATGTAAGTTAAGTTTTTGGCTCAAATGCCCATATTGTTCCTAAAGTTTACCATTAGGTCCTACTTTTAAATCAAATTAACCTTTTTAAATGTTCATGAGCAGGCATGATACTTTTTTGTACCCAAGTGAACTCCTGGCCTGTTGTGGAAAATACAATGATCCTGTTTTGAAAACAGGGGCATTACTGACTCGGTTCTTGAGGAGGGCGGTGCCAATGTGGCAACTGTAGCCGCCCAAGGGAGATAGCTCGCGGTCGGAAATATGTTACTGGTTTATAATTTTTTCTAGGGTAGGGGTTAAAGTGCAATGTTATAGGGTTTGGGTTTTAACTGTTGGTGTGATGATTTTGGTTTTTATGTGGCTGATACCTGTAAATATGGATTGACATTTTGTGATAATACGGGGGGCTGGGTGCAATCTTTTCAGTGTATTTGTCACTTGGATTATCTGTTCAACTGTTTCGATGAGTTCCGCCGTTTGCTTGTTTTTGAGCTCATGGTACAACAAGGATGTTCTCATGTATATACGTATGCACAGAATCAATATCACATATATCTACACATATATGGGTGTATACGTTTAAGATTAAAGACGGAGACCCAGAATCACCGAGAGCGCGGATACATGCTTTGACTACTGAATACAACCACGTACACATATATATTCAGAGGGTACTATTCACATAAATAATACCAAAAAGACACTATTCACCTAAAAATCGTACGGCGCCATGGCTTGATACTGGACGGACCAGGCATCCACGCCGACGGCCTCCATCAACCGAGCACGCGCTCGGCCGCGAGCTCCTCCTTTTGCTGGAGGAGCGTACGTGAAGTTTTCCAGATTCCTTCACGAGTAGTATTCGGTTGGACAATATCTCCGGTGCTCCCATCCTCATGGTGCTTCCGGTGCTCTCACTCTTCGGAAAATCATACAAATGATTACAAAAAAATTCTGAAAAAATTTAGTTAGATAGAGCATGATACCATCAAGCATCTTGCAAAAATTCAACTGAAAACACGATGTAGATCAGGAGAAACAAAAAAAGGACAAATTTCAGTGAACAGTGCTTTATGTTTTTCCTTTTTTATTCCGGATTTCCTTTTCAGCTGTGTTTGTCTTTTTTTTTGTTTTTCAATCTGTAGGTTGAATTTAGATTTAAATTTTTTTGTGACATGATAGATTTATTTTGTGTCTATCCAACCAAAATTTTTTGGATTTTTTTATAATAATTTACATCGCTTTCTAAAGAATGGAAGCACCGATAGCACCATTAGGGTAGGAGCACCGGAAATATTCTCTATTGAGTTGGTCTTGTGGTTGCCCATTCACCCAATACTTTCCCCAATGTACATGTCCTTTTCTCAAATGGATGAATTGATGATTTGCCCTATCTTTCATTGAAATGGCAAGTGATGTCTCACTGGGCATTTTATCAAGTGGCAAAAAAAGATGGAGCAAATCCTCAAATCTCCCTTTCTCAAATGGTGGTGTCGTCCAGCATCTAATATCTGTCCAATTACCTTTTCTTTTCCTTTTTCTACATGTTGCCAACACGCAATAGCTTAATTCAATAGGGGGCCAAGGAGCTAAGATTAATGCATAATTATATTATATTATCTCCATTTCTATCCATACTTTCCCTAGTTTTTCATTTTTTCTCTTTAGAATCTGGTCAGACTAGTAGTATCTATTTTGCTGGCAACATACATCCTAACTTCTCTTCTATCCGATTGAGTGTCGTAAGGAATTCGTCGGATGTAAAATGAGGTCCCATCTCGTGTACAAGGAACACCTAAAAGGAAGATAAAAAGGTTTGAAAAAAGTGTACAAGATGCCACACCAAACTATGGCACTATTCATGAAATTTGCCACCAAGTTGCTCTCATAGAAATCCCGGTGTCATTTTCCCTCTTCAATTCGCTCCGAAGACAACTTGGAACCACTAAGCCTTTGAGCAATGAATACTGGAGCAGATTCCTACCTCCACCTTTATCTTGTTTTGTATATGCACCCGGGCAGGGTAGACTTCAGCTCGGGATGTGGAAAAATATCTAGTGTACAGTTCAGGTAAATTCACTCCAGTTTGGGTAATATTTTTATAGTTCAGTCCAGATAGCCTAGATCATTCCACTACTGAGTCCAGAGCGTAATCAAATTCTGGCTCCGCCACTGCATTCCCTAACCTATTCGGTTTTGCTAATTTTTTAAAAGTACGTCAAATTTTCTGGTTAACTGTTAAATGTGTTTGGAGATTAGTGTACCTTTCAGCTGTTCGGTTTCGATCAGATGGGAGAAAATTAAACTTATCTCTATGAAAAAAAACTGGTGTCTGCTGTATAGACACCCCTCGAATCTATTTAGTTTTTGACCATTATATGCTATGGGTAATGCCAGTATTTTGTTTATGTGCCACTATGGGTCTAGTAAACAACATATGTTTCTTCTGCTTTGACCAAGCAAACAAATCAATATCATTATGCATTTCATATAGTTCAAAAGTCTTATTTGCGGCACACGAGAGGAGACCAAGCATTAGTTTATAGGCACTTGTTTAATTATCATGGCGAGAGCAGTGCTGCGAAATGATCTGCCAGGCTCTTGACAGTCGTTGGAGAAACTGCAGATGTCCCGCCGAGGTACCATCTCTGGATCATCTCTGCCACGTTCGTGTTCTCCACCGTCATCTTCGCTTCACCCTTGCCTTCTGTCGCAAATGATATCTGCAGATGTCGATTTAGGCGAGAAACATTTCAATTTGGTCACTATCAGGAACAAGATTTTCCTTGATTAAACCCTGAACTAATGCCACTATGCTCATACCTCTGCAAGTCCAGGAGTCGTTGGGAAGTGGAAGGTGACGACGGAGTTGGGCTTCAAGTACTTGGACTGAAAGAAGTCTGTCACCTTCTCAAGTGCCTCTTCTTCCTCGTCCTCGTACTTGTCGACAGAGACCAGCCGATCCCTGACGGAGCTCTCCAGCTGCACGCCGTATTGGGATCCTTTGATCTCCTTGATCACCACGATCCTGAACAGTTTCTCCACAGGAGCTACGTGCACAACAACATCATAAACATATCACCAGTTCTGGTGGCATATACAGAAATACAGTATTGCAGTAGCTGATGTTGAGCGCCTGAACTAGTATCTACTGACTGAACCTTAATTTTCATCATTCCATTGGAGATGTATATAAGCTTAGAAAAACGCGCTAGTGGCTGGTGTCTAAATTGGCCAAGTTCTAGGAGCAATTCTGTTGGCTACAGTGCAAAGTAGTATTTCTGTGCACCAGTATAAAGTATGAACATTGACGGATATATATATATATATATATATATATATATATATATATATATATATATATATATATATATATATATATATATTCTACTTTCAGGCGTAGTTACTCTCACCCATGATATACCATATAAATAAATTTAATATATTCCTTTATTAACTTAGATATACTCATATACTAATTCTAAGATACTACAATACCAATAACATGAAAAAATTGAGAGGAGCACATATTTTTGCTAATACCTTCATATTTGTACATAAAAAAGAATATGTCCAAACAGGGTAACTGCAAACAACAGATAACAGATGGTACTAATATATTTCTCATTAGAAATGGTCCTCATAATTCATAAAACAAGTCCTCCTAACTCCTTATCATACGTTCTGTAACGTAGACTCTGGTACAGAGTGATGGCATCATATTATTATCTTACCAGACACAAGAGCTTGGAAGAAAGCATCATCTTCAACCAGCTGCTCTGCCTTCTTACCCTTCCAATTCTCCAAATGCTCTAGTACATTGTCTTTCTCGAGATATATCCCGATGGCGTTGTATTTGATCTGAAGGAAGTGAATCTCAATGTCTGTAATGCCTGCACATGAATTAATTGTTTCAAAACAACATAGATTAATACTGATGTATTTGCATCAGGTTCGTCAAAATACTGGGGTACTTTGTTTGTTGTAGCTAGCTAGAAAAAACTCACCATGGCCGACGAGTGAGAGAGGCTTAGAGATGGTGATCTCCTTCGGGAACGGTATGCCTTCCACCTCCACAGCGACCGTCGTCTCTGAACCCACTACACTCGCATCAAGCAAACTCAAAAGTTGGAATCTTTTGCTCCTATCAATAGGCTAGTAGCATTTTTTTTTAATTCTTGTCTGTTTGTCATTCATGATACAGAGCCTGTTGCATGCTTAATCTATTTGAAGAAGAAAAGCAAAATTAAGGGAACAATAAAAATGAAAAAAAAACCAACAACTTACTTCTTCTTTTGCTGAGGTTAACAGATGGAAGAACCAAGCTAGAAGATGAAGCTTGCGCTTCTGATGGTCGATTGAGGAAGAGCTGCCGTGAGAGTCTCTCAGAAAGGAGGGAGAGCAAAAGAGCGTGAAGAGCGTCAGTGTTTTATCGTTGCTGCGATGCAAGGGAGGTTAGGTAGGACAGACAAGTGGCAGATTTGAGACGGCGAGATACAACTACCACTCTTGTCTGAAAGCCTCAAGTGAGCGTCCAAACAAACAGGCAAAGAAAAGGATTGAGGAAAGAGGGAAAGGTAGGTGCATCTTGTGGTGGCCAACAACTGTTGATGCACGCACAACACCTTCCAGTAAACTTAGCTACTCTCAGACTGAATTGGAACCACCGTTGAATCGCCTACATCTATATGATATACAAATGTTGTTGTTTGTAATTGAGAGTTTATGAATTTAGTATTTGACTGGGCAACAAGGATGGAGCCACGAATGATCTTGAGCAATGAGAAGAGACTTGTTACTTTATCTGCTATAGATCTATTAGTCTAACAAATAACGATTGCTAAAAAATCTGAAATAAAAAACTAGTTAAAAAGCTAAAAAGAACGAGACAAATATCATTTTGGAAATTGTTGGAACGTCCTCTTCTTACCATCAAACTGGGACGAGCCTCTAACTACTGAGATGGATCATTCGAAGTGAATGGCCAGCACTCTTGTTAGGTAGGCAGCACGCATTTGTCTGCAGTGTTTTCGCTTTCTGGAGAGACACCATGTCCTGCAGCTCATACGTGCCTGTGCTCTTTCGTTAGGCTCCTTTGTAACCCAAAGTAAGTCCATATCATTTATATTTTTTTCATATTTTCTGACATAGAAAGAACTAGGGATGAAAGGTATATATATGTATTTGAGTTCGTGAATACCCAAAACTACGAGTAAAAACCAATTAGTGGCTAGTACCTCCGGCATGATACTTATGGCTAATTGCCATGGTTCGAGTCTCACTAACAACATGTTAGGTAGGTTATTTGTGTGTGTTTTTTGAGATTTGATCCTGTAATCTCTTAGTTATCGATAACTAGCAGCACTCTTTGGGGGGGAAAAGAAAGTACAAAGGTGTGATTGGTTGGGTGGGTGGCCTTGGGCAGGTAGTATTTGGTGTTTGGTGACAGGTAGTATTTGCATAGATGTTTTTTTTGTTGAGCACAGCTTCCCTGCTTCTGTTTTCCTGTCCTCCTTGTGTTTCCGTCCACGTAGCATTTATCCAGATCACTCTGAATCCACTAGCAAAGAGATGAGTGACCCTAAATGAATGCCACGTGAATAGGAACACGAGGGAGACAGAAAAAAGGAACAGGAAGCTGTTTTCTTTTTGGTTGGGCGCATAACATGAGGACGCACATTTGTAGATGCAGGAGGCGGTGGAAAGAAAATGTCAGCATAACTTTAATTTTGTTCTAATATATTCCAATAGCCCTCATTTTGCCTCAATCCACTTTAATACACTCTAATACTGCATAACATGCACTAATCACCGTTTAATAGCATCGTTAGCAGAACGTGCATCCGGAGAAACGAAGAAATTGGGTGTTCCTGCCGAGCCTGGCCCAAAGCAGGCACCTTTTATATCTGCTCAGCGAGGTTACTTTATGTATGCGTCCAGCCATCCAAACACACGAAACCAAAAAGATTCTACGCCTGAGAGTACGTGCTTTTCGGCTGTAGCTTATGACTTTTGGTTGAAAATTTTAAATTTTGGTTGTTTACAGTACAGATTACGGAGAGACAGATACTCACTTGCGATTTTCGCTGGTACAGATATTGGGCTTTTAACATATAGATCGTTTAACTTGTAGACACCGTCTTAAAAAAATACTCCGTTTGAAAGTTAGGTACTGTAGCAAAAGTTAAAAGTTGATTTTAAAAGCCCAAAAGAACAGGCCGTGAGAAGCCTGGCCTAAGCTTTATCCCTGTTTTTTTTCAAGTGGCTTTTAGCTTTCAACCTATCTTAACAATAACTATCTATTAAGCTAATAAGCCACAGTATAAAAAAAAGAGACCCGGTAACCAATCACGCCCTAGATGCGATGAATGTGAGTAGAGCAGTGCTTGTATGTTTTTCCCTCTAATAAGAGCATCACTAATTTCAAAACAAATAAAGAGACAAGTAACATCTATCTATTATTCATTCATCATATTTGAAAAATTATATATATCGTTATTGAGAAAAAGTATAGAAGCATCTCTCCTGTGAGTGACTGCAGTCTATCAGTTTGTGCTGGGCCGGATCTGTCCAGTCCAGCCGAGCCCTAAGAAATCTGGGGCTCTGTACTGGGCTGCGCAAGCAAAAGCTATCTCCCAATGACAAGTGGGCCCTCGTGTGGCCCCGGTGTCAGCGAAAGAATGGCTCTCTTTGCTTCCCTTATCATCGTCACCCACAAAGGCCCACGGGGACGGCGGACAAGAACGAAACAACAATGGCTTCTCTCCGCCACCTCGCCGGCGCCGCCCATCACCACCACCGTGTCGCCGTTAACTCCTCCGTCCAACTCCGCCGGCCGTCCTCCTGCCTCGCCGGAGCAGTACCCCTCCGCCTCGCGCCCCTCCGCTCCCGCTTCACCCGTAAGTAGCCTCTGCTATCCCTCGACCCACCATTTGCTCCGTACTTCTTGGATTGGACGGGCTCTTTGGTTCGCTCTCTTGACTTTCTATGTGGTTTCTGAACTTGTTCCTTTCAGGGGTTTATGCGCTGTCGAGTAATGACATCAGGGTGGGAACCAACGTCGAGGTGGACGGCGCGCCGTGGAGGGTTCTTGGTAACAGCTAAAAATCACCCCCCCCCCCCCAACATGTCTATTTTTCCCTACCTACAATTGATTCTTGGGGGACTTCTCTGGGTGGATAGAATGGTAGATGGAGCTTCTGTTCTTGCACCTGAAGGAGCCATTTCATAATTTCGAGAAATCCAGTCAATGTACCTCGCTGCTTAACGTTTGGTGATTTATTGGTTCAGTTCCAAGCATTGTGAACTGGGGAAATTAGGCACCTCTAACCTTTCCCTGTGTACTCAAGCTGTAGCCTCTGCCCAAAATGTCTATCGAAGTAATGGCTCGTGTTCGTTTGAAGTAATGCCTTCTATGCAAAGAAATTTCCTTGTGCCGCACTGCGGATCCATGTGTTTTTTTAAGCAATGGGGCAATGTTTCTGCTGAACAGCGCAATAAGGGTTTTGTTGGTTGTTATCTCGACTGTTTCTGATGAACTACCTCTTTTGTTTACTTTCTAGTTTGTAGGAGAACAAATGGGCTATCATTGGTTTAATCTTTGCATTCTTGCATCTACTTAACGCTACACATGGCTGTTATTCTTTATCAAGTGGGCTTCACTTTTCAATGCACCCTTACTGCTATGCTTCTTTTAATTACTATGGTGCTTAATGAAAACACAAGTTGTAATAATAAAGCTGCTGAGAAAGTGGAGTTTTTCCATATGAAAAGGCACTGTTGAAGTGTCAGCCTCTTTTTGGTATAAATATATGATAATTCACCATTGGTTGTTCGTCTGTTCTATTTTATTTCAAATGGTCTCAATATGACCAACATATTAATCAAGTTTCCCATCTCCATTCAACAACAGAGTTTCTTCATGTCAAGCCTGGAAAAGGTGCTGCTTTTGTGAGGACAAAAATGCGCAATTATATCTCAGGCAATACAGTTGAGAAAACCTTTCGAGCTGGGAGTACGGTAATCTGAGCAGGAACTCACTTTCCAGAATCTGAAGCAGAGTTCAGCAGTTACCTTTGTGGCGTGTCAGTAGTAGTACATTCTTTAGCTTAGCAAACCAAACAGTGAACTTTTTCTTAATTCATTACTTTGTGGAGTTTTATGCTATTGTTTTCGCCTAGTGTGGGTTGCCTTTCATTCAACCAACTCATCACTCATGTAATGCTCATCATCTCTTCCTCAGTGTTTTTGAGTTATGCAACAACTAAATGAACTTCTTTATTACGCTTTCAGATCCCGGAAGCATCCATTTCAAAGGAAACCAAGCAATTTACATATAAAGATGGCTCCCAGTTTGTGTTCATGGATCTGGTACATACTCCGATTTTCATTCAAAAGTATTTGCTAGCTGCCTATATAGTTCATATGTTTTCTTTATTGCATCTATTGTAAGAGAGGGGCTTTCTTTGGAAGGGAGCTGTGGTAATACATGGTTTTCTTCTACCTGGATATGTAGGTTGTGCCGTTATGATGGATTGAGTTGTGTGGACATGCAGCTTCATGATGCAATTGCAAACTACAGTTTTATTAAGGAAAACTTCAAATTGCCATGTGGAAAGTTTTTAATAAGAAGTGAAGAGTTAGGCATTGGCACAATAGTGCAATACTGCAATTTCAGTTGCCTTTTCAGAAAATAATGATGAAATTTCAGAAAACTAGAGTTTAATTTTCCATCTTCCCAGAAAGCATGATATCTGAACAGAAACCAAGCCACTTGCACCTCTAAATTTCCAAACAAGTTTAAACCTGAAATCCTGGTAGCAACGTGTGGACGTCAGAAGTACATAATCAAACATTCAAACTCAATGGTCATGTAGAAACTAGTGCTAGAAGCCTAGAACTAGTGTCTATTTAAGTTTTGCCAGTAATCTTCCAATGCGGGATATATATAAACTGTTATCTTGGGAGCAAGGAATAAACCTCAGTTCCTCCCCTTTCATTTTTCATCCGACCCGTTACTAAAATAGGATAAGTGCTTTTATGTGTTCTTCTAGTGTACAATGCTCTCATTATTAGTTTCCTTTTCCAGACGACCTTTGAAGAAAGTCGCTTAAACGAGGCAGAGGTTGGTGACAAGCAAAAATGGTTGAAAGAGGGAATGGATTGCAATTTGCTTTACTGGAATGGGCGGGTATTTCCTATTTTGTTTTCACCTCATCTGATATCCAATCAAACTAATGAATTATTTTCTCATATCTTTTCATATCCAATCAACTAGTGAATTGCCATCTCATAATTTTCCACAGTATACAAGTTGATTGTGTTATATATTATTGCGCAGCAAATGATATTGGCCATTAACTTTGATAATGTTTGTAGATCATTGATTTTGAACTTCCCATCACTGTTAGGCTGGCTGTAACTGATACAGACCCGGGGCAAGGTGACAGTGCACAAGGTAGAGAATTCTCTAGTATGCTACATTGCTGCTGCCAAATGTTCCTGTGGTTGTTTAGTCACACATCTTGCTAATAAAAGTGACCACATACAACCTAGTTACGGAGATCACAACATTGTCTCGGAAGTTTCTTTTATGAACCTTATCAGAATTCAGAATAATCTTGTTACTGTATTTTGTAGGAGGAACAAAACCTGCAACCCTGGAAACAGGAGCTGTTGTCACTGTGCCCTCGTTTGTGAATGTTGGCGATAATATCCTGGTTGATTCAAGAACCGGCCAGTATATGAACCGAGCGTAGAGGAGAGTTTTTTTTTTGGGTCGTCCATTTTGTTTGCCTATTCACCTGTACGAAAGCCCTGCTCTTTTTTGCCCCCTGAGATGTACAGGCTTCACTGTTCACTACATCGTTCATTGCATCCGTACTCTCGACACCAGGCATTAAATTCTGTTAAAATTCTTCGACCTGCGTCTTAAAATTCCTTCACTATATATTCACCAGAGAGAATATGAGCAAAGCACTTTCCTGCTTTTTTTTGTTCCCTCGTACACAAGTTCCATGACCAAACTCGTAGGAAGAACTTCCCTGTCAGATGCAATGACTGAGCCAAACACTGAACAAAGCACATCCTGATTCCTGACACTAACGTCTATCTACATCATTTCATCAAAACAGAACTCGTACCACAGGAGTTGCTGCTTCAAGATTCAATGCAACATTCATTAATATCTCGCCCTGGCCTTGCGATCGATCTGTATTCCTTTGGTTGGGTTGGGGAATTACTGGATTACATTAGATTATTAGATTTTAACAAGAAGAAGGAATCATCATGCGACCATGCATAGGCCTGGCAATAGCATAGGGAGGTCGCGGCCTCCCCGGGGATTTCTTGGCCTTGATGTACATCGTCAGATTTTATTTGGATGGCTAGCATGGATGCGGGCTGCCATAAGTGCATGGGCAATTTGTGCATTTCTGAAAAATCTTACATGCTTAACGGAGGGATTGTAAGGGACTTGCGACAGCAATGGCATGTTAGAATTAATCTTAATGAGTTGTACGTGGTCGAAATCAATAGTCAGAGCATTGGTCGAAACCGTAGTCGTAGTCGAAGCCGTGTCCGAAGCCACAATCGAAAACTAAGAGGAGAGGAGCACATACATCTCCATGAAAAAAAGAGAGGAAAGACCACACGAGTGTGCCATCTCTTTTCTGATAAGGGAAGAGGTCATCAGAATTATTAGGTCGGAGGCATGCCTAGGTAGGTACAGGGTACAAGCCTAAGCTAAGGGTTGCAAGATGGTCTAGACATTTACAGGAGTGTCTTAGTATGCTACACATAAGATCGTTACGGTGATGCACATGCAAAACAAGTGTTACTTTCCTCTCTTCATCATTCTCATAAGGTCGAAGCTGCTTTGCTCTTCACATCTCAATATGGTGCGAATGATTCGGAATCTCTCCTTGGTTGTCCAGGGGCATGTACTGAGCCATGATGGCACGGATCTCTGAATCCATGTAGCTCTGTAAGCAGAAAAGCAGAACAGAATTAGATGCCAACCTAGAGTTATGAGCAGATAATTAACTTGCAGAAGTTGTCTGTATCATTCATACCCGGATCCTGTACTTGTACACTGCATATCCTGCAATTCCTGCTGCCACTAGGCCAAAGAAGATAACCCACAAGAAGCTCCACCCTACCTGTGCTGCTGCACTTTTGCCTGAATACGATGAATGCAAATTTAGTATCACTCAAGTCAATTCTCAGACTTATCCTATATGTTGCTATTTCAATCTTTCAACAGCTAATCTACTGAAGAAATAATCACCAATCAGATTAGTGCACCTCAAATAGATTAACTAGCCTGCAATTTGTGGGACCTTATGATCTCCAAATCTCACTGATTAGCTTGGGTATATAAGTGCAACTACTGATACAATAATAAGATATCTAGAAAAGATATGCACATACTTATGCATGTATCATGCTCTTTCATGTACAGCAAGCCTCCACTGCAGCTGCACTCGTAGCTTCCCCATGTGTTCTTGCATTTGCATTCCTTGCACTGGCATGCAGTGTTTTCCTTGCATTCGTTAATATCTGTCACAAAATATTTCCCATCAACACAACAACAAAGGAGCAACATGACCAATGATATCCAACATGCTTTGACTCTGCCAGCAAATTCTTAGGTGCATACTCACATCTGTCCATTAAAACATACAAATTTTGTGGGACACGCAAGCACTTCTAATAGCCTAATGGAGTTCAGGAATTGACTGTTACCTTCACATTTGTGGGTACCATCACCTTTGAACCCATCTGGGCATTTACAGCCGTCATCCTGTAGGTTAC
The DNA here is from genome assembly GCA_036346575.1 of Dendrocalamus sinicus. Lineage (NCBI taxonomy): Eukaryota > Viridiplantae > Streptophyta > Magnoliopsida > Poales > Poaceae > Dendrocalamus > Dendrocalamus sinicus. The sequence continues at coordinate 27,439,411 of CM070674.1, read as the reverse complement.
AAACTCCACAAATATGCTTTTAGATTTTTGACAATACATGTGGCACCACTAAGCAAAAAATCCCAACTGATAGCTTACAGTGCAGGCAGAGTACGTCTGGCCATTCCTGGTTTCCTTCCAACATCCTCCATTGTTAATCTCACAACGCCCAGATCCCGAAGCTAAAATAACAAGGGCAGGTATAGTTAAATAGTCAATAAGGCTAATCTTGCAGGTCACACAAAGAAACAACACAGTCAACACTTATTTAAATACTCAAAATAAACAAAGAAGATGGCAAGAAAATTATCTCCTAATTTCTTGCAGTATATATAGTTATATACCTTCGCATTGAGTGTAGCCATCACCAACGAATTGTACACCTTTCACAACCGGACATTTGCAAACTCTTCCACGGAAAGTATCCTACATATATATCAGACAAGTTGTTAAATTTAGTGGAGAAGAGAGGAATTGGGGTTGAATAGTTAGTTGCATTGCAATAGCCCAAGTGGCAAATATATAGACTACATAGGACACACACAAGACTAAACCTTAGAACACTAGGAAATACCATAAATACCCTTAACACCATAAATACCATTAACACTCCCTTAAATGTAAGGCGTATGTAATAACATTGCATTTAAAAGGGTTGACACTAAAAAAAGATAAATCCGAAGTCCGAGCTTGAAGATGTCGTCGAAGCATGCAATGCTTGAACAAAAATCTATCTGGTCGCAAACAATCTCCTTCTCGACAAAGTGGTCCCTCAAAGCCTTCGCAAATTGTTCTTTGGCTCTTCACATACTGATGACGGCCATTCACAAGGCGGTACCTTAAGCCTTCACAAGCTGTTCACATGCACAAATGGTTCATTGCACATCGAGTCTTGGGGAAGAGATGTGTCAAATCAAGCTGATGAAGAGAGAGAGTGAGATATCAAATCACGCCCACGAGGCAAGGCGGAGAAAGATGCGTGATGACGACGACAAAGAAGGCCATTGATCAAGAGTCGCAATGAATGTGAAGATGTGTAGCAAGATGGCTACGAGAGAGAACCCAGAAGGCAAAGGTCCCATCAACAATGATGATGATGCGGGCGACCGCACTAGATCCAATTGGACGGATCACGGCAACCCGAAAAAGAAAGAGCAATCGGCTGATCGACAAAGGAATTGATGGACTAGCATGGCTTCGACAAACTGGAAGAGAGATGCAACAGACTTGGATGGACTCGATGGATATCAAAGGAAAAGGACTAAAGATTCTAGCAGCAGCAAGCCAGCAACAACCAGACCAAGACAGCAGCAAAACACCTCTCCTTGGTAAGCAGCAACCCACAAGCATCATAGCACACACAACTTAGCACAACTAAGGAGAGCTCCAGAGGCTGGCAATGACGAGATCCAGCAAGAAAGAGCTCGGGATCGATGGGGATTGCTGTTGCAGCTATACTAGTAGTCAGTAGAAGACTACTACAACTAAAGAGTAAAAAACTAATTTGGATGCTTCCCCGGGAGTGGAGACTGCTCCTCCTAGGGGTAGCGACCGTGGTGGAATAGATAGAGGCTAGGATTTGGATCTATGTTTTGATACCATGTTAAATTTAGTGGAGAAGAGAGGAATTGGGGCTGAATAGTTAGTTGTATTGCAATAACCCAATGGACAAATAGACTACATAGGACACACACAAGACTAAACCCTAAAACACTAGGAACACAAGGCTAAACCCTAAACAAGTATCATATGCATATCCCGTGAACTAGAATTTAGCAGAAAAGATAAGACAACCAGAAGTACCTTGCATGCGCTGATGTTAGCAGCCTTATCTTGCCAACAGCCACCATTGTTCTCCAAGCACTCGTTTGTTTGTATATCTACAGTTTGCCAACATGAATCGAAGATGTTTAAGAGGAAGGTACAAAACAACGCTTGCAGTATAAGTATTCATTGCAAATGCAGCAAATTGAGGAAAAAAGCAGGGGAATCGATGCACTAACCTTCACTCAAGCAAACAGCAGGCTCAGTGGTTTCTCGAAAACCTGCACAAAGTGCTTTAAGAACTGCTCCTTTGTCAAGTTTCCCTGAGAAACAAATGTTTGGATAAGCATGACTGGAACCTCAAATTTTTTTTTTTGCTGGAACTATAATGGTTTGAAGAGCACACACCTCTGTATTGTCTATTGTTGATGACTAGTGTTGGTAAGATGGTAACATCACCGCGAGAGCCCTTGCCAATCTATGTAAAACGGTCCAAAATGACAGATTACAATCACAAGCAGGACGGATAGAAGAGATAAGATCACATTGAAGTACTAACCTGTGCATCCTGTTCAGCTTTCAGCACATGATTTTCTTTGTCAGCATTTGGATCACCAATACACTTATCTATTGCTTTGTGATCAAGGCCTGGAAATTATAAATGTATTCAGTAAAATTACTGCACCTCATAATAAAAAATAGAAAAGGCATAAGCAAACACCAACATACCAAGTGACTTGATAACTCCGTCAGCACATTCCTTAGTGTACTTCTTTTCCTTCATTGGGCACCGAATTGCAAAATCAGTCACATAGTCCCACCACAACCATGGTTTCTCATTCTCCTTAGCTACTTTATAAACACAAACTTGACGTAAATTCTGAACCACCACATCTTTCCCATCATACCCTTTGCTGAAATCCTGTTCCGGGTCAGGTGCACAATACCTCCCGTGGTTGATACATTGGGACTTGCACTGCTTGCTTAGAATGAAGGCCTCTGGGCAATACCAGGTAATATAACGAGGAGTGAACTGCGTGTAGCCCTTCTTCTCAAGTATCTGTGCTGCTCCTTTGAAGCTCTTAACGAAATCAATCTGGCTATCGCATTTTGGTCCACATTCATCATTACTGTTAGTCCAAAATTCATACTCAACACGCTCATCAGGGTGGGGCAGGGACTCCCTCCAATCCAAATTCACATTAATCATGTCACCATTATCAATTGCTTTCTTGAGCCTGTCCCCAAAACTTTTGGTTATCAGCGCTGAAGGAATGGTGATGTTCTCTAAATAATCTGCCCTCCCACTCTCTTCAGGAGTGTCCATTGTAATTAGAGGTTCAGCCTTGTCATCAGCAACAAGGATTGCCGCTGCTCCTGCTTTCTGTGCATTCCATGCCTTCTTTGTGAAGAAGCAATCTATATATAACCACAAAAACCATGTTATGTAATCCACAGTATATTTTAATTAACCGAGGAGAAGGCAACATCGCAGAGAAGACAAATTAAAAATGCTAAATAATAACTGGTTGAAAACCAAATCAGTGGAACATCATAGGAAGTCGAAACAAGACAATGACCTATCTACTATGAAAGGTAGGAGGGCTTGACCATGAGCTTTCAGTTTGATTCCTCCACAAAAGCCACGGATTTGGTCGTTGTACCAAATTGGGTCAACGAACATCCAACTAAATCACATCATCAAATGACAAGATCTAATTTTCAACCCACCTAACTAAAGACCACACGACTAAACAAAAGCTATCCCAGTTCTAGTCAATGTTTAGACTGCAATCTGTCCAATCCAACCCACCGAGGCATATAAAGCTTAGCTCACTCACAATCACGAAATCACACAAGGATGATCTAACAGAGACCAACTGTACTGCAGTACAAGCAACCAAAAGAAGGAATTTTTTACTGGTAATTTTCTCACCTCCCCTGTCAACGAGCAGGAAGATGGGGAAGGAACCGGGCTTGGCCTTGTAGGAGATGTCGAAATCGTCGAAGCTCTTGCATGCCTTCCTGTTGGCCTTTGGGTAGGCGACGACACCGACCATGGTGCCGCCATACTGGGGCACGCCAAAGTTGCCGATGGCGCACTCGTAAGTGCCCTTGAGCTCATCGGGCGCCGTCACCTTGAGGCTGTTCTTTTCCACGACGAACCTCCCGTGGCAGCAAGTCCACAGGAAGGCCGCCCAAATCAGTAAGCGCACCATCATGGGACCCAGGAGAAGGCTTCGCGCCTGAATCAAAGACCAGAGCATGCAATTCGCAGAGCCTACTTGTTGGATTTGATTGGTTTCTGCGGTTTGATCTGAAAGGGCCGATCTTGGTGCGGTCTGGGGAAGGAAAACGGCGTAAAAAGAGCGAAAGATTGGATTTTGACGGCGTGGGAGGAAAGGATGTTGGAGACTAGGAACCTGGATGGGCAGGCTGGAGTTCGATCAGGATTCAGGAGGGAGGGTTCTTGGGTTTGGGATTTTAGCTGCTGCTGTTTGTGTGGGAGTTCGGGGGGAGGGAGACAGCCAGACAGGACTCGTGTGGGCTACTTGGACTCGCTTGGAGTTTTTGTGATTGCCGCCATGTGTTCCCGTGCTATTCGTGAACGTGTCTTTTCAGACAGAGAGAGAGAGAGAGAGAGTAAAAAACACATACATGTTACTCCAATCCTGAAGTGGTTGTATGGCTTAGCATTCCTTTTCTTATGTTTCAATTCTAGCACATGAAACATCTCTTTTTCCTACATCTGAACTCTCGCTGTAGCTCTCCTGAAAACTCTCCTCTTCAAATGAGTCCATCTTGAGCTCATTGGCCTTCACCAGCACGGCAATCCCCCAGTCATGGACCACCCTGTTACCACCTCCCTCCCAGCCACGCCTTCCCGATGACGTCTGGTGAATGCGACCAACGCTGGTTGCAGCAAAGGTTACTGGTGGCAGGACGAAAGCCCATCATCTTCTTTTCAAAGTCCGGCCTCTAGGCCTAGCGTGGGTCTAGCTTCCTACCTGGAGGCAGTGGTCGCCGGGTCTCTGGCACCGGCACCCACGGCGATGAAGTCCCTGGTGACGGCGGCTATTGCGGCACCACCTCCGGCAACTTCCCTGTTGCTGCTCCTCCTCCCCGGTCTCGCCTAGAAGGTCGCCTTATCCCTCTATTGGAACTTGGAAGCTGACGATGCTAGCGTGTGGTGAGCAATAGGCGCCGCTAAAGGCGCGTCGACCCTCGGTCAGCATCTCCGCCGGACTAGAGGTCGGAGGTTCCTGCAGACCTAGTAGGTTGTTGCTGAAATTGCTTGACCCTTGACCACATCAAAGCCAACTGCAGGAACCCCACACGGTGCAGACATTACAAGGCTTTCGGCCACCACATCAAGGATTGCAAACATCTGAGGAGTCCATTAGAGACGGGCAGGCAGTTGTGCCGTCGTGAGCTTCAAACTACTTGGGCCCCATCGCCAACCCTTGACAGCACCACCATGGATCCAATGGCCTCCTCGCCCCAATCCAGTCCTCTCGGTTCGCACGGGACTGCAACTGGCTCAGAGAGCCGTCACGCCATCACGTTGGAGGCGTCAACTGAGGTTTTCATACCTTGTCGAGCTTTCTTCTCCTCTGCCATGCCTGGACATCCTGATGGGAGACCGAAGCATGCTGTTTGCGTCATGCCACGCACCACATCGCATATGGTGTTGGAGAATCACCTCAAACATTCACTTGTTGCCTACGTCGGTGGCAACCGGCCATCAGTATCTAAGGAAGAAGCGGCTATGGTGATTGAAGAGAGGATTGGCATACTTTGTTGTGGCTTCTTGATTCATAACTTTCGGCCAGAAAATTTCCTCATTGCTTTCGCTTCAGAAGAGCTTCATAACCAGGCCGTCCAGCGTCATTGCATCGAATACTCCCACTTCTCCTTATTCCTCAAACTTGGACAAGGCAAGCACAGGCTTCCAGTTCATTGCTCCTATTCAAGGTGGCGATCGGATTGCCGGCGCATGCTTGGGATTGGCATATAGCTTCAACCTCGCTATCATTAGCCTGCTGGATTGAGCGCCTTCACCCAGACACATCAAGCCGAGACGATCTCGCTAATTTTAGGTTGGACGCTTGGACTGCTGACCCGAATGCAATCCCCAAGCAATCCACCTTACTGGTTGCGGAGCCAGATGAAGAAAATCTATACACCTCTGATCCCATTTTTGGCAATTTGCTATTGCTCCTCTGCGAAAAGAAGATGTTGTCGTATAACCTAATTATCCACATTGCAAAAGTTGAGGATTACCACTCCAACGCCGCCTCTGCTTCCTCCTTCGATATATCATGCCCCTCTAGTGATGGTGATAGCAGCCATGGAGGACGGCCAAAAATGGGGCCTCACGGCTCTGCGGGTCCCGGCCCACAGTGTCAGTTCTTTACCTATGCACACGTCCATCCAGACGGTGCTCTGGGTTGAGCAGCGCTGCGTGGCAATGGAGGCAGCGAACATCAACACTGCGGTTCCCGCGGCTGTGCAAACCTCTCTTGGCGCCTTCCCTCCTTGCCTTCTTCGTGGTCCCCGGTGGGTGGGGTCGCTTTGCCGGTTGCGTCTCCTGAGGAGCCCCACCCAGAGCTGGGGTTGGATGATACCCAATCTTCACCGCTCTGGTGACAAATTTTGAGTTTGAACGCCCTTAAAGATATTAAAGTTTACCGTTAGGTCTTATTTTAATCAAACTAACTTTTGAAATGTCCATGAACAGGAATGATATTTTTTTCTATCTGTAACTGAACTTCTAGTTCGTTACAGGAGGTATTTCTGTTCCAAAAATAGGGACGTTACATTTCGTATCTGTACTGCATCTACATGCACATAGTGCAGCTTTCATATGATACTATAAATCTGTAGTCAAGCTCTACATTTTTCTTGTAATCATTTCCTGTCTTAAATCCACTCGATCGTTACAAATTATTCTCACGGTCTCCAAACTAACAAAGAAAAAAGGGTTAACGTAGAAATCTATATCAAATTCCACATTTCAAACGAGGGCGAAGGTTTTAAGCCCAGCTTTGTATTATCTAGGCTCGGCAGACTCAGCCCAAAATAAGCGGCCCTTTTGGCAAGCTATTGGCCCATCTATTGCCCATAACTTGCGACTGCTACTAGTATGCTATCATATTCATAGATTCTAGAGGGTCGGCTTGGCAGCTATCTTTTGTTCTTTTAATTTTTTTGGTTTTTTGGTCTTTTAATTTTTGGTTTTTAGTGTTTTCAAAAATTGAATAAGTAAAGCGATTTCTTAAAATAGATTCTTCAAATGGTTTCTCAAACCTATAACCGTGTATGCCGTCTGCGTCGGCGTCTCCGTCGTCCACTGCCGTTTCAATAAACACAGACAAAAACAATCGGCCATGGCCAAAAACTATTAGCCACAGCTAGGGGTGAAAATGGATCGGATAGTTTCCGCCAGATCCGGATGGATGCGGATTGTGTCGGATCGGATTTTTTCGGATAGTTCTCGAATCGGATACGGATACAGATTTTTTTAATCGGATACGGATACGAATACAGTAAGCCTAGTATCCGTCGAATACGGATACAGATATGGATAATCCGGATGATACGGATACGGATAATCCGGATAGTGGCTGAATTTTAACAAAAATGGTATATGGAACACATTGAAGTAGCCACCAGCCCTAGTGCCTAAGGTAATATTTCAAAATATGGAACACATTGGAGTATTGGACCAACCTATAATGCAAACATTGAAGATTCTGCAGATCTTGTGAATATTATAGAATATATGAAGAATTAGGCTTGTAAATTGGCAATACGAATTGTTGCTACTTATGTAGTTATGTTATGATCGACTATTGGGTATATTTTCATTATGGATGAAAAGACTATGCTTGTTTAGATTTCATGAATGTTTTGACAAGATGAACTATTTACGTATTTTCGTTAATTTTGGATGTATAGTTTAAGAGGTTTTCATGTTCCGATAAATATTCGTAACCGTATTCGATCCATATCTGTATTCGATATTATTCGTATTTGTATTCGTATTCGAGTTATCCGTATTCGTATCCGTATCCGAAAAAAAAATGAAAACAAATATGGTAGCTGCATTATCCGTCCGTATCCGATCCGTTTTCACCCCTAGCCACAGCTCAAAATAATAGAGCCATTGCATTTCTTCTTCCTTGTGTCAGATCTTTTATCCTGCATCCCATGCATGGTGCCTCTCCCTCGCTTTTACCGATGAGGATGACTGATCAAATCCACGAATACAATGATGATGACTGATCAAATCCACGAATAAATCCATGCTAGATAATGATGTTGGATGTGAACAGAATAACTTTAGTTAAGGTCTTGATCAAAGTAAACCCCTACTGTTTTTTTTTCAGATTTCCCCCTTTTCGTTTTGACAACAATAATAACAAAAAGAAAACAGAAAGACTAACGTGCAACCGCCCGTCAAAGATGGCAAGATGCCCTCATAATGGGTGGGTTAAGATAAGCCTTACCAATATAGTAAGGGTATTGGGATCTAATAGTGATATCTTATCTGTCTCTTAGTTATATTAAATAAGTAAAACCTTATATGGATGGGAGAAGATACAAGAAATGATTTGAACTCGTAAATTAACGCAAATAATGAGAGGGTGTGAGACAGAAAATTATAGTAAAAATAGTTAGTGAAATAATTTACTGTTGAAGATGTTATCTCTAGTGGTGTCTTTAAACAAAGTAAATGTTTTAGAGACAATCTTAAAAGACAAATTATTATGCATGCCTTAGGCGACGGTATGTATACCCAATGTGCTGATTTGACGGCCGAAGCCTCTGCTGGTCGAGAGGGTGTAATTATGGAAACTGACTCTCTCGCTTTGTTCAATTTGTGGAATGCTGGGGCCAGCACCAACCGGTGATTAAGTCAATCCTCGAAGAAATACACGAGCTTAGTAGGGGTTTTGTTAATTTCAAGCTATGTTTTGTTCATCGGGATGCAAACTCGGCGACTTATCTTTGTGCTAAGCAAGCAACCTTGAGTAGGCAAATGGTGTACATGGTTAAACCAAACACCAGACTTCTTACGTAATTGTCTACTACAAGATTGTACCTCTATTTCCGAATAATAAAATGTTGCTCCTGTTTCCTACAAAACAAATCTCTAGTAAGTGATGTCTGTGACTAAGTGATTTTACTAGTTTGCAAACGGTACGTTATTCACGATGCTGGCTAAGGCCATTCTCAGTGGAGAGTTTCATGACGTTGTTTCCAAGACTGCCACATAATGTAAAATGAAATGAAACATGGATGAAACATCCATCCTCAATGCATAGTTTCATTCTATTGTTTCATAGACATTTAATTTCATGACTCATATAGAGTTGGTAATCGTGCCAAGAGAGTTTCATCTAGATGAAACTCACTTCTTCTCTCTTCTTAAAAATGTTGCCATATCATCAAAAATGCCTATGTGGCAGCCTATTAAATGCAGATAAAACTTCCACTGAGACTGGTTTAAGAGAAAGTACACCCTCTGGTCAAATAATATAAATGCGGTCCTGAAGCGTCACTCCACCTTTCAAAACTTTAACTACTAATATATTTACAAATATTTCATTTGTATCGTAAAACGATTTGTCATCAAAAGCTCTGTCATGTCAAATTTTCAATTTATGTGCTAATATATAATTAGAAAAGTTAATGGTTAAATATTTACATCGGAGACGTTGCAAGTAAGAGCGGAGAGAGCAATGCTGAGCAACTTTGGTGCTTTTTTTTTTTGCTTTTGACTTTTTTGAGAGTCAAAATAAATGAAGCAAGTTTTTTAAAGTGAATTCTCCAAACGGCTTTCTAAGATTAAAATCATATACGTCGTCTGCCTAGCTCAAAAGAACAGGACCGGAGAAGGGAAAAAAAACGATGGAGAGAGATAAGGTAGAACAAGAAGCATAGAAGTATGTGCTGTTTCTCTAACATATGGACCTCATCTGATTTGCAGAGTAATTGCCATGTACTCGGGTACGTCATCCACTATGGTAGCAAAATTGTCTCTAAAATTGTCTCAATGATTATTTAGACCATTTTGTATAGTTTAAATGACTATTTAGATGGTTTTATAGTTCAGGGATATAATAGACGCACCTTGATAATCCAGGAGGTCAAATAGACTTTTTTATATTATAATGAATTAAGTGGTGCTCCACTTTCTTTTTCATATTATAATGAATTAAGTGGTGCTCCACTAGCTAACTGTGCATGTGCCATATTTACTGGATCTTGGATATTAGTACACTAGCATGGTGATTTATAAATTGCAAATTTAATTAGCGAGTGAGTTAAACTAGGGTCAATTTCCATTTTGTCGGTTAACCCATGCTTGCTAGCTCCATCCATCCCTTCAGTGCAGGAATTATCATTTCTACTCCAATTATTTCTGGGGAGTTCCTGTGTTCGATGGCATGCAACATGTGCTGATCATCCTTAATTTTCCAGCTAGTACTAACTAAATTGTCTTTGATCTTGGTTTTCTTATGAGTAATTAAGCATCCATAGCTCTCCAGGCAACATATATTTCGTCATTGTTGCTTCCCGAGTGGATAACTGAAGTGGCATCTGCTTAATTCATCCTGAATGATTGCATCACGAGTTTCTTTCACTGATGATTCCATTGGAATTCAGAAGTCAGCACTGATGTGCAAGGCAACCAACTCCTTAACTGCACACGATGATATGCCACATCTCACGAAATGCACAACAGCATCATTCATTCAACTGCCATATATGATCTGAAGGCAGAAGGGAATGGAGAACACTGCTTGAGAGTTGAGAAGCAGTTTAGTGCAAGTTTGTCTTATGTTTAGTTATAGCACAATTCCATTCAAGGTGTATGTAAATTATTGTGCAATAACTAAAGATGTTCTGTTTCTCATTCAGTCTAGTTTTCAGAGTTCTGCACTAGTGGAAGAACCTCTGCTTGTTGCTGCAGGATAACTCATGCTGAAGATTGCTTTCTTTATTCATGAGAGTTAGGTCTACTATTTTTTTTCCGCTTTGTGTACTTGTCATGTTTAATGCAGACCGAAATTTTAGGATTGGAATTGCGACTACTGAACTAGAATGGAATTAATCATGCACCGTTAGCATCAATCATACTATACTACGCCATAGCTGAACTCTGAAAAAAAGCATGAGATGTGTCCCCAGCACACAATTGTTGGCTGGTGACGGTGCATCAATTGCATGAGATGTCAGAATCAGAGCGAGCACTGAACAAAATGGAAAGTGCTGGTGCCTGCTTGTAAGGCACCAAAGGACCTCTTGCTTCCTCATCTCTTCCCTAGGTTGAAAGGCTAAGGTTCTATTAATTTGGGTTTGGGCTATAACTGATGGGTTCTGTCTACCTTTTTAAGATAGCAATAAAAAAACGAAGATATTGATATAGCCGGTGCATACGATTTTAAATTCGAAAAATCATTTAAAAAATTTGCTTTATTTCAGCATTTGGAAAAAATCAAAAAAACCCAAAAGGAAAAGACCTTTCTAGTGCATAGCAGTGATAGGAGTACTCTGGTGCATAGTACCAATTATCGTACCAGCTGCTTTGAGCTCTGAAATTTAATCGGGGTGGCATAGTGAATACTCCCCCTATTATTAGCGGGGGAAGCGCGAGTGGACGCTCGCCCACGTCAGCCCACGAGCGCGCTGCGGCCGACGCGTGGCCGGAAAATTTCGGTAAGGTTAGAGGAGCGGTTTTTTGCGAAAAAGTCCTTCTATTTTTTTGAAATTACGTAAAGATCCTTTTTCCTCGCGAAAAGGTCCTTGGCAGGTTTTTTAAAACGTTTTTTTGCGAAAACACCCCTCCACTTCACCGAAATTTTGTGTACTTTGCAGGATTGCGCCCCGCGGTTTCTAAATTACGTACGGGTCCTCGTTTAGTTACGTACAGGCCCTCGCTTTTTTACAAAAAAAAGGCATTTGACCTTTTCGAAAATACACATGTGCCCTCAATTTTTTTAAAAAGTCCTTACGAATTATCGCCTCTTTTACTTCGGTACACACGGTGGCTGGCGCGGTATGACGCCGCGTCTATGAGGCTAGTACCTCTGATACGACGCGGAAAGCCGGAAAGCATATAGCTAGCATCAATCCTTCGGCCGTAAGGTAGGCAACATAGCTGGAAATGGGTTGGCGCCTCCTCAAATGCTACTATGCTCGTAACCAGCAGCTGGCATTCGAGGAAGTCAACACCTTAACAGGAAATGCATTATCAGATGAATTGGCATTTGCGATAGATACCATACCAAGATGTCGGTCAGATTAGGTGCCTGCCGGCGACCTGAAGCAGCAGGTTACTAGGTTTAATTCTAGCTTATCCATAACTCGAGATACGTGCTATGGAGGAATCAGAACGTACGCTAAGAGCAAGTATTATAAGAGGCTATAAGCTGACTGTATGCTGAGATGGAGGAGAGAGAAGAGAGGTGGGCTGTAACTTACAACCAGCTGAAGCACAAGAACCAAGAAACTTTGTGAGAGGAAGGGGTAGGTCATACAGCCTTCAGCTGGCTGTAACTACTATATGAGTAGGCTGAAAAGTGAGCTGTAAGTATTCATACAGCCAGCTGAAGACTGTATTATAAGACTTGCTCTAAAGGGAGCCAGTAGTACCTATAGCACTATAACAGCTAAAAAAGAGAGCACCATGCCTCCCTATTTTTATATTACTTTTTGATATATACAAATACAATAGATATAAAATATATCAGTAAATCCGTTAATATTCATTGATTTAGAAAGAAAGCCATGGATTTGAAAATTAAAGGAAGTCATTGATTTGGCATGCGGCATCATAGTATATAATTAACGGGAAATCAATAGATTATTTTGGCCGCATGCAGCACTATGGTAGGTGATTAATTATTTGGCATGTTTCATAATCGATAATTAAAGGAGATACTGATTTGTTTGTTTGGACTAGTTGATTGGTGACCATACTCGTATACTAGTATGAGTATATACTTAATGGGAATATCAACAGGTATGCAAATTTAATTAGTGGCCATATACTCATATACTAGTATGAGTATATACTTAATGGGAAAATTGATAGGTATGCAATTTGATTGGTGGACAATTATCTAAAAAAGGTATACACTCACAAATTATCTTAAAAGGGTATATACTCACACATTATCTAAAAAAGGGTATATACTCAGAATTTCAATTCACAATGAAATTATCTTAATAAACAGTATATGCTCACAAAATGGATTCAATTTGCCTGTTAATAAAAAAAATCAAAAGAAATGCATGTGAGCAATCAGCTGAATCAATCATGCATAGAAAGTATCCCTAACATCAGGACCAAAAATTTGTGATAGATCGGATACTTTTACCATAAGAAACATCCATATTTCCTTGGTCACGATTAGCACGAGTTTCAAAGTAATCAGACGACTCGATTATGGAGCCTAAGCACTATGGTGCCCTTGATTTTTACACTATATATATATACACATACACACGGAAGCACTAATGAGCGCGTGCACACACCGTGAAGGTAGAAAATTACTATATAAGGAGAGATTACAAGCACAAAGAACTTTGATGTATTTAAACTATGCGACTACAAAGGTACATATATAGACTAGGATATAAGAGTCCATAAAGGAGAAAAATACGCCATCACTAATCAAGATGCAGTAGAGCAGCCCCATGGTAAAAAGAGGTGAACTCCAGTTTCACTCCTATTTTTCACCAGTCAGCGCTGCATGCGTACTTGTGTTATGTTTCATGGAATGTCTCAGATATTTGAGTCAATTGTCTCCATTATACTCACACATGTTATTTTCTGCATCAAAGTTCATGTCCGGCTGCATACCAGCCAAGAATTAGTGAATTATGTATTTTGTACTACACGCAAAAGTAAATGCCAGGATCACAGTGTGAAAATGCATTTCCAACTACGGCTGGTTTTATTTGCACATCGAAAAGACAGATGCTCAGTACAGTTCTATTTGCTTGATGCGTAAAAGAAAAATGGTATTAGGTATAAAGTTTAGGGTTCTATTACAACACACGAACACTCTACCAATATTCACATAATATATATCTACGATCCATTCACTGCAGGTTACCATAACAACAAAAGAAGTGATCGATCAATCGTTACATGTATTATTGCTCGAAATAAGCTCCCATACAGTAGCAGCAGTACTGGTACTAGTAAAACCGCCGAATGACGATGCTGCTGCGACCAACTCATCGTCGACGTACTCATCTCCAGCAGCAGCAGTGTCGTAGCGGTAGGTGTTGGTGTAGCAACGACCATCAAGTCCACCAAGTTCCAACGCCATCTGCAGGTCGCTCTCTGTCAAATACGAAAATGCTCCGTCGAGATCGAGACGATGCACCGGTGCGCCGTCGTCGTGATCAGCCGGCGCCTGATGATCACGGCGGATATTTTCGGTGGAGGGGGACGGCGCGTCCTCGTGCTTGACGATGCTAGTACTTGATGCAGTGCCGACCATGGTCGACGGATGATGTTGCGAGGAGTTGGGATGATCCAAGTCGTCCAACGTCGTCACTGCAGCTTGTTGTTGCTGCGTACAGGTGTGGTCGCCGATGTAGGTGATCTCGAGCATGGACGGGTCTTCCTCCGACTGCTGAACCTGCCTCGTCGCGGGGCACAGCTGCTCGAACTTGTGCTTGCACCTGAAGTAGCTCCTACATGCGTTTTGTACATATGTCAGAGCTAGCTAACAGCATACCATTAGTAAACGTGAGTACTGATCCAACACTTAATAGAGAAATCACATCTGATTAATTACTCATACATGCATGTAGTTAGGTTTCTCATATCCTCCCTAGCTAGCTAGCAGCCAGGAGCCAGGAGGTGATGATAATGGATGGAGCATCACAATCCCAACTACACCTACCTATCTAATTCGATCGATGTGACGATTCATTGTTTGTATCAAGACAAAATCAGTACGTACTATAGCGAGGAATTAAGAAAACTAAGATACTATATGCAAGGATTGTTACACGTGACGGCGGAGAAACGACGAAGTAAACAAGATCAATCACAGAGACACACGAGATTTAACGTGGAAAACCCTCCCAAAGCGAGAAGGAAAAAATCACAGGCGCCAGCCAGCAACAATCTTCACTATATCGGGGTGAGGTTACAACGCCGGGGATTACAACTCTAATCTCATATCCCAAACGGGTGCCTTACAGGAAATATATATATATCATGAAAACTCCGCTCTGGCCCTAAGCCTCCAGCGACAGGCCTCCGCTACGCTCCGTCCAAAAGCTGACCTAATTAATGTATAGAATTTGGATCACAAATCAACAAAGATAAGAACATCTCGCGGCCCCGGCCGTCCTCAACGTGGACAGGCGTGTATAATTATGTTGTACGGTAAATTGTATTCTAATCTACTATGATTTAGAGAAGCGTGTTATAAAGATCTTTAGATAAATTCTGGATAAGGATTTCTATTTCTTTTTTAATTAATTTTCTACTTTATATTGAATGAGTACTTAAGACTATACAAAGCTACGAGGAGTAGCCATAGAGAACTCAAGCTACAAACCAACTTATTTAAAGCAAGAGGCGCATGAGAAAATTAAATGTTATATTATTTGTTAATACTATATTTTTGTATAGGGTAAGTTTTTGAGAGTCCTAAAACGTTCGAGAGGTTGTGTGAGAATGACAATCCATTGTACTATTTGGAGGTATGCATGGCTAAGATGCTAAGTTGAGAACTAAACAACCTCCACCCAAAATTTGGAAAATATTAAAAGAAGAGTAGAGAATCAAAGTGCATACCTAGGGTATTTGGCAGCAAAGATTTGTTTTTGGCCATACTTCCTCCACGAGTAGCCATCATCCATGCGGCTCCTCAATTCCTTCCTGCAGCCTTGGGACAGCTGAGCCCTGGCAGGCCATGGTAGCCATCATATATGCATGCATATGTCGACACATAATTACTAATGCATGTTTAGATGAGTTTACTTCAATCAATTTGCAAGAAGTAGGTACTAGTAGCAGCAGCTGCAACTAGGCTAATTAATCATCTATATACAAGTGCATGGAGCACAAAGATCGATGGAGTAGGTACCTTCTTTTGTAGCCCCCACCCCCACGGCGTGCCAGTGCCGGCGCCGGCGCCGGGAAGCCGGTGGATTGGGATTGCAGCAGTAGCATGATGGCTCGAGACAGGGACTCGGAGATTCCCTCTACCAGAGGTCCACCTCCTGCAGGCAGAGGATCCATGGAGGACGACGACTGGTCTAGCCGCCGATAGGCCTTGAGCTCGTTCGCCAACCTCTGCGCTTCCGTCAGGCTCTCAATTAGCAGCGCTATTTCTGGCCTCTCTGAACAAACATCATCTTTATCTTGCTGTGTCTTCTTGTTGCTCTCCATCGATCGATCTCTAACTTGCTGCCGAGTTAAATACTGGATCGATCGATGATCTAAGACTCTAAGTACGTACTCTTAGGTAACTGGTTGGTATATATATCCCAAGGACGAAGCATCGATCGCGGTGGTGACCAAAATGCTACTCCACATAAAAGCAGTGTGCACCGTCTAGCTAGCTATTGGTTGTGATCAAAATGGCTTGAGCTTTTGGCTTCAGCTTATTTTTGTACTATTCATAAATTTCGTTTTTTTTCTGAACTTTTGGCTTTTTTTTTAGTTTTTTTACCGGTTCTTTTTTTCCTCGTATTTGTTTGTATTATACGTAATGGGCTAACATGTTTTTTCTATTTTTAAATTTTTTTAAATTTAATTATGGTAAATAAGCCTCTCACCATTCTGATCTTTTTCAGTAAATACATGTTTTTTCACCATAAGCCACGGGTTTTTCAGCCATTTTGATCACAACCATTATTGTTATGACGGTAGTGACGGCAAGATGCTGACAAAAGCATAGCTGACGTACTACTCTATGTCGCAGCAAGCATCCAGATGCCAATCGACTTGCTTGCTAAGCTACTTAATTAGATTATGCTATCTTCCTATGACTTCCTCTTGAATAAATTAATAAAATAATTTTTTATTAACTTTTAAAAATAATTTATCAAAACAATCTTTTTAAAACGACTTATTAGTTTATCAACATTCAGTTTGTTTATACATTCACTCGCACTAGAACCAAAAGATATAAACCATAGTCTAAAAAATCCACCCATAATATGTGATCACTGCTGTAATTAATCTACCGAATGGATCGGAGTAGTACACCATACTCTCTACTCGATCCTTCGCTGGCTGATTGGCATTAGTTAATTAGCGGATAATTTCTGTAGATGCAATAATGCATACACGCATCTGCAAATGATTTATCTAGCTTGATCCTCTGACCGATCGATTCTTTTTCTGAAAATGATCGATCGATTCTTTCTGCTACTGTTGGCCGGCTGCTTCTAGAATAGTTACTGGTACACACGGGGCGGAGTTAGTCATAGCCCAAGTCTTAAGCTGAACGAGCTATATTTGTAGTTAAATCTGCTTTTTAGTGATTTTTTAAAAAGAATTTTTATAGAGCTTTCATTCTATCCCGCTCGTTTCGGCTCCAGCTTCTGGCTTATTTTTTACTATTCATAAATTTCGTCTTTTTCTAAACTCTTTGCTTTTTTTGAGTTTTTTTGCCGGTTCTTTTTTTCATGTATTCCTTTGTGTTGTCCATGATTAGCTAGCATATTTGTTTTTCTATTTTTAATTTTTTTTAAATTTAATTACGCCAAATAAGGCACCTTCAGCTACAGTAAAAATTTCAGTCGTTACAGTGCAATTTCAGCCATAAAACGCAGCTTCTCAGACCAACCGAGCAGGGCCGTACAACTAACGATAGGCAGCAGCGCCATGCATCCGTGTAGCTGAAGTAACCGATCGATCGACCGTCCGGAACGGTGCACATGCATGGGATCAAATCAATCCCAATCCATATCGACCAAATGCCGAAATCTCCTTGGCTTGCAGTTATGCTTTCATCTTCTACCACAGACTAGCCATTCTTTGAACATGGGCATGCTTCGGCTGCATGCTAGATGTTGATCTAATCAAGCTTATCCAAACTTACACGCTAAGTACAGTGGAGCCCTAGGAAGAAACTCGTGGAATCGATCTTACAGGTGGTCGCCAATCTCAATTAAAGCCAACACCTAAAGGACAGTGTTTGCAAAGAAAATCAACCTGCTAAAACAACGTCTACCCTGGACTAGATGAGCTAATCAACAACATTAATTAACTGTGCCACAGCTTTCTTTCTTTTCTTTTTTACGAGAAAGTGTAGGACCGATGCTGCGAGCGAGGATGGGTGAATGATTGTTGGAACCTTTTCTCCTAATAATATTCAAAATCTTCTCTTTAGTGATTAGCTATGTTAGTTACTAAGTTCATTTTGCACTAACTATGATTTACCAAACAAGACTAGAGGTCTTAACCAACAAAATCAGCAATTTTCTGCCCAAGGCAAGTAGACCGCCATGAATAGGCTGGTCTGATCATAGGCACAAGGCCGATCTGATCGGTAGGGCTAGTCTGATCAGACCTCTATTCTCAGACTTGAAAGTCTCTCGGGATAAAACTCAAATATCAAGAACTTGCTCAATTCTCATCTAAACACTTCCAAAATTTACATGAGATGTACAACACATTAGAAATCTAAACCAATCAAAAATCACAAGATTCTTGAGCCCGGGTTCACTAAAATAAAGATAATCGAATCTAGGTCATAAGAACATAAAAAACCCTAAAAGCTAAATTACTTCTTGCTCGTGAGAATCTAAGACATGAGACCTTCTAGATCTATTCTCACATATTCTAGTAAGATAATTTAAGCAAGAATTTGGGTTACAACTTCCACGAACACGAAATCATAAATATAATTTAAGAACAAGCAAAATCAAGTAAAAATGCAAATAAAAACATGCATGATTGAGACAAAAGTTTTGATCTATTTTCAATAGAAAATAAAGTTTATATGCTTATGGATGATTACAAGATGCAACCAAAGTACCACTCTTTCCTCTCTTAAGTTCTCTCTCACAATCACGGAAGGAGATAAGGTGGTAGAACAAAAACCTAAATGCTAGAATTCTTAGATCTAACACCTTCTTTCCTCCCCTTTAATAACTAAGAACAACCTTAATGGATCCAACCCATTAAGATATGAGGAAACCCGTTAACCCCACTAATACGGGTTTAACACTCACGCACGCTTCTGAAAGTGTTTATAAGACTCAACCCATTAACACCTTAGCGATTGATCCACTTAAAATTACAGCTCTCCTCAGCGTAAACCACTTCTCCTTCGGGTCTCCCTACGCTACCGTTTTGATCAAGGCACCATCTTGGTATTTGGCCATCTACCAAAATATCCTCGACAAAGCTTCCGGCTACCTCCCTTAACTTCGTTTTTACATTCACTTCAAAGCATATCCACATGCTTTGATATGTAGTCCGTAGTACCCAATGATTAGCCATCACGTCTTCATGCATTCGGTCTCCATCAAACCGTCTCTACGTGCATCGACCTAGTTACTTGACGTACCACATGCACCAACTCGCTTGTTCACAGTCCTTATTTTCTGTGTGCTTTTCCGCTTGAACCATGTAACCTTATCCGGACTTACACAACTTTTCAGACCTCATCTTCCCCGTTTAGTCTCGATCCATTGCCGTCGACCGCTAACGTTCTCAAAGCCATGTGCGTATCCAAAGATCAAGTAAACATCTCGAGTACAAATTCTATGCACTTGATTCACGTTAGTCAAAACAATGCATCATGCAACTCAACACAATCCACAAATGGCACCCATACCGTGCACACACTCATTCAACTCAAAAACTATTTTCACTTATATTTGGTCGCAGCCATCAATTTGACCGCACTCCCTGTGGCGGTTAAACTGCTAGCCACTAGCTGGTCTAACCACTTAAGACCACTAGAAAACACCATCTCTAGAATTTCTGTTAAACTTTATCTAGTTTTAGCTCTAGTTTTCAATTCTAGTGACAGCTAGTACAAAATCATCCCCAAAAAGTCTACACAAGTATTTGGTGTTCAGTTTTCCAAAAAGTCCATGTCCAATCTGACCACTTGCCATATGACAGTTAGATCGCCAGCCATCAGTCGATGAGACCGCCTGAACCATGACAACATAATCTGAAATCGAATTTTCTAAATTTTTTGCAAAATTTAATTTCAACTTAACCAAATTACTAATTGCTCATCACAAACATATTTTGGACGTTTGCATGGTGTCTCAGATAGCTCTCTTTGTTTTGTGAGAGACATGTTTAATCGACAATGCTCCTTATCTCCTGGAGATTCGAAGGCAAGGTTGAGCTAGATCTTATAATATTTTCACGTCGCTCACATCAGTGAAGACTGATTAGCGTATGACAAGTAGGATCTAATCTGACCTCAAGGCAAGGCAGATAGATACACCCAAGATCACAATGGTTGGCGATAGAGCGATGGAGTGGCCTTGTCGACAACTCCACTATGGTTCATAGGATTCTTGCTTTGTTGTTCTATAATCCGTATGACGACCATTGAGTATCAACTATCGACTACAACCATCGTTTGTCGACTATCAACTACGACCATTAATTATCGACCATGGAGTACTCAGAGCTACAATACTCGATATAACTTTAGTACTGGTCGTAACGACAACAGATACATAGTACACTAACAAAACACACATACAATAAGATTAACCTAACATAGGGATCAAGTGGATGTGGGGAAAGTTTTTTGTTAATTCAGAAGTTGAATCGGTCTAGGCTTTCTCGTTAATTAGTAATTAGTTTGTGCAAGGAGCAGTCATCTAGAAGCAAGCTAGAGGAAGCAGCTTAGCTAGAACGGCAGACTTTCACCAAATTTTCTTAGCATGTTGTAATGCTGCAGGCTGCAGTCCAAGTAACAACTATATTATATCTGCAGACTTGTGGCTGCAATGAGATGCTGAAATAACTTATGACCGCATCCATCCAGGTCTCGTCGATGAGAAGGAATTTTAGCATGAAAAGAAGTTTAAGCAGAGAGAGATTAATACAGTAGTTTGAATAAATTATGCTGATGATTGAACGTAGAAGAGGACTGATTGGTCTTATTCACAAGGCAAGCAAGAAGAATGGCTTGATCTGTTAGGATTACGACTTGGGAGTTATGATTGTAATTTATTAATCTAATAACTAATAATTACTGAAAGAAATTAAAGTCAAAAGCTGACTGAAAAGTTAAAAAGAATGAAAAAAAGAAGTGGGCCGAGAGGGCATCAAGAAGAGACTGGGCCGAATAAACAAGAGTCATGGCTGTTGGGCCTTCTTTCCTTGGACGTTGCATCGGTAGTTCGGCTTATTTAGATGGGCTTAGCGAAGGAAATTCCTTGACAGTTAAGAGATGTTGCATTCTACCATCCGTCGAATCGTCCCTTCTTCCACGGCGACGGTGAGAGGCGATCGCCCTGTAGATGGCAGCGCCTGCCTAAGGCGAGGTCAGTTTCTCTAACTCTCTTGCGCTCGCTCGCTCGAATCGTAGTAAAATTTGCAATTCGTTTGGGCGGAATGGATTTTCCTTTTGTTTTCCCGTGAGATCGTGGGGCATATATACGCAATTCCGGTCTGCGCCTATGCGGGCAAACAGTAGCGTCATTAGCTATGGATAATCCGTAGGGCTTAGGATTCTTGTGATTATACTCCCATGGATGGATGGATTGATTGATTAGTCTCAGCTTTACTTTCCTCTCTGCAAAAGTTACTTCTCTGGACGATTCGAGAAGGGCATGCGTGTACTACTACAGTCCACAAATTAAGAGCTTCAGCTTCCCTCTAAGCAGGACAGTAGGACACTGACAAGTAGTGACGACAAACCCTTGTCCGGTCCAAAGGACTCCGAGGGCTACCTGTCTAAAGAGAAAGATCTGGGCAGGATTAATTTGAGGTACGGACACGCATTTTTGTGGTCGGCTAATTTAGATACAGAAGATAGGAGAGCAAGTATCCAAGTAGAATGGCTTAATGCAGTATATAAAAAGTACTCCTATAAATGAAAAGCCTAAATGCTAGAGTAATATAACAAATTGGGCATATAGGTAGTCAGAATGACAATAGTACCAAGTTTTTGCAGGATGTCAGTGAAACAATTCCTATTTCATTTAGAATAGCCAAATAAACATGGCAAACCCTATATATGTTTTTTTGTTTGTTTTTCTTTATCAAGATGACTATTGTGGTGTATCCGTGTACATGTTAGATTTTCATGCACTTTTAAACATTTTCCCGCTATTTAATTGCTACTCATACTGTAAGTGTGGGAAGTGCAAAGTGTAAAATTGTACATGGGAAGAAAAATTTAAACATGTCAAACTCAATCATCCTTTAATTTGCACATTCAACATTGCTTTCAAACAAGGATCTAGTACATAGGATTCCTGATTCTAGAAATTGCTTACACATTCTTCTTTCTTGCTTCTTAATTAACTGGTGTCACCCTTTAGACTCTGACTGACATCTTTTTCCTTGGTCATAGCTTATGAAAACAAAGCAGTAAGAGCACCAAGTTTGTAGTTAACGACAGGTCATCACCATATGTACAAAGGACTTTGTTGCTGACATCTTAATGGGTCACTAAACTCCCAAGGCTCAGGGTCCAATGGCAAGTTCATAGTAGCTTCAACTAACCGTGCCATTTCAATGTCTGCCAAATATTCTGGCATGTCAGGTACCATGAACAAGTTCTCGAAGCTTTCATCCTGAACTTGATGAACTTCATTGACAGTCATTGGGATATTGCATTGGTTATTATTGATAGGTGACACACTACGATGAGCTGTTTCAACAACATATGGATGCACATCTCTCTTGCAAGTGTGCTGGCCATAATAGTCAACATTGAACAACCTCGTCAGTTTACTTCCATGTGTCTCCATCTGTTGCACTGTCTTGGTTGCGGAACACCCTTGTCCTTTACTATTGGCACATCTATAGTAGCTCCTGGTTAAGCATAAACTCATTAGATAGGGCATTTAGGTTACACATATGTATACCCATATATAGAAGAACTACTATTAGATACACTTTTACTCTCTGGTTATATATATATATATATATATATATATATATATATATATATATATATATATATATATATATATATATATATATATATATATATATATATATATATATATATATATATATATATATATTGAATGCAGTTATATATACATGCATCGGTGTATACCTAGTGTGTCTTGCTTTGGAGATCCACTTCTGCCCATACTTCCTCCATTGGTATCCATCATGGTATGGTGCTTGTGTCACAAGTGAACCTGTGTGTTGTGCATTCTTCCTACCAGCACCAAGAGAAGCAATCACATTTGTTAGAGCTCCAGAATGGCTTAATGGAATGATAAGTAACTAGACGTATACATGCTCAAATGCTAAGATATCTATATACCTTCTCTTATTTCCAGTGACCTTGGCTTCCTCCCTCAAGTTGCTGTGATTCTCCATGTTATGCTTACCATGTTCGTCGTTGTTACCTCCGACAAGATTACCATGTTTGTGGTTGTTACCGCTGCTAAGTTCAAGCAAGGAGATGGCCTTACTTGACGAACTCAACATATCTTCAAAGAGCTGAAGAACAATCTTCGTTAGGCCATCGTGGGCCTTTGGAAGTATTGGTTGCACAATATCACGTAGCTCCAGCACGAGAGTCTTTTGGTGCTCAATCTCGTTGATCACCACTTGGCGGTCGTCATGATGATCGAAAGATTCGATAATGTTCATCTCGCGAATGTGTCTAGTATATGTGGCTACAATAGTTGAAGGTGTTAGCTAAATGCAGCTTTAGGCATCAATATTTATACTAGCCAAGCAAGCAACACAACAACATAGTCGAGGGCACTGAGATTAATTGTTCAAATGTTCTCACTATGAAAAGTCTAGGGAAAGTGAGGACACTATCAGATAGTACGGCACAGTAAGTGTTTGAATTATAAAAAAGAATGATGCATAAATGGGTTAGAGGTTAGGATTTCTCCTGGATTGTATGTATTACATGCGAACCTATATGAGATTTTTTATTTATAAAATAATTGCTAACCAATTGCCGTAAAGTTAATTTTATACACAAAACATGTTCCTATAAAATATTTGGAAATAAATTGGTCGAGAACACCATGCTCAATTATTATAGGAGTAACAACATTTTTTTCTCTTCTTTTGACTGCAAAACAAAGGTTACGTTGTATAAAATGACCGTAATTTGCCAATATCAGTTGCATATGTTTTTCCTTTCTCTTTTATGGAGTATTTAGCATCTCATCACTGTAATGAGGTATATATATACATGACGCTGAAATGGGGCACCATGGTGGCTATGCGTTCTAATGCAATGGTATGGAAAGGAAGTTATTGACATGGATGGAAAGTCTCACTCATGAAGCGTGGGCACTATGGACCCTTGTTATTTATACTCTATATATATATATATATATATATATATATATATATATATATATATATATATATATATATATATATATATATATATATATATATATAATTTGAATACATGCGAACATGGGAGACCAAGAGAATTGCTCTTTTGTCGTGAACCTACGGCTGTTTTTTTTCCTGTGTATGAATATTATGGCCTCCATCAGTTAATTGATGTGTGAAAAAACGTTTCTGCTTGTCAATTCATGGCCAGCTGGATATGCACAATTTTGCGGCTATGATTTATTCGTATGGTCGCGAATTGTGACACCTCCAAGACTTACTTACCAAACTGCTTCATTCACACAAGACATGGATGAAGAAGAAGAAACCAGCCAACAATTCTAGTGGCTGTGGAGAGAGCACAATTTGTCGCTCCATATTGGGCCCCAAACAGGGACTTGCATTGTTTGATTGATTGACTCTAGTGGCAAGTAATTTGCACAGATCAAATAGCAGGTGTGTTCAGAGTTCATATATAATTTGCAAACAGAGTTGATGATGTGCAAAAAAAAAACTTACAATTCGGTGACATTTCATGCTTTGGATGGGTTGCACAATGGATTATAGTGTTTTTTTAGAGTATAGATATTTATTAATTGATAAATTAATTTTAAGATACTCCAATGCAACTTGGTTGAAAAATTTTCATTGAAGCCCTTTTTTTTTGTGGTATATATCGTTTTCCATATATAAAAAGAATTATACACATACTATGCTATAAAAATGGATTTTGATGGAATTTTTCATGTAACTCACTTTGAAGTAGCTAATAATTACTATTAGTGTATGCTTAAAAGGATAAAGAGGCAAAATATCATTTAAGCGATATATAAGAAATATGAGTATGTACTCCCGAGAGAGAGAGAGAGAGAGTGTGTGTGTATATAAGTAAATTACATGAGGCATCTGGATGACTAGGCATCCACATCAAGAATCATCCGATACACATGTATGATTGATAGAATTTTAGAGTTTGGGTATGTGTGTGTACACAGAGAGAGTAGAAATTGATACTTTTTTTTATATTCCAGTCAAACCAATCCTAGCCTTGAACCAATTTTGCTGACTATCTGCATGTATTTGAAGTCAAATAAAAATGAAAACAACAAGCGATGTAAGTGAATGCACCTCACCCAGTAACGTACAGGTTCTACGAGAAAATTTATAGTGTAACCGGGATATAGGATTAAATAAGAGTATGTGAGTTAAAGACCGTGCCAATGTCCAAACAATGTCAACTCAATATTCTTTTTTTTTGTGCATGCAGGAGATTGTATTACCTCGCATTGCCATGACAATATTGCATGCATGTTTTTTTTTTAATAATTTGGGGTTTGGTCTGCAACTAATAATTGATTGACACGCTTGCACACATCGCCTGCCTGCAGGGAGAGGCTAATTGCTCAACTAGGATGAACTACTACTAGCTAATTTAGTTGGTTAGGTTAATCCTGTCACGACCAATTTTAATTTGGACGACGATGACGCCCATCACGTCCCTCTCTTTTAACTATATTGATTATAAACAAATTGCACGGTGCTTTCTATGCTCTATAATATTTGTTCAAACCCATTGTATGCACAGAACAAGAGGACATAAGAAATACCTAATGACGTTAGGCGATACAAGCTTAAAAGCTTATCCGTTAAGGTTCGGGGAAGAGAGTACATGGTAATTAGGCTTATAAGTCGTCAGCCAAAACAATGGTGTATATATAGTTACAAAGTAATTAGTAGAATACTTAGAGCACGCGTGCACGGTGTACTTGTTAGAACACGCTCATTACTCGCCTTTCCAATCATGTCGGATTGAAGCGAGCTCCTCTTTGATTTTCCAGTGCAAGGTTTGATCCGTATTCAACTCAACTCTGATTGGAAAAAGAATCCATCGTAGCATTTAAGCAGGATAGGAACTTAAAAATGTTGCAATAATTATGCTCTTGATTTCCTCGGTAGACCAGCGCTGCGAAACAACACTTTTAAGAAAAAGAGACAAATAAGCCATGTTAAATTAAACACGACATATACTTGAATAAACTAACTAATCCATCAACAGTAAGCACATCGCAGCATCTATTATTGATTATGTACGATCGGATCGGATGGCAACAGATGGGGTAAATGATACCTTTTTCAAATTTCTCTCTCAAATATTCTAGGTTCTATTCTCCAATAACTAGAAAGTTACAGAGAATATCACCTTCTTCTAAAGTCAAACACTCAAGAAATCAAAGTTCGATGAAATCTTCAACACTGGCGGTCTGACCTCTCTCATAGGGGGTAGTCTAACCCCCGGGCGGTCTGACTGTCATGTAAAACCTGATCTGACCGGAAAATCAGGATATGAATAGTATTTTCAGCGCTATTTCAAATCCGAAAATCGATGTAACTTTTGATCCGTAGATTCAAATGACATAAAATTTTGCAGGGATCTTCTTTAGGTTATCAAAAACCTATTCCAATAAATGATCATGAGAATCATGGCCAAATATGAGACCTTTTTCGGTTTAAAGGAAAAGTGCACCGAAACCAAGCCAAAACCTAAATCGGTGAATACCACTTGCTCGTGGGTGGACGATGGCTAAGATAGCTTTAAATATATTCTCACATATTCCAGCAAGTAAGAACACGAAAGAAATCACATCAAAAACTTTCGGATCAAGAAATCATACTTTGAGGCCAAATCAAGCAAAATCGGGTTTTCTTGATAAACTTATAATCAATGTGCCTAGATGGGTGGAGATAGATTTTCAAAGGTTTTTTTTCCATCTCTTACACGTCTTTGGCATAGTAAGATCAAGAAAAGGGAAGGTAAGAGATCAAAACTAACCAGATTAAGAGCAAATCAATTAAAACATGAGTGATTCACAGAGTTGATCAAAGATTGATGTATTGCTTATTTGAGGAGATAAGTTTTGTAGCCACTCTACCTTAGAGAACAGAGAGCACACAACGCACTCAACTCTCAAACCCTAACACTAAACATGAAAGCACATGAGGTGAATTAGATTGTTAACACAAGTTTCCATTCCAATCTCTTTATATAGGTGGGCTAACCAGCCACACCTAGCCCTTAGTGCATACTATCCACTTAACATAATGGGAGAAATCCACACGGCGCAAACCCACCATTTGAGCTCACCTTCAATATTTTCTGCCTTTCTCGTACCATGCTTGAGCTCACCATGTCACCCGACATCATTGATTTTATTTTTGTGTGCTCGGTTCCTCTCTGAGCATAGCCCCATTCCTCACTGTTGATCATGGTGACTCTAAACGTCTCTGCACATCCAAAGACAAAAAAATCGTTTCCGGATACAAATTATTCACAACTTGATCTACGTTAGCTAAAACATGCATCATGCAATCTTAATGCAATGACTTAGGTCACCTAAACTCCATTTACGACTAAAATTCCAAAATTCTCAATTTATGCTAAAACCGGTACTACGGCTCCTCTCAAGCTGGTACTACCGCTTCTACTAAAACTTCCAGAAGACAGCCCAAACAAAATGCAATCTTTTGCAAAATCGAATAACTACTCTAGAAATATTGCATTGGTTCATCACAACATTAAACACGACCTTCTCTCATGACCTTTCAGATTATGATGCAAGTTATAGTAGATACTCCGTATCTAGCTACCAACTTGTACAGTAAACTAAACAGTGGCACTACGCAAGGAGATGGGTACGTACGTTGTCTAGCTAGCTAGTCTGTTGTTGCAACATCAATTCTCCAACAACTGCCCCAGCATAGATTTATGTGCATGCATGGTATGCACGTGGAGAGACATCATATACGACAAACTTGTGGCGGCTGTGGGTCAGACACCTGTTTATAAATTGCTCATTAAACATATGCATAGATTTATAGTTGCTTTGCTGTTGCATATGCATGCACGACACTTGCTAAACATATTTCCAGGTTAAGGTACGTAGTAACGTGTTGTTATCCCAAATCTAGATCAAACACAATGGCTCGAGCCGGTGTACTTTGTGTTACATTTGTTCATCTCTTAATTGAATTACAGAGCTCTTGCCCGTTTCTGAAAAAAAAAAAGGAACACAATGACTCGAGATATATGTAGTGAGGAGCGTCCAGTGCACTCCTAGCTATTAGCTAGAACTGAAGGTTTGTCAAATTTTCTTGATACGAAGCTTAAATCAGCTGATTGATTTATGCACGCTGGATTTGGAAGGGAAGCCAATTCATGCGCAGGTACGCTTACCTGCAGTTAATTAACCTCATGTGTACATACACTGCTCGCCCAAATTAAATCGCAATTCGGCCGTGTGTTGTATCAAGGCGCGCGGCATGTACAGATAACTAGTAAATGAGCAAATACTTAGTTCGCATAATTTCCTTTGAACAAATGCTTTCGATCAACCCACAACATCTTTTAACCATGACTTGTACAAATTATGATGCTTCCATCATTACTTGGTTTGTGATATAAAACGAGGCATACGCGTACGTACGTATCTAGATAAAATGATCGTTTGGCCCAAAGATCATAACCACGAGATTCTAATGACATACAACAGCTGCCAATGCTTCTTCTTCTGCTGCTCATACTGACAGACTCGTTCGTCCATGCATATATATGATGTTAATTTTACCAGTCTCCAAAGTTTACGAGCCCATGTCCATGTGCATCCATCTCCCAATTAGTGCCCAAGTCCAACGGAGCATACGCAGTCACGTCAAATAGCTCATACTGGTTCACCTCTGTGGCTAAGTCTGGTATGTCGAGCAGCTCACTTTCTAGGGACGTCTGGTGATCGTCGGCGACCGAACAAGTCACTGAGACGCTGCCCTGGCTGTTGCTCTGTGCATGGTCGCCGCTGCTCCGGCTCTGGTTGCTTCCTGTGTCGAGGACATCAGGTGCTGAATCTTCACCATCAATATTATTGCCGTGGCAGGTGTGTTGGCCGTAGTAGACGACTGCGTACATCGCAGGATGATCGGCGCTACTCTTGCTGTCATCGTGCTGCTGCACCGTCTTTGTTGCCTTGCAGTCCTGTTCTTGCCTGTAGGTGCATCTGTAGTAGCTCCTGCTTCATTCAATTGATTTCAGCGAATTTGCAGTTGTTTTGCAAATTGAATTTAATTACACACATATGTGGATCGATCGATGTACATTTATATACGTACCTTGGGTGTTTTGCGTTGTTGATGTGCTTCTGCCCATATTTCCTCCATTGGTGGCCATCATAGTGCGGAACAGGCGTTTCAACGGACACCGAGTCACCAAATCTCCTGCTTAATCGTAATCGGTGGTGGAGAAAATCATTAAAACCAGAAGAATACTGAAATATATGTTTGGAAAGCCAGAACATAAGATTGAAACACAGGAGCATGAATTATCAGTTTTACTGAATTAATCAAGTCAAATACCCTCTCTTGTGCCGACGATGGGGCTTGCCAATCTTCTCCTTGCTGCAGTCAACAGAAATCTTCCTGACTCTCCTCTTGTCGTCCACCGATACATCATCGGCTCGAGTATCAGGCTGAAGCTGCAGCTCAGACATCACCTTCCTGGAGCAATCGAGAATGCTCTCGAAGATGTGAGCTACGAGCTCGGCACGTTCGTCTGCCTGAAGCGCCGGCAGGACGATGGCCCGGAGCTGCGTCACCAGAGACTGCTCTCTGGCAATCTCCTTCAACGCCGGCCGGTGGTCGCAAACAAGAGGGGAGAGATCACAAACCGATGGATTTTGAGGAACAAGATACCTGTTGCTGTTGTTGCCGTGCTTCATCTCTTCGATCAATCCCCTCAACTACTCTTTAATGAGCTGCTTGCTAGCTAGCTCTTTGTTTCTGAATCAAGCTAGTTTGCTTAACTTAATTGCAGGTTCGATTCCTTGCAGTTGTGGGAGAAGCTACGAAGCTAATTGTCTGGTTATGGCAGTATGGTTACTCTTAAGTATACTTGATGTATGTCCTAATTTGTGTACGTATATATGGGAAGGGGATTCATTATTGGCGTATGACACCGCGTGTATGGGCCCTACCAACTTGCATTGTGCCCTAATATAATCTATCAAATGCACGCGTAGGTAGGCAGCACAGGAGAGCACATGCATGAATGGATACTGGGAGTAGGGCTGTACTCGTGCTGGCACGACTTGTCTCTAAAGAGATCTAGAGTCGTGCCAGCCTAGGGTCTACCCTGTGAACCTGTAGTCGGTGGAGGTAGTAGCGATGATGGTGGCTATGGCCGTCATCTTCATACCCTTCATGTTGTGTTTGTACCTTGTGTCTTCGGTGCCGCCGCTGTCGAGCCTTACTCAGCCACGGCCACGTCTGCTATGGCTTCTCGCTCGACCACCTCTGCCATGTCCCTACTGCCATGGTCAGGCACCAACGTCGTTCCCACCCACTATGAAGGCGGGAATGGTAGCACGGGTTAGCGCGGAACCCATGCGGGCCAGCTAGAGGCCCCAGATGGGCATTGGGACCGTAGAGTATGCTCTCTCACTGCATGCTCTAGAGCTCAAATTCCCATGAATGTCGGACGATGAGGATGCAGAACAGCAAAAGCTCTAGTGCGAGTGGGGAGGTGGCTGTGTTGAAGTTGGATCCAGATGTTCCGGACTCAGACATAGAGCGGCGGAAAGAAGAGGTGGAGGGGTGGTCGGCATTGGGGAGGAAGGGAGGCAGAGGGTAAGAGGGGTGCGGTGGGGGAAGCCGAGAAGGGGCGGTGGAGAGGGAGGATGACCAATGGCGGTGAGGAGGATGAGGACCGAGGAGCAATGGAGAGGGAAGCTGAGCGGATACGGTAGGGTGGTGGACGGGCAGCGAATGAGGTTGGCACAATGAGGACCCACTACTACAGAAAGCCTAATAGTAGACGCTAAATCACAGACGGTTTTGTGAAACCGTCTGTGATGTACACTATTACAGACGGTTTTAATTTGGAGGCCGTCTGTGGTATTTGTGGCGGGAAAAAGGAGTATCACAGACGGTTCTTACCGCTGAACCGTCTGTGATATTCCAATATCACAGACGGTTTTATAATAAAAACCGTCTGTGATATTTCAGATTATCACAGATGGTTTTTATTATAAAACCGTCTGTGATACTGGAATATCACAGACGGTTTTTAATAAAAAACCGTCTGTGATAATCTGGAATATCACAGACGGTTTTTTTATGTAACATCCCAAAATTTTGAAATTTGAAAATATGAATATCCTGGATTAATTGGAATGAATTTTCTTGTAATTTGAATTTTCCTTGGTATTCAAAGTTTTGGTTGAGGTTTCAAAACAACACTAATAAGCCATTAAGCTATAAAGAAAATAGGGAAGTAAGAGAAATCCAAAATTTTATATTCGAATCTGAAAGGATGATCCATAAAATACCAAGGGAGAAATGTAAATGAGCATGAAACCTCATCCCTAAAATTTTGGCAAGCAAATTAAAAGAGGCTAGCATTTATACATATATGCCAACACATATGAATAACAAAAATATATGTACATACACAAAAACCAGAAATAAAGGAAAATATGTATACATGTATATACCCCAGGAAATATGTGTATATGTATATATACATATACAAATAAATAAATTTAAAAAAAGAAAGAAAAAAAGAAAAGAATGGGGTCAGGCCGGCCAGCCGGCTCAGCCCAACCCCGTTTCTCCCCGCGCCAACCCCGGCCCGAACCACTCCGCTCTCTCTCTCACAGCGCGTGCGGCCGACTCTCTTTTCCCTCTCGCCGGCGGGCGCCCACTCCACTGTTCTTCTTCCTCCCCCGCCTCTCTCTCTCCCGGGCCGAAATTCCTCCCGTGCGCACTGTAGCCCAGCCCGCCTCCCTCCCCTTCGGACCGGTGGATCGAAGACCTCGGACCGTTGGACGCTGCCGCCTCCGCCCGAGGACGCCACGCTCTTATCCTCTGTCCGCTCCTCTCTTTTTCCTCCCCGTTCTGCCGAGCCGTCCCCTCGCGCGCGCGGCTCAACCAGCTACAGCACGCGCGCCACGCCAGTCTCTCCGCGAGTTCTCGAGCCACGCAAGACATCATGCCCTCCCTACCCACGCCGCCTCGCCTGCTCTGCTCTCCGCCTCTCGAGTGACCGCATGGGACACCTCCGTAGCCGCCCTCCACCCTCTACAAGACGCGCGCGCCTTCACGGAGATCCCCACAACCCAAACATTGAGTTCCCAAAAGCAATTGAACTAAAATGCCCTAAATCATCGCTGCGCCCACCATCTTCCCTAACTCCGGCCACCGGCCTCTCCGTCGATTCCGTCCATCAAAACCCAATCACCGCCGCCCACACCACCCTCGGCGCATCGCCAACCCACTCCGGGTCTCCTCTGCGCCTCCTGAAGGTCCTACCCCGCCGGCACCGAGGATCTTCCCCGAACCGTCGCTACCGCTCGTCGCCAGCCACCACCGTACCCCCTCGGCCCTCGCCGACCGCACCACCGGCATCAGCACACTTCCGGGAACGCCTTTTAGGAGTCGTCCGAGCCTCCCGATCACCGCTCGCCGGCAACGCCGCCAACTTCACCGCCGCCTTCGACCTCTTCTGCTCTACACTTCAACCACCCAGTTCATCAGCAAATCCTCCTTCCCACCGTGCAGGTAACACCCGTGGCTTGACCGGTTACCCCCTCGCTCTCTCACTCCGCTCACCCGCGTTCGAATCCCCACGGCCGCGGGCACTGTAGCAATTGTTAACTCATTTTTGGGCACAGTAGGGGGGGTTAAGGAGATAAATCAATTTAATTAAGAGCTAATGGTGTTTAGAGGCTAGGGTATAGTGGTTAATGAACTCCATTACTGTTAATGTTGGATTAAATGCATGCCACTCTCACTGACATGTGGGCCATGCCCCAATCATTTAAATAAAAGCCGGGCCCACCTGTCATAGAAACAGTACATGGAAAAGAAAATAAAGGAATAAATTAAAAATAGGAGCTGGGACCCAGTGTCAATTTTACTAATTTCTGGAATTAATTAAACCAAGACTTTAAATGCTTGTAACTTATTCATTTTAACTCCAAATTAAGTGAAACAAATTTCTAAATTCATCTAAATTCAAGATCTATCCAATAGACTTAAAATCCTAATTTTTAGAGTTCATTTGAATTTCTGGTGGTATTTTGAGTGATTATTGCTTTTCTTTTATTTGGGGATTTTCGCGATAAATTAGCGTCGAGGCCCAAGAAGAAGAAGCCGAGGCTGCCACTTTAGACGCTGCAGAGGACCAAGACCACGACCCCGAAACTCAAAGTAGTCAATACTTTGATCATGTTGAACCTACATTTTCTGCAAATTACTTTGTTTTAGATTATCAAATTGCATCTTTGTTACTTTATATGCAAATACATGTTAATTTAAGGTTCTAGATATATGCCCATTGTTTGCCTTGAATAATATTACACCTCCTTTGGAATATCTGAATGTGTGAACCTTGTCGCCTAGCAAAATTATAATAGTAACCTTTCAAAATAAGTCCGTAATTTATATGCCATGCTTAGTATCGCTTAGGTATTCATGGCGCGAGCGCGCCAAGCATCACTTGTAAACACGAGAAAAATTGGTTGGGCGATCATAATGGGAATGACTGGTATATTTTGGAAATGATTATTTTATGCTCTCAAAATCCTCAACTTGCTTAAATATCCAGGCGGATTGGTTGGATGGTGTGAGTGTGGTGCAGTGGATGCACAAAATGGGTTAGTGATAGACCGCCAGATACCACTAAGGACTGAATCTTGTCATGACCTCCGGGTAAATAAGTACAACCACAAGTCTGTAAATTACAACTTGGCTAAGTACATTTACGAATCCTCGGACTCATTTCACGGGTTGGGGTTCGAAGGGGTTATGCTATGGCAAGGGGCTGAAGGGACACCGATGGGGTGAAGTTTCCCAGTGTCCTACGTTGCGGAAGAGAGAAGGTCCGGCTGCGTAGTGGCTGTGGGAAACATCCCGCGCACAGATGGGACCCACCGCAAGTGGGCAGTCTCCCATAAAAGTGAAATGAGAAAAGGGACTCGATGATTTGAAAAGTCACTGTGATGGTCTGCTCAACCACACGTCTAGGGAATCGTGTGGGGCAACGAGTTGATTGTCTCTTGTGGTGAAAGTGTACAAACTCTGCAGAGTCAAAACTATTCGAATAGCCGTGCCCACGGTTAAGGGCGGACATGGGAACTTAACCAGATATAGTTCTGTTTCAAAAACTTTGTGGGTGGGAATGGAAAAGTGGAAGAGCAGTGAAAAGCTCTGAATTGGAATTGTCCTGGGTGTCGTCCCAGTGGTAAGTTAAGCGGCTATAACGCTGAAAGAAGATATATGGTGCAGAAGCCATGTAATGGTGGATGGATTCTGTAACACTGATATACATGAGTATTTCTTTAAAAACTCTGTCATTTCTAAAAATGCTAAGTCTTAGGAAATTTTTATATAATTGTATTCAAAAGCACTCCTGCAAATAAAAGAACCCGAGCCATCCTTTGTTTAGCCATACATGTTAGATATTGCATTAGGTGTGTTGGCTCGCGGAGCACGGGGTCGGAGTGCTCACGCTCGCTTTTGCGACAAAAATTCAGATGCAGGGACACATGACCATTACGCCTATGAAGATGCTCCACTACGGAGGAGAAGGACACCAAAGGAACTAAGGCGTAGGCTACGAAGTTTAAGCATAGACAAGTAGATTCCAGGCTTTGTGTGCACGTATGTTACCGGTCATCTGGCGACATATAATGCACACAATACCCTTCCAGTCGCTTGCCTGTGGATTTTGGGTTTACTTTTGCTTTCGTTTCCGTTGTGCGTTTGTAATAATGACATTTGGCCTAAGCGGCCCTTATTGTAAAACTCTCACCCGATGTGGTGTATTTCAATTTATGTAAATTAATGAATGAGTATGCGATGTATGAAATGAATCAGCAATGTTCCTGTGTGCATTATCTCACGATCCAGGAATAATGCAATTAACACGTAGATTCGGATTGAAAAATCTGGGTCTGACAGAGCTGGTATCAGAGCATACGACTGCAGGGTAAAAGCCTTAGAACGGTACTAGGATGGATATAGGGTCACAATATCTGAAGAACTTATAAAAAAATGATTTCGAAAAATGTAGCGTACTACTTCTACCCGTATCCTTCTTAGATCTGTTCTACTCATCCTTTCATTAAATATTTTGGAAAATTTCTAGCACTAGTAATTTAGTCTGCAGATGGCAGGAGTTAGCAACGAGGGCACTGGGGCTATCTGGCCCATGGAATTCAGGAAGGAAGTTTGCTAGCATTAAAACTACAAAGATTAGCCCATATACCATAAGCTCAAGTCTACTGATGAAAGAGTAGGTAGAGTAGTACTGTACTTACCATGCGTAGTGCGATTACTAATTCTGCCTTTGTAGTATGATGATACTAGTCCTTTGGTATTGTAGTCGTTATCCTGTCAAACCTTAATATATTGTGTAATCGTAAAGTCCAGCCTAAAAGCTGGCTATGTGGATGTTCGTGTGCTTAAGATACGGCCAGACATAGGCCTTATATTGAAGTTGTTTTACCGTTTGTCTTGTCGTTTTCTTTTATAACATGGGAGGGTATCCTTATCTACTTAGCATTAGTATTAAGTTGCGAAGCACCAACTGCAGATGGCTAGTCGAAGGACCACCAGGGCTCAGGCCCATGCTAACCAAACTGAAGTTAACTCAAACCACGGGGATTTGCCTGAAGAACAAGGCACGAACCAGGATCAAGGCAATGACCCTCTTCCACAACCACCGGAACATCCCACCATAGCCCAAGTAATGGCACAACAAACTCAGATTTTACAAGCCATTTATCTCTGGACAACAAGGAAACTCCGGTGGGCACAGAGCTGACTTAGGAGATTTCCAAAGGACAAAACCAATTACATTCACCTCGGCCGAAGAACCACTTGAAGCCGAAGATTGGCTCCGAGACACTGAAAGGAAGCTGAGGTTGGCCAAAATTGCAGATGAAGACAAAGTAGTATTTCTTTTACACCGGCTTCAAGGTCTCAGCGGCGTGGTGGGAGAACTACTTGGTGCTAGAGGCCAAGAAGATGCTACCACCGGGGATGACATGGGAGCTATTCCATGGTCGAGTTCAAGAAGGTTTTCAAAGACAACTTTATTCCAGCGGGGATAATGCGGATAAAGAAGAATGAATTCGCAATCTCAAGCAAGGAACCTATCATCGTTGAATATCTCACAAAATTCACGCAGCTGGCCCGATATGCTCAGAAGGATATAGAAGAAGAGGAAGAAAAGATTGATAGATTCTTTGAAGGGTTAAAAGATGAACTAAGAGTGCAGCTGATCATCC
The DNA here is from genome assembly GCA_036346575.1 of Dendrocalamus sinicus. NCBI lineage: Eukaryota > Viridiplantae > Streptophyta > Magnoliopsida > Poales > Poaceae > Dendrocalamus > Dendrocalamus sinicus. Next base: position 27,402,799 of record CM070674.1, on the reverse strand, counting down.
AGGACTTTACTAGCTTTCACCAGCTGGTAAATAAGGCGTTGGCCTTAGAAAATGAAAAGAAGAACTTAGAGGCTAACCACAAGCGGAAGCTGTCAGTCCAGCAACCCCAAGGGAGGTTTATCCAGAAACTCCTTAGCAACCCCTCATTCTCAAGTCCCGAGCAATCCAGGGCCACATCTTCCATACCCCGTTCAAGTGGAGGCTCCTTGCAAATGTCACGCTCAGCGAGCCACTCCACTAGGGCGAACCTGTCACCAGCAGGAGCTGCCTCGGGTGTGGAGAAAAGGGGCATTTTGTTAACCAATGCCCACAACGACAGACAAATCCAGTGAGAATCAACCTGGGAACCACCTCTATCGCAGTCAAGCTTCAGTACACAACAAGGGACAGCAGTCCTCGCCAGCCAGTAAGAATACATCGGCACCAAACCACGGCCGAGTCAATCACATCACGGCCGAAGAAGCTCAGGAGGCTGCGGGAATTCTTATGGGTACGCTTTCTGTCAAGTCCATATCAGAACAAGTACTATTGATTCAGGAGTTTTGCGTTCATTTATATCCAAGAAATAGGATGATAAATTAGGGTTACCAATCTATACTCTAAAGAAAACATTAGTACTTAACCCACTAGCTGGTATAATCATCGCCACCCTAGTATGTCCCAGGGTGAAAGTTATTATGGAGAAATGTGATTTTCTAGCAGACCTGGTAGTACTAAGCCCCGACCTTAGGCACCATAGTTGTAACAGATTGGCTAGCAAGATACTAAGGAATAATGGACTGTGCCACCAGGAGAAGTAGCTTACCAGCTAGAACTGCTCGCAAGTTTAGCAGATGGGCACAATGTATTCCACGTATCCTAACTCAAGGCATGTCCACAAATATCAGCAGGATCAACCCTGTAGGAAGCAGCCGAACTTGAGAGTGACATGATACCTACAATAAATAGCCTATCCAGATTTTATAAACAATAGAAAGGAATGCTAAAAGTCGGACTATCCACTTATGTCAAGAACAAGGAGTCACCATTCCAAAAAAGGGCTACAGGGAGCGAGAAGATAAACTACGTCAAGATTACCCCGATTTGTTCACTAGCTAGGCTGAATCTCGGGGTCGAGATTCTTTTTAAGGGGGGTAGGTTTGTAACATCCCAAAATTTTGAAATTTGAAAATATGAATATCCTGGATTAATTGGAATGAATTTTCTTGTAATTTGAATTTTCCTTGGTATTCAAAGTTTTGGTTGAGGTTTCAAAACAACACTAATAAGCCATTAAGCTATAAAGAAAATAGGGAAGTAAGAGAAATCCAAAATTTTATATTCGAATCTGAAAGGATGATCCATAAAATACCAAGGGAGAAATGTAAATGAGCATGAAACCTCATCCCTAAAATTTTGGCAAGCAAATTAAAAGAGGCTAGCATTTATACATATATGCCAACACATATGAATAACAAAAATATATGTACATACACAAAAACCAGAAATAAAGGAAAATATGTATACATGTATATACCCAAGGAAATATGTGTATATGTATATATACATATACAAATAAATAAATTAAAAAAGAAAAAAGAAAGAATGGGGTCAGGCCGCCAGTGCTCTCATTAACCCGTTTCTCCCGCCAACCCCGCCCGAACCACTCCGCTCTCTCTCTCACAGCGCGTGCGGCCGACTCTCTTTTCCCTCTCGCCGAGCGGGCGCCCACTCCATCTTCTTCTTCCTCCCCGCCTCTCTCTCCCGGGCGAAATTCCTCCCGTGCGCATCGTAGCCCAGCCGCCTCCCTCCCCTTCGGACCGGTGGATCGAAGACCTCGGACCGTTGGACGCTGCCGCCTCCGCCCGAGGACGCCACGCTCTTATCCTCTGTCCGCTCCTCTCTTTTTCCTCCCCGTTCTGCCGAGCCGTCCCCTCGCGCGCGCGGCTCAACCAGCTACAGCACGCGCGCCACGCCAGTCTCTCCGCGAGTTCTCGAGCCACGCAAGACATCATGCCCTCCCTACCCGCTGCCGCCTACGCCCCTGTCTGTCTCCGCCGCTCCAGGAAGTGACCGCATGGGACACCTCCGTGCTGACCCCTCCACCCTCTACAAGGCGCGCCGACGCCTTCACGGAGATCCCCACAACCCAAACATTGAGTTCCCAAAGCAATTGAACTAAAATGCCTAAATCATCGCTGCGCCACCATCTTCCCTAACTCCGCCACCGCCTCTCGTCGATTCCGTCCATCAAAACCCAATCACCGCCGCCACACCACCTCGGCGCATCGCCAACCCACTCGGGTCTCCTCTGCGCCTCCTGAAGGTCCTACCCCGCCGGCACCGAGGATCTTCCCCGAACCGTCGCTACCGCTCGTCGCCAGCCACCACCGTACCCCCTCGGCCCTCGCCGACCGCACCACCGGCATCAGCACACTTCCGGGAACGCCTTTTAGGAGTCGTCCGAGCCTCCCGATCACCGCTCGCCGGCAACGCCGCCAACTTCACCGCCGCCTTCGACCTCTTCTGCTCTACACTTCAACCACCCAGTTCATCAGCAAATCCTCCTTCCCACCGTGCAGGTAACACCCGTGGCTTGACCGGTTACCCCCTCGCTCTCTCACTCCGCTCACCCGCGTTCGAATCCCCACGGCCGCGGGCACTGTAGCAATTGTTAACTCATTTTTGGGCACAGTAGGGGGGGTTAAGGAGATAAATCAATTTAATTAAGAGCTAATGGTGTTTAGAGGCTAGGGTATAGTGGTTAATGAACTCCATTACTGTTAATGTTGGATTAAATGCATGCCACTCTCACTGACATGTGGGCCATGCCCCAATCATTTAAATAAAAGCCGGGCCCACCTGTCATAGAAACAGTACATGGAAAAGAAAATAAAGGAATAAATTAAAAATAGGAGCTGGGACCCAGCTGTCAGAATTTTACTAATTTCTGGAATTAATTAAACCGAAGACTTTAAATGCTTGTAACTTATTCATTTTAACTCCAAATTAAGTGAAACAAATTTCTAAATTCATCTAAATTCAAGATCTATCCAATAGACTTAAAATCCTAATTTTTAGAGTTCATTTGAATTTCTGGTGGTATTTTGAGTGATTATTGCTTTTCTTTTATTTGGGGATTTTCGCGCGATAAATTAGCGTACGAGGCCCAAGAAGAAGAAGCCGAGGCTGCCACTTTAGACGCTGCAGAGGACCAAGACCACGACCCCCGAAACTCAGGCGAGTCAATACTTTGATCATGTTGAACCTACATTTTCTGCAAATTACTTTGTTTTAGATTATCAAATTGCATGCTGTTACTTTATATGCAAATACATGTTAATTTAAGGTTCTAGATATATGCCCATTGTTTGCCTTGAATAATATTACACCTCCTTTGGAATATCTGAATGTGTGAACCTTGTCGCCCTAGCAAAATTATAATAGTAACCTTTCGAAAATAAGTCCGTAATTTATATGCCATGCTTAGTATCGCTTAGGTATTCATGGGCGCGAGAGCGCCCAAGCATCACTTGTAAACCTGAGAAAAATTGGTTGGGCAGTCATAATGGGAATGACTGGTATATTTTGGAAATGATTATTTTATGCTCTCAAAATCCTCAACTTGCTTAAATATCTGGGCGGATTGGTTGGATGGTGTGAGTGTGGTGCAGTGGATGCACAAAATGGGTTAGTGATAGACCGCCCAGATACCACTAAGGACTGAATCTTGTCATGACCTCCGGGTAAAGCAGTACAACCACAAGTCATGAAATTACAACTTGGCTAAGTACATTTACAGAATCCTCGGACTCATTTCACGGGTTGGGGTTGAAGGGGTTATGCTATGGCAAGGGGCTGAAGGGACACCGATGGGGGTGAAGTTTCCCACTGTCCTACGTTGCGGAAAGAGAGAAGGTCCGGCTGCGTAGTGGCTGTGGGAAACATCCAGCGCCTGAGATGGGACCCACCGCAAGTGGGCGGTCTCCCATAAAAGTGAAATGAGAAAGGGACTCGATGATTTGAAAAGTCACTGTGATGGTGCGCTCAACCACACGTCTAGGGAATCGTGTGGGAACAACGAGTTGATTGTCTCTTGTGGTGAAAGTGTACAAACTCTGCAGAGTCAAAACTATTCGAATAGCCGTGCCCACTGTTAAGGGCGGACATGGGAACTTAACCGAGATATAGTTCTGTTTCAAAAACTTTGTGGGTGGGAATGGAAAAGTGGAAGAAGCGTTGAAAAGCTCGAATTGGAATTGTCTGGTGTCGTCCCAGTGGTAAGTTAAGCGGCTATAAAGTGAAAGAAGATATATGGTGCAGAAGCCATGTAATGGTGGATGGATTCTGTAACACTGATATACATGAGTATTTCTTTAAAAACTCTGTCATTTCTAAAAATGCTAAGTCTTAGGAAATTTTTATATAATTGTATTCAAAAGCACTCCTGCAAATAAAAGAACCCGAGCCATCCTTTGTTTAGCCATACATGTTAGATATTGCATTAGGTGTGTTGGCTCGCGGAGCACGGGGTCGGAGTGCTCACGCTCGCTTTTGCGACAAAAATTCAGATGCAGGGACACATGACCATTACGCCTATGAAGATGCTCCAGCTACGGAGGAGAAGGACACCGAAAGGAACTAAGGCGTAGGCTACGAAGTTTAAGCATAGACAAGTAGATTCCAGGCTTTGTGTGCACGTATGTTACCGGTCATCTGGCGACATATAATGCACACAATACCCTTCCAGTCGCTTGCCTGTGGATTTTGGGTTTACTTTTGCTTTCGTTTCCGCTGTGCGTTTGTAATAATGACATTTGGCCTAAGCGGCCCTTATTGTAAAACTCTCACCCGATGTGGTGTATTTCAATTTATGTAAATTAATGAATGAGTATGCGATGTATGAAATGAATCAGCAATGTTCCTGTGTGCATTATCTACTGATCCAGGGAATAATGCAATTAACACGGTAGATTCCGGATTGAAAAATCTGGGTCTGACATTTTATGTCTGTGAAACCAGATTATCACAGACGGTTTTATAATAAAAACCGTCTGTGATACGTTTCCCGCCTTGCAATCTCTCAAAATTTCAAATTTTCCCGCTTAAGTCCGAGTATGATTCAGTTTTGAGACACCTTCAGTAAAACGGGCATAACTTTTGCATACGGTGTCCGTTTTCGACGTTCTTGTACTCGTTGGAAAGCTAACGACGAGCCCGATCCCAAAAAAATGACCCGCTTGCACCTGTCACCCTCCAAGACCCCGAAAATCAGCCATATTTGGACCTAAACCTGCGTCGCAAGTTTTTAGTGTCTGTTTTTGCCCTTTTTCTTGGTCTTCCTTTCGGAATTTGGATTTTGCTTCAACTACAAAGTTGTAGATCTCATCGAAACCTTTTTAATGAGTATATATAAGCTATATAAAACATTGCTATTTTATCTTTTCAGATTAGTTGTTTATATTGCATCGATATATAAAATTCTGTGCTCTAATTCACAGACGGTTCTATATATAGAACCGTCTGTGATATGCATTCATCACAGACGGTTCTAGCCAATAGAACCGTGCTCGTGATATCTCGACCGCTGGGCCCGTCGATTCTCCTCAACCCAATCTCCGTTCCCGCGCCAAAAATTTCGAACTCCCACCTCTCCCTCCCTCTCCCTCCCCTATAAATATAACCAAACCCAGCCTGTCTCCTCTTCCTTGCTATCCTCCTCCTTGCTATCCTCCTCCTTGCTGTCCTCCTGCTTGCTATTCTCCTCCTCCTTGCAGATGACGCACAAGTCTACGGAAGACAAGACACCGCAGAAGCAACTAGCTCGTGCCAACCGTGCAGGGGCGAGAAGGCATCCAGCTCATGCGTTGCATCAGGGGCGAGAAGACATAGAAGATTTTTGCTTTTTCTCTGTTCTTGTTGTGTAACCTGCTTGTTGTTTTGGGATATTGTAATCTTTTTCTCTGTTCTTGTTGTGTAACCTGCTGTTCTTGTTGTGTAACCTTCTCGTTGTTTTGGGATATTGTAATGGTAGGCTCTAATCTTAATAAAAATGGATGTTTTATGTTTGTGAAATGAATTGAGATGTGAATTGGATATATACATATACATGTTGATCTGCTTGTTTCAGAGGGCATGGCTAGCATTTGCTGAGGCTAGCCAATAAACAGAAATAGGTTTAGGAGTAGAAGAGAATATCACAGACGGTTTTATAATAAAAACCGTCTGTGATTTATAAATATCACAGACGGTTTTTAGTTAAGAACCGTATGTGATTTATAAATATCACAGACGGTTTTTAGTTAAGAACCGTCTGTGATATTTAATATCACAGACAGTTTTTAGTTAAAAACCGTCTGTGATATTAAAATCACGACGGTTGGCAAAACCGCTCGTGATGACCTCGTATTATCACTGACCCATAAATTCAGACAGTTCACAAAACCGTCTGTGATGACATTTTTGAACCGTCTGTGATGGCCTTTTCTGTAGTAGTGACCGGTGGGTGGCGGAGGCGTGGCAGAGGGGAGGAGTAGAGTTGTAGGTTGCGGCGGTGGTGCGATGGAGGGGAGTAGCATAGAAGGGGATGGGCCGATGGGCAGCGACAACGAATAGGCGAGAGAGAGAGAGAGAGCAAGGAGCCCAGGATCTGTCGGGAGAAGAAATGGTGAGGGGACCGAGGCACAGATGCAATGCAGTAAAAGAAAAAGAAGAGGAAAGAGAAGAGAGGAAAAGAAAAGGAGAGGAGAAAAAAAAGATGGGAAGGGGAAAGAAGGGAAAAAGAAAAAAGGAGGCAAAGGGGGAAAAAGCAAATTTGAAATTGAAGTAATTGGGGGAAAAAGTAAAATTTTCTTCATATTTTACAGATATAATGTTAGTGCCTCGTGAAAAACCTTACGCCCTAGAGTGGGGTTCTCGTAGTAATAAAAGAGTACAATAACAAATTGTGTACATACTGACTACTCCTCAATGTCGAGATCATTTATGTGTTCTAGGTCAACGTACGCCTGGAAGATCTCAGGATCCTCTAGTTGATGCTATTGTCGCTCTTTAGCCAATTTCCAGTCCATGATGTATGTGATTGTCTCCACCATCTTGGACGTGAGGATGATTTCTTTCTTCAATTATTCTCCCTACTATGCTAAACATTTCTTCCAAAGAGATGATAGACACAAGAACCAGTAGAACGTCCCATGTGAAATGGCACAGCATAGGAAGATCAGGATTGGTGTTTACAAAATCATGCTCCAGGTAGTGGTTTAGCTCTAAGATAAAATTCCACATGAGGGCCGCCTAAGGCTGAAGAACTAGATTTACCCTTTAGCTTTTTCTACAAGTGGGCTATTGTGAGGCCTCTGATCTCGCGCTACTGCCAAGCTTGTCATGATCTAAGCGAAAAACATGAAAAAAATTCATTTTTAACACGTTTGGTAGGTTCGAAATGATAGCAAAGAAATATAGGTGTAAAATAGAACCGAAATATTTAACAAATTTTTCTCCATCATTGCAACAATATGGCCTAAAGGGGATCCCCTATATTTAGCAAACTTGTCTGCACTTAGCCAAATAAAATCTATAACTAAGCAAAAGGTAGGTTAGTAAACACCGGATAGAATATTTGTTGCTTTATAAAAAGGTCTTAAAAATTGTAAAAACTGATTAGCAATTTATTAATCTAAATTAGTAAGTACTAATTTATTATTTTGAGAGTTAGCATTGACAAAGACAGATATAATATAATCATACCCTTGTACCTTCTTCAGCATGATGTGTGTCGAGTTCCACCTTATCTTTATGTCAAGACTGAATTTTCTTGGGTCCTTTCTATTGGCTGCACAGTACTCTATGAATTTGGCTACCACTTGTGAGGAACTTGTGAAGTAACAAAAGGCATCATGGATATTGTTCAAATATTCGCTAATCGCTTACATACCGTCTTGCACAACCAGGTTCAAGATATGGTATATGCATCTCTAGTAGAGAATATAACCGCAATATATGTTTACAACTTTGGTGAGGATGTTCATAGCTGTTGTATTCACCAATGCGTTTTCAAGAGTTATAAAAATAATCTTATTATCTATATTAAAATCATTAAGTACATCTAGTATATGCTTGGAAATGGCATCTCCCATGTGTGATTCGTTAATTAACTTAAACTCTGTGACTCTCTTGTTTAGCTTGTAATCATCGTCTAAATAATGGGTTACAACACTAAAGTAGACACTTCTCTGGTGTGATGACATCTAAATATTTGAAGCTACAACAAAAGAGAACTAATTTGTAGGAATATTTCTTTTAATTCTGCTAGCTCCCTATGATAGATCTATAAAATATTAGATTTAGTAATTCTCCTACTGATATGTTGGTACTGTGGGCAAAAGCCACGTTGGATTATTCTTTCGAACGCACAACTTTTGCCCATCCTTATCGATTGATCTTTGAAAATAATATATTTACCGATTTCCTCATGGGCAAAGAGAGGGTTGTATACCCAAGTACTCACAAAGCCATCGGCCTTAAAGTTCAGCTGCGTCTGTACTCATCCCCCTTCCATGTACACCCCCATCTTGCTCAAGTATGCTTTGTAGTGCCGGTTCAAGCGTCCTATCCCTTCATCTATACGAGCAATCAATTGAGATTTGTAATAATTATAAATTGTGATCTCTACTATTTTGTTGTCTCGGATTTCCTGGCTCTAGGTCATGCGCTTCCAACATGGCACCCTTCGTCCAGCAGTGCTGATGTCAAATTCGGACCCACCAATGTTATCGTATGTGGATATGGGAGAGAAGTTTGGTGTCCTCATTGGCTTTGAATTGTCTTGGTACTCCTCGTAGCCCTCTGTACTGTCCATATGACGGTCATCCATTCTGTAGTCTCCTATACTTAGTGAGAGCTTACGAGCATCAATAGGAGTCGAAGTCAGAGCTGGAGGAGGACTAGGGTAGCAATGGCAGGAGCTTCCAGCAAGCGCCCCATTGCTGCCTTCGTGCTGCGACTCCTTGATATCATACCACTACCAAGCTTGGTTGCTCTTGCCGTTGGTCTTCGTGTTGTGACTCCTTGGTAGTATACTGTCAGGCACCACCGAGCTTTCTGTTATACAGACTATTAAGACTACTAAGCAAAGCAAAGAGAGAAGAGAAGTTTGGTGCTTCGATGCTGAAGAAATGAGCAGAGGAAGTGGGTTTTGTAGCCATGGAGGAGGAGAACATTGCATTTGCCTATTGTCTCTCAACCTCCACCATAGCTTTGCCTTCTTCCTCTTCTCCGTCTTGTCACTAGTTCTCGACCGTTGCCTCTCTCTCTCCCTGCTCGTTGCTTCTCTAGTCTCTGCTCCATATTATTATTGGTGGCTTGGTGCCATGTTAGCTACTAGGTGGCCTAGGCAATCGTTGCCTAGGCTGTGCTAACTGTTGAGTGCTGATGCCTAATGTGATGTTGTCCCGTCAGGCCACCCCACCATCACCGAGTCTCTCTCTCTTAGTCTCCTCACTCTCATCACTCATCACTCTCTCCTCTCTGTTTGTCTCTCCTCTCCTCACTCGCGCCGACGCAAACGGTGATGAGTGTGATGATGCAGCGGGTGGAGGTGGGGTGCTAGATGAGGTCAACGAGGAGCTAGCGGAGGATGAGTGCGCATGTTGCTTCTCTAGTTGCGAACATGGAGGATGAAGGCGCTGAGGCCAACAGACCACGCCAGTGCCATTCCTAGTGACACTGCCAGCTTCTTCCCCGACACCGACGCATCTCGCCCTCCCCCATCGGGCCGGCATCAGATCCGATTGTCCTCGGCCACAGTGCCAGCTGGACCTGACCTTTGAGGACAACACCGCCACCATCCCCAACCACCTAGCGCACTTATTCCCTAGCACCGACACCATCGTCGGATCCATTAGTCCTCGGCTACACCACCGTTGGATCCAACCTCCCCGGACCGTGCCACAACCCATAGGTACTCACACGTCCTAGCTCTCCCTCCCCCTCTCCAGCTACCCCCACACCACATGCCCAGTCATGCCGCCACCATGTCTCCGTGCCACCTGGCCCGCGGTGCCTCTCTCATGCTAGGCCGGTCCAAGCACAACACGATAGGATAGACTAGGCTGTGCTGCCCTACAGGCCTTTTTTCAGGCCCAGCATAGCCCACCATTTGTGGCTCACCATGTGTTATGCTCGTGCCATGCTAACAGGGCCTTGGGCTAATCTAAAAAACCCAGCACAACTCCCAGATCTACTTGGGAGGCCTTAGGGCTCAGACATTGAGACTACCGGTGATAGTCGTGCCTCGTGACTTGATAGGACGAGATGGATAGTGAGATTAGGAGGCTAGTAGATACCATGCTGTAGTCAGTGTAAATTAAATTAACCTGGTGCATCCATGGCTTAATTATACTTAGTGAGACATCCCATATTGTATTATGAATATTTAATTTTGCTTGTACTTCACTGTTAAAGTTTGAGTTTGATTTTATGTCATTTGCTCTCTGGTTTGCTTTTTGGTAGTTAGCAGTCTGATCCGCCTACAGATGCCGTTTGACAACTATGCGTGAGCGGTCTCACTGGCCGTGGGTGGTGGTATGACCAGTGTCTAGGGTGACTGACCGTGAGAGCGATCCGACCAGAGGCCGTCGGGCGATCTGACCGATATGAGTACCACGGTTAGACCAGTCTCTATTACCGGCGTTTGACCAGATTGACCGGCGCGGTCTGATAGGCCAGTTAATGGCGGTCAGATCGGTTTGTTTTAAATTATCCGAGGGATTTTTGAATTGATCCTTTTAATATCTAAGAAAGGAAATGTCGCATATAGTCTGCTTCAAGGGTTAAGCAGGTGATCATATATGCTTACTGAACAAAATATCATCAAATTTACCCTGATGTCTATTTTTCAGTCTATTTCTCCAAGGATAGATCGACGTTATTGTAAGGTCAAGTTCACATGTAACTAGAACCACCTCTTGATGAGTAGTACCGTCGTAGAGTTATGGGTTTAGGACTCCACCTACAAGAGTTTAAATCATAGTGTTCACTTTTATGCACACGCAAGTGCGTCTCGGTAAGAATTTCGTGAGATCATAAATCTATCTTTAGTCTCTGTGATTCTAGATGTGTGCTAAAGAGGTGTACTCACGTATGTCCATATATTATGTTGTGTACGCACGCAGGTGTCTATTTCTTGTAATAAAAAATCCACATGTAACCATGAAGATGCATATGCAAGAGCTAACAATACACATGTCCCTTTTTCAGTTGTACGTCATTCCGACTGTGTTATTGGAACTAATGCCATTTCTTTTTTCTATATATACTCGTGCATAATTGCAACTTTGGACTGACTTGTGCCGCCACAACCTTGTCCTGTATGCATGGCTCTCGTCCCAACAAGAGTCAAATTGCAGATCTATAGGTATATTACACCTAGCTATACTACGACCTGTTCTTTTTAGCTGTGGCTTATAATATTTGGTTGAAATTTTTGAAATTTGGCTGTTTACGGTACAGATTATGGAGAGACAGATACTTACTTACGATTTTAGCTGGTACAGATGTTGGACTTTTAACGTGTAGATCGTTTAACTTGTAGACCCCCGTCCTGAGAAAGTACTCCGTTTAAAAGTTAGGTATTGTAGCAGAAGTCAAAAGCCGATTTCAAAAACCCAAAATAACAGACCCTTGATTAGCACAATATACATGCATATGTGTGAATGGATCAGTATACTAGTCGGGCTATGGCCGGCCGGCCTGGTACATTTGAGCGTCATTTGATCATCCTTACACACTATTATGGGAAGGTGCATGAATACACAAGAAGTAAAGCAACACATATATACAACATGTAGAACGCATAGTAGTAGCAAATGACAAATTGACAGTCAAAGCGTGCGCGTTTAGGCAATTAATTAGGTGGCACGCATGCTTCTACTACTATTCAATATTCATGCATGATTGATTGACGTAGATTAATCACTAGATAGCACCTAGATCACTGATATAGATTCCTGTGAGGCTGTGATTATTAGTTGTTTCTGGTGCCAGGATGAGCATGCATGTACGAAGACAAATTGACGACCAAACTTAGCCTTTGGATTGTCCAGAAAAGAACACGCCAAATTACAACGAAGAGGACACGAAGAGGATTAAGCATTCGGGCAGTCAAACCTGATATATACCTAATCTTCCCCTTAACCAAGACAGACCATTAATATCATAACAAGGACGGGCATATATACACTGCCAACGAAGGAGATACAGTAATAAAGACATGCTACAACTCTGCATGCACACGTTAGGTAACAATTGATTCCTTGCAATAAGCTACAGTAATAAAGATATCCTTTGGTGTATGTTTTTCGCTAATGATGTAATGTTAGTTGAGGAGAGTAGGATAGGTGTCGACGGGAATATAGAGTTGTGGAGGAAGATCTTAGAATCAAAGGGTTTTAGATTTAGTAGAACTAAAACTGAGTATATGATATATGATTTCAGTGGTACTAGAGCACATGATAGAGATGTTAGTCTAGATGGACAAGTAGTGTCTAGAAGGAAACTTTGTGATATTTAGAATCGATACTACAATAGGACGGTGAGATTGATGGAGATGTGAGCCACATGATAAGAGCGGGGTGAGTGAAATGGCGCCAAACATCGGATGTCCTGTATGATAAAAAAAGTCTCTCAAAAGTTAAAGGGTAAGTTCTATAGGATGGCGATCAGACTTGCAATGCTATATGAAGCAGAATACTTGGTAATTAAAAGACAACATATACAAAAGATGAGTAGCGGAGATGAGAATGCTGTGGTGGATCTGTGGTCACACAAGGTGAGATCAAATCCGCAATGAGGATATACATAATAGGGTGGGGTAGCACCAATTGAAGAAAAGTCTGTCATACATCGCTTGAGATGGTTTGGTTATCTCCAACAGATGTCTCCTGAGACACCAGGACGTAGTGGAATTTTAAGACATATCGAAACCGGAAGAAGAGGTAGATGTCGACTAAGATTAAGACAAACACACCACGCCGAGCAGATTACAGCACGTCCAGAACTCACTCCACGATTCCGAAGACTCGCTTACTCATGGCGACTGGGCATCGTGTTCCGGCAAATTCATGTTTTTGCCACTCTTAAGATTGGTCAATTACCCCTGTCACTTACATGTGGGACCGCCTGAGTCACTGACGATAGGCCAGGGTGGCAAATATGATGCCACTCACCTCATAAGGGTGGCAAAAAGTTAAATTATCCTCATGTTCCTACATGCATCTCAACTAAACAAACGTGTCCACATGCACGTATTACATGATCGGCTATTGAGCGAGCCATGCAAAACACAAAATTACTAGGAAATATGAAAATATAACAAGATTAGCTCAACAACATGCAGTACTCAGTGTTCATTACATGTACTAAGATCTAGAAACCAAACAGATGGTAGTTGCTAGGAATATTAATAGGCTCATTAGCGGGCAACTCATCGATCCAACCGTCCGCCGCGATGTGCACCGGCGACCGGATCGGCCCGGTGAAGTCCATCTCCTGAAGCAAAGCAGCAGCCGCAGGTGTCGTTGGGTCCCAGTCATCGACGGCGAACAACCCGTCGACGTGGGGATTACAGTCGTGCTCGCTCCAATTCGTATCACTACTGCTCCATGTGATATCCGATGAGATTGCCGGAGATTCAGTCCCAGTAGTAGTACCACTACTATCAACAGGAACGACGACGTCATCAGGAGTCAGTTGTACATGTGCTGCTGCTTTATTATCAGCTGGCTTCATCGTACGGACGGTGGTATCAAGGATCACCGGCGCCGCCGATTCGACGTTCTTGCACGTGTGCTCGGCGATGTACACCACCGTGTACTTTGGGGGGCCACCGTCACCGTTCATGTCGTCGTCGTCGTCGCGTTGCACTGTTCTTTTCGCCGGGCACCCTTGGTCCGTGCAGTTGGTGCACCTGTAGTAACTCCTGTGATTCAAACGCGCCAAGTAAAATTAATTTTAATCGTTTGGAATTAATCCATGCATGTGTACAACGTAAGCATCGATCTTATTCGTCTTAGATTGCATCGTGGTTGCATCACGACGCATTTGAATGCCTACAGGCTACAGCAACAGGCCGGCCGGGGCCTAGAGGATATATCACTGTCCAAAGATGGATGCACATATCCAACTAGAGTACGAATTGTCAGGATATACGATGACGGTATATATAGCATCTTTTGGCGCAGCTCCCTTTCTTCCCGCTGTTTTGAGATAAGTAATCTTGTTCTTATCGCACCTCTAGGTCGCTCGTTTCGACTTCAGTTTCTGATTTCAGCTTATTTTTTACTATTTATAAATTTCATTTTTTTTGAACTTTTGGTTTTTTTAGCTTTTTTGTCGGTTCTTTTTTCCCGTATTCGTGTGCGTTGTCCGTGATGAGCTAACAAATTTTTTTCTATTTTTAATTTTTTTAATTTACATACGCCAAATAAGCCACCTTCAGTTACAGTGCAATTTCAGCTATAAACCACAGCTTTTCAGCTCAACCGAACGGAACCACATGTATGCGCTATGATAATACTCCACATTAGTTAACTATATTTACTAGTAGCTACAACTGAAGAGTTGATCGAGATGGAGTAATATATATTTACCTGGGGTAATTGGCACCTTCAATTTGCTTCTGGCCGTACTTCCTCCATTGGTAGCCGTCGAAATCTGGCACCGTCGTTACAAGCGTTGTCGTTTCTTCCTTCTTCCTCCTGCTGCGATGGATCCATCAATCGACACGTAAGGAGAGACAGTAGGCTAGCTAGCGAATATGATCTAGCTAGAGAGGGATCGATCGCGCGATTACTGTGCGAGGGGTGTGAATAAATATATACCTTGTTTTATTACTGCAACGATGCTTTGCATTTGCACCACCACCCAGCTCCCCGTCTTCTTCGTCCCGGGCTCTCTTACTCCCCCGGCGCCGCCGTCTCCCACCGCACACCGGCGCCTCGGCCAGCGCCTCCTTCACGGAGCGCTCGCCAATGCTGTCGAACAGCACGGCCGCAAGCCCCGACGCCCGTGATGCACCGTCGCTCGGAGTCGGAGACGGCACCAGCTCCCCCACCGCAGTGCCGTGATCACCTGCAGCTCTGCGAATGCAGCTTCGTTGCATCATTGACGACTCCAGCTAGCTCGCTAGCCTGTGAAGACAAGGCACCAGCAGCTAGTTGCAGTGCGAACTAGTGCTGGCTAGCTTGGTGGTGCTGCTATCATGGTGGTATGCTTTCGTCGCGCAAAGTGGCAGCTTCTTTATAGAGAGGAGGCTGGGCTGGGAAGCAAAGGGCAAATCTAGCCACTTGCATCACATGTGGACACCGCATCATGCGCTGCGGCGCCGCTGCTCCCATGGTCCACGCGGCGGTCTTCTCATCAGCTCCCGGGATATTGGATGCTTGTCGTACATATGCGCGCATGCGTGATGCTCGTGGAGCTAGCTAACTATACGCAAGGCATTTTCATCTCAGAAAATTAAAACGAGGTAGTTTTCAGCAGTGGAGAAAGATCGATGGTGTGCCACACACAAATAACTTGATTTACAAGTCATATAAAGTTTCAACATTTCTCGTGGGAAAATATATATAAATTTTCAGCGCCACAAATTAATGTACGATAGGCCAACATGGTCCGTCTGCATATATTTGTATATAACTAGTGAAATCACCTGCACAGTTTTGCAGTTAGATATTACAATATATTTGCTTTTGTTAAGTAACTCTAAAACGTACGATTAAAAATACAATTGTATTTGTTATATAACTCTAACCGGAGAATTGTGTTGAGAATATCATTGGTTCATGTATGTTGAACAATTGGCAATCATATCGAGTTGAGATTTAAGTGTGCAAAAATTTGCAAGTTTTTATTCTTGCAATCAGTTTTCAGACGATAGTACCGGCCTAGTGCTGGCGGTAGTATCATCCTGGTGCTGGCGGTAGTGCCAGTATGGTGGCTACGGTACTACCGCAAGTGCGTTTCAACCGGATAATAGTTGGTGGTAGCTATTTTCCAATAAGGGTCATTTTGGATGTGTCTAGATCCGGTAGTACCAAATAGGATCCGTGGTACTATCGGAGAGAGAGTGATATGACCGGGGTTAGAACGGGGCGGTATTACTGTCATGGTGCGAGCAGTCATACTAGCTCCCCTGTTATCAGGGTTTGACCTAATTGGCTGGAGCGGTGTGACCGGCTTATCAACGGCGGTCAGACTAGCTCAATCTGAGATTATCCAAGGGGTTTGGATAATTGTGGGAATTGGTCATGGGTTGAGGTCTTTTGGCGGGGAAACCAAAATGTGTAAGTGGCTAAGGGGCCAAAACCACGACACTCAAAGG
Organism: Dendrocalamus sinicus; assembly: GCA_036346575.1. Classification (NCBI taxonomy): domain Eukaryota; kingdom Viridiplantae; phylum Streptophyta; class Magnoliopsida; order Poales; family Poaceae; genus Dendrocalamus; species Dendrocalamus sinicus. The sequence continues at coordinate 27,386,442 of CM070674.1, read as the reverse complement.
GCGTTTGGAGAGCAGTTTAGGTCAAGCTGGCACTGAGGAGATCAAGTGGATGTAAGCTTACTCCTTAGCGGGTTTGGGCTTATGCGCTTTGAAAAGCGTACATAAATCATGTGTTGAGTGTAAAACCTGGTGTGTGTGTGTGGGGGGGGGTTAATGGGGGGTTTTTGGGTTGTGCTAATGGATAGTATTCATTATGACTAGATGTGGGCTGGTTGGCTCATCTATTTGAGTGGGAGAGTTAGGTGGCTAGGGTTTAGGAAGCCAAGTAAAGGGAAAGAATCCACATATATCTTCTAGGGTTTGGGTGAGTACTCTTGGGAGAGAGAGATCCATCTTCAATGGTGGAGTGGTAATAAAATATTCATCTATAAGTTGTAATAGATCAAACTTCTTTATCCTACATTGTGTATTCTTAATCTTGTTGGTTTTGTACTTGTTTTGGTTGGAGTTTTCTCTCTCTCTCTTCCTTCCTCTTGATCTTGCCAATTCGAAGGACGTGTAAGAAATGGAGATACCTCATGAGGATCATATACCATCCATCTAGAGACTAGATATAATAAGATTTTGGAGTTTGCCGGATTTGGCTTGATTTGAAGCACTTCTTGTGAAATCATGTCCCTAGGGTTTTTAACCTTGAATATTTGGGTGCTCTAGCGAGCCATCTTGGTCATCTCTAACTCACAAGCAAGTCGTAACTCAAGTTTATGAGTTTTGCCCGGTTTCAGTGCAATCTTGCTTGTCTCAAGGCAAGGTTAGAATTTTGGCCAAGATTCATATGATCTTTGGATAGGTTAGATTCCTAATATCCTTGGCAAGATGTGTGCAAAGTCTCAAGTCATTTGGTCTTGTATTTTGAGAGCTGTAATCTTTTTGCTTTAGGTTTAGGTTGGTTTTTTTGTTATGTGAACAAGGGTACGGTCATACTGCCCTAGGCCCATGGTACTACTGGCCACTGATCATACCAGCCTTCTCCAACGGTCAGACCACTCGGCTATGATACTACTGGCTACGTGCCTGCGGTAGTACCAGCCCTAGAGTTTGAACTCGATTTTGCATCCGCTCTTGTGTGAGTCATTTGGTTGTGGCCTAAACTAATTTTTCTAGCTTATAATAGCTAGTGGAATGAAAGTTTAGAATACAATCTGGAAGGTTGAAATTGAATGTATTATTCATTCTCCTCTGATTGCCATCTTAAGTCCTACACTCACATATCGAAGTCGAAGGGGGCAGTGCTTAAAGTCGAAGGGGGTAGTAGTCAAAGTCGTGGTCATGGTCGTAGTCATAGCCCCCGTGGACGTGGTCATAACGATCATGGTTGTAGTCAATAGCGCCAACCCGGAGGGCACCTGCTGGTCGTCCACAACCTCCACTGCTACGAGTTCCCCCTCTAGTTAGACACTTAGACATCCTCGTCGCCTACCCCCTGGTCACCCCCCAAGATCGAGCTCCCTACCCTCGATGGCAAGACCCACAAGGTGGTCGAAGTCGAAGCCATGGTCGAAGGGGCCGTGGTCGAAGGGGGAAGTGGTCGACGTCGAAGGGTCGTGGTCGAAGGGGATAGTGCATGGTTGAAGGGGGCAGTGGTCGAAGTCGAAGGGGGCAGTGGTCGAAGTCAGGGTCGTAGTCGAAGTTGAGGCCGAACAGTCGGGTGACAGGGCACAAGCGCACCAGAGGCCTATCAACCTACCACCACCAGCGATAGTCGACCGCTCCCGACCTACGATCACGCGTGTGGTCGACGGCTTCTAACTTATGACCAAGAGGTGTGATTGACGGCTTCTAATTTACGACCATGAGTCCTGGTCAATGTGTTTCGACTTATGACTATGAGGTATGGTCGATGTCTTCCGACTTACGATTATGAGTACTGGTCAATGTGTTCTGACTTACGACTATGAGGTATCCTCGATGGCTTCCGACTTACGACCATGAACGATGGTTGTCGGATTCCGATGTACAACTATGAGCCATTGTCGAAGGCTCCCGATTTAGGACCACGATTGATCGTCGACTGCTGCCAACTTATGACCACCAATAATGGTCGATCGCTCCCGACCTACGATCACACGTGATGGTTGAAGGCTTCCGACTTACGACGACGAGGTGTGCTCGAGGGATCCCGATCTACGACCACGAGGTGTTGTCAATGTTTTCTGATTTATGACCACGAGGTGTGATCGACAGCTTTAGACATACTTGATGGATTTAAAAATTTTAAGAACATGTTTGTATGTATATTTTAAAAAATTTTACCTATGTAGTATGATAAAATTTAAAAATCTGTAGCAACGCACAGACATTAAGAAAAGATCTACCTCAGAAGGCCGTACCTATCGTCTATCGAGTCTTGGAGAGATGAAAACTTGACACCGGCCTGGCCGGCAGCATGGGCCGCACGCCTCTCGCTCGCTCTCCGGTCAACTATATATTGCATGTCGTATATTACTCCAGTAAGTATCACCTCTTTCGTCTTCCTCCATCTCCAGCCTGCGGTAATGGTGGACCGTACAACTAATACGAGTCGTTTATATACGTAAATGCATCTCTCGCTCTTGACCTCTGTCTCGCCGGCCGGATCGACGGACGGGTTAGAAAGGATTCCTTGTACTGCTGACGCCATGCCCATGACATAAGCAAGGTAACGTAGCTGGTTGGATCGAGTGGTACTCCTACAGTTGTGGACTAGCTAGCTGCCATTGATTCCATTGAGTTTGACGTCTGCGGCCAACGATCCATCTGGAGCTGCTGCCGCGGACTTCTCGACGGAAAGTAATTAGGGTCTATTATCACATGAATATATACTCATCGATCAACAGTCCGGATACCAGCCAGCATGAGGGTATTCTCATCACATGCATATAGAAACAGCTCGATATATCCATCAATTAAACTTGTTAATTATAGGCCGGAAGCTAGTGTTCTCCAACAACTAAACGAACAAGAACCTTACTCGAAGATGGGAGTTGGATTTTACAAACAAAAGACAAGTTGATAAATAGTAGAAGGTACCAACACCCTTGCCGAGAGAACTGAAGTAGTGCTCCAGCTAATAGTATCATCACTGTGTGTATGTGTCTACGTCACACCACGAGGATGTTCACATGGAAAATATGTGTGAAGGCCTGCTTCAAAGGTGTTGTCCACAGCGGGTGCTTCAACTAGCTTGTGGTTTAAATTTATAGTTGTGACTTTTGGTTGAAATTGCACTGTAATAGTTGTTAGTTTTTTTTTAAAAAAATAAAAAACTATTATATCGTTACGGACAATACAAAGGAATAAAACAAAAAAAAGGCAAAAAGCAAAAAAAGGGTCAAAATAAATCGAAATTAGAAACCGATGTATTCTATGTGCCTTCTAGCTTAAACAACAAAAACAAAGCCTTTTGTCCCAAATAAATTAGGGTAGAATAATAATAAAATCTTTTCAAGATCAAATAGATAAGTGCCTTCTAGCTTAAACAAATTGAAAGAAATAATAGAAGATAAAACCGTTTGAAACGGAGGCAAGGACAATAATTATGCTTCCTATCAAAACAAAGCTATAGAACAAAGCAATACCTCACATACATTCAAGAATATCGTAAGTGTGGTGTCCGATATTTTGTGTGGTCGTTATACATACTTTCCATACGTTTATTTCTATATATCGACTAGAGCTAAAAGGAAAACCTTTCGTACAGTTGTTATAAAACGTTTCAGAAGTTATGTTTTGAGTTGACATCGATATAGCATCTTAGAAATTCTTGTTTTGACATCGTTCGACAAAAAACTGTAGTCTGCTGCACCTAAGAATAGATCTAGCTAGACCCATTCTGTATTTGCAGGTTCTATTACAGATGCACCTACAAGAACGACATGAAGTGCCCTGCCACAAAACAAGTCCAGCAGTACACCAATGATCCGCCATTGTTCTCGGTCACTTACTTCAACCACCATACCTGCAATAGCAACTCAAGGCCGTCGGCAGCACTTCCGACATTCCTGCGCAATCGTCTTCGAGGAAGGCGGTATCAATCTGCTTCAATTCACATGCCACCGGTGAACAGCCCACATTCCTGTCGTCCTCAACTTCGTTGCGGTCTCCAAGCATACATTCTGTGCTCTAGCTCAGGATATACGATGTCTACTAGTGTAAAGTTTGTAGAATATCTAGTCAATTTTCGACATATTTTAATCCAGAAATTCAGCATATAAAACATGACATACAAAAGCGATTCAACAATAATGTATTCATATTCGCTAACGAACAAGCTAACAGCAGCACCTATTAACATATTCATAGCGCACAGAAACAAATACACCAGAGAAGTTTTCAGGTTATACCCTCGGGCGGGGCCAGTGTTGGAGACACCGGATGCGCCATTACCATCAGTCGACATGATGGCCTATTCGATGTAGTCGATCGAGGCGTGATGCAGGAAGATGTTCGCCGTGCAGTCTTGCGAACAGTTCACCACCAGGAAGTAGACGACGTCACAGATTGAGCAGTCGCGCCAATGCGCTCCCCAAAAACTTGATCGCCCGCCTACCCGTGCAGGTACACAAACGGACGAAGTTTCGGAGGTTTACTCGCCGAACTCTTTGCGCGAGTTCGGACCGAGATTGCGAGAACGACCACAAAAACAGAACCAGAATACTGTTCTTCTTTCTTTTCCTCTTTTCGTATGGAGTAGAGAGCCTTTTTATTCTCTGTTCTTTTGTAACAGCAAAAACGAAGAGGCCAGAGTAACTGCAGCCATTACTTGAAAGTAACCGCAGCCATAATGCACTAGTAATCGCACTGCTATCGCCACCATTCATTAATACTATTTACTGCGAGTCAGTGCGTTTCGATTTTCGAATAGATAAAGAAAAACGCGCCCGCACCCGACACGCCTGCGCGCACACGCACCGCACCGCACGTGCACGGCTCGGCTCGGCGTGGCGAGGCGAGCGAGCGAGCGCGTGTGTGTATTGACTCTCTCCAATTCCACAAGGGGGTTACCACGTTCCACCTTTTAAAGTTGTGTAACTCCCATTCAACTCTCGATATGAGACTAAACAGTTTTTCCATGTGGGTCTAGGAATTTCATTTGATTAATTGCTAAATTAAAATGGACCAAGCCCAATTAATCCAACAATCCCCACCAAATTTCAAGGCACACGAGAAATGCTCTCAGTTCTGCTGTTGTTTGATATACCAGTGTTTTGATGGAGACTGTTAAGTTGAACATCCACCTAGGAAAGGAGTTACACTCATCCACAACTGAACAATGGACTATGCCTTGAATTGACAGTTTTGTGCGAACAAGCTTTACCCAATTCCTTTACTAGTACTAGGCTGCCTAAAGCATCCCCTCTGGTTGGAGCGTATAAGTCATACTCCATGCCTATTCATGAGTATCTAGAGATCACCCAAATCTCATAGACTGTGACCAGCAGTCGAACTCATATAGGTGTGTTCCTTCTAAGATGTCCTGTAGGCCGACATCTCTGCTTTAAATAAGCCACTCGGATCGCATTGAGGTAAAAACCAACCTGCCATACAGAATAGGAGAGAAGCGCATCATTGAAGAAATAAGCCTGTAATGGTCTCTCCTCCCGATCAACCAACGACTTGTTTCACCATCCTACTTCACGGATCTCCGATCACGTGAAACAATTACCACCGTGGTATGACTCATGTGGGTCTCGGCCCATCTCACTCGGTGCACTATCTATCACATTACGTGATAAACCCTTTGTAAATTGGTCGGCCAGATTATTAGTCGTGCGGACATAGTCGGCGCTATCACTCGGAGTTTTTCAGCTTTACGGCGGACTTCAACCGCCTCTTAACATGCCTAGATGACTTCGTGTTGTCCTTAGAACTGTTCACCTTGATAATTACAGTCTGATTATCACAGTTCATCAGGATAGCCGGTATCGGTTTTTCAACCACCGGCAGATCCATAAGGAGTTCACGAAGCCACTCAGCCTCAACAGTTGCGGTATCTAACGCTGTGAGTTCTGCTTCCAATGTTGATCTCGTTAAGATGGTCTGCTTGCAAGACTTCCAGGAAACAGCACCACCTCCAAGTGTGAACACATATCCACTCGTGGCTTTTATCTCATCAGCATTAGAGATCCAGTTTGAATCACTGTAGCCCTCCAGTACCTTTGGGTACCCAGCATAGTGAATACCATAGCTCACGGTTGCCTTTAGATAACACATCACTCTCTCAAGAGCACGCCAATGATCATCTCCCAGATTTGAAACAAATCGGCTTAGCTTGCTCAGAGCAAACGAGATGTCAGGTCTCGTAGCACTAGCTAAATACATCAATAAGCCAATGATCTGGGAGTATCTCAATTGATCCCTTATTATTCTTCGGTTTTTCCTCAATAACACACTAGGATCATAAGGAGTAGAAACAGACTTACAGTCACTATAACCAAAGTGAGTAAGACCTTCTCCACATAGTGGGATTGCACAAGTGTAACCCCACCATCACCTCCTCTCAGTAGCTTAATGTTAAGAATCACATCAGCCACTCCCAAATCTTTCATCTCAAAACTCTTGGACAAAAAGTCATTGACCTCCTCAATCACATTGAGGTTGGTCCCAAAAATCAATATGTCATCAACATACAAGCACAAGATCACTCCTTCTCCCCCACCATAGCGATAGTACACACATTTGTCGGCTTCATTCACAACAAAGCCAGCAGATGTCAAAGTTCTGTCGAACTTCTCATGCCATTGCTTAGGTGCTTGCTTTAGGCCATACAAAAACTTTAACAACTTGCACACCTTTCCTTCTTGACCTTCTACCACAAACCCGTCTGGCTGATCCATATAAATCTCCTCGTCCAACTCTCCATTTAGGAAAGTTGTCTTAACGTCCATTTGATGAATGAGCAGACCATGAGAGGCAGCCAGGGTAAGTAGTACTCGAATTGTGGTCAATCAGGCAACAGGTGAATAAGTATCAAAGAAGTTCTCGGCTTCTTTCTGGGTATAACCCTTGGCCACAAGCCTTGCCTTGTACTTTTCAATTGTACCATCAGCCTAAGCTTTTCTTGAAAACCCATTTACATCCTACAGGTTTACACCCATAAGGACGGTCAACGACCTCCCAAGTTCCATTAGACATAATAGAGTCCATCTCACTCCGTACTGCTTCCTTCCAATAGTCAGCGTCAGGAGAAGAATATGCCTCTTCAATGGTTCTTGGAGTGTCATCCATGAGATATACAATGAAATCATCACCAAAAGACTTTGCAATCCTCTGTCTCTTACTCTTTCGAGTAACTTCATTGTTATCCTCCTTAGGATTTTCGATAGGCGTTTGCTCAACATATTCTATCGGCACAAAAGAATCAAGGGAAATTATAGGTTTTTGACTAGATGAGCTAGGTACATCACATTTCATAGGAAATTTATTTTCAAAAAATGTAGCATCTCTGGACTCTATGATTGTACCAACACGCACGTCAGGTACTCCAGTTTTTATAATTAAGAACCTATAACCCACGCTGTGCATAGCATAACCAAGAAATACACAATCTATGATTTTTGGTCCAAGTTTGCGCTTCTTGACAATTGACACGTTAACTTTGGCCAAACATCCCCAGGTGCGCAAGTATGAGAGAGTCAACTTCTTCTTTTCCTATTCCTCGAATGGTGTTACTTCTTTGTTCTTTGTAGGAACTCTATTCAGGACATGACACGCGGTCAATATAGCCTCACCCCACCATTCCTTAGAAAGTCCCGCAGTGTCTAACATGGCGTTAACCAAATCAGTTAGAGTGCGGTTTTTCCTTTCGGCAACCCCGTTTGATTCGGGAGAATAGGGAGACGTCTTCTCATGAATAATTCCATGTTCCTCGCAGAATAAAGTAAACTCATATGAAAAATACTCTCCCCCACAATCAGACCTTACCCGCTTGATTTTCCTCTCAAGTTGGTTTTCTACCTCAGCTTTATAGATCTTAAAGTAATTCAATGCTTCATCTTTTGTTTTCAATAAGTACACATAGCAAAATCTAGTGCAATCATCTATAAGCGTCATGAAATATTTCTTTCCACCTTTAGTCAGCACGCCATTCATCTCGCATAAATAGGAATGAATGAGTTCTAACGGTGTCAAATTCCTCGTCTCTTTTGCTGCCTTGTGAGGCTTGCGAGGTTGTTTCGATTGAACACACGCATGGCACTTAGAACCTTTGACCAAAGTGAATTTCGGGATTAAACTCATATTAGCTAAGCGCGTCATACACCCAAAATTAACATGACAAAGTCGTGAATGCCAAACATTAGATTCATCATCATCGTTACACACATGGTTCACAAATTTATTATAGGAATCCATCAAAGAAAAACGGAACAAGCCTCCGCTCTCATAGCCTTTACCAACAAATGTTCCATACTTAGACATGACATATTTATTGGACTCAAATGCAAGCCTAAAACCATCTCTACACAGTAGAGATCCGCTGACGAGATTCTTCTTTATGGAGGGGACATGCTGCACGTTCTTCAGCTGCACGGTCTTTCCCGAAGTAAACTTCAGATCGACCGTACCAACATCATGAACAGCTACATGCGATCCGTTCCCCATCAACAAGAAGCAACCTTGACCGACCTGATAAGATGAAAACAAGGAAATATCAGCACACACATGAATATTAGCACCAGTGTCAACCCACCACTCAGGTGATTGACAAATAGAAAGAACTGTAGGTAAATAATTACCGTACCCCGATGTTCCTCCAGCATTACTAATAACCATGTTGGCAAACTTCTTGTGCTTATCCTTGCGGTCTGGACAATCCTTAGCCCAATGGCCAGAATCACCACACACAAAGCAACTGCCCTTTCCTTTACCTTTCTTCTTAAACTCAGTAGTAGCCTTGGGCTTGACAATAGGCTTATTTTTCTTCTTATTATGGGAAGCCTGAGGATTCTTCTTCTGCACCAAATTGGCACTAGAACTTCCCTCAGCAGCAACTTTCTTGCCACGAGTATCTTTTGCCCTCGCCTTCTCTTCAACACCAAGAGTGCCAATGAGATTAGTAACACTGAACTCCTGCCTCTTGTGTTTTAGAGAGGTAGCAAAATCCGACCAAGAAGGTGGTAACTTGGCGATAATACCGCCAGCCACAAACTTATCCGGTAACTCGCACTTATTGTTCTCAAGCTCCTTTGCCAGCGCCTGAATCTCATGAGCTTGTTCTACTACAGAACAGTCATCGACCATCTTGTAGTCATAGAACTGCTCCATGACATACAACTCACTGCCAGCATCAGAAACTCCGAACTTGGCCTCAAGTGCATTCCACATCTCTTTGCCCGTAGGCAAATGCATGTACACATCCGCAATGTTATCCGCCAGTATGTTGACAAGTGCACCTCGAAACAAGTTATCCGCTACATTGAACTTGCGTTCGTCCTCAGCAGAAAGAGGCTCAGCGGGTTTGCTTTGTGCAACATGAAAACATTTCATTGCAGTAAACCACAGGATCGCACGTGCACACCATCTCTTAAAATTGGAACCATCAAACGGAGGGTGTGGCTTAAGCGACGTAGGAAAGCCAACTACCGAAAAAGACCTATCAAGTTTTTGGATTGTAGAATATCTAGTCAATTTTCGGCATATTTTAATCCAGAAATTCAGCATATAAAACATGACATACAAAAGCGATTCAACAATGATGTATTCATATTCGCTAACGAACAAGCTAACAGCAGCACCTATTAACATTTCATAGCGCACAGAAACAAATACACCAGAGAAGTTTTCAGGTTATACCCTCGGGCGGGGCCAGTGTCGGAGACACCGGATGCGCCGTTACCATCAGTCGTAATGATGGCCTATTCGATGTAGTCGATCGAGGCGTGATGCAGGACGAGGCGTGATGCAGGAAGATGTTCGCCGTGCAGTCTTGCGAACAGTTCACCACCAGGAAGTAGACGACGTCACAGATTGAGCAGTCGCGCCAATGCGCTCCCCAAAAACTTAATCGCCCGCCTACCCGTGCAGGTATACAAACGGACAGAGTTTCGGAGGCCTACTCGCCCAGAACTCTTTGCGCGCAGAGTTCTGGACCGGAGATTGCAGAGAACAACCACAAAAACAGAACCAGAATACTGTTCTTCTTTCATTCTCTGTTCTTTTGTAACAACAAAAACAAAGAGGCCAGAGTAACTGCAGCCATTAGTCACTAGTAACCGCAGCCATTACTCGAAAGTAACTGCACCGTTACTGTTAGCCATTCGTTAATACTATTTACTGCGAGTCAGTACGTTTCGATTTTCGAATAGATAAAGAAAAATGTGCACGGCATGGCGAGCGAGCGAGCGAGCGTGCGCGTATTGGCTCTCTCCAATTCCACAAGGGGGTTACCACGTTCCACCTTTTAAAGTGGTGTAACTCCCATTCAACTCTCCATATGAGACTAAACAGTTTTTCCATGTGGGTCTAGAAATTTCATTTGATTAATTGCTAAATTAAAATGGACCAAACCCAATTAATCCAACAAAGTTCAGTAAATCCGAGACGTAAGCTTCTCTTCCAGCGTAAATGGCAGTGGCCTCCGTCTCTCCGCGACCATTTTCACAATGAAATCCTGGTTCGCTGCACCGTTAGAAGAAGAAGAATTAGGGGAAGAGTACAGGAGCTTAGTTAGGTACGTGGGATTCCTGTCTGTGAGGACGCGAGACTAAAATGGAGGCAGCTATCGGTAGTCAGGCAGACACAGAACCTATCGATCGGAGTTGCCGTGGCGTCCACGAGTTCTGAGTCCTGAGTCCAGTCGTATGTACGGCTGCTCTGCGTTCATTTCATTCATTCTAGTACAGACGCATGGGCAGGTCAGGTGAGCAAACTCGGTCCATGTGTCCGAGTAAAGAAAGAGACAGTCTACCGACGTACTACTCCTACGAGCTAGTGTTGACCGCTCCCCGTCCAGAAGCTGTACGTGGGAGACAGGTAACAGATCGAGCTGAGCTTGATTTTCAAGGACAAGGACGACCTTGATAGCCAGGACGACGTGGTCCCTCGTGCCTCACGTTCCAACAAAAAATCGCTTTAAAAATATTGATTACTAATAAACATAAAATTAAATAACTAAAGTGAAATTATGTGGTGCACTACTCTGGTGTGTCCGCATGGCCATTTCCAATCCATGAGTCATGTCTAAATCACCATCTCATCATATTTAGCTGAGAGCCTGTTCTTTTCAGTTTCTATGAAGTTTGGAGGGATGACAGCGATGTGTGAGAGCAACAGCGATGTGTGAGAGCAACAATAGAGGGGCGATGTGGGATGAGAAACGGATCAATTCAATGAGATGAGACGTGATTAGGGGCTCCGAGCTCTGCTTCTCATTCATGCCTCATGAGCTATTGGACTCTTCCCACATGAGAAACATGTGACGGGTGGCTGAGAGAGTGGCTCAAGATGGTAGCTTGAGAATTCTTAGCCTTAGGTTAGGCTATGCACCCTAGGTTAGACCGATAGCTATGATTTAAAGGCCTTATACTACATAGAGTTACCACTGGTAATTAAGTCAGATCTCGAGCTATAGCCCCGACAACCTAAGACCTAGTATGATTATCTACTATAGCCTATGTTTTCCAACAATCAGCAATTAATTTCGCCGTGCTCAGGGTCACAGCAGATCCTTGTCCAAAACATCCCGTGAGCTTTCCCCAAATCCTTTCTCCCGCACATCTGGCGTCTTTTCGCAGTTAATTGTTGCAATAGTGTCTTTTGCTTATTGCAATATCAGATTGCTGTATTTGTCTTCCATTGTTGCAGCAAGAGGTTTTTTTTTTGTTGCAGCAAGATTTCTGATTTGTTGCACAGTTCTTTCTTTTGTTGCAACTGCATGCACCACGTTACGATTGCTAGCATAACAAATTCAGGGAGACAGTGTTAGGCAAGCAATCTTCACAGCAGCTACCATGCTCCCGTTTGGCTACCAAACTGAAGAACAAGACATCAAAGATGCCTTGCTGATCTCTTATCACCAGTTTATTGAGCATCCTCCTTATGTCTGACTACGATAGTAGCATTTGTTCTTTCTGAAAATGTTCGGTTGAAGTTACCAACAGGGTCTCGTTATTTATTCACCATAGAAAAGAGAAGAAAATAATGTACAACATGCATGAATCTATTGTAACTTGGTGGCACAAGAAAATTTAGCTTCATCATAAAATGAACCAATATTCGAATCAGCCTCTCTGTAAAGCAAGGGAAAGGCTGCCTAGAAAATCCCCTTCCCCAGATCCCACACAGCGTGGGAGCTTGGGCACTGGATACACCCTTTTTTTATAAAATGAACCAGTACCTTCATCCATTAGTTTTATGTAAATCATTATAAATGATACGGAGCAAGATAGCAAGAGATCACGAGGAGAGAAAACTTGCCCCGATAACTTCGTACGTCCCTCCATCAGGGGAAAATCAAGGCCACACGCCGAGTACAACTCAGGGAGAAAAACCAGCTGGTCCACACGCTATATCCTGCATGTAACATGTTGAGCCATTTTCCATGCAGAAATGTAGACATCTCCTGAGATCCATTCAACAAAGAACTCACCGGACGACCTGCTTGGTTTGACATTCGGAATTGGTCGTGCAAATGCAGTTCCCCTGGTGGATGTCCATCAGATAATTCCAGCTCATCCTTAGGCAATTGGTATAGCGAGGCACTCGATAGGCAGAGGCCGAATGGGCATGACAAGGGAGCACTTTGTGCTTGTTCATGGCGAAGGGCATGGAGGCTGGTGCTGGTTCAAGCTCCGCTGGCTCCTTGAGGGCTCCGGCTACCGGGTAACCTGCATAGACCTTGCCGGAGCTGGCGTCGACCCTACCGACCCCAACACGGTCCGGTTGTTCGAGCAGTACGACAGGCCGCTCCTGGACCTCATCTCAGCTTTGCCGGATGGCGAGAAGGTACAAACATACGCTCGCTCCTGCATTCCTCTTTTCTGTCCATGCAATTTACATTAATTAAAAGACTTATCTTGGCTCAAGCTAAATGTTATAGATTACTGTATTAGCACATTACCACATTTCCAGGGAAATGATCAAAAAAATAAATTCTTTGTGCTGTTCTGAATAAAAGCGAGGAATCGGATTGAATAAAGGATCAAAACTATACAACTTTTAGGTGGAACTTTTTTATATTAAATCTCACGTGCTCTAAAATTATGCTCTTTGTATTTAGAATAACACTGAAGCAAACACCTTAAGGAAAAAACAGATATAAATTAACTTGTTTATTAACCTGCAGTGGCAACACTATCACTAGCAGTTTCTCTGTTAGTATATCAATTAACCCTCCCAAAAAGTATCATCATAGCTCCCTTCCTACCATCCTACTTCTATACCCTTGCATTATCATGTGATTATGCTGACTGCCACCACTGTATTTGATTCCACGAGATCAAGATACCGAAAGCCCTTCAACGCAACCAAAATACCAAATGTTAAAATGTGCTGTAAGGAAACATTGGAGTTTTCTTCAATAGAAGATATTTCAGATGAAAATTGAAACGTATTAGTATTTAGTACAATAGAATAAAATATAACTAGCTAATACAAATTAACAACTATGTGTTGATTAGAAACTCACTATCCATTCAATACTTTTTTTGAGCTAAACTATCCATTCAATGCTTACGTCTGTACAGTATGAATGAATGTTCAAAATTGTAGTTAGCTCCCACAAAATGCTGAAAGTAGTTACGAAATTACTTATGGACAAATGTTCAAAATTGTGAAGATAAAAGGACACATCAAAGGGAGATTTGTTTTACCTTGCTAATTCATTTCGATCTAATTTCAGGTAATTCTGGTCGGACATGGTACTGGAGGGCTGAGTGTGATTCATGCTATGCACGAATTCATTGACAGGATTAGGCAGGCAATTTTTGTGGCAGCTACAATGCTACCATTTGGACTTCAAACCGAGGAAGATAAGAAAGATGTAAGGTTTTCAAGCTTCTCTTTATTTTCTTCATGAAGCATAGGCCACCAAACAAGTGTTGAGAATATGAGATAATGGACACAAACAGGGAAAGAAATCTTGGTAAGAAAAATCGCCCCAAAAAAACAAAAACCAAGCCTTACGACTACACCAGGCAAGTTTTTTTGTGCTGCTTATGGTTATTGGTGCCATACAAATTATAAATTTGAAAGTGAAACAAGACACCCAATATTTGTATGTATTGAAACCCGATATTTTTTTTCCCCTGGATACAACAAACAAACATATATTACATATACCTAAAACTGTAATCATTAATACAAGCATATATTACCTAGGTATGGTAGCTCAAATGTAGATGATAAAAAGCAGGGTAAATATGGACATTGACAACCAGACACCCAATATTTCCTATGATTTCGGCTTACATGGAGTTCTCAGTGTAGTCATTTGCATAATAAGCACAAAAAAGCAGGTTGAAGGAATCTTGGAACAATTCTAGAACAATTGTATGTATTGAAATTATATTGATTCGTGACATTTTTTTGTTCAATCCCCTGTTTATTTCATGGTTATAGACTTGAAATACTATTACTATGTATACATAATGACAGCCCATGTATGTTAATGCGTAACAGGGTTTACCAATTTTGCCTGAGAATGAGATTGAGTTGACATTTGGCGCAGGAGTAGATGATCCTCCAACAACTGTTGCCTTGATACCAGAATTCCAGCGTGATCGACTATCCCAACAAAGCCCTGAAGAGGTATTATACTGCATGCGAATGTGTCTAGAGAATTGGGAAACAAGAATTAAAAAATATCTAATAGTGCAAGCGCACATATTTAACATATCTGGGCCCATGTGCTCACCAAATCCACACTCTTTATTAAATTGTTCACCACAATCTGAATCCAGTTATAATCATAATCCATTATAGCTAATTCCTGAAAAGATTTTGTTTTTATTTCCCATTCATGTTTCTTGAGCAACCATTTCTTCAACAACTAAACATGATACTCCAATGAAGAGGTAATAATGATGTAAAATTTTACTTATAAATACTTGTTTTCATCCGGTTCAGGAATCAATACTTGCTTCAATGCTGATGCGACCGTGGCCTGTGACCGCTATTGGTACTGCGAGCTTTGAAGGAGATGACGAGAGATTGAATCGGATTAAACGGGTTTTCATAAAGACAGAGCGTGACCACATGCTGAACCCTCAGCAGCAAGATTCCATGATCAAGAAGTGGCCACCCAGTGAGGTTTTGGTCATTGATACAGATCACAGTCCCTTCTTCTCTGCACCAGAACAGCTCTTTAATCTAATAGTCAAATCTCTATGATGCAAATCTGCAGACAACTAAACTCTCCAGAGTAGGTTGTCCAAATACTTGTAACATTACATACACATCTTATATAGGAGCGCATCTTTGTGAAACATGCTTCCCAGGGAATCTTCAAGGTACATCTGCATAAATGTTTAAGGGTGCAAGCATGGTTTAATGAACACATTACCCTTTAATTTGTGAACAAATAACTCAAGTCAGCGCCTTTATAATTTCCATTTCAGATATGCTTACATGTCATTCGAAAAAAATGTGTCGATTCCAACGCAGTATTGACTACACTGGGGGTTGAAATCAAAGTAGTTTTGGATGGTCCTAGTTGATCAAACAGAGTCATCGTTAGAAGTACTTGTTTTCATGAAAGAACTAATGCACGGCTGCTACCTGTAACTTTTTGGATGGTGGATACTAGAACTTTCCCCTTTAATAATTTCATGCTATACAACCAATTCATGGTACATAAAGGGTCAAACAATAGTTTAGGTGCAGAAAAGAAATTCTTTGTTAATTCAATTAATTTGAGGATTCTATTTGAAAACTTGCCGCAGTAAATTTGAAACAAAATACACCATTCGCAATTTCCTTAAAAAAAACAATCGCAGAAGTGTGGCTCTTATACAAGCACAGGTGATGGATTAATGATAGTACTCAAACTAGTAAATATTACAGTTTCTCATCATTCTGCATGTATAGTAACAGGTTATACCATTTATGACCAACCAATTTGCATATACAAGCATATGACCAACAAATATGTAAACAAGAACCAAAATGCCTGTACAAGGATATTGTTGATATGCAATTAGGTAAGATGCATGATGGAAGGATGAAATTTCATTTCACAATTTAATATTTACCTTTTTTTACATGACATCACATTTACATTGAAAACCAGAGACCAGCGTATATTACTGTGTGTTATATGTTGTATCATCCCTAGGGCCTTACAAGTTAGAGCATTGAACATTCAACTTTACAGTAAAGTTACTGGCTTGAAAACATTGGAACATGGACTGTATCATATACGAAGCAGGAAAGCAGCATTCGCTCAATATTCTAGCCTCCTTGAGTGATTAGCAAATAAATTTAATATGGATGGTGATTTTGCAAAACAATAACTGCATATCCATCATCCATGTGCTCTGCACCCTCAGGGAAGAGCTGTCAAAGAAGGCAGCCTGCTGCAATCACTCCTCTCTTCCAAGGTGTCAAGAAATTGCTGTAAACTGTCTCCATGAAAGTTTCATGGAACTCATTATCAAACTTCCCATCCTTAAGTGATACCCCAAACTCCCTGATCACAATTGGCATCCCCAGCAAGTTGGCTGCATCAATATGTTGTTGCATCCAAGTGTTCACAAATTCAAGGTAGTTTTCCTCTATTGAATAAGGCAACCTAGAAAAAGGATCTTAGTTCAGTCATGATAATAAAATCCCAAGTTCAATGAAGTGGCTCAATTCAGCTGTTTTAGCTGCTCGGCTATATATCTTACACGAAATTAGACAATAGGACTTACCAAGTGTCAGAATAAATATGAACTGAAGCCAAATCAATTCTCAGGGCTTGATGGTTCCTGATGAAGTCTGTTCCAGCATGCCCAGAATAAGCATCTGGGTTGACGAGCAAAAGTTCTGGAGTGGATGGGCCATAGAACCCTTCAACACCGATCTCCACAAGGTGCACAGGATCTATGGACTTCACATAAGACGCCATCTCTTCTATCCATGCCTACAAGAAACCCTTGTCTTCAAAATGTGCAGAGAACAAACATATATGGAGGATAGAAGTTTACGAGAATACCTAGGAGGAACTAGGTCCCCCACCCACCAACTGAGCTAGGCTCAATTCTTAGAAGATAGAAGTTTGTAAAGATAAGACCAGATTAAGGACCAGCAACGTATCGCCTGACGGGTCCGAAGGGCAATGCGGCTCGTTAATCAGCTCCCAGGCAAGAATAGTAGGATCATCTTTGTAGGCCTCATTTGTGATCGTGTTTATTCTTGTCAGAACAGCCTAAGCAAAGGAAACACATGCGCAATATTGAAACTCTGAGATACGATAGATGGGCAAGAAAAAAACTCAGGGCTGGCAAATCAAAATTTGCGGTAAAAATGAGTTGTTATTGACAGCACAATTCATGTAGATATGAATATGAAAAGCCCCATTCCCCATCAGCACGATAAATATAAGGAACCAATTTCCAAATGCTGTTTGAGCAGGCAAAGCAGAATTTTTTACCTCAACAAAAGCTTTTGCAGTAGCTCCTAGTTGTCGGATCAGAGAAGAAGTCATCATCAGAAGTAAGATGTAGGATTCTAGGCCAGCCTCCTTGCCCCACCTTACATATTGTGCCTTCCCTCCATTAATCTTCCCAGTTATTACATAGCGACGGTATCAAGTATCAACCTCATCTTATGCCTTGTTGCCTCGCTGACCACGAAATCTAATGCCTGACAAAATGAGATGACAAACTCTGCTATCGTATCAGTAACCCGAAGAAACCTATACAGAAATTTTCTTTCAAGAAATGTATGATAGGCATCCAGATTCAACAAAGAAAAACTTTTGGCAAGCACAACGTGACAACAGGGCATCCCAACAAAACCGCATGGCATGAGGCCCTTTCCGAGACCGACTAGCAACAGAAGCCCAGGAAGAAAAATCTCGGGGACGGGGCCCTCCGCCGCGGCCGAGTTCCTCCCGGTCTGCGGCGGCCATCCCCCCCCCCCCCTCCCTCGTCGAGCTCCAGGCCCTCGAGGCGGTGTGGTGGATCGATGGCACAGCGGATGAGGCGGGACGGCAGCGGAGAGCAGTTCATGGGCAGCAACAGCGATTAATGGAGGGGAGGGAGGGAGACGGCACGGGGAAGAAGAAGAAGAGAGCAGACGACGGGGTGGGACCCATCAATGGCGGCTTTGCTTTGAGATTGGTGTCATGACGTGGCATAATCCTCGAGGTGTGGGAGGCCCAGCCCAGAGTAAAATATTATTTTTCTTGGCCTGGCCTGGCTCACCAGCCGCCCCCTTCGCACCCACAGCTTCCACTCGTCCGACGCGACGGCGCGCATGGCGACCACGGCGGCGTCGCTCCGCTACCTCCCCTCTTCGCTGAGAGGCCGCAACTATCCTGGGCCTACCAGCACCGTGCTCGTCACGCTCCCTTCCAGGCGAGGCTGCTGCGCAGCGGGCGTGGCGGCGCCGTCGCGGGAGGCGGAGCCGGCCTCCTCGCTGGGCGACCGCACCCGCGTCGACTTCCCCATTCTTCACCAGGTCTCCCCTGCCTGTCTCCGTTTCATCCCGCAGTTTGGTTTGGGTCAGGGAGTGCAGTTGTTTTCATGCCGTTGCTATACTAGTTTAGTATGTTTGGCTTAAGGCCTGCGGGTTTTGGGAATTCGGACACTCGTTTTCAGTGTTGATTCCCGGCATAAGCAAAACTAGTTCCGGTTTGGGACCAATTTGAAGTCGGTTCATGATTGTGTCGATTTCGGTACTCGAGTTACAGTCGCACATCCATTTCTGATTGTTCAGAACAAACTAGTGGATTGTTGTTGGTGGTGTTGTTTAAGGATGAAACTGTATCCTTGCTAATATGTTGAACGCTACTAAATTCAGTGGTTTGCATGACTGATACTAGCATCTTAGGTTAGGTGTTGATACATACAGTACAGCTGCTGGGAAATTTCATCCAATTCTTTTCTTGTGAGTTGGTGTTTTTTCAGCTTAAATGGTGGGATTTCACTATATATCTGTTGAGTGTTGGAGAACTAATGTTGCTTTGGCTTAATTTAGTTTGGATAAAGGTTGGGGCCCGCAGAATTTGCTTATTTACTAATACTTAGAAAAAAATTGTTTGTTAAGTTCAATTACTTGAATTTATTTATTGATATCTTGGTCGCTACTGAACTGATACAAATATGGGCCTTGTTTGAGTTTGATTTGAGTTGTGGGTGTCTTGACTGGTATATAGGGGTAATTTCACTTGTTACTAATCACTGTGAAAAAAGGGCATTGCTCTTGATTTAGTCTGTATTTGGTTTTCTACTGCTTCTCTGGTCAATCAATGCATATGGACATGGAGAGAAGTCTTTTGATTGTTATTATTGAGCTACATTGAAGCATTACATCAATCATTGTGGTTGTGTTGGGTGCTTTCACTGTAATGGTGCATTTAGTTATACTTGATTGCAACATTTATATAGTTCCGCTTTGATACTGCCTAAAACCTTGCCATTTGTTGCTAAAAGAGAGATGGACTTTAAAAGCATATCGATTTTTCCGGTGTGATTACCACTGATGGTGTGTGGACTGCTATCGGATTGATGCACTTTCTAAGCTGATTTACATTTTGCTTAACTCAATGATGTTTCGATTCAGTCAGGCATGTGAAAGCTCCATTTTTTTCAATTGCTGCTTTTAGAAGAGCCCCTTGACAAAGTTGTTTTAGTTAATGTGGGTTGATTTCTGGTTGGCACGTTGGATTCTGTCATTGTCACTTTTACAAATATTAGCCTTACAGTTTGTTGGATATTCGCTTTTTGACATTTGAGTTAGGAGACTGTTATTTCATTAGTTACCATTGAACTTGCAGGAATTTGATGGTGCCAAATTAGTTTACTTCGACAACGGTGCGACATCACAGAAACCTTCTAGTGTAATGAAAGCCTTAGACGAATATTACCGATCTTACAATTCGAATGTTCACCGTGGTATTCATGCACTCAGGTAATTTTTACATCTGTCGTTACATCTTGATTGAGGGTGTTGAAGCTGTAAACTCCATTTTAGTACCAGGAATTTGAGATGCATATTCACCATTACCAAGGTATGAGTAATTCAAGGCCATGACCCTGATGTAACCACTAGCCCATGAGTACAAATGGCCCTGAAGGCAGTGCAGGAGGCAGGCCTCTTACTCCCTTGCTAGGGAGTATGGGTGCTGTCACTCAACACTACAACAGTGCAAAACTATATACATAATGACATTCATATGAATGGTGCTTCATGATTTTCCCTTCCACCAATTTTTTCTGTTATTAAAGTGATTAATTTTCTCCTTCAATCACATAATTGTCTGGTTTGTTAGGCATGATAGTACTTGTGCAGCCTTCTTGTACTGGATGCTGATGTTATAGATTTAGAATTCTGTGATATTTGATGTTCAACTGCATGCTCTATTAGCAGAAAGAAATATTAAATGCTTTGCTTCATAGTATGCTATTTCTAGCTTTGTAGTATTTTCTTTTTCAGTCAAGTAGATTTATCATTTGTTTGTATGTTTTCAGTGTCTGTGCATCTATAAACATATGTATACACACATTGTGCTCACATTGACATGCTTATTTATTTCATTGACATCAGCGCGAAGGCTACTGATGCATATGAGGGTGCAAGAACAAAAGTTGCAAATTTTGTCAATGCAGCTGATAGTAGAGAGATTGTTTTCACTCGTAATGCTACTGAAGCTATCAATTTAGTAGCCTATTCATGGGGCCTATCTAATCTAAAACAAGGAGATGAGGTGAGTGCTCTGTTTTGCCCAGCTGATACATCATGTGTATCACTGTGTAAAATGTCAACTGTTCCTGCTGTCTATGTTCCTATATTGATGCATGTCTTTGTGAAAATTGTGCTTCTATCATTGTTCTGGCCTTTTCAAGTATTTATGCAATATCATTTTTTCTCATTGTTTTTAGTCTCTTAATTTGCAAAATATTCATCTAATCAAACATAACCTGCCTTTCTGCCAGAGAAAATATTTATTTATCTCATCCAAGTTTTGTATACATGTTGGTAAGAACTTTGTCTGCTATTTTGTTGGCCAGATTGTTCTTACAGTTGCGGAGCATCATAGTGCTATCGTCCCTTGGCAATTTGTTTCCCAGAAGACTGGTGCTGTCTTGAAGTATGTTGGGCTGACTAAGGAAGAGGTTCCAGACATTGAGCAGTTAAAAGGACTTCTGTCAAACAAGACAAAGATTGTTGTTGTCCATCATGTCGCAAATGTACTGGGTGAGTGGATGCTTTTGTTTTAAAGAAATTTACTTAAAGGTCATGAAAAATTAAAAAAACCCTGTATATTAATCCTTGGGAAGTATATTTGAGATGCCTTTCCTAATGGACGGATTGTAGATTTAACACAAGCTATGCTGTCTGAGTCAAAGCTTAGCATTGTTTTTTCGTGTGTGTGAACAAAAAAAATTCAAATGGGTAGGACTAGCATTTAGAGTCTTTGTCAAAAGATATCATATCATACTTAATGATGGAATGGTAAATCAAATAGCTACATTGACTTGGTTCATTTCTTTGGTACCTAATTAGGTCTAGGTGAGCATGATAATCTGAGTATCTGACTTGGTTCATTTCTTAAAATTGTTTGGTGATGATAAATTACGATGTAAGCTATGCTTCTGGCATTGGATCCTGTAATTCTAACTTTCATTTCATGTGATTTCTTTCTGTCTTGAAAGCACAATTGCTGAGAAGGTTTATATTATATTCCTTCATTATTTCCAGGTTCGATGCTCCCTATTGAGGAGATTGTAACATGGTCAAACAAAGTTGGAGCTAAAGTCCTTGTAGATGCTTGTCAAAGTGTTCCCCATATGCCAGTCGATGTTCAGCAGCTTGGTGCAGATTTTCTTGTTGCGTCCTCGCATAAGGTTTAGTTATCGACTCACGTTACTAAATAAATGTTTTCAGTTTAGAATAGCACAATAATTGACTTATGTAAGTTACGGATAAACTTCTCAGATGTGTGGCCCTACAGGCGTTGGATTCTTACATGGAAAATCTGAGATCTTGTCATCAATGGAGCCTTTCTTAGGTAAGATACTGTAAGACAGAAGGACTTTTGTTCTCTTACATCAGAGGATAAATTGGGTAGTTAACATTTATTGTTGAAATACAGATGACTAGGCCTCGGTTTCCTGTTTGAGGGAAAGCTGTTGATGTTTTACTCAGTCTTGAAATACTAATTTCCTTGCAGGTGGTGGTGAAATGATTGCAGATGTGTTCCAAGACAAATCCACATACGCTGAGCCTCCTTCTAGGTGAGGAATCAAATTGCAACTTCTGGTTGTTTTAATCTTTCTAGATTAATTCGTATCTGCCTTCATCTGCTATCAGAGCTTCTTAAGAAAGTTGGTACATAATATACAATATCTAAATACTGAAGTTATAAAAGTTACTACATATTAGAGCACAATGATACAGTCATCAAGAATCATGGCTATGACTGTTCCGTCAATGGCCCTTAATTAGATAAATGCAGTGACAGGAATAACAGCCATTCTCTTACAAGTTTCTAATCAAACAATGATTCTGTTTACCCTTACTTCATGTTCTGGTATGGAAATTGATATGGCCAACTTGATATGACACACCTAGAATATTACAAGATAACCTGTACCAGAATTGTACACAAGTGAAACATGATGACTTAACCAAAACATGTTGGTTCTATCGGAAAATGATATAGTGTAGTTTTAGTTGTTTTACACAACAGGGTTTCCAAGTTTGTCTCTGCTTGACATTATTTGCTGGAGCAATTGAAAAGGCACACCTCCTGATATTGTACTTAAGGCTGTATAAAATTGATGTTGATGTTTTATTCGTATTCTAATTACAATATGTTCTGAAAAGATTTGAGGCTGGAACTCCTGCAATTGGAGAAGCTATAGGATTGGGAGCAGCAATAGATTATCTTTCACATCTTGGCATGCAGAGGATCCATGAATACGAGGTCAATATAAATTCTACGCAATTTGTTTTACGCCTTTAGTTTTTTCTGAAACATTATTTTACAGTATTTATGTTCGCTGTTAGGACTTTGCTTATTCTGCTTTCCAGAAAGAGTTGGGAGTTGAATCACTATACGGCTATACCTACAAATCTACAATAGCATTCTCACTTGTATTCATTTTTGCCATCCAGAAAGAGTTAGGGATGTATCTCTATGAGAGCCTTCTTACTGTTCCAAATGTCCGCATCTATGGTCCAGCTCCTTGGCAAACTGATCATCGTGCTCCTTTATGTTCTTTCAATGTTGAAAATGTTCACCCAACAGATATTGCAGAAATTCTTGATCTCCAGGTACGCTGAAGTTCCAACCACTGATCTCAGATGCATATGTTCGTTTTTTATCAATAGTGGGGGGTACTGCTCTCATACTAGCTGTAAGCTTCTTTATTCGGATTGCATAAAGTGGACTTCTCTGGGAAGTGGGAGCTTTGTAATTGTCTCACTTGTGCGCCTTTTGGGTATTACTGATCTATCTCGGAGCTGTTCTATCAGCCATGTTGCCTAGCTTCAACTGCAACCAGAGAGCATATAGATTTTCATTTTACATCATATGACAATCAGAAATTATGACTTTCAGCATCTAAGCGTACTTATGATATCTCAGTTTTTTCATATTTTTATTTGCCCCTGTGATATATAAGCTATCCAGTTGATTTGCACGAAAATAACAGTTAGTAAAAGCAGGTATTTGGATTAAATAATTTTTTCTATTGTTTTTTGCTTACTTCCATCAAATAGACGTTCATTGGCGCTAGCAATTCAGTATTGATACGCTTGACTATTTGTTTCAGCATGGCGTAGCTATTCGGTCTGGGCATCATTGTGCACAGATTTTGCATCGGACCCTTGGTATCAATGCCAGTGCTCGTGCTAGTCTTCACTTCTACAATACAAAAGAGGAGGTCGATGTCTTCGTCCATGCGCTTAAAGCTACTATTGATTTCCTTACTTCTCATCACTAGTACAGCCGTACAGGTCCATTAGCAAATTCTCCCTTTTATCAGTATCTTGTATGAGCTGTTGCCTCATGTCTGATATAGTTGGACAAAACAAAATAATCATCCAAAATGTACGTCTGCTTAAACTGCCCACGCCCTTTTTGGGCTGTGTGAAAGCACAGAGTAGAGACAGCCTATTTTGATCACCATTCACCTGTGAAATCTTGGGATCGGTATTATGCTATACAGCTCGGGCAGCTGAAATGCGTTCTGCTGCTTCTTGCACATGAAATGAACTGCGTCAACTATTTCCAGCTAATGGGCTGTCTTTCTGTGATGGTGATGATACGCGTGATAATTACTGCAGCAGTGGTGTGTTTATGTACATAATTACCTGCAGAAGTGGTCTCTAATCCTCTAGTTGGGACCAGAATTACCTCAGGGCCAAGAAGGGGCAGGTTGGTATGCATGGTTGGCAGTGATTTGCAGCGGAGGGAGTTCGCATTCAGTGCACGGGATGCACCTCAACAGGCAACAGCTCCCTTTTTTTTCCCTTGCTGCTGCTTCGCAAGTTTACTTTGCAAGACAATGACTTGAGTAAAGCGTAAGAACAGTATTGTCCTTCATCTTTTCGAAGGGGTGCAGTTAAAGCTTTAATTCGTGCGAATGAATTCAGAGGTGACATTTCTGAGTAGAGTAATGCATGGTGGTAACTTGTAGGAATGTTTATGTGAAGCCTTCGTTCAGCTTATGGATGATTAGATGGGCGACACTAGACGCATGACATTTGACGATGTACTGAATGTAGAGAAAGCAAAGCTATGGTATCTGAACTTTTGATTTTTTTTTTTTGAGTTTTTTACTGGTTCTTTTTTCTCGTATTCGTTTGTGTTTCTGCGATGAGCTAATATATTTTTTCTATTTTTATTTTTTTTTTAAATTTAATTATACCAAATAAGCCACCTTCAGCTACAGTGTTATTTCAATCAATTACAGTATAATTTTAGTCGTAAACCACTATTTTTCAAACCAACCGAGCAGGGTATAAATATGCCCTTGGTTGAGAACTGGCACTGATCTATGCAAGCTCTGACTGATCCTGGTGTTGGGGACGCAGACACTGCGTAGTGCTGCTGGATCATCTTTTTGCTCGAATAATTGGAGGAGCTAGCCTGCCCCGCTCCCAACGCTGGGTTCCATTGCTGCACGGAAATCCCACCCACGATTGAAGATACAAAGATTCTGATGGATGGATACTCGTCATAATTGAAAAGGCAATCAGATAGACATATCCTGTACTCCTGGCAGCGTATATATCGGCATCGATCCATCAAGAAGATGCTTGATATTACACAATATTAGAACAAGATGTATATACACCATGCATGCGCATTGGTGTGCTTATGATTGCTGTCCATGACTCCGTCAGATGGATATTCAGATGCCTGTGTGCGCTGCTCCTGCCTGCTTCTCAACTCAACCATCATTCCATCCGCAGTTCTTGTGCATGCGCAGCCCTCACCCCCACACCAACACAGGAGCTATTTCGAACATTACTATTATTTGTCAATTTTTTCAGTACTCGCACCGTTTCAGAGTACCCGACACTTTCGACTTGGATCAATCAAACCAAACCACGTGATCTTCGGTCAATACTATTTTTCTAAATATTTAGTTTAAAGATATTACGTTAGATTTGTCGTAAAAAAATATCTTCATAATACTTATACTTTAGAAGTTTTTTTATAAACATATCTGTACTACTTAAAAGAAATGGTGAGTGATACGTTCTTTCCTCTCACTCTGCCTCCTAAAAAAACAATTGGCATGTGGTCCCATCCACTCCAACTCCTCTTTCCCCGTTGCGCATTTGGCCAAGCACCTCACCCTTCCTCACGAAGCCCAAAACGTCTCCTTCCCGATCTCCACTCCGATCTTGATCTCTCTCCTCCCACCGCCTCCATGGACGAGCCCGTCATCAGCTAGGTAACCCACCCCTCCTTCCCACTTCACCCCTCTCTCGCTGCTTTGCTCACTTCCCCCACTCCCCTCCTCTCTCCCTAACGCAATGTGTCCCAACGGTTGCAGATCTTGGAGAAGCAGGTGTTGTTGGTAGCCAAGGCGGTGGAAGACAAGTTGGACAAGGAGATCGTTGCGCTTGACCACCTCCCTACGCCGCCCCTCTACCTCTCCCTCCACTGTCTTCTTCTCCCCGCGCCCCCTCGATCATCTTTGCCTTCGCCTCCTGTCTCCTCCCTCTCCCTCCTCTGCCTCCCATCTCCACCTGCGCCGTCTATCCCCCGCCTGCTACCATAGCCCTCGCTCTCGCATCGCCTTCATGTCGCACGCGATGCCAGCATCACTGCCTCCCCCCACCTTCTCCCCTAGATGCCGCCACAGCTTTAGCCGTTAGCCCCGCCTCCTTCTCGATCCATCGCCGCCAACTCCTCTCCTCCCACCTGACACCATTGCCGCCTCCTTCGGTCTGCCCCGCCACCCCTCTCCACCGCCCCCATCCTCTAGCCGCTGTTTGCAGATCTGTCCCGAGGAACCGCCGCCTCCTCGTGCGCCATCATCGACTTCCCATCATGCGTAGATGGCGATGGTTGCAGGCAACTATGGGAGGTCAAGCAATGGTGGCAGTGAATGGGGAGGCCACTTTAGGTGAGCATGACGCTAGAGAGTGAAAAGACGGTAGGTGACTAAGTAGACTGAGCAACGATGGTGGATAATGGGGAGGGCGAGGAGGAGATGAAGCTATAGCGGAGATGATGGCGTGGACGCTGCCGAACTCCTCTGTGCACACGGCACCAAAAGCAGCCAGCTAGGGTGGCATTGTCGTTTGTTGTAGCGGCACAGCAGCTCTCCCTCCCCGCTCGCTATTTTGCACATAGCCATTTTTTTAGTATTAGAAAATTTACTAAAAATACATCTCTACTACTTTCTACGAAGCTTCCTTCTTCCTTTGTTTTGACCGTGAACCTCACTTCTTCCCCGAGTCTAGTACATGGTCATCTCCTCCTTTGCAAGCAATCTTGATGCTTGCAACATATAGTTTCATGAATACCTCACGCATCGGCAAGTCTCTCCATGTTAATTCCCTCAACCATGCCTCACTTGTACCGACCACACCATTTGATGAACCGTTGCTCAAATCTTCCCTTTAACATCATTTGTCATCCTTTGTGCCTTGCTTGAGGCCAACCATCCTGCCTGACTTTCTTGACCGCACCTCTCATCCTCGAGCCTAGTCCCGACCCGTGCCGTCAACCATGGCTACATTCAAGCTCCCTACACATTAAAAGACCAGGCACAAATTCTTTATAATTTAACCTATGTTAGTCCACATATTTCATGCACCATGAATTCACCCAAGTAACGACACACATACTATGCCTATACTCAACTAACTCAGCTCAAACTAACTCACGCTCCAAATCTCCAAGCCAGTTTAACCGCCAAACACAAGCCAGTCAGACCGCCAGCACATCGGCCAATCAAATTGCTAACTAAAGGCCAGTCTAACTGCTGCCTTCTACAGCCGATCTAACTGCTAGCCCTAAACCGGCTAAACCGCTCCTGGCTAGTCTGACCGCGGCGCCAATGTCGGTCAGACCGTCGGCTAAAACTAAACTCAAACTCCGCAAACTCTCTAAACCAAAAATGAATTACTTATCATAACTATAAAGAGACCTCACATGGTCTCACAAAGATCCTCATCATTACAATCAAAGCAGATCGCAAGTAACGCAAAAAGATATCATGGTATGCAAATGCGGGGAAGAAAACGAGAGAGCCATGTAGGCATAGGCATAGAACACAAACAGGTGATGAGCATGGAAGAAGAAAAAAAATCCAAGGTCGCTTCTTTTCTTCTTCTTCACAAGCGACAACGCAGGGGAGAAGCGAACCGGGAGGATCTGCAAGAACAAGGAAGCATCTTCGTGTTAGTTCTCGGGAAGGGAGCATATTGAGCGGAACTGCGGAAGGAACACAACCACTGAAACAGAAAATACAGAAGGAACCAGAAACGCATTGCGATCTTGCTGTGGCTATAAACATAACAGTATTAACAGCTGGTAGTATATATGGTTTCAGCCAGTACAAAAAAATATATGCAACGAATGCTCTCGCCTCTTTTTTCAATGAAGCCTCTTTAGTACCGTAGTATCACAATTTATTGGCTTATTTCTCACAGGTTTGCGGGAAAAAATGATTTTGAAATATATGAACTAGTCCTTGTAAGTTAAACTAAATGTTTGATCCCTTGTACCCCATAACGAGGAATAATATGCTTCATTTGGAACACAGGATTTCTAAAAGAATTCTATAAATTTTGAATGGTTTCGGCCAGAGTTACTGTGAAATTTAGGATCGTATGGCGTATTCAGAGGGGGTGAATGATTGCCTCTGCTTCTTGGTACCTGAAATCAAATCTCAAACCACAAGAAAAACAATATTAACTTACAAACATAGAATTCAACCGCAAGACGCTCGACTGTGTACACAAGCTCGATAGAGGTTCCGACCAAGGTTCCAAAAACCGGAACCGGAAGAAATCCCGGTCAGCAGCCGGTAACGGTAACCCGGCGGTTACCGGCCGGTTACCGGAAAAACCGGTAAAAAACCGGTCACAATTTGAAAATCAAAATTTGAATTTTGAAACCGGTAACCGGAAAACCGGAAAAAAAACCGGTCAAAATTCGAAAAATCAAAAATTCATACCGGCCGGTTTTTTATTTACCGGTCTCTACCGGTAAAACCGGGCCGGTTACCGGCCGGTAACCGCTGAGATTTTGAACCATGGTTCCGACCGCTCGGCGTTCGACTACTTCTAGACCACTTGACCGCTTCGACAGCTCTATCGCTCCAACCACTAGAACACTTCGATCGCTTGCTTCGACCACCTTCGCACATAGTCAAAATTTTCCTTTGTTTGAAAGCTTCAGCTGCTTGAACGAGAACAAGCCGAGGACAATGCTGTACTCGTAGATCATGTGATGCGATAGCACATTGATGTGGACACAGAAAAGCAATGCTCAGAACAACTCGCCGTGCTTCGATTGAGACAATGAGACAACATCAGCGGCGATTTCTCTTGCTTAAAATAGATCTGATCTATTATATTTGAATCATGTTCTTAGCTACAAAGTGTCCTTACAGCACCCCTAAAAACCCTAGTACAAAAAGGCTCCTCAAAGACGAATAAACATTTAGCCTCTCCCCTGCTTTTATATGCTAGAGCTCTAAACCGTGTTCATCTCAAACATGGAAATCTCAAACCATGTTCATAACAACCTGAACACACAATCCTATCTACTCCGAAAATCAAGGGACCCGAAACCCTTCCGAACACGAGTTTTAACCAAACTCTACCTTTTCCAAGTTATGGACTCCATACACAACTCCTAACTCAACACATGACGAAGCCTCTAGGATAGCACCTCCTGTACCTTCATCATGCCTCGTCAACTCCCGTGTCGAAGCCTCTAGGAACGCACCTCCCGTATCTTCTCCACGCATCATCCTTGCTTGTGTTGAAGCCTTCCGAACAGCACCGCCCGTAATTTCTCCACGAATCATCACCTTTGATCTTCCACATGCTCCAGCGTGAGCCTAACCATCTCGCATGACATCATCAACCGCTTGAACCTCAGACTTTCCCATCCTAGTCCCAGTTCTCCTCGTCACCGACCACAATTTGTCGCTATGCCCACCTAAACATACAAAGACTAAAGAAAGTTTCTCGGCACAAATTCTTCACAACTTGATTGTCATCAGTCCACACACACAAACCATACTATTAACCATCAATCAACATTACACAGGTCGTCCACGACCACACATCCCATTGCTATTCAAAAATCCGCTTTAGACAATTCATTATGACCACCAACTCTATCGCTATCCAAAACTTAGCCTTAGACCACTCAATACTACTGTTAACTCAACGAGTATTCAAAAACAATAAGTACTCGGAAATTACCATCACTCTGCTCAAAACACTCGGGAATACATCCGCATCGCTACCGACCACAAATCCATCGAGTACTGACCACTGAGTACTGATTGCTACCAACCAACAAAGTCTACGAGTACCAAGTCCCTTCGACTACTGAGTACCGAGCAAACTACCATCCACGAGTACCAATCATATACCACAAGTCTTTGACAACCGACCGCTGACCACGATTGCAAAAACTACTACTATCGAATACCAAGTCCTTCTGACTATCAAGTACCCTAACCATCTCACCACCAAGTACTTCTTTCTTCCGAGTATCAAATCCTTTGAGTACTGTTCACCGATCACCACTAGCCAGTTCTACCATTGTCCTAACACAAGTACTCGAAGTACTTAAAAATAACAAGAGTTAAAGCAATCGTATCGACCATGAAGTCTACGAGTACAAACCGTGAAGCCTACGACAATCGATCACAAAGTCTTCAACTTTCGACCACAAAATCTAAGACTACCGATCACAAAGCCTAAAACCACCGACCAGTAAAGTCTATGACTATCGAGTACGACCAGTAAAGTCGACGAGTATTGAGTATCGACCACAAAAGGCTACGACTATCGAGTATCGATCAGAAAAGTCTTCGACTATCGACCGGTTACTGTAACTATAACCATAGACAAGAAATTGCAGCTACGATCATAAAAAAGTATTGTAGCTACAACCAGTTCGCTGGTCGAGATCGAAGCTTACCGATTACCTGGCGTGGTCGTTGTGCCGTGGTCGAAAAGACCGTAGTCGAAGCCGGACGTGGTCGTAGTCGGACATGGTTGAAGTCTGATATGGTCGACGTTAATCA
Organism: Dendrocalamus sinicus; assembly: GCA_036346575.1. Lineage (NCBI taxonomy): Eukaryota > Viridiplantae > Streptophyta > Magnoliopsida > Poales > Poaceae > Dendrocalamus > Dendrocalamus sinicus. The sequence continues at coordinate 27,355,576 of CM070674.1, read as the reverse complement.
TGGTCGGAGTCGGATATGGTCAAAATACCATAGTCGAATACATGGTCAAAGCTTGACTAGTCGAAGTCTACTGATCGGACAAAGCCGTTCGGACCACCCAGTATAAAGCTGTTTGGACCAACGATTCAAGGCCATTCAGACCACCGGCTGCCAAACGTGGTCGAAGCCAGTTGTGGTCAAAAAGCCATGGTCGACATGCATTGAGCGACTGCCATGGTCGATTTACCTTGAGCGACTACCATGGTCGATCTGCCTTAAGCGACTGCCGTGGTCGTAATGCTGAAATAAAAACTCCAACAACAAGAGCGTATCTACCATAACTTTTACAAATACAAATTTCAATTAAACTCAACTATCAATTATTTATCATCACTAAATACTCGACCACCACACCACATGGTCTAACAAAATTCAAGAAAGTTGCATGTGCCGGCTGGTACCAGTTAGTCAGTTACATAACTAGTGCTGATGGAGAAGCAAGACGAATACAATTCAATGGCACTCCTTGGCTCCATACATATAATCCAGCATACACCATAGTGTACATACAATCAGATAGAAGGAAAAACCTCAAAAATCCAAGCTTTATAAAACTACAAGCAACAGATCATCTTAAATAACCCTACACACCACTATATGATGATGAATGCAATGAGATTACATGCGCGATCTCCAGATTAACCAATAGAGAACCTCCTCCTCTTGGGCTTGGGCACATGCGTGGCGCCCGTCGTTCTGTCACGCACGTCGGCGATGCTGGACGTGTCCTTGGACCACCCGGCCTTGAACGGGTTCAGCCGGCTCAGCGTCCGCGACACCGACCCCAAGAAGGTCGCCTTCTTCGTCGCCGTCGCCGTCCTCGAGCCGCTCCCCTTGCTGTGCTGCGTCTGCATGCCCGACACGTAGGCCCGCATTCGGGCCAGCTCCGACCGCAGCGCCTCGTTCTCCCGCGCCAGCGACGCGTCTGCTTTGGCCTGCATGCGGGCCGAGCCGGCGGCCGACCGCATGTCCGACCCTGCGTCGGCGTCGCCGGCAGCGCTGCGGAGCTTGAGTTGGTCGTAGTAGAGCGCGCTGAGCACGGCCTGGAGCGGGAGGCGCTTGTTCTGGGAGGCGTGGAGGCGAGCCTCGTGCGACAGCTTGAGCGGGTCCATCACGCTGCACACCTTCTCCCGCTCGACCTCGTCCAGCGCCGGGTGCGCCTTCAGGTAGATGTCCACGGCTCGGTACAGGCAGTCGTGGGTCACCCGCGCGTCCTTGGGCACCGCGCCGGAGACGCCCACGAACTTGGAGATCGGCAGTGCCTCCTCCGTCGCTATCTCCGCCGCGAGCTCGTCCACCGTCTTCGCCACCTTCTGCATCGCCCCCGCACCGAGCGCTCCTCCTGATAGCGACGCTCTCCGGCTCCGGCTGTTTGCACTGCCGGCTGATGCCTCCCGCTCCACGAAAGCGGCGATGATGCGCCGGACAGTGTCGATGTTACTGACGCGCTCCCCGGTGCCGTCGAGCGCGATGCTTAGCAGGTCGCCCGCGGTGGCCTGGTCGAGCACCGTCGCGACGCGGAGCTCCAGATCTCGGCACGTCATGGCCGAGGCTTCGATGGTGACGGCGACGTGGAGGAGGCGGCAGAGGAAGGCAGTGGGGAGGGGCGCATCATCTGTGGAAGGGAGCACGGCGACGACGGACTCGAGAAGCGCGCGGTGCACGCCATCGTCGTCTTGGCCGTCGACGAGGACTTCGGCCAGCAAGAGCTCCGCGTAGGCGGTGGCTGCGGTGACAAGCACCTCCGGATCGGCCCGGCGGCAGCGCAGCGCCGTGACGACCTTGTGGAAGGACTCCGGCGAGAGGGCCGCGAGCTCCGCCGTCCACCACTCCTGCGGCGACCTCGTCGGGAACAGCACCTCGTTGCAGATCTTGATAGCGATGGCATCGGCGGAGCGCTGCACGATGCCGAGCTCCTCTGCTACGGGGAGGAGGCCCTCGCAGGAGCGCAGCACGGCGACGGCGCTGGGCAGCGTGCGGAGCCCGGCCTGCGCGAGAAACTCCTCCACGCGGCGCGCGAGGCCGCCGTCCGCCGGCTGCATGTCGAGGAAAGCCGCGGCGCAGCGGAGCGCGGCCGCGTTACGCACGGAAATCTCGAAGTTGGCGCCGTAGCAGTAGAGGGCCGACTTCTCGAAGGCGTCGGCGCCGCCCGGCAGCGCGGAGATGTCGAGCTCGAGGATGGCCGTGGGGTCTGCGCGCGCAGCCGTGATAGCCTTGCGGATGTAGCCGCACTTGGGCACCATCACCGCCTGGCATGCAGAACAAGGGAAGCAAGTTTGTCCACGTCAGACTTTGATCGAAGCAGAGCAGAGTTCTTTCTTCTTCTTCGTCTTCTTATTTTGTTGTTGTTGTAATGATCAAAGCAGAGTCTGATCATTGTGATCCACCTCTAGTTGTCGTGATCATTTGCTTGACGTTATAACCGGGGAAAAATGGTAGCTACTTAGAGCATATCATGCTCTAACTCTATGAAGTTTGAGCCTTTTTTACACAAGAAGTGAAATCCAGACGCTCTTTTCGTCGACCTGTGTGAACATATATACCGAAGAAAGGAGGAGGAGAAATGAAGTGACCTTACCTTATGGAGAGGGAAGATGGCGTCCGCGATCCGGATGACAAGGTCGGTAGGGATGTCCTGCGACGACACCCTGCTTACAATTCCATGTAAGATTTTTGTTTTCTGAAGACTTCAGTGTAAGGGTTAAGAGAGTTTTGTAATTAGATACTGCATGAACTGACAAGATCAGAACTGGTAGCAACCCAACAAGGAGTGATTCAGCATAGGGATTGAACGTCTGCAGGGGAAGGGAAGAGCGTTCAGACATTACACGCACTTACCACTGGCTGGTCCTCTCCATGGAAACAGAGCTGTGTGAGCTGCAGCTGGAGGCTTGCATGAACAGCAAGGCAGAGAGAGGGGGCATGCAAGGCAAGCCCACACACTAGCTAGCCAGGAGAGCTGAGCTAACCAAGACGGTGGTGTGCTCAAGCTCAATTGCTCATGCTCTGAGAGGAGCAAGTCTTGTGATCCATCCGATGGATATATATACATACAGATTCCCAATTTTGTAATCTGATTGCAACCAATTTTGCACGGCTGGTGTTTGGTCAGCAAGTGATCGATCGGCACTTGCAAGTCATGGGATGGCATCTGCATCTCTTGGTCCCAATCAAATTCTGGGCAGCTGCAGGTTACTACTGTTAGTTTGCATGGACAGTTTTTCTGGACTGTAGTAAGCATAGGGTAGGGGACAAGCCTCCATCTTGATGCTCACTTCTCCCTATCTGGTCCCGTTGTGATGCTATCTAGTTATCCAGCTCAGCTCTGCCTAACCCCCCTCCTCCTCTGAAAAGCTTATGGTGATTCTCGCCACTGTTTGATGCTCCTATTAGGTAGGTACAGCATCCCGATCAAAACCTAAATTAGCTAACATAACATGCCGACGAGCTGTACTTAGGGGCAAATTGGCCAGTAACACTGTAAAGATAATGGGAGTTCAGTTTGTTATCTCTGCGATGTTAATGAGCTTTTTTGTTGTTGTTGTTGTGGTCATGCATGCTGCTTTTAGGGGTGTATCGGACTAGCTTTAAGTTAAACACTCCATCTGTTCTTTAACATTTAAGGCTCCAGAATCTGTGTCATTGATAGCCAATATGTTTGAACCTATCTAGATTTGCTACATAAAAACTATATAATTAAATTAATCGTTAAAGATACTTTTATAATATTATAATTTTATTAATATATTAAGTTATAAAGTATAATAGTCAAATTTATATCTCAAAGGCCATAAAAAATAAAAAACAATCAATATCAAGGAATGAAGTATATGAGTAATGTCCCGTTGGCCGTTGTGATGCTATCTAGGGCCTGTTCTTTACCTCACAAACTGGTGGCTTTTGGCTTTTACTACAGTACCTAACTTTCAAGCGGAGTATTTTCTCAAGACGGGGTCTACAAGTTAAATGATCTATACGTTAAAAGCCCAACATCTGTACCAGCCAAAATCGCAAGTGAGTATCTATCTCTCCGTAATCCGTACCGTAAACAGCCAAAATTCAAAAATTTCAGCCATTAGCCATAAACCATAACTGAAAAGAACATGCCCCTAATTATCCAGCTCAGCTCCCCTTAACCCCCTCCTCCCCTTTTTTCTTCGTCCTGCCTCGTTAGGCGTTTTGCACTCTGTTGTAGCTTGTACTGCGATTTTTCTTTCTAATACAAAGACACGCAAAAGCGCAAATCTTTTGCGTATCCCTAAAAAGCTTATGGTGATTCTCACCACTGTTTGATACTGTTTCAATTTACGACCACTTTAGCATCGTTATGGTCACGTACAGAGTCGTTATGGCCACTTCTGGTTTGCTTCGATCATGCTACGACCACTTCGTGTTACTCCGACCATGCTATGGCCCTATTCTTTTCAGCTTCTAAAAGCTAATTTTTAGTATTTCTACAGTAACTAGCTTTTAAACGGAGTATCTTTTCAAAATAGGGTTTACTAGTTAATTGTAGTATATGCTTTACCGACTTCATTTATATCGGCAAAAACTATACGTGAGTTTCTGTTACTCTGTAATCTCTCGCACAAACAGCCCAAAAGTCACAGCCGCAGCCAAAAGCCACAAGCCGCAGCCAAAAAGAACAGGCCATATGTATCGTAACTTCAGTTAACGAAGATCACGTTCACGCTACGCTGCACTCCTTTGACCATGTAGTAGGTTTATCACTGTAGTCGTAACTTGATTACGACCACACTGTAGACTCAATCGCTGTGGTCGTAAAGCTTACGACCACGTTGAAGACCTGATCTCCGTGGTCGTAACTCATTTATGACCACATCTTCTACTCCATGAAAGTGGCCGTAATTCGTCTACGACCATATATTCAGCTCCTGCGGACACCTCCGCTCAATCGCCGTGGTCGCAACTCGTTTACAACCACGTCTGTGAACACATCGAACTCGATACTTGATAATTTTCCCTGAGCCAAAACTACTCCTTCTTCTCTTCTTTATTTCTCTCTCCTAACGTTTGATCACACCGATCGCTTCGACTCCACCTCTCTCATTACATTGCTCTCTTTTTATACCCAACTTTATGACTACGACATGGAGACAACAACGACTCCGACACCGACTCGAAAAAATGACTCGTACGCAGAACAAACTCGTACACTTATACGATCACCAAAACTGACTCGAATATAACTAAACAAGATTACTAACTCTAATAATCACATCCTTAATCTTGTTTCTCCATCTTGATCACACCGATATTTTCTCTTGCTTTCATTTCTTCCTTCTACCTGCATTCCCGTGCGTTGCTCCTTCCTGAGCCTTACACAATCCGATGCTTGCCACGTCTTGCACCTAGACCGAACCTATCCTTCCTTGGCTTCGCCGTCCCCTAAGCCTCCCGCTCCTCTCTCTTGGACCAAGTTTGTCTATTTGTCCACTTTCCGGCATACGTCTTAGCTGAGGCTACACCGCCCCCTAACTTCTGTTTCCAATGCTTCCTGCTTTCCCTCTGCAAAATCACAAAAGACTGTACCCACCTATACTCCAAGTCTTCCTCTTGGACCTTGTGCATCGTTTTCACATGCCTCCTGCATACATGATTTTGTTGGAGTGACACTCGCATCATCTCCGCCAACTGCATGCGCTCTGGAGCCGCTGCTCCCTTCATGGGCGTCTGCATGTGTATGGTCACCCGAGTTGCCGCCTGCAGCCTTTGCACCTCGTCCATCCGTGCCTCTCTTCACACAAACCTGTTTACAAGTTTTCAAAGAAATCTTGTACAACTGATTTGGAGATCTCTTCACTTTCGTTAACAGATCTTTGTTCTTGTCGTACACGCGCAAGAACTCATCCTGCAGTACCACCCTACATCCTCTTTCTGTCATCTGCTCGAGACTAAGTATATTGTTGCATGGACTTGGTATAAAGTAAATCCATGTCAACAACTTCTTATCTCCATTCTTGCATTGCAACATTATCATCCCTTTGCCTCTTATCTCCACCGTGGAGCTATCGCCAAACTTGACCTTACTCCAAACCTTCTCGTCGAGCTTATGAAACATGGAGTGATCTCCCGTCATGTGGTTGCTTGCTCCATTGTCCAAATACCACTGATCCGTGTGATCGTGGCTGCCTTCCTTCGTGCGTAGTTTTGAAACTACGTTCTCCTCATTCAATATCACCATGAATGACGTCTTCTCAATATATGAGGAGAGAAGTAGTCCCGGTTCTTCATCTTCTTTTTCGTCTTGGGTGAGGGTCACCTCTCCGTCCTTCTTCTTGCTTCGATAATCCGAAGCATAGTGCACGTACTCGTTATAGTTGAAACACTTTATATGGCTGCGTCATCCTGACGTGTAGTGCTTGTATTCGCCACATTTAAAATACTTGACATATGATGTATCATGGGATCTGTCACCACCGCCCTGCTCAGCCTTGTCTCCTATCGTTCGATCACACCAATCGCTTCGACTCCACCTCTCTCATTATATTGCTCTCCTTTTATACCCAACTTTACGACTATAACACGGAGACAACTACGACTCTAAGATCGACTTGAAAAACTGACTTGTACGCAGAACAAACTTAGGCTATACCGGTAAGACCTTCTTCGGTAGGCTTCTGCGGAAGTGGAGAGATCACCATGCTGACAAGGACGGGCCCATGATAGGGTGAACATGACGGATATTCACTCAGGCTATACCGGTATATGCAATATAATGGGTAAACAAGCATATAGAATAGTTCCATAGTACTAATGAAATGACAATAATGAGACATGAAAATAATGATATGATCATGATGAAGCATGTGAAGAACAACATGTTTATGTCTATGATTATGTTGAAACATGTGGGGTATAACATGGCTAGATGATTGGTTATGCGTTTGGTAGCGTTTTATCGTCCTGTTATACGCTTGCTGAGTCTTCAGACTCACCCTTATTTATTTGTGAGGTTTTTGGGTGAGCATTGAAGGCGACATGTATGAACAAGAGTAGCACATTTATTCCACATGCAACTGTAACTCACATACCATATTTAGTTAACATATTTAGACCCTAATGGCATGCTAGATAGTTAGTGTTAAATTGGTATGATGTTTATCGGGCTACTAAGATTAAAATAAAGCAGTTGTTGCCTATATCTATTAGCAACAGCTGTAAATGGTAATATTATAAAATGATAGTAGCATTCTGGTCTCAGAGAATGAACCGGGGCGTTACAACCTATGCAGGAAAATTCCTAAGGATTTAAATCCTCAAAAATCCTTTGAAAATTCTACAAGCCAAGGAGGCCCTCAACTTTCAAATAGACATCGTACAACATGATGTAACGCTAACCGCTGAAAGCCTGAAACCAAGAAATTTGTCTAGGCGTGTGGTGTGCGTCTTTCTTGGGATCGGCCAAAAAGAAAAAGAAAAAGAAAAGAGAAGCAGTAGCAATGTACAGCATCAGACATCCAGCAGATGCACTGATGTGGAGCCTACAGGGATGTGTTTCCATTTTCAGTTCCTTGTTTTGCTGCTTCTGTCAATACTGTATGAATAGGATATGTCGATCGACCTCGCGTGTATGCATCAGCCAAGGAATAGTTTCGCCGCTTGCGTTGTTTGATGTCAGTAGACAGGCAAGACTTTAGGCTCCGCTCGTTTCGGCTTTCGCATCTGATTTCTGGTTTATTTTTTACTATTCATAAATTTCGTCTTTTTTTTAGCATTTAGTTTTTTTAGTTTTTTTTCCGGTTCTTTTTTTCTGTATTCTTTTGCATTGTCCGCGATGAGCTAGCATATTTTTCTATTTTAATTTTTTTTTAAATTTAATTACACCAAATAAACCACCTTCAGTTACAGTAAAATTTCAACTATTACAGTCTAATTTTAATCATAAGCCACAGCTTTTCAGCCTAAGCAAGGTGATCGGGTCCGTGATGAACAAGCGATTCTCTTGGGGGTTTGGAAAACACGCGGCTTGGGACTTGCCACGTCGGAGGATAGCGTCTGGGGCCCACAAAAATCTAAGCACCGTACGCTAGGCCAGTGGGAAACCGCCACGTCAGGGGAGTGGTGGGGACGACGGGTATCTTGGCCTCCAACGAGATAAGGGGACGAGCTGCATCCGTTCGGCAGCAGAAATGGAGATACTGACTGAGTGACAGCTTCAGTTGACAGCGTCGAGCAGCTGCAGCTAAAGTTGTTTTTTCTTTCGCTGGAGGATAAGATGCTGCACAGCAAACACAGACAGAGACAGAGACAGAGAGAGAAGGGAATGCTCATCTTAACGTGAACGAACGAAGAAGAGAAGAGTCATGGAATATATAGCTGATTTACTATACAAGATAGTAAGTCATAAACGTGCATATATACTGCAGGCGTGTGTCGTCTGCCTTGCGATCTCTCGAACAATGTGGAATGAATTAATCGAGCTCGACTGACTGAAGAGGGAAATGATTGATTATCTCAGCCAATGCCTACGCATGCGCACCTCCAAATGCCGCAGGCCAGGAATTGAAAATCAACTTAATTGCACCATCAATTTCTCTTCTGATCTAACCAGGCTAGCTCCTGTAATACCTCTTTTTCTTTTCTTCTTCTTATAACCAGGAGGCTCCTGTAATACTAGTAGTAGTACAATATATGCTGACCTTGAGCAGGGGAAGCAAGCAGATGCACGCACGCATACAATCTCTAAAAGATTGCCAAGTTCGTCCTGCTAAAACTCACCAGTTCATACAATTAAGGGAACAGCTTAGTCGCATGCATGCATGCATGCAATCCTGAGATATACCCTGCCTCTTGTCTAGCTTGTATTATACAGGCCGTATGCATGGTTACTGCTCAAACAAGCCCTTGGCATGCATGGTGCCCTGACCATGTGGCGCGCGCTTCAGTCTCCTTGTACGTATCGACGAACGACGATGTGTTGTGTCTCCTCCGGCTCTTCCCTTCCGAGCACTGCCAGCTCCTCGAGCTCTTCTTCGTCTTCTTCCTCCTCTCCGCCGGCCCAAACATGGCTATCCGCCCTATCCCCCTCGATATCGACGCAAAGAACGCCCGTCCTTGCTCCCCTGGACGGCCATCCCGTATTCCCTGCTTCATCAGCCCTTGCTCCCGCTCTAGCTCCGTCAGCCGCACCCGCATCCGCGATATCTCCAGCTTCAGCTCTCGGTTCTCCCTCCTCAGCGACGCGTAGTTGTCTCGGGGCGACACGCACGAGCTTGCCACGCCGCTGCCGCACATGATCCGCTGGGAGAAGGAGCCGTCGCCGGAGTGGCCCGGGAAGGAGGACTTCAGACGGAGCTGCTCGAAGTAGAGCACGCGCACCACCATCTGGATCGGGAGCCGGTCGTTCTGGGCGGCGTGGCTGGACGCGTCCTGGGACAGCTTCTGGCAGTCCACCAGCTTGCATAGCTTCTTGCACTCCGATTCGGTAAGAGATGGATGTGCCTGACCACAAACACAAGCCATATATTAATGTGATCAGACATCAACGTTGACCAGCCAGGGTTCATTCAGACAGAGAGCAAATCCTATCTGATTGTATACATATCACGTTTTCATCAAGAACGAACAATGTTGTGTATGCTGGCAATTACCGATCGAATTAACCATTGGACAGTAATCAGAGAGTACCAAGCTGCTGATAAAAAAAAAAAGAGTTACAATTAATGCAGTTTACCTTCAGGTATATATCGATTGCTCGGTAGAGTCCGTCATCAACAATACGTGCATAATCTGGCAGGAGTTCGATAAGAGCCATGAACTTCTGCAGTTTCAGATATGGATCTGGTGCTATCTCTGCGAGGTAGCCATCCATTAGTCTTCCAACCTTCAGGACCGAGCTGTGGCTTGGAGACTTAAGTCCGTCGGACTCGTATCCGCAAGGTGATGAGTCTCCTGAATAATCTTCCTCTATCCTTTGCAAGAAGTTCACCAATATGCGATGGACAGTGTCAACGTCAAACATCGAGTCGCTTGTTTGCATTGAGGGTATGAGAAGATCATCAAGTGATGCCATCTCAAGCTGGAGACCGATCCTTTTCTCGACTTCGATCCTATAATCCAGGCCTGCATCAACTTCTATTGCCATTCTCAGCATGCCGAACAGGAATGACAGGGTAACAGCTGTGATGTTTTCGGTTGCCATCAGATTTATGAGAGTTTCCACAATCACTCTTTGATTGTCTCCAACAAGAGGACCAGACTCCCATACATGGCGCCTTTCGATACCCTTCAGAGCTGTTTGAGCATAGTGCACAATAGAAGTGCCAATACTCTCTGGCCTCACCCCACTTCTCCTCATTCCTGTGATAACTCGATGATAGTAGTCAATTCTTAGTGCAGAAAGATCCTCAACCCACCAATCCTGGCAATGCATCCGCAACTTCCCTGATCCTGCATCACATTCCAAGTGAGCCAAGCCTGAAACCAGCTGTTCCTTGCTTGCATTTATTGCAATTGCATCAACACACCTATCAACTAGTCCGACTTCCTCCACTGCTAGATCCAAGCCATCACACGCACAGAGAACCTGTAAGGATTTCTCAAGGTTCTTGACCACAATGTCATTCAGGTACATCTCTGTCCGAACAATGAGGTTCTCCTCTTGATAGTCTTCTGTCATTTCCAAGTATTCCGCAATGCACCGGAGATGAGCTACATTGGCTGTGGTTATTTCAAAGTTATTCCCATAACAGAACTTGGCAGCAAGCTCAAATGCTAAAGCCCCCCCTGGTACATTTACAAGCTCCAGCTTCGACAGATCTGGATCCTTGGAGTGGGCTACCATTCTTCGTATTCTTCCGCACCGAGAGACTAAAGGGAACTGCAAAAATAAGTACATTGGTACACTATGATCAAACGCATCTCAGGAAGCTTACAACTTTGCTTCAGCTTATGTAATCTACATGCATTATGCAGAAAGAAGCATTGATAACATATTCTTATCTTATAGCTCCCTGTAAAAGCTGAACAAGCATTACTAATGTAAAAAGAAATACATAAAAAGCCAACCCCCTGACCATTTATTGTTTACCGCTTCACCCAGATTATTTTCTTATGCACTTACACCTTTCAGACTTTAGAATGACCAGAAATCTCTGCCATGACAACATTGTAATATACATTAAAATATATAATTACACTTTTGCAAAGCCATTACATTTATGAAATTATGAGAAGTGAGCCACTAACCACACTATACAAGAATTCTATACTTGTGTCACTACCACATTTGTAAGGATACTCAGTCCAATTTTTTTATGTCCTCAGAGATGCTAACCAGTGTTGCTTCTTACATTAGAGATTTATTAAATGAGAATTGGTATTCAACTTCCGGCAAAGACAAAGCAACTGCCCAACTGAACAATAACCTAAAAATCACTCAGACAGTGTTTTGCAAATGAAAAATACAAAAAAGTTTTTTCTCTACTCAAAAAAGAAACAAACAAGTAAGGATAAATAAGAATGAAGGCTACACCTTGTGTAGTAGAAAAGACTGGCCGTCCACTGTTATCATTACATCCCCAGCAACATCTGAAAATATCCTGCACAACAAGCAATGGTTCTAAGTCTTTGGCAGCAAGATTTTGCATTTGAATTACAATAACATCAACGATAATGCCTTTTCAACATGTGAACATCAACCATAATGCTTTTTCACACTAGGTTTGCTACATACTCCTAGGAACATGTAATGCTTGAAACTTGAAAGTACATCCCTTTTTTTCTGAGAAATTGAGCAATGTGGCACAAGCCGCTATTATGAGAAACAACCGGTGCAGATTCTTTCAGTTCACTGAGACATATAATTTAGGTTTTGGTTCCAAATAACCAATCAATGGAGCTTTCTTTAGCCAAAAGGAGAACAAAATGCAAAATGATTGTAGAATGGAAACAAACGCTTCGAGTTAATGCTGCTAATACTTGGGGTCTGCTTTACCAAAATTTTCTAGACGAACTTGTTCAGAAACTGCAGGAATATACGAAAAGGGATGTTGTCCTTAGGACCTGAATCTAGAGAAATCATGGTTCGGCCCAAAAGGTGCAGACATTTTATTAGGGCCAGGACCATCTGATGATAATCTTGTCCTAGAAGAGCATTTTCAGGGTTGCAGCTTGATGCTTACATACATCCATGATCCAAAACCTGTCACTGGTTCCTTTAATTTGACAAGGGATATATACCAAGGCATGCTTCTAGATTTCATTTTTCACCTGGAGCTGAAACCCTGGGGAAAGAAACACCTGCACTTGTTGCACGCCCTCCCTTACACATAATAGTACTAGTATTTCAGGCCGGTCGGAGAAGCAAACCCCGACAGTAGTCCACCCCCCTCCCACCTCCCCCGGCGGGTGAACTCCTCCGACTCCCCTACATCAACCAAGTGAGGTGCTTCTGTTCTCCCTGGTTCTGCCGAGCTCGAATGGGTGGCACATTCAGAGAAACAAAAAAAGACCAGGGGCTGGGCGCGCCTGGGTTGGTCTTAAGTGTCCCAAAGCAATGCAATGCAACCTGAACTTGTGCTAACGCAACAAAATTTACTAGTAGTTGATCAGAACCGCCAAGGATGCTGACCAAAATTGCATTGCATCCCTCTTGTGTTGCCCAAAGTGCCAAGAACACACTCACCCACTCGATCAGGGAAAAGGAAAAAAGAGATACCTTTTGCCCATGGAGAGGCGAAAAATTCCCAAGGACTTAAAACGAGCTCAGGAAAGGAACAGGAGAAAAAAAGAACAGCAAGAAGAAATGGGCATTACCTCCTACTAATGGGGTTGCAGAAGCGCGGGGAGGTGGCGGGGAGCTTGGTGGAGAAGGGAAGCGCAGCGCTGTCGCTGGCCAGCCCCATTGCCAGCTACCTCTGTCTTCTTGCAACCAACCAACCTCTCTCTCTGCTTCTTCCTTTTCTCTAGAAAAGCTCGAAAACTGAGCAATGGAGGAGACGCCACAGCTCACATAACAAGGTGGGGAGCGGACGACAGAAAAGAATAACGGCTGGTCTGCTCGTCGACGTGTGGCATTAAGAATTCAAGATATTCAGTGACAGACATTCTAAATTCCTTCTCTCAACTCCTTTTCGTTTTCCACATTGCACCCTCCTACAATTTGCCAAGGTGCCCTCCTCCTTTCAATGAATATTGTTGCCACGAATGCGAAACAAGTTGTTAGGCACGGCTAAATGGAGGTGTTTTAATCAGTTGGAGCTTAGCTAAAATAGAATAGTAATGGTTAGAAGTAGTTTTTAAAATAAAATTTAAAAAAGGCTTTTGGAAGGCATAAACAAAGGAGGAGACGGAAGTTGCTCGGCGGCTTCTGGAAGTGGCTTGGAGAAACGGTTTCTAGAAGATAATGTGTTGAAATCGGATTCTGATTTCTCTTAGTAAAAGTTGGAAGCTGAAACCGATTTAAACACTCTTTTGGCAATGCCCATTTGAGCTTCTAGCTTCTTAATTCCGTCTTTTTCTGTTTTTTGGGTTTTTTTGGCATTTTTGTTTTTTTGTATTCCTTTGCATTATTTATGATGAGATAATATTTTTTATTTTTTATTTTTAAAATTTTAATTATGTCAAAAAACTTACAGCAACTATAGTGTAAAAAATCTCAAAAAAAAACTAAAAAAAGATTTAAGCTTGAAGCTAAAAAGCTCAAATGAGCGCCAAGCCTACAGGCCTAAAAAAGGATGCTACTAATGTATCTGTCAAGGTGCAAAGTAACAAGGATGTGCTAAATTCTTTCAAAACTCTGAAAGTGGAAGTATCATATGATAGGGTATTAGTTTAGGGGATTAGCTGAGAAGGTGACACTGATGGAGGAATAGTTGGGTGACTAGGGGACAAAGGCTGGTCTACTGTCAGCTTGTGGGAGACTTGATCTTGTGTGGACATGTTTATGGCTTTTGCTTCCTGTTGCCAATTTTGTAGGAGTGTGTTGTCCTCTGCACCCTTGATTGTTTTTCTTTGTTTTGTTTGGTTTTCCGAGTGAATTACTTGCTAAGATTTGCATTTTCGGTGATGTATTGGAGGAAATGCTCTGATCCCTATAGAATTCTTGTGAAACTTTAGTATTCCAAATGAGCATTTAGGTGTATTCAGTGCAATGTTCCTAGTACTTTCTCATGAGTAAGGTCTTTCAGGTGATTAGTTATATCCCATGAAATGTTTGATACAGCTGTTGCTCAAACATAACAAGGCCCGATTTAGAGCAGAAGAATTTCACAAGAATTATGTAGAATTTTTTTTGTAGAAAATGATTTAAACACTCCAGAATTCCTTGGTGAACCCCCTGCATCAGGAAGGGACACGCAATTACTTGAAGTACTGAATAGAAGCGAAGAGTAGTAGAAGGCCATATAAATCTAGCTAGTATCAAATCACATACAAACAGCAGTATTATAGTGGAGACTAGAGAGAGGAGTCTGGTGGGAGGCTGTCGGTGCAGAAGTGATTTTGATGCAGCTTGTTCGTTGGGATAGCTGGCTTGTCAAAAGAGAATGGACAGCACTGGCTTTTTTTTTTCCTGCCACTTTTACTTTAGCAGAGGGGAGAAGGGAGTGCTTTGGTCCACCACGAGAAAGGCACAGCACGGACTGTGGCCACACTCCATTGCCGGTCAGATGCACAAACCCGGCAGCCATTGATCTTGCTTGGCTGGCTGACAGGAGTGAGTATATGCAATGCAATGAAATGCAATGCAAGTGCTGTGTTCGTGCAGAACTCTCTGTCACTTGATCGTGAAGAATATCCAAGGCATTATGATGCACTCAATTACGTTTCGCGTGTTGTTATTCCAAACTTTGTGTGGAGTTTTTCCTTTTTCATGGATGAAAGGTGAGGGGGAGAAAAAAGGAACAAAGCAAAATGGTAACAAAGGTTTGAGCTGTTTCTGTTCTTGATTCTTTTGAAGTGTTGTCTTTTCTGAAGCAACGTGGAGCGCTACTCTCTGAAGATTCTTGTTTTCCCCTCGAGTCCAAGGACCCAAATTTGTTTCTTCTACGGTAAGCAGGTAGCAGACAGATCCCACAAACAGGCGTAATATTTCAAAGCAGTCAGTAACATTTTTTTCAGTTTAACTGATTTGGCCTTCAGTGTAGTGCCTTCGCATTCAGCTAGCTCGGCAATTAGCGTTCCATTCACGTAAGTTCAGTATATAATAGCCTGCTCCTCTAATGGTAGCAGCTTCAGTTTGTTCTAGCTTGTCGTTGAGTTGGTTGGTGCGTGCATAGCATAGCATGGAGAGGCCGAGCACGCCGTAGAAGAATCTAACGAGGTCAGTGGAAGGGATGGGATGGGAGGCATTGCATGCAGCGGCGTGGCTTGATGAGACAGCAGCAAGGGAGGGAGGGGCTGGGCGCAGAGCTCGATAAAGGGTTGGCGGAGAGGCATCATTGGCAGCACTTTCACTCGTGAGCTCCCTCTCCTCTCTTGCAGGCATCTGCTGCTCTGCTTTCCCTCGCGGGAAACCCCTCGTAACGTTCCGATTTTTTGCCGACCTCTTAACGCTGACGGATGCCGCTGTTACGTACGGCTATTCCTTGGACTGGCTGTGCCATCGCTCCTGTTCTTTTTTTTTTCTCTCTTTTTTAGTTTCGTTTTTCTAAATCAAAATAAATAAATGTGGGGTCAATTACATTAGTATATTTACGATTTTTTGGACTTTTATGTAATTTTTTAGGGTTTTGGACTGTTATGCAAAAAATTATAGGGTCAAATGACTCCACATCTTCTATGTGGCTACGTCACTGGCCACAGCCTAAAAAAAGCAGAGCTAAAAGTTCTATGATCCTAGTAACATACAAATTTGTAATAATCTACTATTATTTGGGAAATATAGATACAAAGGTTGTGCAGCCTGTATTGTTGTGCATTTAGACCTCATTCAGAAGTATTGAGGTTTTAGTTGAAATGACATTGTAGTGATTGTTAGTTTTTTAAATATTCATTAAAATAAAATAAAGAAAAATAGAAAAAAAAATAAAACAACACTATTATATCTCTATAGATATGCAAAGAAAAAAAATGAAAAAAAAGAGAAACAAACTATGTTAAAAAAAAAACCATTGCGTTTTTAATGACTTTTGACTTACGAAGCCAAAAGCTATTTGAGACGGACCTTAAAAGCGTTGTTACTTTTGAGAACAACGTCCCAATTCAAGCTTGACGTACCATCCTAAGCGGTTCAGCGATATGTTCCATTTGATTTGTTTCTCTAGCAATGTATTGTTAACTTCAGCAATTTGTTGCTTTGGCACGCGACTAAGTTGCTCTCTGTGACTACCCAATTGCGGAGCATCATCTTGTAGGGAGAAGCGAGCGCTACTGCATGTCACCTGATATTCAGTTTAAGCTAGCATATCTATTTATACAATCATACAGCAGGATATTATGATACATGTATTTTTGATATATAATTCTAACGTCTATAATTAAAATACAATTGTATTTGCTATACAACTCTAATATACATATATGATTAATCTGCACCGTTATAATCTGACCTCACCAGAATAAGTGGTGGAGATGCTTCTCTTTTTTCTCGATTAATTTGAGAATTTCTAGGATTGTTTCTTTTTATGATTATTGCGGAATTTTTCTTGCCTTCAAAATAAAGGAGATGTCTTAAATCTTACCAGTTGTTTTAATTTATATAGATATCTACCTGGATTGAAACAAACAAGCATCAATTTACATATGTTCATTTGGATTTTTTTGCTCTAGTGCTTTGCTAAGATTAATGGCTCTCTCCTGCCGTCCCCTAGCTAGTGGCTTCTCGGTTGCGATGGGGTCAGACCCGAGTCCGAGTAGGAGCCACCGGAGTCGGGTGGACTTAGTCCGAAAGGAGCCAACTGGAATTGTTCAGTCCAGTGAGTGGCTGAATAATCAATCCTTAAGTCTGGACCTGCACTAATGGTATCTTCGATAGTATCATCTTAGCTGTCTCTTAGTTATATTAAATGAGTAAAATCTTATGTGGAGTAAAGATAATATATTGTCTCTTATGTAAGAGGCAACTTGAGTCCGCATACCAACACAAATAATGAGAATGTGAGGTAAGAAGTTGTGGTGAACTAGTAAGCTGCTCATGCGTTGCAACGATATCCAAAAAGGTAATAGATATAATCAAACATGATGTTAAGGATTTATCTCAGGTCTCTTGCTATGTGAAAGTTTTTTCTCAATAGAGTGTTTTGAAAAACTTAAGGCAATTCACCTTGTACTAAGTGATTTAATAAAAAATTGAAATTAAGGCTTCTTTTAGATTTTCTAATTTCTACAAGAATATTTGAATTATTTTTTACGGCACTCCTACGTTCAAAGTAGACCTTAAAAGTTTTCACTGAAAACAGTTGACATGACTTGTCTACACTATCCGTGATAGGTCACATCTCATTCTCATGTGGGCGAAGAGGGAGAGGTAGTAAACGGATAAACTCCCCTTTTATATTAGTAGATAACTAGTATAAAATAGTTAGATAAATGATTTACTGTTAGAGAGGTTATCTCTAGTGTTGCTTTTAGATAAATTACAACCCTTATAGATAATTTTAAAAGACAAATTATTATATATGCGCGAACCAAAACCATCAAAATTTGAGCGAGGTCACCGATGCCATGGCCGGACGGCGGTGGATGAAGCCACAAAGAGGATACATAGAATGGCCCGCGCAAGCAGACGAATCGCGAGGCCTACCACGGCCAGGCCAACCCAGGTTTGGTCTGTAGCTCGCTGCTGGTTTCTTTCACCAGCCAAACAAGAGAGGAAAAACACAACCTTGTTTGACGTGCTTGTTGATCCAAGTCCCAAAGGATTCTTTCCGGTGTATGTGTGTGCCCTGGCAAGCTTTCTGTTTGTTCCTTCCATCTATATTTCATCCATCTCGGGATCTCAGCCTGAGCTGTAAGGCCATGCAAGATACCACTCACATATCTGCAGGGCTGGCTAATTACTCTATACACATGCTTGTAAATGCATCAAGTGCTACTAATTTACTACTCCAGGTTGCTTCTGCCAAACACTTCAGCACAACATTCATTATTAAAACTAACTTGTAGAGAATTGTGCATACCTAGTTTGACATTTCAAGCGGCGATCACATTTGACCATTAAAACATAAGCTACAAGTAATAGCTTGAAGGACCATATATCAGAAGGTTCAGAGTTTTATTGTAATAAATTAATGTCATTTTGGATCAGTGAAAATTTAAAATTTATAAATTTATAGATTTTTTGGACAGCTTGCAAAGGCAGTGGTCTGAATGACCAGCTTACGTTGCTTCGGTTGAAATAGATGATTTTAGTAAATTTGAGTCATGGGATGATTTGGTTTGATCTAGATTTATACATATATGTGGCATGATACATGTTTCATCCATCATAGATCAAGTTGTGAAGAACTTATCCTTGAAAACAATTTCTTGATCTTTGGATGTGCAAGGACAATTGGAGTCTATGGTCAATGGCGATGATCGGAGCTATGCCCATAGAGGAGCCGAGGCTCAAAATGATCAAGGATACCGGGTAAGATGGTTGAGCTCAAACATAACACAAGGAGGGAGGAAAATATTGAAGGGAAGTTCAAGCGACAGGTTGTACCATGCGGCTTGATCGGTCCAAGTGAAGCATGGTCCGGTGGAACCGAAACAGGAGAGATTTGCCAATATATGGCAAGCTAGTAATGCATCTACATGTGGCAATCATGGCGATTATCATGGATCAAAACCGTGGTGCTTGGGAAAACGATTTAGATTAAGGAGAAGCTGAGAAGATCAAGTTGGATCAAAGGTTAAGGACCTAATGTATTCGGACTTATATGCTTTGAAAAGTATATAGAAGTGTAGTGTATGAGTAAAACCCGTATTGTGTGGGGTTAACGGATTTTCACCATTTGTGCTAAGTGGAAAGTATCCATTAGGGTTAGATAGGGGCCGGTTGCTTTGTTTATTTAACGAGTTGGGATAAAGACTTGCAAGTTAACCATCCTAGTTTTACTCTTGGAAACCAAGTATTGTAGGATTAGGGTTTAAGAAATGTGAGTGTTGTGATGTGCTCTCTTGTCCTCCAGGTGAAGTGACTATAAAATATTCATCCTAGGTAGTAGTATATCAACTTTATTCATCTCTTGTTTTGATTGGTTTTGATCTTGCCTATCCCTCTCTTGATTTTGCTGGATGCCAAGGATACTTAAGTGATAGAGATGTACCTTGAAAATCAATCTGCATCTATCTAGTCATCAGGTTTGACAAGTTTTTTAAGTTGCCCAATTTTTCCTTAATTTGGTCTCTCAAGTGATTTCTTGATCTAGTTATTTCTTACTCGATTCCTTAAATGTTCTAACTTAGTGTGATATGTGAAAATACTTCTAGAGCTATATTGACCATCATTTACCAACGAGCAAATCATATTAAGTGTTTTTGGTTTTTGCCAGATTTTAGTGCTACCCTCCTTCAAACTAAAAAAATGTCTAAACTTGAGCAATAATTTTTTTATCGTTAATTGGAACAGGTTCTTGACATCCTAGAGAAAGTGCATACCAAATTTCAAGTAATTTGAAATCTTGGTTTGAGAGTTTGCTCAATTTGTAATTTTAGCCTGTTTTGGTGTGGTAGAGTTTCACGAATCAAAAGATCTCAATTCTCTTAATTTATTTCAAGTTTTTTTGGTTGGGATGGGTTTTTAACATCATGATATAGCCTTAGTTTCAGTTTCGTCTCTTAGATATATAGACCAAAAGTTATATGATTTTTTAGATTTAAAATAGAGTTGTTTTCACTGTTCAACGGATTGAATTCTTATAACTATTGTAGTGAAGAATCGATACGTAATTGAAAAAAATTTAAAGATACCATCCACCCCTTTTTTATCATACCGGTCCTACACAACACAGCTAATTCTCAGTTTCCTCGAGCTTATATCATATCCAACATAAAAATGCACGTGCGCCCACGACGAGTAAAAAACAGTGCAGCCTAAAAGAACACAGCATGCTCAAAAATTTTGACCTGAGGCCAGCACTCAAATTATAGATTGTTCATGCTCCCTTCTGAGTGAATTTTATGACAAGCATTTCGGCCCAGTCTGTACTTTCAGTGAATGGGAATACATACCTTTGTTAAGTTACCTTGCTAAAGCATAAGAAACAGACCGTAGTTTCATAAGTTACTCTTTTCATAAATCAATCTAGGCAAGGGTGATGAACAATATTAGTAAACACCAAAACGTATGCAACGATCTGGCACTAAACTATACAAATGAAATGCATCTTGTTTTCGCCGTCGATCATCTAAGGCCTCATCGGACAACTCTACGCTTAAACAAATAATACCCGAAATCCGTGCAGTGAAAACGGGATTTTTTTTTTTTTTTGGCATTTTGCTAACAGAGCGTTCCCGACTCACGAATCCCTCTGTTGTATTCATCTTCAATTTGATGTTTGGCCACACCTGCATTAATCAGACCTCCCTTTTCTGTTTTACATGCGTAAATTCGAACCACTCGAAGGGAAATATGATTTACAAAACTCGGTATCAACAGAAACTAAAATTGTTAGTACTGAATGTAGAGCTACGGAGGAGCTACTGAATGT
The DNA here is from genome assembly GCA_036346575.1 of Dendrocalamus sinicus. Taxonomy (NCBI): domain Eukaryota; kingdom Viridiplantae; phylum Streptophyta; class Magnoliopsida; order Poales; family Poaceae; genus Dendrocalamus; species Dendrocalamus sinicus. Next base: position 27,334,937 of record CM070674.1, on the reverse strand, counting down.
ACATGTATATTGATAAATACATGTACAGTGAATGGAGCTGGTTAACTGAGAGCTACAAACAAGGAATCGTAACTGAAGAAGACCGATTCATGGGCGAACATGCAGGATATGCCAGGCATGATCGCTGACACTGAACAACGATAATGGCACCCCGATAATTTTGGAGTCCCGTATTCCTTCGCAAATAAATCATAACGTCCGACCATCAAGAAAATACACAGGAAGAAATGCAATCGTTTCCGAGAAGGCAATGGAAAGTTCTCACTGCATACAGGCAGATGCTATAACAAGTGACGATGAACTCTTATTACTGAAATGGCACCATGTCATGTGCAATGAATCTTATTACCTCAGCTTTATTGCCAAGCCAACTTCGTTCTGAATAACACCAAAAAAAGAGGAAGGAAAAATCAAGGGATTCCGAATCTGACATGACAAACATCTCCTCCCCATTGCTTGCTTGGAGATGAATGGAGCTCCCCGGCCGCTCTGAACATCAACAATGGCCATTGCAGATTCAGAACGGACTAAACCTGCCAAAAGAATGTATTATTTCAACCCGCATGGAGCAGAAGCTAACAAATTCGCAGCACCCTCATGGACATGGACAATGGCATGTCTCAGCTATGCGACATACTCGCTCTCGATCACCGGCTGCGTCCGTGTCCCCATGGCTACAGGTGCCTGCGTCCGCCCAACCTGCGCCATTCGCAGTGCCTCCCCAACCTCTGCATTCCGTTCCATGAGCTCCAACCTCTTACCCCTCTTGTACCTCACCGAACACAGCAGAAGCGAAGCCAACAGCCCCAAGGCTGTGGCGCCACCGGCCACGCCGACGGCAACCTTCCATGCCTTTGAGCTGCCCTTGGCACCGCCTCCTGCACCTCCTGCGGTCGGTTTCGGCGGGGCAATCACGCTAGAGTTCACCACTATTGAGAAGTGTCCTCCGGCAGGCGTCGAGCACACGTTGCTTGCCTCTAGGTCCCGGAACTGTGGCGCTCCACCCAGACCAAACCACACACACCGCGGCGCTGGACCGCCTGGCGGCACCGCCTTGACGTCGCTGACATTTAGAGAGATCGGAGTCCCCGACGCAGCAATGCTCAGCTCGGGCAACCCCACCGCCGACAGGTTGGCCGCGTCGTAGGCCAGCAGCCCGAGCACAGGCGAGAGGAAGGTGTACCCGGGCAGCGGGTAGTAGAACTCAGACCAATTGCCCAGGTTGTGGTAGACGAGCACCACCCTCTCGACGTACGGCTGCACGATGACGCCGGTGGGCACGCTGAACTGGAAGTACTCGGCGAATCCTTTCCTCCGGAGGCTGCCGCTGCGCAGGCGGAGCGCGGAGACCGCGACGCCGCTGAGGTTGCCGGGCACGGTGCCGTTGTAGACAATGCCGGTGTGCGGCCGCACCAAGGCCCGGTACGCGTACTCCTGCAGCATTGCGTCCAGGGCCCTCGCCGGCGACGCCTGCTGCGCCGCCACTCGAGGGGAGCCCAAGAACACTAGTTGGAGGAGGCAGACGAAGATCAAGAAATCCATGGGTCCGCAGGGACCCGGGACTGAGTGGAGCAACCGGAGCCCAAGAAGAGTCAGGATCCCCTCCTCATCTATGACTGCGGCTAGGAATAGGATCGACGCGCATAGGAGAATCTCCACCTCTTAACTCGGGGAACCAAGGACGAGATTTGGAGCGGAGAAGGCTGGGATCCTCCGCAAGGACGGGCATTTACGCCAGGCGCGGGTTAGCTCCAAAGCAGCAGGCTTGAGCAGCAGCAGCAATGGCGATGTAAGCTAGGACGACCGGGAGACAGATGGGACTGAGTCCAACAAGGGGTAGGAGACGACGACGACGACAAAGACGACAAATTGGGCAGAAACAAAGCAACCAAGAAAGCAAGACTGGAGTAGAGAATCGGGAGGGGCAAATCAATCTCGGAGAAATCGGAGCGGAGGCACTCGAGGCCACTGAAATTGGCTCGGGAGCCCCACGAATGATTGCGACAGAGGGGATTGAGATCGACGGGGAGATTTCAGCAAGGAGGGGAGGATTCTTTCTTTCTTGGTGAGGGTTTTAACGGGAACGAATACAATACTTTCGTCAGTAAAAAAAAAAAAAAAAAAACTGGGGCCGGCTTACAGTTGTCACTCCCCGTGAAGTTACTGCTTTCCCGGGGTAACAAACAGCCTTACAGTTGTCACTCCCCATGGAAGTTACTTCTTTGCCCCTGGACGGCTGAGCTGTACTGCCCGCGCTCGCTGACATGTGGGTCCGGCAAAAAGGGCTCGGTTTGTCGGTAGGGGCGGTGCCTGTCGTCGTCGCCTGCCGCTTTTGTCCTCTCTGGTAACGTTTGGATTCTTCCGAGGGGCTCGATGCAAAACCTTTGGCAGGGATGAAGAGCCACTGACCTGTGGGGCCGGCAAGGTCACAACGCTTGGATGCTCCTGGGACGTGGATGATTACCACCAGGGTGAGGTCTTTCCTGCAAAGCTCCATCGCAAGGTCACTGAAGTGTGGGACCCAAGAGGTCTTTTCTGAAAAGGAGCATCGGCTCCCACCCACTGGAAGCTGGACCCCACTGTCGAGCTGGCCCGCATATCCGTGGCACCCCAACACATCATGACGAGGTGATGATGTGTTATCATCACATCGATGACGCGATCGAGTTGGCATCATGTTTTGCTTGCATCGCATTTCTGCCTCTCTCTCTCTCTCTCTCTCTCTCTCTCTCTTTTCGTCATTAGTTAACATTGTCTTAACGCTCAAGGGATCAAAAGACAGCACTAGACTCTAGCAAATGGATGGGCACTATGAACGAGCAATCAATCGGTACTGATTCCATCGGTGTTAGATTTGTCATGTCAAATCAAACCGCCCAATACACGAATGGAAACGTGAGTGGCCACCATAGGACCATAATAACTAGGCAACCTTTCCTTAACCACCGCCTCCTCCTCCTTCTGCTTCGGCTGCTAGATATCTTTACTATTATATAAAGAGAAATTGGTGGTCGTCGGTGTATTATTCTCTCTCTCCTTTTTACAACCATCTGATTTGATCTGGACCATTCGGCTCTCTCCTCCTCTCTCTCTCTCTCTTTCAGGATCCAACCGTCCACCTCTCCACTTTCCCTATCTCTATGTGAAATTGGTCAGTCAGTAAGTTCTATCTTACTATTTTTATAACTCCGTTACAACGCACGAATCTCTAACTAGTTAAGGCATAAGCTCATCTAAATTCTGTAAGAGAGAGGGGCATTGCACAAAGTATTACCAGACCAGACCCCTTTTAATCAACCAATTCTTCTCGGCATTTCTTCCCAATGCCACTATTAAAAACCCTAATGTTGTAATACAAGAAACCTAAACAGAAACAATTATGTTGATACTGACAGTTCAATAAAGGATCTGGTCCTATATGACAAAAAAAGAGGACAACATCAGGCCCTACTTTTGCCTATTACGCTCAATTATCAACTATGCAATTAATTAACAAAAACGCGTACGGTACCTATATAACCATGAGGCCAATTTTGAGCACCTGGATCTATCAAGTGCAGTCGTCAAAAGTGTTTGATTTTTAATCCAGTAATTACCAATCTACCTATGATTTTTAATCCGGTAACTACTAATCCATCTATGATCATGTTCTTTTCAACTTTTTAGTCAGCTTTTGATTTTAATCTTTTTTAGCTATCACTATTCATCAGACTAAGAAGTTATGGATTTCGTTAAACGTCATCCGGATGTTTTCTTTCTAATTATCATCCAGATTTATGACCATTCATGAATTCTTCCCCTTCCTCTTGAATTCTACCCCCCTCTTAAAAAAATATCTTTCCTTTAAAAACAAGGGGTCCTTTGATCTCTAATCCAAATATTACAAATTTAAATGATAATTAGAAAGAAAACATTCGAGTAATGTGTATACACTTCCATAAGTTATATATGAAAATCGTAAACCGTAGAAAAAAAAAAGAACGAGACTGTATACGGCTGGAGGCAGGAACCGTATATATTACTGTACATACAGAGGCCTATAAAAATTCCAATCGGCGCATGGGTACGTACTAGTACGGTTTATACTTGTCCTGCACCCGCAGCTAGCAGAATGTTTGGTAGGCATCGATGTTCATCGCCGTTCTCCAACCCCAATGCAATGGATGCAATCAAGCTTGGGTCCTCCAATTTGCTGTTCTGCTGTTCTGGCAAGGACCATGGGGGCCCCTTGTCTTGCTGGGAGAGCCATGAGTACGGATAGATCCAAGGGTGCCAGACTATTGCCAAAGTTCAGAAGCTCATCCTTGTGCTAAACCTCTTCAGAAGTACTGCAACTCCACTACACTAGCTACTTGTTTCCCTCTTGATCGACCAAGCAAAGTAGGAGGAGTATCCTGTACTTCTTTTCTCGTAATGGCGACATGCCGACAGGAATTCACATGGTTTAATGAAAAATTTTCTGAAAATGCTTGCAGAGGACAATCGTGTGTGTGTATATATACAGTGCGTGCTTTTAGCTTATGCAACGCTTCCTCTGACGTTTTGACCAAATCGTAGCACTATCAATAGATTTATGTTAAATTTCATACACCAACTAGCCAGTTTATCGGAAAGGATTCATATACCAAAATAAAGGTTCCGCTTCAAATAACTTTATTTTTTGGTTTTTTTACTATCAGCTCATTTAAACCAGAAAACACTTGGAACACATCGGTTTCTAATTTCGACTTATTTTAAGTTTTTTGGCCTTTTCAGCTTATTTGTCTTCTTCTTTTTCTCCTTATTCTTTTGCATTGTCCATGATGGTATAACTATTCTTTTCATTTTTTTCTTACTTTCTTAATTTTTTAATTAAATGATTCAGAAAAAACTTACAGTCGTTGTAATATAATTTCAGCTAAAATCTAACAGACAAAGCTAGAAGTTTGAAGCTTAAATTCTTTGGAGCGGCCCCAAAGCTTGTGCCAATTGTGCAGTCTGTGTATTAGCCGTTGTTTTGTGACAACTAAAGGCCAGGTTTGTTTGTGCACGTGGAGGTTGTAAATTCACCTAGCCTCTTACTAATTCCTATCTACGCCACTGACTATAGTTCACTGCTCATGAAAAAAGAAGTTGGTGATAACACGCCGTCCGTGTTTTTGCACCCTAACTGTTTGCTTTGTCCACAAGGTGAATTTGTCCAACTTCAGAGTTTAGTGAATTGGAGGGCTAGAATGGTGACTCAGAACCGGCCAGTAAGAAATGTGAAAGCAAAGATGCAACCACACCTTTGATTGATTTATAGGAGCGACTAACGCTCGGACGTATGATAGGAGGGTTCCTATTGTACATTTCTCTATCCATCATATCTTATTTCGATGGATTTCGATCGTTCGATTTGGCGCAAACAAAAAATCGTGAAAACTTCGTCATAGATGGTGATCTCTGGCCGACGCCAGCTCACCAAAGCTCTAGCTTGCTGGAGAAGGAGGAGGAGGCAGTGGATGACCTCCCGCGAGCATGAGCGGCGGCAACCTCAAACCAACGACTAGCGTTGGAGCTTGGGACACCGTGGTCACAATCTGCTTCCAAGGCCTTAGAGGCGTAGTATGGGATAGAAGTTCATCTCTAGTGGCGATCTCTGGCTGTCACTGGCTTATTGAAGCTCTAAATTGGCGGAGGAGGAGTAGGGAGGGAGGAGAAGAAGGATGAGTTGGGAAGGAGGAGGAGAATGAGGATCCAGATGGTAGTATTCTTAATTTGGTGCAAAAAAAATCATGAACTGCAACAATCAGTTCCTATAGTTGCATCAAAATTCCCATCGATGCAACAAACACAAATGCAAACGTAAACTAAAAAAAGTACAACAAAATGAGAACTACCGTGGCAATAAATACAAAAATTTGTTACAACAAAATTAAAACATTATTGCAACAAAAATAAATAAATCACTAAATCAACTCCAACATTTTAGAGATAATGTTGCAACATTTGGAAATAACTGCAACAATAATTTAATGGTGCCAACTTTTTAGATGGGCTCGGAGTAGAAGTGGATAGCCCACAGGCCACCATGTCGCTAGCTGGATCTAGCAGTCCTGACACCACACCCTCGTCGCCCCTTACCCTAACCATGCCACTGCTGAGTTCGCCGTCTATGAGGGATCCCCGTTGCCAAGGACGACAAGTGAGTATAGCACCCTAAATCCTATTCCGTGTGCAACAATATCAACATGACAATTAAAATGGTCAAAGTGTTTAACACACATTGCAACAAAATGAAAACACTTCCTACACCAATTTGAACAAACTCTTGATCGAGCAAACACATGCAAAAATTAGGATAAACTCTTGTAACAAGTCAAGTACACAACTGCAACAATTCGAAGAAACATTTATAACAAATCAAGTGAACACCTGCAACAAAAGAGTACTTAGAGGAGAAGGCATGCGGGACAACGATCGCCGGAGGAGGAGTAGGAGCCGACCCACCTCATTGCTGCTAGGCACAAATCTGGCGAGGTAGGGCCAGTCCAGTGCCTCATGGCCGACCCACACTATCGCCATACCTCTCGCCCCTCCGGTTGCCATTCCCTGGTCACGCTGCTCAGCTTAACGTCTGCTGACATGGCTTCTCCGCTTGACATCTATTGCTCTGTCCTCTGCTTAGCGACCCAAATAGAGAAGAGAGATGGAGAGGGAATATACAGCTTGGAGACGTGAGGGGACAAGGAGTAGGAATGAGGTCCTGCTGCTTCACCTATGACTTCCCTTGATATATTGCTCATAATTTATAAGATACAAGTATATGAGTTCATGACTTGATACACAAGCAGCAAGTCTTGAACGTATACAATACGGACTCATGTACAAGGGATTACCGATGAGAGAACAGGAAGACGTTCGATTGCCGGACACGATACAGCAGAGCGATGAGAGAACCGGTATACGTACGTTTCTATCGTCAGACATGATCGATACAGCAGAGCGACATGACGCTAGTTGAGCCCGAATCGGAGTCAATGACGACGTATGAAGTTCATCCAAAGTATGAGAAGGAACAGAACTCTTCTGTAACAAAATGCACTCCTACTCATCAAGATGCACTGCTGCAAATGCACTCCTATATTTTTCATTTCATGCTTTGGTATTGAGCGAAGCAAAAGCACCTTAAGGATAGGCTGGAATCATATGACGGCACTAGCTAGGCTTCGTACGTCGTTACTTGCCATGCACGATATGCAAGTAAACAGACCAATGGATCATGTTACTTGGTATGATGACTACAACAAATATCAGAAGATTAAAAAAAAACACCGTGGACCGTTTCACACTTTAACACCTGCGAGAGGACTCTTCCTCTTCCGGATCCCTCCTCCTCCCGGTTTCGCAAGCCTTCTCTTCGCCGTCGCCGAAGCGCGCCACCGGGCGTCGGTGGTCGCTAGGAGGGCGGCGGCGGGGTTTTTTCCTCCTTCCCCGGATCTGCTCGGTGGGGAGAAGTTCTCTGGTCGCGTGCTCCCTGGCAGCGGCTCTCTTCGCCGGCGGCCTGGTGGTTTCAGGACTTGGTGGAGCCGCAGCAGGATCCCGAGCGGCGGCACGAAGGCGGCCTAGCGGCGCGTGCGGGGGCATGGGGGCGGTGTTGACGCACGCGTGGAGCAGCGTCGAGGAGGTGCGACGGCGCGCTGCAGCCCGACCTGGTGGTGGGTAGCGGAGGCCGTGCCTCGTCAGCGCCGAGGTTGCCGGCCATCGGTGTGCGACTCCGGCGTGCTGGCGCTCGGATCTGGTCGAGCTCGGGTCCGGCGGCGGTGCTGAGGCCCGACTCGAAGGCGGTGCTGGCGGTGGCGGTGGTGGTGGCCTGCGGTCCTGTCATCACTCGGCAGCGGCCGGGGTGCGGCAGGATTTGAATAATCTCATCATCGTAGCAGCAGTAGCAGCAGTTAACCCAGCAGAGGAGCAATCAATCTCATCATTGTGTTGATTGGCGATCATCTGCAGGAATACTATGCATGTTTCTAGTGTACATCATTGTTGTGCAACCCATTGCATCATCACCGAAACCATATACTTCGAAAAAGGGCCTGCAAATGGTACCATAAAATGAATAAGTGAAACATCATCGTATTATATACCAGTGAAGATTCTATTGCAAGGCATATGTTGAAGTAGATCAACACTTCCACCATTATAATAGATGAATGGTGTAGCAAAATATAACAGAAGGACAATCATGAGGTCTACCAGATTAGATAAGAAAACTATATCTCTCCTGAGGCACCGGTACGTAGTGGAATTTTAAGATATATTGAAAATATAAGAAGAGGCAGAGGTCGACCAAAATTGACGTGGGAGGAAGCAGTTAAAAGAGACTTGAGGGATTGGAATGTATATAAAGAATTAACTTTGGATAGGAGCGCATGGAAGTTAGCGATCCACGTACCGGAACTATAAGATAGTTAGGGGCAGTGTTTTAGGCTCTTGGCTCAGATAGCAGATTGTACGGTTTAGGGTTTTAGCATTGTAGGTTTTATTTCAAAACTCTCATCTCTTTGATCCTGAGAATATTTCATTCTTAGCCTATCTCAACTTGTTTGGGACAAAATGTTTTGTTATTGTTGTTGTCATAAATACCTATGCTATGGAGTACTCTGCAGAAATTGTTCCGGCAACCAACATATTAGATGAAGCTTGAAATTTGGACAAGAAATCAACTTGTCAGTTATCAAAGATAACAAGTCTCTGCTCAGGTAGATATTGCATATTAGCCTGTTTATTCTAGGTCTAGTTGATCCAGAGATATATTGATTATTGGGTTTGATTATGCAATCAAAGAAATACAAGAAAACTGCAAGTCCGTACACAAAAAATGAAAAAAATTTACAAAAATCACTCGATAATCTGTAGGCCAAGTATGCTTTGCTATCTACGAACTCCCAAGGTAATTTTATCAATCCAAGCAAGTACGCATCATTACTTTGATACTATATTTAATAGAGAAAAAAACTGCTGTGAAAAACTCATCAACTAACAAATAGATTTCGAAAAGTTCATCAACTAATAGATTTCGAAAAGAAAAATCTAGTCTTTAGTTTCTTTCTTTTTTATCACTTGGTTGTTAGTTTGCAGGTGTCTACATTTTTTTGTGTTTCAATGCAAGAGGTCTGTTCCTTTTGTCCATAAAAGGAACAAATTGTTAATTGCTTTGCTATTGCTAGGTTACAGAGAAGATCATGTACGTTATTCTTCCTCTATTACAATCAACTGACGCAAGGAAGCCCCTTTGAAACCCCACCAGGAAACTCACTCACACCTTAGTAACCTACCTTATAATTCTCTCAAGTATTTTTTGGCCAATTCCTCTCCTCTGTGGTCAGCGGCGAATCCAACGATGGGGCGGGGGGGCTCGAGCCTCCCTACCGCTACCGAACCCTTGGAGTCCCCCCTAAATTTTTAGCTATGGATGTATAATGTAGAAGGGGCTGAGGTCGAGCTGAAGGTATTTCAGCCCCTCCAAAAAATTTTCCTGGATCCGCCACTGTCTGTGGTGAAGGATGTACCTGTAAGTCACTGAAGACAGTCATATGAACACATGCAATGGGGCAATAGCCTCTTTTTACTGTTCAGGAGTAGAACATACTGTATTGACTGGACTCTACTCAGTTCAATCATGCAAACATTAGACACTTCTATGGCCAAAGTTCCCTTCCCTAATCGATTCGAACAGTCACACCTAATGCTATACAAATTACAAAAGTTTCAAGGAAAATGAGCTATACTTTTTGCTGTTAAAAATTTATATTTCTAATTCATCTGGACAACATAGCATAATTTCACATATCAGCGTTGTAACAATACATACGGTATCAATAGGGAAAAGTTCCCTTCTTGTGCACTTGTTTTTCAACACCTGTACTGCAGTTAGGGGTTAGGATCGTCCTCTGACAGCTACATTGTGACAGTGCTATTGTTTCTTGCAACAAGGTTACAATTTTCTATCTTTGTTTGGTTACTAGATGAAATGAAATTGCTACTCCAAGTTACCAGTTCGATCAACTACCCATTCCCCTAGTATCCATCCGTACCAAAACTAATTACTGTATACAGAATGCCATTAAGAATTCCGTTAACAAAAATCAGCATCGTTGCAGGAAAGGTAGCGGCACAAACCTGAAATGCTAGCGCCTGCCAGGTTATCAGGAACAGCAAAAAATGCCGTAAAATCAAAGATCGTTTCATTGGCAATGTAACAGGACGAACAGAGGATTACCACGACATCATGGAGGGAAGCGGTGAGCCCGACGTCGGAGACGGCGCGGCCGAAGCCGACAAGCCGCTGGTTCAGAAGTCAGAAGAAGAAAAGAAAAATGAATGGGTTCACTCTGCCATAGCTTGATGGGCTGAGCTGGGCTGGGCTTGATCATATGGGCCGAGTCGATCGGCCCTATGTTTGCTAAGCGCGGAGTGACTCCTGCTTTCCTCTCGCAAGTGGGAAGGAAAACTCGAAACAGAGAGAGAGAGAGAGAGAGAGAGAGAGAGAGAGAGAGACTGACTGAACTGAAGCTTCCTCCAGAATCGAGATCGAGTGAGCAGTGCAACCCGTGGTCTTCTTCCTCCAGAATCGTCTCGATAATGAGTTTGCGAGGAAGCTCCGATCTAGGTCGCCGTTCCGCTCGTGCTCCCTCCTGCCCTAGCTTCTCAACGAAATTTTCTTCGAATCCTTCATTCCCTCGTCAATTGCTAGGCCTTACCTTACCTTACCTTACTTTTATGTGCTGTCAGATTTAGATTGCGTTTGCTTCTTTAGCGCCTCGCTAGTTATGGAAATCGGTGATGTTTGCTGCTGCTCCCGTTCCCTGTGAAGCGAATTGTATACGAAAATAATTATACAGGGACTGGAAAATGATTTGGAAAAGAGTTCCAAGTGTTTGGTTGGTGCGGTTGCTGGTGGTCTCTTTCTTGTAGGATCAATCAGACTAAACGTTTAATTAGATTCAGTTTGATCATTTGGCTACTTTATTTGTTACCTTTTTTTTTTATAGATGTCTATCCAATTATATCCGACCTCTATGATTCCCATAGCCATCTGATTTTAGCATATGCTGCATAATCACATTGCTGTTTCTTCTTTCACTTCGTAATAACTGGAGCAACCCCTTGCTTTCCTTTGGCAGGTTGACATCTGGCCAAAACTTTTTTAATGTGCTCAGCAACATATCTAATGAGCGCCTGATCCAGCAATTCAACAGGGCATGCTTCTCTCATCTGCAACTGTGCCGTAGATCCCAGAGTACAACCGCGGCTCATGCAGACTAAAAAAGAAGTTGGTGGTCCTTGTTCTACATATCCTCTGCATACATGCTGATGCCAAGTTTACTGTGTAAAGCGTTTTCTGTGCATACATGCTGATACCAAGTTTACTGTGTAAAATGTTTTCTGTGCATACATGCTGATACCAAATTTACTGTGTAAAATGTTTTCTGTGCATACATGCTGATGCCAAATTTACTGTGTAAAAAGTTTTATGCACATACATGCTGATACCAAATTTACTGTGTGATGGCACGTTGACAGTGCTGTCTCTGTAAAAAGTTTGATTTAAAGTGTTAACCATTGTCATTTGTCATTGCTGAGGTGATCCATCGAGTTGCTCTGTAAGTTGTAACTGTTCAAACACCTATTTTTTTCCACCACCTTGCTCAGTTCAGCAAAGCGTGTATTAATTGATGCTTGCTGTTGTTCAACTGCTACGTGTGATTGGATGCCCTATGCTACCTTCTGCTGTAACCATAATTAAATCTTGGCTTCAAACTTCAATCCATGCCTTAATAACCTGCAGCTGAAGACTCAACGTGCCTCCGGTTTGCCTTCTGTTAAAATTTACCCATTGTCCAGTGGTGAGCAATTCCTTCGCCTGTTCTTTGAAATTCATGTATAGTTTTTTCTTTCTTTCTTTCTTTCTTTCTCCTGAAGTGGAGCACTTGCATAGCTAAACTAAAAATACATAGGGTGAGTCCTTTTCGATTATGGCTGATGGCTTTTAACCCTAATATAAGACCTTATTCAAACAAACCGAATACCGATAAACCAATAAGTCACTTCAAAAAAGTTGCCTCATTTGTTTGTTCGGGATAAACCATAAGCTAAAAAGCCATTGTGTTCTTTTTATCTTTTGACTTCTCTGAAAGTCGAAAAGCCAAATGTTGAAACAGTCAGCTTCTTGAAATGGATTCTCTAAATGGTTTCTTGAACCCAAAACCGTGTGTGTTATCTGTGTCAACATCTCTATCGTTTGCTGCTGTCTCGAAAAGTACAGGCAAAAATCATCAACCGCACCCCAAAAACATGGCCATATTCTGTGGTGGCTTGTACGATTTCATGAGGTAAACCACCGAAGGAAAAATATTTTGCAAGCAGAAAGGCAGAAACCAACCTGCTACAAGCCTACTGATGAATAGACGCCACCAAGCGTTGATAGACCAGCTAATGCTGCCTATTTGTTGTGATCTTGTGGATCCCTCCTAGGATCTGAAAGTGATGTAAACACCGAGAAATCAATAGACCAGGAAAAGGACGGACAATCATTCATGTATTCGAACAAGCATAGAAGTAGATAGGAGCTCAGCACTAAGTATTTTAAACTAATACACTATATACACACTGCTTGTCTTGTATATTTGACACAAGACTGTCATTTGGTCTTCCCCTCTCATGGATAAGAATGTCATTTGGTCTTCCCCTCTCATGGAGAAACTACTTGCGCTAATTGTAGCTCTTCTGATCATGTCTCTTAGCTTAACTCTTGTGTACTTATATGACACCCTATGATGGCTAAGGCTCGACAATAAGGAAGAAGCTGAGGAGGCAAGGCATAAAGGGTCCCAAGCCTACTTTGCTCTATGGCAACACCCAGGATACGAAGAGGGTTGTCGGACCCCGGATTTGCCATTTGGAATTCTCTATAATTTTATCATACTACTTTTTGAATTAGTAGATAATACACAGATACATTATTCAATATCAAACACATATCTTGCAAAAGCAAAACTAATACAATAGTAGTGGACAATACATAAATAGACCTAACGGTCATTGACTTACACGAGAGCCAATCAGGCCAAAACCTTTAAAAGCAGCAGCGGAAACGAAAACAACACACAAGTAGGTTCCTCAAAATATACCCACAGGCATTCGACTAGAGCTCGCAACCTAGATCTTGGCCTCTTTAACTTCTAGTCCCTTCGGACTCCAATAAGAGCAAGCATAATCCTCTTCTTCTCATCTTGCTGAATGATGGTAATTGAGCAATAGTGTATACGGTACTCAGCAAGCCACCACATGTAATGTAATTATAATAGATGCAAGCCTGAGCAACAGAGGCTTGAGATTCTTTTATTTGCAGAAAGCCACATTTGAAATACAATAAGTAGAAAACCTGGGACTTAGCATTTTAATGAAACCATATTTTTAAAGATTGTAAAAGTATGTAATAATAATTGAGGTGCAGGTTTTGTCCACCAGTTACATAGTTCCATCAACCATATGCTATTTTGCCACTAGGGTTCTATCTACCCATTGTAATCATTGGGTTCTATCCACTCAGGGGAAATCAAAGTAAGGGTTCCATCCACCCATCATGTTTTTCATTTTAACCATAAAGATTCTTTTGTAAAATAGATAGCAACTCGAGTAAGTTTTTATGCCCGCCCTTGACCGTAGGTACGACTGTTCGACTAGTTTTTATTCTGCAAAGGTTGTATACTTTACCCACAAGAGATGTTCAACTTATTATATTTCACATGCTTCCTTAGACATACAGATCAAGAAGACCACAAGGTCTGTACACTGCATCTTTCCAACGTGGCTACACCCGCTAAGATTTTCACCGTCGTATGGTTCCAATCACCCGCCTCGAAAGCCCCCACTTGCGCCACACGTTAAAGGTCTCCACCCGACTCACTTGCCCGTGTTCCATCGGATGGCGTATCCAGCACTGGGTCGATGCAAATTAATTGGTCAGGTCAGACTTATTACAGACTTGTGGTTGCACTATTTTACCTTAGAAGATCATGACAAGATTCAGTCCTCAAGGTTACAGAGGCAGTTCTGCCACAAACCAAGCTCTCATGCTCTATCTGCATCCGCCTAACTTACCATCTACCCAGGTATGAAGAAGTTTAGAGTTCTAGATTTCAAAATATCTTATCTAATTCAACAATAGTGCAACCACTCTCCCGACATCCACTCTTATATGCAATTCTCATCGATTGAGATGGACATTTCATATTTATCTTGAATTTCTGTCCACATATCATAAGCGCTCTCAAGGTTGCATATGGTATTGAACACCTCTACACGCAAAGCACTAAATAAAGCATTAGTTGCTTGAGCGTCAAGAAGTGAGCATTTCTCTTAATCAATTGTTGGAGCAAGAAGATCCAATAAAGGAGAAAAACACACATCTATAATCTGCCAAATTTTAGGGCTCATGGTCTTAAAATAACATATCATATAGATTTTTCAATTATCATAATTAGTGCTATCAAATAGAGGTGCTTCATCTAGGTGTACTATATTACTAGTCGTCATCCTTTACTCTCTAGGCGGTGAAGCCTAATAAATGAGAGACCAAACTCTAAGACCACTTGTACGATCGAGGAGACCGACTGGAAGGGGGTGAATAGGTGGTCCAAAAGTAATATTCCAATTATTATCAAATCCTATTTGTCTAAATCAAGTATATAATGTGGAAGATTAACTTAAATTAGTTTAGCACAAACAACCCCTAAAGCAATTATGTTCACCTAAGTGCACCAACAAATTAAGACTATGGCAAGATTTGTAATCCTAGGAAGACAAGCAATCAATTTAATTCTATGAATATAAATTACTTGAATGTAAATTAAGCATAAGAAAACAAACCACAAATGATATAGTTGCTTTTTACCGTGGTGTTCGAAGACTTGCCGGTCTCCTCTAATCCACGTTGAGGAAACCCAAACGAATTAAAACGGCTCCACAAATTAAGCCAATCACCTCAAATCTACTAGTGGTAGCTCTTTCCCGTTTCGGGTAGGTGAGCTCCAACCTTCACACTTCGTCAGGTCTTGTCACAACCTTCTTTGAGAAGATCACTATGCACGATACCTCTAACGCCGTCTAAGAGTCGGTAACCTCTAAGAATAACAAGTCAAGCCCCTCACTTGACTCTCACCATGTGCAACAATTGCACAAGCTCAAGTGGATACTAAATTCACCTCAAGATGCAACACATGCAATCTAGAGCCTTCCTCCTTGCTCACAAGGTACAACACATGCACAATTGAGAAGAGCATCTCACACTAGCTCAAAGGAGTGAAATAGAGTGCCAAAGTTTCTTCTCCAGTTGGCCACAATGTGGTATATATACCCACACCATTAAAACTAGCCGTTGAAATCAAAACACCTAAGAAAATATGATTATTGGAAGTACCACCGTTATATGACCAGCAGTTCAGCTCCCCTTTGCAACAGTCAGAAAACTAGCCGTTACAGCAGGCTGTCGGTAGTTCCACTGGCTAAAGACTAATACTACCAATCATCGGAAGTACCGTTATACTCATGCAGAACTACTGATTACCACATGGATGAGAAGACTCCACGAAGGTGTCCCTCTAGAAAAAATGTATTGGTACACAAGCCGGTCATTCCGTAAGTCAGTAATACTGCTCACACAGAGCTGGTAGTATTGCTCATCAACTACACTGGTCCACGACCACGTAGGATGATTTGATCACTCAGGTCTCCAACCACATTGTCTGCTTTGACACATAGGTCTCCGACTACGTTGGTCTCCGACCACGCTGGTTTCCGACCATGTTGTATGGTTCAACCACATAGGTCTCCATGTACGCTGATCTCTGACCACGCTAGTCTGTGACCACGTTGTCCAGTTCGTCCACACAGGTCTCCGAGCATGTCGGTCTTCGACCACAAAGGTTTTGACCACGTCAACCATGTTGTTCTTCGACCACGTTAATCTTCGATCACATAGATCTTCAACCACCACGTCAACTTCAACCATGCTATATCAATCAAGTCAGTTCAACCATGTTAGTTTTGACCACACAGATCTTGACCACGTCAGTTCTGACCATACTGATCTCGATCACACAGATCTCGACCACGTTAGTTCCGACCACATTGGTTCTACCACGCTGGTTTCAATCACAAAGATCTTGACCATGTTGGTTACACATCCGGTTATCATTGATCACTCAACCATTAACACATAATAGAGGAACTAGATAACAACCTGATTATGAGTATGTATGAACTACACAAGTTATATATATACTCATGGGATATGTTTCAAAGTAAAGATCTTTAATATGTATTCAAGGGAAATATGGATCAATACTAATGAAACCTCAAAATATAGAGTGAACTCCCTCTAGATGTGTGCATACAAGAATGCATATTAACGACATATACACATATTCAAGTTTGACTATATATGGAGTTCAATTTATATTTTGGATTCAAGAAATGCACTAAGATATATTAATGTGATATTAAATGTGTACCTCTTTTAATTTTCACCTTTTTATCTAAATGAGAGTAAGTAATATCATAATCAACAAACAAGTTAGTCTCACAATTGGATTTGTCATTATCACTAAAACCAACTTAATGGAGCTTGAAATTACAATGGTGCAACCCATCGATTGAACTTCTCTTCAATATTTCCAGCCTTTCTCGTGCCATGCTTGAGCTCAGCCATCTCACCCAGCATCCTTAATCATTCTGGGTCTTGGCTTCTCTATGAATGTAGCCATAATTCTCGTCATTGACCATGGTTGATTCCAAACCTCCCTGCACATCCAAAGACAAAAAAAGATTTTTAGGCATAAATTCTTCACAACTTAACCCATGTTAGCTAAAATATACATCATGCAATATATATGCACTGACTTGTGTCAAACCAGATCATCCTAGGACTCAATTTCCCAAAATTACCAAAAACCAGCCGAAATGAACCTCTACCAGTTTGATCGCATGCCCTGGTCAGTTAGACTGGTCCTACCTAGTGGTCTGACCAGCAAACCTGAGCAATCAGACTGGTTTTACTAACAAAAGGCAATGAAAAATTTTGAACTTTGCAAAATCAAAATTTCCACTTGTACAAAATAATAACTGTTCATCACAACAAAAACCTAACCCTCTCACATAATCCTTCAGAGTCATACCATTACATTTGTTGCTAATAATCTTTGCTGAGTAAGTCATAATTTATTATATTATAGTCTGGCCAAAGAGTACCTCAGGTTAGAGGGGGACTTGCAGGCATAAAGGATGCCACGCGGGACGAAGGTGAATATATGAAGGACCAGTGCAAGGTGGACACTCTGTTCAGCAGTTGAGACAAATAGGCGATCTTTAGTGCATCATCTTAGAGATTTAGGGTATATAAATAATCTGCATCTCCTTATGTATCTGATATTTGTATAATTAGGATTTAAGACAAAACTTCCTTAATAATAGTCCCGTGTGGTTGTTGTAAATCAGGAAGTGATGTATTAAAGATTTTACCTCTACGTGCCTAGTTATTTTATTATTGTAAAGTCTCTAGTAATTGTCAAGGTTGTCAGTATCGTGACACCTATCATACTATCATATGATCATACGATCCTACCAAAGGTAGATAATACGGATCGCAATATAGATCTGAATCAGGTAGTATTGTAGTGGGATCGCGATCCTACTAGTAGAATTGTTAGGATCACAATGGGATCGTGATCCTGACAACAAACTATATTTGCATATAAAATTTCATATTACCTATTGCTAGTTGAGGTTGAACTAGCTTAATTTACTTTGTTTTCTTGTTTACATGTTGTTCTAAGGTAAAAAAAAGTATTATCTTTGACATATTCACCCTTAGATTATTAGTTTATTAAAAATAATTAAATAAGATTAAAAAATCAACCTTAATTCCATATAACATGAATAAGTGTACTCCAATTAAAAAAATATATACTCTTTCAAAAATTTGATAGAATCGTGATTCTACGATCTGATCCTGTCAAACGAAAAATGATCCTATAGGATTGATTGCTGCAAGCAGGGGGTAAATGATTGTTGCTGCCTTTTCGAAGTTTCTAGATGATTGATGATGCTTTTGACTACTCGGAAACCAATTGCCTGGCAAGATGCCCAGTGTACGACCATTTGTTCAATCGATTTATTCGACCTCTTTGCTCAATTGAACGATCTATTCGATCGCTTCACCTGATTGCTTTGCTAGTTGTCGTATGATCAAAACCACCAGCAATCACCAGCGTACTTTACCCAAATCAAGAACCAAATGGATTCAAGACTAACTTTATTGCTGGAATTTTGTGGATTTTACAAAGTACCCTCACAAGCACCCCTAAAAACCTTCTACACGTATCAACCTCTCCCTGCTTTTATAGACTACTGTATCAACCGTGTTCGCCTGAAACATGAACACAAAACTCTATCTCTTCCTCAAATCAAGGGACTCGTAACCCTTCTAAATACAAGTTTTATTCAAACTCTAAATCTTCTCAATTATTGACTCTATCCACAACTTCTAACCCAATATGTGACGAAGCCTCCAGAACAGCACCTCCTGAATCTTCATCACGCACCATCACTGCTCGTGTCAAAGCCTCCTAGACTACATCATCTGTAGCTTCTCCACGAATCACCACCTTTGATCTCCACGTGCTCCAACGTGAGCCAAACCACCTTGCATGACATCTTCCGACCGCCTAGACCTCAGATCTCCTATCCTAGTCCCGGTCTTCCTCGTCACCCAACATGACCGCCTCCACGCCAACCTGCACATGTAAAGACCAAAGAAACTTTCTCCTGACACAAGTTCTTCCCAACTTGATCATCATCAAGGCACACACGAACCATACAACCCTCATCTACTCATAAACAAGAACCAAACCTTCCACGACCATCAACTAGGTCATCCACGATCATCAACCAGGTCATCCACGATCATCAACTAGGTCATCCATAATCATACATCCTATCTCCATCCAGTAATCAACCTTGGACCACTCATTACGACCGCTAGCTCAACGAGTACTCAAAAAACAACAAGTACTCGGGAATTACCACCACTTTGCTCAAAACACTCGAGAATAACAGGCAACGCTACTAACCATAGAACCATCGAGTACCGACTACCGATTTCTACGCCTCTGACAACCAACTAGCAAAATTTATGACTACCGAGTACCGAGTCCTTCCTACTACAAAGTACCACTCACCGATCACCAACCACCATACACCAGCCAGTCATACCGCTGGCTTAACACGAGAACTCAAAGTACTTGAAGATAGCAAGAATTGAAGTGCTCGTACTAACCATGAAGTCTAAGAGTACTGACTATGAAGCCTACAGCAACCGATCGCAAAGCCTAAGACTACCGATCGCAAGGTCTAGAACAACCGACCACAAATCCTGAGACAACGACAGCAGACTGCAAAGTCTACGAGTACCGATCACAAAGTCATCAACTATCAAGTACTGACCAGTAAAGTCTACGAGTATCAAGCATCGATCAGCCATTGTAACTATGACCATGAAAAAGTATTATAACTATGACCAGTTCACTGGTCGAGATCGAAGCTTACCGATTACCTGGCATAGTCATTCTGCTGTAGTCGAAAATGCCGTAGTCGAAGGCTACTGTGGTCGAAATTTGCTGATCGGACAAACCTGTTGGATCACACTGTCTTCCATGCGTGGTCGAAGCCAACTGGTCAGACCGCCGAATACAAAGCGGTCAAACAAACCTGAGATCCAGTTTTACCAAATGTGCATCGATCAAAACTTTCTCAAACACAAATCCCAATGAAACCAAATGTCAATTATTCATCATCAACAGCATGCACGACCATCACATGGTCTCACAATCTCCCTCTTGATGAATACATTGACAACTCCTCAAAACTCTTGGATGAAAGAAATTGTAAAAGAACCGACCACAACCAAAAGAAAGCTATTGTAGCTACGGGCTAAACAGAGAAAGAGGGGATTGGTAGGAGAGGAAGAGGAGAGCCAGATCTGTGGAGAGGTGGTGAGAGTGAGAGGATCCTCCCCTTTGCCCCTCCTGGGGGTTTATATATATGAGTGGGGTAGAATGAGAAATCTCCATTCTACCCCTTAGTATTTACAAAGGATGAGTGTACATTGGTATATTTACACTGGTATATTCCTCTACACTATTGGGCCTATTACATGTTGGACTAGTTGCACGGCCCAGTCACGGGGGGTTGGGCCACCCCTACAACAAAAGCACGTACCACAATAAAAAGCACCGAAGAGCTTAGAACACTCAGAAAACTCTCCCACAACTCTAGAGAGTGATGTAATTTTTTTATTTTCCCTTCTCCCTTTCTACAATCTCACCCTTTGGCAATGAAATCATCAAGGGCTCCAGAAAGTGAATCATTCTAAAAAGGAGCACGAGAATAAACATCCATAAGCTTTGTAGATTACCCAAGTTAGTTTGCATTGATTTAAGAATTTAAGCAAGTCATCTTTTTGTGTAGATCTCCCTAGATCATACAAATTCATGTATCATATAGCGCTATCAAAACTAGTTTTTAACATGATTAAGCAAATTAGATTAATGACAGGTATCTCAATATTGACCAAACTAATTATAGAGTGCACAATGAGATATCACAATGAAAAGTCAAAGCCTAAAAGTGAAGCAAAAGTTTAAGTCTAGATGAGTTAGCATTCTCATATAGCTTTTCATACTCAAATCTTTTAGCATGTGGCATTGTTGTAACATACTTCTTATTATAATGCCGTCTTTGTAGCATTTTTTATTAAATGGTGGCATGCTTGAAGCATACTTCTTTTGATTTTTGCACCCTTTTGCACCTTTTCTTTTTGTTTAACCATGGCATGTTTGAAGCATACTTCTTTTTATTTATATTTTTTTAATAATAACATACCAATTGAGTAATCATAAAAATATTGCAATATGAATCAGATTAGCCTCATAGCCACGATTTAAGATAAGACTCATAATCTAGCTAATCATTTTAGATGAACAATGAAAAGTTCTATGTATAATTAATCTAGTCAAGGTATTATGCCATGTCATACTTTAATTGAAATGTAGCAAATTTATTAAAACCAGTCATGACTAAAGCTACAAAGCATATGAATGAATATGATAAAGATAGCTCTACTACTCATTATTTGATTTTAACAACTTGGACTTGATGTATTATTTGACAAGTATAATGAACAAAGCTTTCGAAATATTTAAACAACAAGCTCCTCTTAGAATAATCCTATAGGATGCAAAACACCCAAGTCACTATGCAAACGAGCAAAATGAGAAGTATCAAGCGGTTTGATGAAAAAGTAATATGTGCCAGAAGTACACTTCTTATCAATTCGACAATCCCCAAAATCTGCATCTGAATAAGCTCTAAGGGTAAGATAAGAGGAAGAAGAGTACCATAAGCCGAATTCCAAAGTGGACTGAAGATACTGAAAATTCATTTTACCCTGTGGGGATGCTTGAAAGCGAGCATATAAACACACAGTAAAATGTATGTCTGGCCTCAAAGAAGTGAGATACAAAAGAGAACCAATTATGCTTCTATATTTCTTTTGATTGACAGACTCTCCATCTTCGTCAAGATCCAATACAGTCGTAGACCCCACGGGTGTTGAAATTGGTTTGACTGTCCCCATATCAAAATGATGAAGTAGATCCTTGGTGTACTCAGTCTGTTGAACAAAAGTATCCAACTTTGATTGCTTGATCTAAAATCCTACGAAGAATATGAGCTCTCTCATCATGCTTATGTCAAATTCTCTGCTCATAGTATCTAAAAACTTAAAAACAAGAGCATTAGAGGAACCACCGAAGATGATATCATCTACATAGATCTGTAGGAGTAAAAGATCATTATCATGCTTGAGAGTAAACAAAGTCTTATCTACCTTGCCTATTTGAAAGTCATTTTTTAGAAAATAAGATTTAAGTCAATCATACCATGCTCTAGGTGCTTATTTTAGACCATATAAAGCTTTGGACAATTTGACTATATGATTAGGAAACTTAAGATTCTCAAAACTAGGTGGTTGTCTAACATACACTTTCTCCTCAATATAGCCATTAAAAAAGCACTTTTTACATCCATTTGATATAGTCTAAAGCCCTTTGATGCCGCAAATGATAACAAAATTCTAATGGCTTCTAATTGAGCAATAGGAGCAAATATTTCTCCAAAGCCAAGTCCTTCTACTTGGGTAAATCCTTGAGCAACAACTCTGGCCTTATTTCGAACAATAATACCATCCTCACTTTGTTTGTTCTTAAAGACCTATTTAGTTCCAAGAACATTATATCCATGAGGGGGTGAAACCAAAGTGCAGACTTTATTACGCTCAAAGTTCTCTAATTTCTCATGCATGATATTAATCCAAGACTCATCAGATAAAGCGTGACTTACATCATGGGGTTCAAAAGAGAAGACAAAAGCAAAATGAGTATAAGAGGCATTGGAGTTATACCTGCTGCGTAGAACTCTCTCGTTTAACTCACCGATCACTTGTTCTGGGGGATGTCTCCATTGAATGTGTAGAGGTGCTTGTGAAGTGGTCGCATGAGTGGTCGTAGAATTAGTCGGCAAGGATGTAGTGGTCGTAGCGGTCTCTGCCTCATTAGTGGTCGAAGGAGTCACTTCTGACGGAATGGTCGTGGGAGTGGTCGTAGGTGTTGTAGAGTGGCCCAAGACCTCTCTGTTGTCATCATCAGAGTCATAGAACATGTCTTTGAGTTCATCAGAGACTTGTATACCTGCATTGTTAGCTCTAGTACTAGAACTAGCATCATCAAAAGTGGCCTCGCTGGTCTCAACAGTTTTGTTACTCTCTATATTGAGTACATGATAGCCTTGAGTGTGGATGACGAGAGCAACATCTTTCAATATGAAATTGTCATTAATGCGCACGATGCCTTTAGCAAGAATTCGTCCTTAAGAGTTGTCCCCAAAAGAGACCATCTCATCATCGAAGGCACGAGTGAGGGAGGAAAACCATCGTGAGTCTCCGATCATGTGGTAAGTGCAACCGGAGTCAATGAATCATATGTTCTCCTTCATCTTGCGATGAGCCTACAGAACACGAGCAGTCGTCGGTACCTTAGTACTGGGGTTAGACAATAAAGATTTAGGTATCTAGTACTGAGATACTCGACAAACAGGATAATAAGTATGCACTAACAGAGATTTAAGTAAAGCATTAGCATTTGACAAAATTCGACCAGGCAGTTGATGAGTCACTGTTTCGATCACGCGGTCTGACCTCCTCAGCAGAGTTGATCTGACAGTCGATTGGTCTAAACGAGTAGTAAAAGCTGGTAAAAAATTATCTGACACCTTACATAAAGCTGGTCTACCTTTCGACTGGATTGATCGAGCCAAAAGCGTTGGTTGAAAATCTCTTGAAAAACTAGTTCGACTGCAAGAAGCAACTAGTCGAAAATCTTGTTCGATCATACGAGTTCGACCATGAGACAAAACAAGTCGAACTTCTGGTCCAGCCTCGCTAGTTTAACCATGGGAAACAGCTGGTCGAAAACACTTCCTCATCATATTTTTCTTCTCTTTCTTTGCTTTTCTAAAGAAGAATTGAATCAAATGACCATTTTTACCACAATAAGTGCATTGATACATCAAACTTGGTGACCTCGACGTTCTTCATGCCACCATTGTCCAGGTCACTATTTCGATGTTGCACCTCGATAAGGAAGCCTGGGCCTGGATGCTAACCAGGTCCGCCGGACCATTTGGCCAACGGCGCTACCGCGGCTTGCAAGCCTGCAGACATGTACATCTGTTCGGGCACGGGCCTAGGCTGTGTATGGGGCAGAACCTAGCAATGGCGGAGCTGAGGGTGCTTCTCGCACGCCTGCTGAGCAAGCTCACCTTCTTGCCATCGCCGAGGTACCAGCATGCAACAACATTTTTTTTAAACTGGCATGAGAGTTGCCGAATTTAATTCATAAGGAAGGAGTTGAAACAAGGTTTAGCATTACAAATAGAGAAGCGGCGAAGAGGAACAGAGAGGGGGGAAAGGGATGGGCTGAGGCCAGTGTCACGCTCAGTATACGCTAAGGCTACAAGGCAATAAAGAGCTCCGCCAACTTTCTATCCCCGCTAGGATCCAGGCACTGGCCTCCTCTTTAATGGCTGCGAAAAGAAGCACTGGGGTCACGTGAGTGGATCGGAAGATTCTGGCGTTCCGCTCCTTCTAGACTTGCCAAGTGACAAGCATCACAAGTGTTACTATTACTTTACGAGGCACACACCGGCATTTCGGCTGACCATTGAGCCCGGCTTGGGGATGCCACCCGTTGTGACGAGGCTGTCATGATCTGGTCGATCTTTGGCTTTAGTCTGTCGAGCAAGCACGTTAATGCACCTGGTGACAATAATCTATAAGCCTTTTTAAATGTAAAATGCGGTTGTTTCCTCCCTTCTATCCAGCCGCGCTCACCGGGGCGACTACTTGAGCACGTCCTCCTGGGCTCGACCGCCCCGCAAGCAACTGGAGCTGCAGCGGCAGCGGCCGCAAGCCTGCAATGCCGGCAGCTCGATCACCCTCGTCGCAGCCGATACATCCGTACACGCTAATACTCGGTGATTGTGGGCGGTGCTGCCTCTGTAAAATGGCTCATTTGAAGTTCCAAACCGTTCTGCTCACGGAGGTCATCCATCGAGGTACTCTTTGAAGAAGAATCGGTGTATGGGGGAGGTGAGGCCCTCCCCCAGATGCTCTTCTTTTAACGGGTTCAATCCCATGTTTTCCCACCACTTAGCTAATTAAGCTCAGTTCCGCAAGATAGCAAAGCAAGCATTGAAACTTTTGTGTTGTAACCCTACTTGTCTCCCAGCTTCGAAGTTAAGTTCAGCCATCGTTCCTTCAGTTTGTGCTTTAAACAATTTGCTGCCTGAAGACTCGAATTGCTTCCAGCTTGATTTCTATTCAAGAAATTATTCAGTGTACAGTGCTGATGTGATTCTTTCCCTATTTCTTTTAATCCCTTGCATATTTTTCTACTTTTACCTAAGTGCTGCTACTGTCACTGTGTAGCTATACTAGCCTCTTGCACTTTTTGTAAGGCTAAACAAGGGAGGCAAAATATTTTTCGAATACAATGCCAAATATCAATGGTAATACGAGCCTACTGATGAATTAGACACCAGTATTTTCTCACAGATCATCTGGTCAACTGATTCCTAATGGATGCCGAGATGTGAAAGCAACCTATAAAATAGTCAGATACTGAAGAAAAGGTCAAACAAGAGAATGCACATGCGCAGAATCAAACAAATATAAAGCTAGTTTCTTCAATATCAAGGCATACTTCACTACTTCAGTATATCTGGCAGTGTCTTGTATCTGAGTATTTGACGAGAATACTTCCCCGTCGCTAGCTCCATGCTTCCCATGGAGCAATTACCGATTCTTGTTGTTCTCCTTGGCTTAGCTCTCTTGTACTTGTGTAACGTCTTATGGCTAAGGCCGGAGAAGATAAGGAAGAAGTTGAGAAGGCAAGGCGTAAAGGGTCCCAAGCCTGCTTTGCTCTATGGCAACACAAGAGAGATGAAGAGGATCCAACAAGAGCTCAAGCCTGTGCAGAAGCAAGACACCAACAACTGCATCTCCACCCTCTTCCCACACCTCCTTGTATGGAGGAAAACTTATGGTATGTATGCAAGTGTTTCATCAATTATTTGCTCTTCCTATGTTAATGTGCTAATCAGACTGATGTTATGATCTTGATCATTTATTGAGGAGACCTCTTTGTATAGTCTCATACAACTTTAATTTTGCAGGATAAATTGCCATCAAGAAGCAGTTCCAAAAGTGACACAGCTTTTTTTTAAAAAAAGTTAGTTCATAAGAATGTGTTGATCGATTTGTACACTGGCATTTGATAAAAGGACAAGTGAATATTTCACTTAAACTGTGATGGTCAGAGGAATGGTATCATCACATTTTTAAAGAAAGAACGTGTCCTTTTTAATCGTATAGGTAAAGCTCAAGCAGTGTTGATAGAACTCATTAGTAGTATTTAATTGCTATTGATTAGAGCGTTTTTCCGTATTTATTGTGTAGTCTCATCGTTCTCAGATTAGCTTACTGATGGAGAAGATGACTTATTAAGAGCACAAAATATTGAACATTCTGTTGTCATGTGCTCATGTTCTATGAAGATGCCGTTCAACCCTTAAACAGTCATATCGATGAAGTGATCGGTAGTTGAGTTGCGATTAAAATTTTCATACACCGATTCTACATGTTATCTTGTGTTGGAACTTGGAAGGCTATGCATTTGTTCATATCTTATGCAAGTTCTGCTTTGCAAATAAGTATTATATAACATCAATAATCATCGGATTTACTTTTTATCTACTGATAATTTGACATTTAACAATTAATCTTAGAATTAATTATATTTATTGTGAATTTGGAACAGGTTCTGTGTTCCTGTACTCAACCGGAGCTCAAGAGATACTGCACATTTCTCACCCAGATATGGTAAAGGACATCGGCCACCGGACACCATCGGAGCTCGGGAAGCCTACGTATCTACAGAAATCTCGCAAAGCAATCTTTGGAGGAGGTTTACTTACTGTGAATGGCGATGAATGGGCCTATCAGAGGAAGATCACTGCACCTGCGTTCTTCATGGACAAGATTAAGGTACTGACGTATGGTTGCTTACGATTAACATGGACTAGCTAGTATCATGGCTGCATATAATGATGCATATATATATATACGCAGGGTATGGTACAGCTGATTGAGGATGCAACTGTCCCGTTGTTAGAAGCATGGGAGAGCATGGTCGACAGTGCAGGAGGGAGCACGGAGATAGTTGTCGATGATTACCTGCGGAACTTCTCAGCAGATGTAATCGCCAGGGCTTGCTTTGGGAGTAGCTTCGCAAAAGGAGAAGAGATATTTTGCAAGCTTAGGCAGCTTCAAATGGCAATTTCTCAACAAGATGCGTTCGTGGGACTCTCTGCATTGTGGTGAGGATAGGGTATTCGTTTGAAACAATAACAATTTGAATGTAATGAACTAGCTCGTTCGTTCATGCTGTTATAGGAAGTACTTGCCAACCAAGAGCAACCATGAAATACGAAAGCTGGACGAACAAGTCCGGCTACTGATCCTGGATGTCGCCAAGGAACACGACGATGACGACGCACATAACAACCTTCTGCGCACCATCGTCGACGGCTCGCAGGATGGCCGCGGCACGGCAGAGGCCGAGGACTTCATCGTCGGCAACTGCAAGACCATCTACTTTGCGGGGCACGAGAGCACGGCGGTCACCGCCATCTGGTGCCTGATGTTACTGGCCACACACCTGGAGTGGCAGGAACGCGCCCGCGCCGAGGTTCTCGAGGTTTGCCAGGGAAGGACGACGCTGGACGTCGACGTCCTTCGCCGACTGAAAATTGTGAGCAATTAACAGCATATCGATCGTCTTATAACGAGACGTCAGCATTCATTCATTCATGCATTGCACCTACATTCATTGCCATACTGTGTTATTTTACCATTGAAAATTTGAAATGCAGGTGACGATGGTGATCCAAGAAACACTTCGTCTCTACCCTCCGGCGTCGATGATGATGCGTGAAGCCCTGACGGACATCAAGATCGGCAACCTGGACGTGCCTCGTGGAACCATCGTCCAGGTGAGCAGATCGGCGCTGCACCTCGACAAGGAAGCCTGGGGCCCGGACGCCGACGAGTTCCGGCCGGAGCGGTTCGCCAACGGCGTGGCCGCAGCGTGCAAGCCGGCGCACATGTACGTGCCGTTCGGGCACGGGTCCAGGACCTGCATCGGGCAGAACCTGGCGACGACGGAGCTGAAGGTGGCGCTCGCGCGCCTGCTGAGCAAGTTCGCCTTCTCTTCGTCGCCTAGGTACCGGCACGCGCCGGCGTTCAGGCTGACCATTGAACCCGGGTTCGGCATGCCGCTCGTGGTGACAAGGCTGGGATCATCATCGTTCATCGACCTGCGGGCTATGGCTGTCAATGTACACAGCAATTAATGCTTATGTTTAGTGATCCGAATCATATTTGATTTATTTTTGTTTCCAAGTTAGAGCTCTCTTTTATACATAGTCTTCTTTATACGTCTTATAAATAAAAAAAATTTGTGGTTGTTCATAGAAAAATTAATAGCTCCATTATAAACATTTCCTTATGTAGTGACATAGCATTTGTACGTCCATGGTTTTTACAGAAAGGGTTTTTCATGTAAAATTAGTGTCTCTCGTTTTTATTTTTTCATGTATTATTTGCAATAAATAGTAACTTCTTAAAGTATGATACAAATTCGTATACGTGTCCAATGGACACATATGCCAACCTCGTCTCGGTTTCGAAATCTCATAGAACTCTTATTCTTAAATCTCATAGCTCCATTATAAACATTTCCTTATGTAGTGACATAGCATTTGTACGTCCATGGTTTTTACAAAAAGGGTTTTTCACGTAAAATTAGTGTCTCTCGTTTTTATTTTTTCATGTATTATTTGCAATAAATGGTAACTTATTAAAGTATGATACAAATTCGTATACGTGTCCAATGGACACATATGCCAACCTCGTCTCGGTTTGCTAGGAAACACACGAAAAGGCTACCAGGAAGGTTGCAGTTTACTGCTTCATACACATGACAAATCATATCAGAAGATTTCAGCATTCTCAACTCGGCAATTCAACTGGCCTCTACTTTGTTCCATAACTCAACTATATATTGAGCATCGATTCGTGCTCTACTTCGGCGATTGTTCCAGTGATGGTTCCACCGATATCATCGCCCGCGTCACCCGACACCATGCCACAATATCGTACTACACCATCTCCATCAACGATCTTCTGACTCAGTCGATCGTCATTTTCCATCAAGAGATTATATCATCAGCCCTATATGTTTTGTTGGAGGTAGGCTTCATTGCAATTTAGGCCGTTATGTCTGTTATTGGTGGCATCAATACAGGATTAATCACTGGCGATTTCTTCAATGATTCATCATCCACCACAGGTTACTGCAGCAAGATCTGCACGTATAAAGTCTAAGATAGAGTTGCAGGCTTTTAACACAATGAGTTAATTTGCGCTACGCTTGATCGAGGAAACTTTGAAAAACAAATCAATCTCAATTGGGGGACAACTGATTTACTGTTTGATAACACCTTGATGGAAGATACATAATACTCTCTGAAGTTTCTTATTTATTAGTAAAGGTTATGCTCCAAATTTGAGTTTGAGATGAAAGATTTAAAGTGTAAGGAGTTAATTTGCAAGGAGTTAATTATCTACATAGGGAGAGGATCCCCGTGCTCTCCTAGGCCTATGACTGCATCGGAGCGATGACCCATGGAAGGGCCAACCTGGGCGAGGTATGTAAGACCAACGTCGGGCGAGATTCAGGGCCAAACTCAAACGAGATACGCAAGACCAACGCCAGGCGAGGTCCAAGGCCAACCCCAGACGAGGTACACAAGACCACCCCTGGAGGGGTCCAGGGCCATCCCCGAACGAGGTACATAAGACCAACCTGGAGGGGTCCGAAGCCAACCCTGGACGAAGTACACAAAACCAATCTCAGGCGAGGTCCGAGGCCGACCCCGAATGAGGTACGCAAGACCAACCCCCGTGCGCAGTCTAGGCCCAACTTCGTACCAGCCCCGGGGTCCCGAACACGGCGGGGCCTGCGTGGAGAAAATGACGTAGATACCCCTTGGAGTAAACTAGCTCCCAAGGGCAACTTGTAACATCACTCGCCCTCCTCTCTCCCTCTATAAATAGGACTCCTTGTAATGGGAGAGAGAAGACCATTTTTGTAACCCAACACTCATATTGAATACACTTAGGTTATTTGAGTACTTCTCCTTGAGTCCCTCTGCATCCTTGGCGGTCTCTATATCCGACCAAGAGCGCTTCTAGGTTTACTATCCGAATTTGTACTGATGGCAGTTGGTGCAATCTATGGGGACACGAGCATGAAGCCATTCCATCTAAGAAGGGGAAGGCACAGAAGGTCTCTGAGGTGGGGGTGCGAACCCTCCTCCAAGGCTGAAGTCAAGTCGGATCATAGCTCGCACCGCCCTGAGGCCGAAGGCACAGCCGAATGTCTCCACGGAGGCCTAAGTCACCAGCAAGACCACGGCTTCCTGGGAGGCTGATCCTTGAAATGTTCATGAGGAAGTGGAGCGGGAGTTGGAGGACCTCCAGAGGCAATTGAGGGAGTGACAGGTCGAGGCTCTGCAGTCTGCGGCTGAGGCTTGCCAAGCGGGGGAACTTAGAGCACAACTTGAGAGGGCGCGGGCTGAGGCAAGACCCCCGTCGCCCACAAAAGCCCAAGAAGCCGATGGGCTAAGGAACCAGTTCGAGGAATCACGAATGTCGACGCAGGAGGCAACAACAGTCACGATGATCGATGTGACATTCATCGTGATGACCGTCAAGGCAACAACCGAGAGCGCAAGCATGAGGGCAACCGGAGGCATGAGCAACGTTGCGGCCGAGGTAGCAAACCCCACTTTTGCACCGTTCATGGATAGACTTACCATAAAACCTCAAGGTACAAGCTCATCACCTCCGCTTGACAACTTCACCACTAGCAAGTCCAGGCCACCACTGTCACGCCTTAGCGTAATTTGTCTCCCACACCCATAGTGGTAGCCATGCTACCCACCCCGACTGCTCCCCTCTGGCTCGAGGCTACAAGACAAGCCACTGACCCTCAACGCCGGGTGGTGCACGCCGAAAGCGACAATGCCAAGCCTATGCCCGCTAATTGCCCCACATCGGCATGACCCCCCGAACCAAACTCTCACAATGGGTAAACACTCCCATCACATTTGGCCCAGAGAATGCAGCTGGCATTAGCCTCCCGCACCATGACACCCTGATGATCTCCACGTCCATCGCCGGATGTGATGTGAGACATGTATTTGTGGACGAGGGAAGCTCTGTCGATATCATGTTCACCTCCACCTTTGATAGGCTCAGGATCTCGCAAATCGCTCCTCTCAGAGCCTGACATCCCGCTGCTGGGGCTCAGGGGCGAATTGGTCCTAGTCCTTGGCAAAATTGAGCTGATTGTGGGATTCAAAGCCAGGAGTGGCACCCAAAGTGAGAGTTTGGTCTTCGATGTCATTGATATCCCTCATCAATACAACATCATCCTGGGTTAGGAAGCCCTCAATCTCTTTAGGGTGGTACCTCACCACGTCTTTCTCTGTGTGAAGCTTTCTAGCCCCAAAGGGGTCATCACTGTGCACAACGACTAGGACCTTTAGAGAAAGATATATGAGGACATCCAAGCAGCGATTCGGTACATGCACTTCGCCACCCCAGAGGCTATAGAAGCCGCGCCGAGGGCTCGAACACCCTCCTCCAGTAAATGGACCCCCAATCCGATGCCCGACAGAGAAACCAGAACTGAACCCCTCTCAGAAGCTGACCCAACCAAGACCGTGCTACTTGGAGCGGAACTGGACCTCGTGATGACTGCGGCCATTCTAGCAACCTTATGGGCCAACCACGACATCTTCGCCTAGGGGCCAGAAGACCTCCCGAGCGTCCTAAGAGAAATCATCGAGCACCAACTTTCCATGAAGCCTGAGGCCAAGCCCATCAAGCAGAAGCTACGAAAAATATCAGGTGAATGCCAAGCCGTGGCAAGGCAAGAGATGGAGAAACATCGCAATGCCAGCATGATCCGAGAGGTGGTGCACCCCAAATGTCTTGCCAACCCAGTTCTCATAAAAAAAAAGTCTAACGGGCGGTGGTGTATGTGTGTGGATTACACCAACTTGACCGCGCATGACCAAAGGATGATTTCCCACTCCATAGGATCAACCAGCTAGTTGATGCTACTTTAGGGTGTGAGCTCATGAGCTTCCTCGATACCTACTTGGGGTATCACTATGTATGAATGGCCAAGGAAGATGAGGAGAAGACCAGCTTCATCACACCCTCTAGGATGAGGATGGGTATCACCAAGTATAGATGCCAACATTACGACCAAACTTAATTTGAAACACACACTCTGCATTACGGAGCATTAATTTGTTCGTAGTTACATTGTAGGAAATGCTGGCATTATAGAGAATGAACGAGCACACAGGTCGTATAAATCAATAGGTCTCTGGGGCAGCCGACGAAGTAGGCCTATTAGAATAGTTCCTCATAGAATGACCCACTATCTTACATAGCCTACACTTGCTGGACTTTGCCGCTGGCCACATTTACTATCATCCATGTCATTGCAAATGTGGTAGGACTGACGTCTACTGAGCCCAGGCTGCTTTAGTGCATCCTACTTCATCCCCCCCCAAATGGTGGATGTCGTAGTACTTCGAAATTTACTACACGGAGGACTGCCGTCACACAACGCACACGGCATACACATAGGAGCAAGGCTTATGAAGGAGCATCGACTTGCTGCACGTGCCGATCACAACTTCACCGATGGCGCATGTATGCTTATGATCGCCTCTTGCATGACTCATGACATACTTTTCTCTCAAACGGACCTCAAACATTTTCTCTCAAAGGAGGCACAGTAGGTGATACGTGTCGTTTGCCTCGCCCTCCGAGCTCAAAGAGAAGGCTATTTTTATTAAAAAAAAATAGGTGTTCAGAGACTATTTTAGAAAAAAAAAATAAAGATACTACATTGCTAAATCCGTGAGCAATTCCACATCCTCCGCCGATGATTGTGCTCCACCCTAAGCTTGCTTCGTTTCGGTTACACTCGCCTAGCATTAATTTTGGCCATCTCCTAGGTTGTTGATGCCTTGTTGGCCATATGTTATTTTTTTGGGAAATCCATATGCTCCCTCTGTTCAAGTTTATAGAGCATATTTTCTCTTGACATATAGACCAAGAAGATATTAGAAATGACTAGGTTATCACTAATTATTATCTATAAGCACAATATTCAATGTATGCATATGAAAAATATCAAGTAAAATTAGATATTTATTATGTCTATATTGAGAATATTACATTAATTTTGTATTAAAATATAAAATACATCTTATATTTATGAATAAAATCATTTTAAAATATGTCTTATAAACTTGAACGAAAAGAAGTAAGTCACTGCCATGATTGCTTTTGACTCTCTGCATCTTATTTTAGTTTGGAAACCCGCTGAAACTGATTTTCTGTTGTAGTTTCTCACTTCTGTCAATATCTCATGTTCCTCCAAAATTCTCGCAACACCAAACAATATCCCTCCCCATCATTGGTCTGCTAACACCATCGTCGCAATATCCGTTCATTGTTTTGTCGAGCTTTTGGCTGTAGTGGCATATTTTAGGCTCGTATTAATAAAAATGGTATTCATCGTGCGGGAATTGCATGGTGTCTCCACCGCATGGCCATCGTGTGGAAGCCCTAGGGGCGACACATGGATGGTGCTACACGGTAGTCATGCGGTGGCGCAATGACTGCACAGCCACCGTGCGGTGGCCCTCTCCCGCACGGCTTCCATGCAATGGCCGTTTAGTTAGGTAATTAGTTAAGATAATTAGGATAATTAGGAGTTTATTTAGGTGTACTGTTTGTACAAATTTTTAAATATAACAAATGAGCTTCAAAAATTACAAAATTTTATGTGGATCATCTTGGCGTAGTGTGCTTGATTGTGTAATTTTGTTCATAAATTTATATATTCTAAATTTTAGTCAAGAATTCATTTAAATAGAGTGTTTGTAGAAAATTTTCAATATAGCAAATAAGCTCTAAAAATTATGAATCTTTTTTGAAGGGCCCTTATACAATAGATTTGATTGTGAATTTTTTTAGAGTTTTACATATTCGACAATGACAGTGAAACTTGTGAAACTTGTAGCTGATGATTTTTGGTTCTAGCATGAGCGTTTGTGCGAACGAACCAAAAGCCGATAAGCCACTTCACAAAAGTTGTCCCCATATGTTGTTCCAAAATGGCGACAAAGAATCCATCCCATTTGTTTGTTTGAAGGAAATTATAAGTTGAAAAGAATAGACCAAAGCCTAGTAAGATAAGCACGAATAGGGATGAAAATGGATCAAATATGAATCAAATAGTCTCAAATACGAACGCGAATCTATATTTTAAAAGGAATATGGATACAAATTCATATTTTTAAAACGGATATGAATTCAAATATTTTCGAATACGAATTGAATGTTGTAACAAATATGAATTCGAATAGAATATGTACTTAATCAGATCGAATGTGAATATCCTAAAATTTTTGTAACAAATATCGGTAGAATAAATTTATATAATACAGAGTTGAAAATTATGCAAAGTAATTTTCACTTCTTACTTATGAATCTTGATTCATCAAAAAACTAATTCATACAATCATCCCCAGAAAGATCGCCAGGGATGAAAATGGATCAAGTAAGAATCAAATAGTCTCGAACACGAATAAGAACATTCTCGAGGAAATTGATTGAATACGAATCAAGTAGTCTCGAGCACGAATATAAATATTCTTGAATATGAATATGAATATGAACATTCTCAAATATGAATATGAATATTTTCAAATAAGATACGAATATTCTCAAATAAAAATTTTACTCATCATATTCATATTTTTAGATATAAATATCGCATAAACGTCCCTGCTTAATGTACACGTGGCGAACATTAACTGGTCAGAATCCTCTTCCCGCGGATCGTGGGGTGCTACCGACTTCGACGTGGTGTGACACCGTGTGTTTCCATCCAAATGCTATGGGTACCCGGAAACGATGGGACCTTCCGGGCAGACACTAAGTGGACCCATAAGTCAGCAGCAGTAGAAAACGTGACAGGATGTGATGTGCACATAGCACGTCTTGTTTTTCTCATTTCGCGGGAGGAAGCCGCACGCGCGCGTAGATTTGGCCCGCTCCTGTTTTTTCTCATCCCCGGGATATTTTTCATTCCAGCCCATGATTTTCTCGATTTCACACGTGTATACATATGAGCGTAATGTCCTCTGCATACCCCATGGACGTTCACAAAATGAGACAAAAGTAGGGTGTTCCAAGAAAAAGTTGCCATTTTATTAAGCTTCTCGCCGGCGGCGGGAAGGTTTCATTCCTCGCTTGCTGGCTGCTGTCGGCGCCCCAATCTACTCTTGAGGTAAGCTGTCATGTCTTTTTGCATCCCAGCATCTTTCACGGTTATTAGATAAATCTTCCTGTCTTTCCATGGATTTGTGGTAGTGTTCAGATGTTAGGGTTCAGGGGAGCCTTCTTTTTCCGTGCTCTTTTTCTGCCCTGATACGCCGGATCTCTCTGTCTTCTCGGATAAGGCTCTCTGTTCGTATAGCTGCCTAGCTTT
This sequence comes from Dendrocalamus sinicus, assembly GCA_036346575.1. Taxonomy (NCBI): domain Eukaryota; kingdom Viridiplantae; phylum Streptophyta; class Magnoliopsida; order Poales; family Poaceae; genus Dendrocalamus; species Dendrocalamus sinicus. The sequence goes on along the minus strand of CM070674.1, from coordinate 27,299,529 downwards.
CAGGAAATTGCTATGACGTGCAATAGAGGTTTTCGAAAAATTCAATCAAACCGGCTCTAGAGGGGAAAAAAATTCGGTGCTTCTTTTTGGCACAAAGATTGGATCTGTATGCGATTCTGGTTGGATCTGTATGGCGCCCTTTTATGCATCTTTGGGGTGTCCGGTTACAATTGTAGATTTTCCCTATTGAGTTTTTTAGACAGGTGTGTGGTTGGGAAGGGTTTTCTTGATATACCTAGAATGAATCCCCCCCCCCCCCTTTTGAGATTTTCTTGAGGGGGCAAGTAGCACAGCCGGCCCGGCACAGCCCAAGAACAGCTCAACCCGACACGTGGTGGGTCGTGCCGGCACAACACGAACGATGGGCCGGGTCGGGTCTGGAAAACCGGCCTATTGAGCGGCACGGCACGGCGAGCACGAGCGGCACGGCGAGCACGCCGGCGCCAGGGGCCAGGCCGCCTCTACCTCTACCTCGCCTCCCCCAGTCCCCCCTCTCGTCGACATCTCTCACGGTCATCCCAAATTCTCCACAAGGCTACAACCACAACCCATCACACATCACAGAGCAGAGAGAGGAAGTAGAGGGGAAGGAGGTGTACCGGTCACCGGAGCTCGGACGAGTGGACAATGGCCGCAGGAGGAGGACCGGTGTAGCTGGAGCCTAGGGCGGCATCCCACGCGAAGACGCCCGGAGACAGCGGCTCAAAGAGCGAGCCATCAATGACGAACTCGTCGTCGGCGCCCTAGTGGCCGCCCGGCCATCTGCCCTAGGCTCACTATCGAAGTAGTTGAGGTCGCCGTCGCTCGAAGCAATTGTAGGCCAGGGGACGAGGGGGTGGCAGGGGAGGAGGGGGAGGAGGAGGCGGCAGGGGAAGAGAGGCGACGGGAGAGGAGGCGGCGGCGGGGTAGGCGATCGGGTGAGAGAGGCGACGGGGAAATCTGGGGAGGAGGGGGCGGCAGGGAGATCGGGGAGAGAAGGGACCGAGGGAGGCGCCGGAGATCGGGGGAGGAATGAATTGGGCGGCGGCGAAGGATTGCAGGGTTAGGGTTTTAGATATTTTTGCGATTTAGTCCTTCAAGTTTTCTAAACTCTACGAATAGGTTTATCTATTTTGATTTCTTCTGTTCTAACCCTTGTAAATTCTAATTTCATTGCGACAAGATCCTATACATCCGTTGTGACATGTACATCTGTACGGAGCAGTCCTTAAAATGCCAAATTTGAAGATTGAGTTAGGTTTTGAAGATGTGAATGTGTGTGTGTGTGTGTATGAGATGAGGAGAAAGATGAGGATGGTTGGATCTTAATCTAATGAATGAAAAAAGTGATTGAGGTATGTTGTGATTTAGGCCGAGTTCATTTTTGCACTTTTGATATGAAGTGTCTTTTGTTGTTCTTCATTTTTGCACTTGTGATATTAGGTGTCTTTTATTGTTCTCTCTTAAGAAACATCATCATACAAAAATAATGAGTATTTTCAATGTTGCTCCTTCTTAGGTTACCACCACCGAATCCTAGGTCGCATCCTCACGGCTTTCTTGTTTCTTTGTGTAAAATCGTAGGGCTGGACTACTGGAGAAGAAGATTAATCAAATCAACGTATTCTAACATATATTATAATTTGACAACATAGCTCACCCCCATTTGATTTTATTTTATGTAAGCAAATTACTACTACATGCGCTTCTAATTCTAACATAGCCTTCTTCACCGACTGCCTTTTTAATTCGAGCATTTGATGAGATAACCACTCCACGTATGTTACAATTAACTACTATGTAAACAGAGATAAATTGTTATTGGTGTGTGTATTCCAAATAGTTACTAAACTGATTTCTTAACTATAGTAAGCTGCACTCATGACTCTCCTTGAGATTTTCTATTTGACTAATTGGGCAGCCCTATGCTAGATTGTCGGGCGAAGAGTTAGATGTCCACATACGCTACAATCTAATTTGCACCAAGATATACATACCATTGGACTAGATGATCAAGTTCGGAGGTGGAATGGCATGAGACAATAGTATCGAATTTTAAGTAAGTTTTTAATAAGGCGGGTACAAGAGAAAGGAAGATGGCGGCCACTGCTACCATTGTCGCCGCGCTTTCGTCGTGCATAGTTACTTTGGACTAGGCTTGGGCTGGCATGGCACGAACGTCGGCACGGTGAGCTTTGGGCCGTGCTTGGGCCTGGTCGAAGGTGAGGCGGACCGGCACGGCACGGCACAACAGGATGACTGGGCCGAGCCAGCACAGCATGAAGCGGTCCAAAGTACGGTGGGCCTGGGCCGTGCCGGCACGGCCCAATTCCCACCTCTAATTGGTGCGGTGCTCAAGAAAATAGGATTTGTGATGGAAATCATATTCTTTCTTCAGGGGCAGACCCAACTGGGTTCATGGGGGTTTTTTGTTGCCAAAAATCCAGTATACTATGTAGTAGATATATTGCAAATATATACTCTGAATTGGGCCAAATGCTACATGTTTGTACTCATCAGCCCGATCCATGTTGGAAATCCGCCACTGTCTTTCTTTGTGAAATCATGGGCTACCTAAAACCCTATCTTGGATACTAGACTCCGCTGAAATGCATGCGCAAAATGTCTTCCCACCAATGTCTATGAAGTATGGATATTTGCAATCTGGGATGTACCTGAAGCATAATTGCAAATGGGATATGATAGTTAAGAGAGCGTAATCTTGTTTATGGTAGTTTTTAAGAGGATATCTGCTCATGGCATATGAAAGTGGTTGGTGTGTTACCGACCTAACAGTTGTTATTACCTGCATAGCAGTTAAGTCTTGTTGTAATCGCTTCTTGTTTTCCTCATTATACAATTTCATATAGTGCTTAATGTTGAATCTGAAATATTCAACTGTAGCATATACAACCTAGTAGTAGTAGTAGGACCCTTTTGGACTCCTTTTGGGTAGGTTTTTGGTCTGGTAATATTTTTTTATTCCATGAATAGTTTATGGTATTTAATTTTCTATCATCCATTTTGTTGCAGGTTTTATTCTTGCAAGTTGTACACTGATAAATCTTGAAGATTAGTGGGGTTGACTAGGAAGTCATCCTTTTAAACTTTATTATTAACATCTGTTTTGGGAATAATATTCTTTTCCATACCATGGGGGTTGAATCCACGTTACTCCCAACGGATCATGCAGTGCATATGAATGACATTGAAACCTCACAAGCTGTGAAATGTGATTCAACAGTTGTAGAAGAGGGAGGAAAGAGTGTGAGTGAAGAAGTTCTTCAAATTTCCTTGGAAAATAAGGAAGACGTAGAATTCCTCGGTACAATTTGTGATCTTGAAAATAACAAGCGCGGTGTTGCTCAGGCCATAACTCCACCAGAGGGACATAAGCTTGAAATGTCTACCTCTAGCGAGGTTGCAGATGAAACTCTTTCATCGGGTTGTCAGACACCACGTGAAAGCATCTTCGATCCTTTTGCTCCAGGACTAGAGGAGGAGGATGGATTTCTCCAAGGGATCCGCAAGATGTTTCTTGATCTGATTATCTCAAATCAAGCACTGGAGGCAACTGGAAAGGATCTGATAGATGCTAGTCCACATGAAAGCTGTAAAACCCCTGTTTCAAAGCCTCTACTTACCGGCATTGCAGACACCTGCCCAGACGCTCCTTTGAGGCCGTCTCTTAGAGTGGTAAAGCTCAGCCCAACCATTTGTCGAAAGCTTGACTTTGGTTCAGTCAGTCCAAAATCTTTATTTGTTGAAGAAAATGAGAAATGAGCCTGTCCCTACTGTTTGACGAGCACTGAGCTGTGCATTTTTTTGGAACTGAACAATGCATCCTGAAGATCTCTGCCTTAGGAACATTGTTTTGGTGCTGTTGGCCTCTTATCTCGCAACAGCATGTCTCAGTTATCTCTGCAAATAGGGAACTCTTGCTAACTCTGAACCTGTAGGGCTATCAGTGATGTTCAAGAAATAGCAAGCAGCTTAAGTTATACATGTAAGCTATGTTAGTTTTTCTTTCAGCTAGGCTAGTCTTACTGCCCAAACGTATGCCAATATATGTGCACTGTGGTCTCTGACCTAGTGTTTTATACATTCTAGAAGCGGTTGTGCTGTCTGCGTGAACTAGTGTAGTTAATTCAGTTTCATCGTTGTTTCTTCCTATTGTCTGGCTCCTTTACATGCTTAATTTCTGGAGTGATACAAGATTCTTTTTTCCATGACTGAAAATTGAGAAATGTTCTGCTTCAATGACAGAATCATGTGGAGAGAGCGAAAGAAACTAGCAACTTATTGCAAGCTGCTTAATTACCTGCAGCTCGTGATTATACTGCACATGCATCAGAAATTAGCAACAGGAGGCAGGGAGGAGGAAGGTAGCAGCAGCTGTACGTAGAAATGGAAGGGTGCGAAGCAGAGAAGACGACAGCAAGAAGAGATGAGGGGAAGAAATCACCCAGACGAGACGAAGGAACCGTTGTCCGGGCTGCACGTGAACTCCCCGCCTCCACACGTGCCTGCCTGCGCAACAAACACGGCGGACTGATGCTCCGACGACGTGGCTGCCGTGCCGTGCCGTGCGTCAGAGCTTGGTTCGGTCGTAGCACTCCTGGCTCCGGACGCGCATGTCGGGGACGCCGAGGACCAAGTGGCAGTCGGAGTAGGCGACGGCGTGGCGTTTGAAGACGCCGAAGATGGCCACCCTGCCGGGGATCCTGGTGCTCGCGTCCAGCGGCACCGACCCGGCCTCCACGTCCGCGATCAGCTGCGCGGCGTCGGCGGCCAGCCGGTCCGCCTGCACCGTGAGCGCCATCTGCACCGTGCCGTCGCCCTTGCTGGGGATGCGGCCCGGGTCGATCTCCGCGTCGCCCACGTGCGCGCCCCTGTAGGTCAGGTCCGTGTGGCCGCCGTACGCGTAGGTGAAGGAGGCCGGGTTGGGGTTGTGCACGGCCGCCGTCAGGAGCAAGGTGACGTTGAGCTGGAGGGAGACGGGGGGGAAGGTGACGCGCGGGGCGACGCCGATGAGGCGGGTGGAGACGATGCGCGTGGTGGGGTCGCGGACGCGGAGCACGGTGAGGAAGAGGACGAGGAGGACGATGGCCAGGACGAGCAGGACAGCCAGGGTGACGAGGAGGCACACGCACAGGCAGCGGCGGCGTCTCTGGTCGTGGTGGGCTGCTAGAGGGGGCTTGGAGGACGTGGCGTGGGTGGGGAGGCGGCCGTCGGCGCCGGTGGCGGAGGAGGAGGCCATCGGGAGGGAGCGTGCGGGGTAAGAGATTCGATTGGGGCAGCGCAGCTCAGCTCAGCTCAGCTCAGCTCAGCCAGTAATAGGCCACGATGTCATCATCATCGATCTGATCACAGCACTAGCTAGTAATAAAATAGTTTAAAGTCGCATGTCATGATGCAAAGCCAGGCAGTAAAGTGGGTCCACGCACGGGAAATAATCAAATTCCCCTGCGTTTTAGGCGCGCTCCGTGTCCCCATCCAGCACTAGCCGATACCGCGGTATTTTAGGGAAATCTGGACACACGTGGACCTCTAAACACCCGAAAATTCCGTTTTTGGCCTCTAAACCAAAAAAATTCCGTTTCTGAACCCCTTCCGACCGCGCGTTTCGCGAGATGGCGCCACGTGTCCTGGCCGGCCGCGCGACCGCCGCTCCATCGCATGCGATCACAGCGTCCGCCCGCCACGCGCGCCGCGCCGCCCGATCACAGCGCGCCCGCCGCCGCCGCGTCCGGGACACGTGGCACCAGCCGCGAACGCGGGTCGGGAGGGGTCCAGAAACGGAATTTTTTTGATTTAGGGGCCAAAAGTGGAATTTCGGGTGTTTAGGGGTCCAAATGTGTCCAGATTTCTATTTTAGGCTCCGCTATTGCAGGGTTGGGTTTCTGATTTCTAATTTATTTTTTATTATTTTTAAATTTTATTGTTTAATGATTTTTTTAGCTTATTTTGAGGTTTTTTATTGGTTCTTTTTCTTCTGTATTCATTTACATTATGCGTGATAGGCTAACTCTTTTTCTATTTTTATTTTTTAAAATTTAATTATACCAAATAAGCCACCATCAGCTACAGCATAATTTCAATTCGTTATAGTAAAAATTCAGTTATAAACCACTAAAATTTAGCCCAACTAAATACCACCTTAGCCTATTAGCTTATGATCTATAGTTAAAATTTTTGAATTTTAAATTTTTCATTTTTCACAAGAGATAGTACACAGAGAGAAATAGTCGCATGTGATTTTAATCGATTTAGATTTTAGCCCCCGCTCATTTAGATTTAGGTTTAGTTCCTAATTTTTAATTTATCTTTTACTATTTCTAAATTTTATCTTTTCTTAACTTTTCAGTTTATTTTGAGGTTTTTTACTGGTTTTTTCGTATTCATTCTCATTATACATGATGTGCTAACCCGTTTTTTCTATCTTTATTTTTTAATTTAATTATACCAAATAAGTCACCATCAGTTACAGTGTAATTTCAATCCGCTACAGTGAAAATTCAGTCATAAACCACTAAAATTCAGCTCAACTGAACACCACCTTAGCCTATTAGCTTATGATCTATAGTTGAAACTTTTGAATTTTAAATTTTTCATAAGAAACAGCACGTAGAGAGAAATAATCATATATGACTTTAATCGATATAGCTAAACTTGGTACAATTGTACTGCAATATGCCTGTAAATCCTGTCTTAAAAACACACCATTTATAAAACGCACAGACATTTCAAGATCACAAACAGAGTAACTTATTCACAGAACAAAACAAAAAACCATAAATTAAAAAGAAAGAACTACGCCAATGATAGCTACAATTGTAGCCCTATTGTCTTAATCATAGAATTATGTGACCTTAATTTCATCCAAAAAAAATGACAATTCGAGACAAGAAACTTTCAGAGCCTGAAGCGTTCCTCAACTTCTTGATCAAACTGAGACTGAGCTCTCAAACGCAGACCCCATGTGGCTGATGACAAACCCGTAAATCTTGCGCTTTAAGCGCTCAATCTTCTCCTTGGTTGTCTCCTCTTCCGCAATCTTCCCAACCCCATCCAACCAGTCGCTGATCTTCTTGAACTGTGACAGAACCATCGTTATGTGACTGCTCTGCTTTCCTCTACTTGCGACATTCTCATCTTCAAACAGGTGGAAGCCCACATCCATTGCCTCATCCACGAACTTCAAGAACCACATATGCATCTCACGCCACAAGGTCTTAGCAAGCTCAACTGTCTCGTTCATGCCCTGAGTTTTACTCCATGTGCAGCTAGCTGCAGGGCTTGGTGAGACCTTGGACTGGACTTTTGCAGAAGCTCCATGCGATTGCCTCTTGGACAAGCTTGTTCTTGGTGGTTCCACTGAAGGAGCCTTGGGCTTATCAGTGATCTTCTGAGAGATGGATTCAGTAGCACTGTTGATTAGTTTGAGGACCTCCAGATCAGTTGCTAATGCTGCTTCAACCCAATGAGTAGTTGATTTCTCCCAGACTGCAGATTCTGCAGATTCATAGCCTCCATTGGAGGCTATAGACTCTGCAATTTTCTTCCACTTGAGGTTATCTTCATAGACAGCAAGGAAAAGGTCGACCGTTGGGAGTGGATTGGAGGCCTTTGACGACGAACAAAGTTCAGAAAACTTGCTGTTGACAGCAATAAGCACAATGTTACAATCGTCACATTCTGCTGAATGACATACATAAATTTTGGTTTCAGGTGGAAATAAGATGGCTCGCAATTACCTTAGGTTCCTGATAACTGATTCAGTGACCAATGCCTCTTGTAGAGCGTCAGCTGTAGCAGTTGCTGCCACATCTCTCCGTTCAATTGCTTCCTGTAAATTTGGTAAATGATGATGTTATAAGGAATTCAGTAAAGGATCATAGAATGGAGATTGTTAGCAAGAGGAATTGAATGCTTACCTTCCCAAGCTTTGAAAGTTTATCAGAAACTGCATCCAATGGAATGCTGCCATTGGTCCATTTAGGATCATGAAGTATAATCTTTGGAGCAACGGTTTTCATCTTTGCTGCAGTAGACTCTATTTTCTTTCGTGGCTTTGGCCTCTCACCAACGGATGAGTCATCATTACTGGATTGTTCTGCTGTAGCATCACTCAGTCGCCGTGACATTGCTTCCTGAAGTTACAGGACGAGGTAAATTTTCATTAAGCAGGTACATGACTTTCCAATGAAGAGACAATAAACAAATTGCATTGCTGCTAGAACATGTAGGCATGTGGACATGCTACCCTAAGCAAGTTCAGAACAAGAAGCAGTACACATAATAATAATGCTCTCAATTCTATTTGTATCCAACATACATGGAGCAACTGTAGACAAAGAAGTCTACAAATACATAGCGAGATAGCACCAATATTTTTTCTCTCTCGTCTATCATATATCAGTCACAAAGCACTCTTAGCTATGCCACTTTCACCACAATATACATGAACATGAAAATAACCTTGCCTGATAGTTAGATTCATTTACTGTCGGCTAAATGGAAATAACCGGAACTGACCAAGTGACAAGCAATCCAACACTATTAGCCTTGCAAGATCTTTGATTTACATAACCAAATTTCTGAAGTGTGCATGGGAGTTTACAAGTCGGTTTTAATTTAACACGCTCTTTAACTAAACTTCTACTATTAAATTTTGTTACCATTATTCTAGTGATAGTAGCTTATAAAATGCCCCTACTTTGCATTTCCATCAGACTAGATTAAACTACCTAGTTGGTCTTCTGGATGAACATAATCAATTTACAGTACATATACAAGCACACAGCAACCTAGCAAGTCCAATGCTAAGATTCGAACTTTCCAATTGTAAGACAATGTAACATGATCCTGACCTGAGTCCTCAGAATAGTATCCTTGTCCACCTTGCCCCTGGATTTCATCACCGAGCCTGCCGCCGCCACCGCAAGGGCCACTGAGGAATCGTCCCAGCTCTTCCTCCCCGGCTTCATGGCCGAGCCGTTCGCCAAATCTGTCATCTTCGAGATACCAGCCACCAACACCCCCACCTTCTTCCTGCTGCTCCCTTCTCCCGACAGCCGCCGCGAACTAGGTGAGAGGGATGCCCGCCTCCCACCGACTGCCGGAGATGCCGCTCCCCTTCTCCCTCCTGCTGGTGACGGATGCCGGTACCTTGATGGCACGACAATCGCCGGCTCCTTCGCCGCTCTGCGGTTCTCCTCTTTGGCCGCAACAAGGCTCGGCACCACACACTTGGACGGCGCCGGCGACGAAGACCTGGACTTACCCTTGACCGCAGGTGACGATGCTCTGGAGGCTCCCTTGACCGAGGGCGACGACGCCCGCGACCCGCCCTTCACCGAAGGCGACGGATCTCGCTGCTTGGATGGCGCCGGAGACGAGAACCGCCGCTTAACGGCGGAACCGCCCGCAGGCGCCGCGGGGTTGGAGACGTTCTTGGGAGCAAGAACCGTCCTTTTGACGGCATCCGTTGTATCGGACGGTGGAACATTGGTGGCATTGGATGGCATGAGCGGCGGCGTGACGTCGGACGGGGAGGCGGGCTGGATAACGTAGCCTCTGGAGCAAGCGGCGGGGCGGGCGACGAGGGGCTCGGGGTTGCCGACGCAGGGGATGGAGCGGGAGGAGGGCACGGGGCGGAGGCCGAGGGCACGGGGGACGGGGCGGGCGAAGCGGAGGCGGTCGAGGTGGACTAGGTGTCCGACGAGGTGGGGGCGCGCTGAGAGGAGGGCGTCGGCGTCGGTGGGGGAGAGCTGGACGTAGGTGGAGTGGAGGCCGTCGGAGAGCTGGAGGAGGAAGCCGTTAGAGGGCCAGAGGGAGTCGGAGGTGGAGGCGGTGAGGGCGGGGACGACGGCGGTGACCTGGAGGGCCGGGGAGCGGTGCTCGCCGGCGACGCGCTCGTCGGTGTGCATCGCCTGGAGCAGCTTGAGCAGCACGCCGGGCGTGACCGTCGCCATGGCTGACGGAGGAGGGAGGCGATCGAGAGGAAAAGAAACTGGGATTTGGGGAAGAAGACTTTCCTGTGGGAGAGAGAGACGTTGGAGCCAAGCCAACGCGCGCGGACGGTTTCAATTCAAATTTCAAACCGCCCGCCTCTCCAATGTTCCATACACATAGTGGATCGTATTAACCACGTGACAGGTGGGGGCACTAATAAATGGGCCCCCTCGTCAGTCGCGTAGATACTAGATGCGCAGGTAATGAATCGCGTATGACATGTAGTAATGTCATGTAGTAATTTCCGGGCTTGAGCCCGACGTGGCGCAGAGAAGATAGCCAGTTAGAGTATCTCCAACAGTATAAGCTAGTTACTAGCTCTAAGACAACTTCTCCAATAGTACTAACTTTTAGCATATAGCTCATAATATAAATAACCTCACATGACACTCTCACATAATCTTGGAATGTGTGTATGAGACTAGCTCTTGATCAAGAGATAGCTTTTCTCTCTCTTCTATTAAAATATGAAATAATATGCTTAGAGCTAGCTCATAAGTCACTATTGGAGATGCATGTAGGATCTGGTATATGTAGGATCTGTTTTTTCTTTGCTACAGCCGATAGATTTTGGATTTTGGGTGAGGTTATTTTATGCTAATAACTTATGTTTTATAGTTTAAATATTTGAATTCTGACTGTTTGTAAGAGGCAGTACGTAGAGGGTAATAGTCGTATGTGATTTTGACCGGTACAGTTAAACTCAGTACATTTTTTACTACAATTTTTTTATTGACCCGCTTTGAAAAACACACCGTTTAAAAGCTAGTTACTGTAAATAGTACAAACATAAGCCACATATAAGCTGAAACGAACCCAGCCTTTGGTTATGTTTTTTAAGACGGTGGCAGATGACACATATGGTTTTAGATTTAAAAAGTTATTTAGAAAAGTTGCTTTAAGAAGTCGTTCCATTTATTTCGGCCTCCAGATAGACCGATACTAAAAAACACAAAAAGCTAAAAAGAACATGACCATGTATAAACATTGGCAGGTTAGCATGAAGAGCAAGTCTGTACAATGTAGCTAGACTTGTCGACCTACAGGTATAGGTACAATGGTGTGTAATTCAGCATATAACGCGTTCATGTTGGTCATGTTGCTTGTACTGTAGACAGTACAAGCATAAGTCACAAACAAGCTGAAACAAACCTAGGCTTTGGTTACATTTTTTAAGACAGTGGCAGATGGCACATACAATTTTATATTTGAAAAATTGTTTAGAAAAGTCACTTTGAGAAGTCGTTCTATTTGTTCCAGCCTCCAGAGAAACCAATACCAGAAGACACAAAAAACCAAAAAGAACATAACCATATATAGCATTGGCAGGTTAGCATGAAGAGCAAGTCTGTGAATTGTAGCTAGACTTGTCGACCTGCAGGTAGGTACAATGGTGTATAATTCAGCATATAACGCGTGCATGTTGGTCATGGATGGAAACGACTTATCCAAAATGGCGTATGAATTGTGAGGTTTCAACCCGTATCATCCATTTGATCTATTATACCTTGTTTTTTTAAGAGGGAATTGAGTTACATCATCATAATAGTTACGTTGGATCTGTGGTTTTCGTTGCCTAATTAACTTGGAACCTAGCCAATTAACTTGGCATGCATGCAGCAACTCAAAGTTGACGCAGGACGGGCATGTATTTGTATGCCTTCTCTGCTTCCCTGTGCGTGCTTTGCTGATTAATCATGCTCAACTGGATAGGAGAGGACAAGAAGATGACTTAGCCCACGAAAGTGCCAAAATTTTCTTCAAGAGCCTCGCCAATCTCGGCTGCAAAATTTCACCAGAAGTCACATGAACAGAGGCAGACGCGCATGCATGCAGGACTGAAAATGGCACACTGGATATATGAGCATAGGAATTCAGGCAGCCATATCTTTCTGTACCATGCTGGAAGAATGAGTCTAGCATCTTTGGTGGACAAGATGTAGTAGGAATGTGTGGCTGATGACAAGAATGGCGATTACAACGTGATTGGTTGGGTTCTTGAGTAGTACTAGTGTTACTTTGATTAGGCAAGAGGCGGCTGCTGCTGCTGCATGCATTACAGACATGCAGCTGTTCATTGTCATCAGTGGTTACAACTTACAGAAGCTCAAGCTAGAAAGAAACAACTGGTTTGCAAGTTAAGCATGCAAGGCATTACTAGAATGGAACCGCAAGCAACCAAGATTTTGACCGGATGTCTGTTGGTACAATTTTGGGACAGCAAGGATCAAGTAGGTTCTAGGCTGCAAATTATATACACTGGATGCTACTGCTACGCATTGGTACACTGGCATGAGGAGCATGACGAACACTGGAAACCTGAAGTTGGAAGGGCATCTATATCTGACAGTCTGGTGTTAGTACACGGTTGGCGGGCTACATGTTCTCGTTGACGATTGACTGATTTACATTACTAGCACAATAGTATTACATTGGTTTTGGTTGGTGAAGACAATGCTGGAGTTTCGAAATACTACTGCTTGTTAGTGATCTTTGTCAAGACTCAAGAGTGGATTTACAACTCTCACAGGTCACAAGGCTGCATCGATCATATTTTCCTAGCTAAGCAGATCAATGAAAAAAGGGCAGGAAGAATCAAGGAGGTAGATGCAGAGAGCAGAAGAAACTCCTCATCGACGCATGCTTTGCAATTCCTCTGCTTCGTTGACCTGCAGTTCTTCTTCTTTTTTGGCTGGCTGTTTCCTTTGTCTTATCATTCTCCGCGCGATCCGGACTCCTCTGCTGCAGTCTGCACGTCAAACTGTGCTGACGCTGACAGGTGGGGCCTGGTTAATTGCTACGCCGCGCCGACCAGCTCCTCGGCAGCAGCGACCGCGCCGAGGCTCCGAACATCTCGTCGAGGGCGATGACTAGGCCCATGGCCAGCGGCGCGCCCAGGCGGGGGTCCGCCACCAGCCGGAACACGTCGTCGCCGACCGACTCCTTCCGCCGCACCTCCGCCACCGCCTCCCCGCGCGCGTCGCGCACCGCGCAGCTCCGCCGGCCGTACGAGCCCTCAACCACGTAGGCCTCGGGCAGGGCCAGGGAGGAGAGGGGCGTGACGTGCGCCATCGCCTTGGAGGCGCGGAGGCTGACGTGGCGGCGGACGGAGAGGAGCGGCTTCGCGGCGCCGTCGCCGTCGTAGATAATCCAGTGCTCCGCCAGGCTCAGCTTCTGCAGGCAAGCATATGAAATGATCGGTTTTTTGAGAAAAAGGCCCCTCTTTTGATAACCAAGAAGGATCAAATGATTAATGTTTGTTAGCAAGGAGATGGAGTAGCTAGGAAACGAATCTGACCTTGCGGCGTATGGTGAGTAGCGGCTTGCCGGCGGCGTCCATGAGGACGACCTCGGCGCGCCTGCCGGAGCCGTAGCAGTCGACGCGGAAGGCGAGGTTGCCCTTGGCGTCGAAGACGGTGAAGCCGTCGCAGTTGAAGAGCAGCGACTTGCGCCACACCGTCAGCACCGAGGATTCCTCCACCGACGACGAGGGCTGAGGGCACGCTGCGGCGCTGGCCGGCTCTTGCACGGCGGCGTTGGGATGAACCTTCCGCATCGCTTCCTCCCCTCTGTTAATTCCCTCCTCGCTTGCCGGCGCGCGAGGGGTCTCTCTACAGAAGAAGAAGACGATGATGGAAGTGGTGCGTGTTTAATTTGTTGTTGCGTTTGGAGATTGGACCTGGAAGCGGAGGTGGAGAAGAGAGTGGGGGCAGACGCGAGGAATTTATACTGCTGTGCTGCTAGTGCGGCCGCAGACGAGACGTCGAGGAATGAGGTGGGCGCCAGTTTCAATCAAGTGGGAGACCTCACCAAAACCGAGGTGCAGTGCAGTGTCGTGCCCAGCTTGCTGACCTCTCCGGCGAGCGCCGGATCTGTTGCTTTGTTAACTTACTACGCCGTTTCTACCGGTTCTTGGTTGGACGGGGACCGGCCTGTCCAGATGCACGAATCAGGATATATCATAGACGGCGGTGGAAGAACCTATTCTTCAGCTAGCCAGCCACACCGACTTAAATCTTTGTAAGACTAAAGAGATCAAAGTTATTCTCAATGATGCAACAAGGGTGAAAAGAAAAAGAAAGCTGCGATAATGGAATGGCTTGGCAAGTAAAGTTGTCGCCTCCAAAGCAAGGGGTCGTCAATCACCCGCATCTACTTGTACAACTCTATACATATTCTTGTCTTAAATGAATTGGTATATTATAGTGTAAGTTCATTTGGAGTTCACCTTATAGTTTGTGATGAGTAATTGATTTTGGTTTACGAGTGTGCTAGCGTGTGTTTGGTTCAGAGTCATGGTGGGACGGGACGGATCCAACCTATTTTTTAGGGATAGAACCGCCCCTGTTTCGTGTTTGGTTGCAAGGGATAGGACGGTCCCTGTTTTCTGTTTGGTTTAGGGACAAAAGGTTTGGGATGACAAATCTGACATGCGAGGTCTACCTGTCAGCCTCTTTTCTGGGATTGCAACAGCTCGTGGGGCCCACTCGTCCCACCTCATCCCTCACCATCCCCTCATTTCTGAGGGACAGGAGCATCCCCAATTTGAGAGTGTATTCGCAGAATATTCCCTAGAGGGATATCCCCCATCCCACTCGACTCTGAACCAAACAGCTCTGGAACGAGGACCACCCCATCCCATCCCCCATAGTCCCATGAACCAAACACATAATTAAAGTCTAGGTTTAGTTTTGAGAGTTTTATTGTTGTTGTTGTTGTTGTTGTTGTTGTTCTGGGTCAACGTTCTAACCGATTTGTGAAGGTGGTCTGATCCGTGTTGAGTGTTAGGTGAGTGTGAGCGGTCTGACCACTATGGAGAAAACAGTCTGAACACAGGTCGCGTCAACCAAGCTAGGGTAGCCAGTTGGATTTTCCTAACAGTGTTATGAGCTTGAGCGTGAGCGGCCTGGCCAACACTTTAAGTGTGGTTTGACCGGAGGAGTTTGGTGCAACCAGCCTTTGGTAGGTGGTTGTCTTTTTTCAGAGAAGGTGTTTAGTGTCGATTGCCCTTTGGTTGTCGACCTAACCACCGATGGTTTGGCCAGCATACGGAGGCTGGTCTGATCGATGAACCCAGCGAATTAGGCTATGAGTTTCAGGTTGGTTTGAGGTGTCAAGTGTGGTTTTGATGCATGGCTTGAAGTAAGGGGTTAGAATTAGTGTGTGTGTGTGTGTGTGGTATGATGCATGATTTGACTAACGTGAGTCAAATGCATAGAACTTTTGCTCGGAGATTCTTGTTTGGTTATTGGATGCGTAGGTTGCTTGGAGAGTAGTGGCATTCAACAGAAAGATTGAGACTAGACAGGAGAGTTGAGGTTCGTGCGGCCATGTAAATCTGGGTGAGGCTATGTTTGTCAAGCGGGAGACACATAAAAGACAAGGATCATGAAGAGACATATTGGTATATATGTTGTGCTAAGTGGCTTGGGCCCAGTGCAAGTAGAGACACGATTTGGTGGGATCCAGATATGTGAAGACTTGATGGTAGGTTATTAGGCGCCACAGGCTACGAGTCGAAGCATTCAGACATGCTTTGGTGAAGGAATGAGAAAGCTTGACTGGGTTAAGGTCAAGTAGAGACTTTTGGAAGATGAGCAATATTTTCTTTGGAAAGCCAAATTCTATGATGATGGAATCCAACTGTGAGGAGGTGTGGATGCGTGTATGGCTCATCAATAGCTTTCGAACACGTCCAAGCACACGTGATTCGGAGGTCATATGTGGGAAATGGGAGATTGGATCATATACCCTCCCTTTAGTTGGGAAATTGAGGATTTACCCTCCACATCTCAATGACACGTGGGGTCATCATAAGTCACTGACACGTGGGCCAGGAGGGTAAATCCTCAATTTCCATCTAAATAGAGGGTATATGATCAATTTTTTCGTGGGAAATATGACTATTTTTGTAGTGGGTACTAAGTCTACCTGAAATTACGTTAATGGGTTGTAAGTGTTGAGTGGCTTTTGTAGCCCACCATGAGGAAATATTTGTGAGGAGTGGTTGGCTTGGCCACAACTATAAAAAGAGAGGGAGATGTGGCTTAGATGAAAAGCCCTGCTAAAAGCCTTTATAAGATAGGGTTGAGAGAGGTGTGGGTGCTCTTCAAAGAGCTTTAGGAGAGAAATTGTGAGGCTTTTTACATTGAGCTTTTTATCATTCTTAGGTTTATGTGTTTGTTGTAACCATTCATCTACAAGCATCAAATTTGTGCAAGTGCTTGTGATTGTGTTCCTTGAACCTTTTGCCATGCTTATGTTTTATTTGCTTCGATTTTTTTCCTCTTCTTGATTACTGGTTTCCAAGGACACATAAGTGATGGAGATAGCTCTTGGAGGTCAAATCCCATCCATCTAGGCACTTCATATAGCAAGTTCTTGTGATTGTTCAGTTTTAACTTGAAAAGTGTGCAATTTAGGAATATCTTTGCTCCGGGGGTTTTGGATTTGATTTTTTTTTTGTTATTTTTAGGCTTGCTATGATGTGTGGGAGTTGATCCAAAGTCACTTTGACCATCCTTTACCCATGAGCAAGTGCTAGGCTCAGTTTTGGTTTTTGGCCTAGTTTTGGTGCAACTTTGCATCGGATAAAAAAAGGTCACAACTTTGGAGATAATTTTTTAGATCTTTGGTTGGAGTAGGTTCTTGAGGACCTAGAGAAAGTGTGTTTCAATTTTCATGCTTGTTGTAGGGGTGGCCCAACTACTTGTGGCGAGACCTTGCAACTGGCCCAATATGTAATAGGCCTAATAGTATAGAGACATATATAAAGAAATGTACCAATGTACTTCTACCTTTTGTAATTATTAACAGGGTAGGCACTAGAGAGGTCTACCATCGGAGCACTCGTGTCGCGAGCACCCCGAATCACCCAGCTTCTGTTGGTTTTCAAAAGTGATGCTGCCGTTGGAGGCGGTCTACCGTGCTGGATGCCATTAGCGGCTGCCCTATCACACCAGCATAGATGGGGCAGCACCTCTCATCGTCACGATCACGGCACCAGGGAGTTGGCCTCCATGCGTGATGTACACCAGTTTCGAATGTCAGATGGCCACTTTGTGATCGTGACTTCACACGACATGTCCGACCCCCCTTGTGGTCATAGACATTCGTCCGACTATTCCATGGTCGTAGACACTTAAGGCTTCATCTACGATCGCATTGTGGCCAGCTCTTCACTGATAGCTACGACCTCCTTGTGGTTGAGACTACATTGACACTAGTCTAAAGCGTTGGGATGGAGCGCACGTGCTCTGAAGCCTTCGTCTTGTCGCCGAATTCATCAACACCTATCGCACCTTCAGCGATGTCATCCGACCCCTCGGGGTTGAACCTTCGTCGATGCTCATTCGACCACCTCGTGGTTGTGACTTCTTCAGCCCTCAATCGACTCCTTGTGGTCATGTCCTCGTCGACGTCAGCCTCCGTCGGACTCCGCCTGGTATTCAACAGACTCCACACGGTCTCCGTAGGAGTTTGCGCGGTCTCCACCCATGACTTCGCGTGGTCTCTGACGAGCTTTGCGTAGATGTCGTCTCCGACAGACTTTGCACGATCTCCACGATACTTCATGCAGTCTTCAACGAGCTCCATGCGGATGTCGTCTCCGACGGACTTCGCATGACCTCCGCAGGACTTCGCTCGGTCTCTGCACAGTCTTTATTAGACTTTGTGAGGTTAATAGTGATTTGCTTTTACAAGACAATGCTGTCGATTTCTTATTTATGGATGATTAATTAAGTAATTGTCAATTAAAGTTTGACAAAAAACCGGGTCGTTTCATCTTCAATCCTTGAAACTTTACTCTATTGATTGCAGTAAGCCAAGCAAAATTTTTCTTACTTTTTCTACTAAAATTGGCATATTAAACATGAGAATTTGAAATAACCTACTATACATAGGAAGAGAGATCAAGTACGTAGCCAGGGGATCAAGATAAGAATAAAAATGTGTTCAAGCCAGCAGTGCCCTTTTTGTTTGGTAGCATGCATGCGCAGCATCGTGTAGCTAGATAGCTTGTATAGTCAATGGCAATATGATGCTTTTGCTGGAGTCTTTGGTGACGCGTTGTGGCGAAAGCGTACATGAATTGGTATTGGGACTCCTTCCTTTGCATGCTTCGTGTTACTCTCCATCGTCGTTGGAGCTTCCTTCTCATCTTCCCGTTAGCTAGATAGATCAGCCAACCATGCATGCACCAAGGACTGTCTAAACTGTACGAATTAATATCTAAATCTATCTGGATATGTTTTGATAGTATTATACAGTCTATTCCTGTTTGCAACTTTGCATCATTCCATAATTGCGGTCTATAATAGTGTAACTATATATTGGATCCACAGGTGACAGGACATGCACATCTGCAGTGAAAAGGGATGTATATAGGTGCAAATTGCAATGAATGAAGATCACAAGGTAGGTAGAAGGCTAGTCCCAGCCTCCCAGGTGAAGCTTAAACCTTGGTTTAAATTTTTGATTAGCTGATAAAGTTTGACAGCACTTTGGCTGCGTCTACCAACTGAAGACATGGGCATGCATTGCTGACAGAGAAAAAAAAGGTACTCCTAATATACCATGATTGGTGGAGTCCTGCAAATTCTACTCCACTTTCTTTTCTGGACATGGATATATGGATATGTCTTAGCTTATCCAGTAGTTAAAATAGTTGAATAAAGCAATCTGCGATAGAAAAGCGTCTTGCTAGGTCAACATTAATTTACTGTCGAGTGTCGACCTATATACTAACAAGCTATATGAGATCATTTTCTTATTTTTTTAAACCATTCTTTTCTTTTTTAATGGTTTTATCAACTATGTATAATAGAGTCGATCCTATTATATACATTGGACCATGCCACCATGCGTTTATCCT
The DNA here is from genome assembly GCA_036346575.1 of Dendrocalamus sinicus. Lineage (NCBI taxonomy): Eukaryota > Viridiplantae > Streptophyta > Magnoliopsida > Poales > Poaceae > Dendrocalamus > Dendrocalamus sinicus. The sequence continues at coordinate 27,280,658 of CM070674.1, read as the reverse complement.
ATATGTAACCGATAAGGCGATAACCCTACATTTACCCTTGGGCGTACCATGCCACCATGCGCCCACGCGTGCATGTAAAAATAACTAATTAAAAGTATCTCCTTGGCTCTTAGGGATGAAACTTCGCAATTGCATAGGATTTACAGCCATTAGTATATATGAGCCATTGTTGTTTGAAAGTCACCAGGATTCGCCTATCTATTGTGTAGAACCGATGTCTGGAATCAGAGGGGTGAATACTTTTAAGAATTTTCTCTCTCCAAGGTATTTAAAATCTTTACCCAAGTGACTCTGATAGTCACCAAGATCAGATCACACCAACACGGCAAAAGAAAACAAAACTAGAAATAAGAGTCAACAAAAACAACAGCCACTACGCAAGACCAGCCAGACAGTTGTTGATGGACCGGTCTGACAGCTGGCTGGTTTGACTACAGGTCTAGGCTGGTCTAACTGATTCCCTGTTCTCAGACCTGAAAAAATCTTTCGGGACAAAAGTTCAAATATCAAAAACTTGCCCAATTCTCATCTAAACACATCCATGTTTTGCATGAGACTTATTCAAGGCAATAGGAACATAAACCAATTAAGAATTACAAAGTTTTTGCGTTTAAGCTCACTAAATTGAAGAGAATCAAATCTAGTTCACAAGAACACCCAAAACCCTAAACCTCAAATTATTTCTTGCTCGTGAGGATCTAAAATATGAGGTCTTCTAGATCTATTCTTATATGCTCTAGTAAGGTAATTTAAGCAAGAGATTGGTCTAGAACACCCACGAATCTAAAATCACAAATCTAGCTTAAGAACGAACAAAGCCACATAAGAACACAACCAAGAATATGATTGAGACAAAACTTTTATTCATTTCAGTGGAGGATGAGGTTTACATACTTATGGATGATTACAAGGTGCAGTCAAAGCACTAGCCTTTCTTCTCTAAAGTTTTCTCTCTCACAACTATGAAAAAAGATAAGGTGGTAGAGCAAAAACTAAACTCTAGAATCATTGAGTCTCCTGCCTCTTCTCCTCCCTTTTAAATAACGAACACAACCCTAATGGGTCCAATCCATTAAGCTTACTGAGGAAACCCGTTAACTCCTACTAACACGGGTTTTACACACTCACTCACGCTTCTCAAAGCATTTACAAGAGTTAACTCGCTAACGGTTGATCGACTTATTAATTTCAGCTCTCCTTGATCTAAATCACTTCTCCTTTGCACCTTTTAGTGACGCAGTTTTGATCAAGGTATCAACCAATATTTGGTCAACTACCAAAATACCCTTGATAAAGCTTCTGACACTTTCCCTTGACCCCGTCTTCATCTTAAAGCATCTTCCCATGCTTTGACACGCAGCTTGTAGTGTGCAATGACTAGATATCATGCCTACACACATTCAGACTCCTCCGAGCCATCTCTACGTACATTGGCCTCTTCACTTGGCACACCAAATGCACTAACTCATCTCTTCACGATCCATGTCTTCTTTGTGCTTCCTGCTTGAGCCTCATAGCCTCACCTGGACTTGCATGACCGCTCGAACCTTAGCTCCCCGCCTAGTCACGGTCTATTGCTGTCAATTGCTACATCCTCCAAGCCACCTGCACATCCAAAGAACAAGCAATCATATCGAACATAAGTTCTATGTACTTGACTCACATTAGTTAAAACCGTACAAGATGGAATGCAACACAAACCCTCATAGCTCCTCAGCCATGAACCGACCTCAAACCAACTCAATTTAACTCACCCTGATCTCTGGTCACAACTATCGGTCTGACCACTCTCCTTAGGTTGGCTGGACCACCTTAGTCAAATTGCCAATCACTGGTCAATCTAACCGCCCACCTAGTGTGACCGCATTTTCAATGCCGATCATACTGGCCAACTCATCCTGGTCTGACCGCAATCCATGGCTGGCCCAATTGCACGTGACTAATATCAAAAACCACTCTCTGGAAAAAAGTAGCCGCCAACTAAAAATTAGTCATACCACTTCCCTGGTCTGACTACTCCCAAAATCTGATCACACCGGATCCCCAGTCAAATTGTCGTTAACAGGCCGGTCCGATTGCTACCTTCGACCGGGACAATGATAGCAAATCTAAAATTTTTAAAACTATTGTAAAATTTAAATTTAACTCAACCAAAGTATCAATTATTTATCACAAACATATATTAGACCTTGTACATGGTCTCTCATGTGTATTATTGTACTAGTTGTTATCAATTGATCCGGTGCTTGCACAATGTGTAGCTAGAGCCATATTGCAAATGATTCTGGTTTCGCTAAGATGCGATTTCCCGAAGATAGATGAGAACAAATACTCGTCAGGTAGCTCCGGCATATGCTAGCAAGTTAATCTGATTCAGATGAAATTATTCAGGGATATATCCTGGGGACATTCTGTACTGCAGATATGCGACGGGTGACTCACCCGGCATAAATACTCTGTGCATATGCGTAAAATTTTGTATGGCCTCAGCCGATTTTAAGCAAGCAGGCACTTGTATATAGCTAGTACTTGATTCATCGATAGGGAGAAATAAGCAGCAAAGAAACGTCGACATCGAGTGTACTCCATCGAATCATGCATGCATATATCCTTGGATACAGGCTCTAAATATAAAATGCAGATCGAATTAATCCAAAGTAGTTGATAATTAAGATGTACTACGTTCTTAGCATCTGCCCTTGATCTTCCTGGAATCCGGAGAGATATATGGATCGATCGTGCACGGTTATCTTAACACCTCAACAAGAGTGCGCCTAATACTCTACTTGTACGCTTACTACTAGCTCCATAAACATATAGATCGGGCCAAATAAAAACACAAAGGGTGGCTCCAAAGTTTGAGGCTACTTTCTCTTTGCGAGGCTCGATGTGCATGCAATGCATACGCATGAGTTGCGCTAGCTTGTTCATGATAGACAGACACGTACTACGTGCTACGCGTTAAGTAATGGATTATTGACTACTGACTTGCCCCAACACCGTTGATCAAATTGACTACTGTAATCAGATGCGCAGATTGGCAGCATTACACTAGTACTGCGTACTAACTTGTTATCCTTTAATTTCTCAGAATGCCGAAACTGATCATCAAATCATGCCATTGCTCTTTTCACTTAACAGGCCATCATGCAGCAGCTGGCGTGCATGCACCTTAAAGTTAGAGACGGTCTTGTTATACAATTGGAGATCGATGGATGCGAGCTTTCAAGTAACGACGACTATTTCATCCACTTCCGTCTACCGAAAGGCAGCCAAATGCCATATATCGATCACCATGTGTATGTGTATACCTTGCCAGCACTACCAGTACCAAGCTAAGCATCCATGCATGATGCATGGCATAAACTGAAGAACTAGCTAGAAATATCTGCGAACAGGTATTGCAAACAGGTAGTGAAAGCATGAGGAGGTGGCTTGCCACATGGCAAGCAGTGGCTACCAAACAAGCACAAAGTCTGCAGGAGATTAATTAGTTTGCACGGGGAGCTGTCCCCTGACCAGATTGCAACCACAAACTAAAAGCTGGCCAATCTTGGCATTCTCTAGATGCATCTCATGGACAGTTAAAGTTAGATAATTGGTAAGCAGGGGACCAAGGCCATCGATCGCCAGCAAAAGTATCAATCGAGCGAAAGGTGTTACAAGCAAATAATCACAGCATATCAATCCATTGCATAACTGTTCCTTTCCGCTTCGTTTGTCAAACAAAGAAGAGTATTTTGCACAGATGCATGCATGCACCCAAGCGAGGGAAAGGTGTTGGAATTTGCTCTGCTTGCTTGCATGTCCAAGCTATCGATTCTCCAGTAGCTGGTGAAGGTGGACATCCAATAGACAAGCATGCAGCATGTAACTTTGGCAGGGAACAGCTAATGCTGTCACTGCACACAATCGCCCATGTGCGTGGGAAGCTAGCCAGACGACACTCGAAGCTGATCACTACTAGATGGCAAAGCTGCTTTTCGGTTGTGATGATGTTCCTATTCTTTTCATTCGAAGCTGACGATTTTTAGCTTTTGTTACAGTATCTAATTTTTAAACGGAATATTTTCTTAAGACGGGATCTACAAATTAAACGATGTGCACGTTAAAAGCCCAACATCTGTTCCAGCTAAAATCGCAAGTAAGTATCTGTCTCTCCGTAATATGTACTGTAAATAGTCAAAATTCAAAAATTTCCATAAGCCGCAGACGATGCCAAACCCTCAGTCGACCAATTGCTTTGCCACAAATGTCAGGTTACTGCTAACACGCTGTACCTTCACAGGGCACACCTGTGATTTCGATTGCAGTGGTCGTCACACCTGATTTCATTGGGTACTAGTTTCTTGATTTCTATTCCAGTCGTGTTTTGATTCTGAAATTCATGTTTTAGAACTGTTCTGCTTCCAGGACCTACTGATTTTGAACAGTCCTATGAAGATATGTACTGGCAATTCATATGTCCTAGTAACATCTCTATTTATTTTTTTTGTTTTTGTAGTTTCATCTGTTTTTGGAACGAGCACTATTGCTCCAACAAGAGTGACGCCAGTATGTAAACCATGCATGATCCTTTGATCGGCAAGCAACCACACACAGGTCAACGCTTAACTAATGAATAAGAGCCTTTGAAACATTTAAAACCTAGCTAATGACTTAAGTTGACTTGATAATGTTACCATAGGTTGGTAATCCACTGCTGTTGACTCGACGCTTGCTTTGCACTGCTTTGTTTGATCAAATAATGCAATCCCATGCATGCAAGTAGTGCGCGTACATGGTGCACGTAGCTGTCAAATCCAAGAATCAATGGAAAAACATACTCAGCATGCACGAATTTTTTTATAAATAATCCATTTTTTATTCAAAATAACAGAAATGCACCTACACAAAATTTTTTTATAGAAATGACCTCCAGTCGTCGAATCGTTGGGTGACTATAACCTATCACCTAACGGCCACGTGACACACAGGCTATTCGTGAGCCGTTGGGCGACATAATTGCAGTCGCCGAAGGGTTGGGTGACTGCGACCAATCGCCTAACTGTTTGGCGACTACAAGAACAGTCACCGAAGGGTTAGGTGACTGCGACCAATCACCTAACTGTTAGGCGACTACAAGAACAGTCGCCCAACTCTTCGACGGCTGGAGGCGCATATAAATCAGCCACCCGGTCGAGCCCCTAGCCATTTCATCCGCCGACGTCGCCGCACAGAGAAAAGGGAGAGAATAGAAGAGGGAAGAAAAAAGAGAAGAGGAGAAGGAGAGGGAGAGGAAGGAGGGGTTCTGCTACTTTCGTGAGGTAAAATTTTTGTATATTGTAGTCAATATTTTTTGTATGAAGTAAATAGTTGGTTTAATGTATAATTAGGCTCCGTAGAAAATTATATTTGTAGAAAAGAATAATACAACTTTGGTATGAAGTAAATAGTCGTATAAAATTTAGCCAATGTAGTTATAAAAAATTAGCATCCGTAGAAACTTACAGTTGTATAAAATTTAGTAAATATAGTTGTAAAAAATTAGCACCCGTATAAAATTATAGTTTTAAAAAATTTAGTCAATATTATGTACAAAATAAGCATCCATAGAAAATTATAGTTGTACAGTTGGAGGCGTCCAGGTAGAATAGGCGGTCGATGGCTTCCGAGTATTAACGACGGTCGATGACGTCCACGTACAGCAGGCGGTTGTAAATGACCATGCACAGTAGGAGACAACTGGAGTGCCGAGTGATCATGAGATTGATGATTCTAGGCTAGTAGATATATTTGCAGCGGTTGTCATTTGATGGGAAGAGTAGACTCTGATACCATGTTTGAAGATATCAAGAGAATGGTTTGTAAATGGCACACATTCGCCTTCTATTGATAATCTATTTATATACAAGTATATAAGTGTAAACACTCTCACATGTGAATACTAAGCACTACTTCTAGTGAGAATATCAATACTAATGGGAATACTAAACAATAGTAAAAATAGACATTAATAGGAATACTAACCAACAGTGAAAAACACAATTATTGTAGTTGTTTAACAATCCTTGGGGGGGAAAACACATCTATCCTAGTTGTTTATCAGTCCCTTAGAAAAGCGAGAAGAAAGAATGTGGTAGAAAAGAGAAGAAAGAATGTGGTAAAATGGTCATTTTGTAGCCTTGGAATGGAAAATATGATGTTGATGGTATTTGAAGAATTTTGTGCATTGGTGATGGCATTTAGCTGTGCATGCCCTTCACGATGAGTTGCTCGTGATTGCGATGGCATCGAACAAATTTGCTAAAAACTAAACATGTTCCTAGAATTCCTACGAAATTCGCATGAAATAGCTCAAACCATATGAATTTTAGAAGAAATCTAACATGAGGTCTAATCTCATAGAATTTTTGCTTTGTCTCTCTCTCTCAAAATCTTGCACCTTCTTCTACGAAGCATCCAAACGGCACAATTGGACAATTACTACGTTTTAGAGTTCCCGAGATCCAAGTGAGCATGGCACTCTAACTCCTGTATTTCTTTTCTACTCTTGCATATTTGGATTCCTCGTTTTCAAGCGTGCCCTTAGATTACACCGCACACTTTGCCGGGGTTTTCTATGACGCGTGCCTTCGATTAGTGGACGGTGCACGCTGTTGACGAACTATCGCGGTGACTAGTCCGATTGATTCCCGCTTAATGCAAAATGAGATCAATCACGAAGACAGAAATAATAGATTGAAAACACGAGAGGTAGAGAGAACTTCGATCTTTCTTTATTGCGTTTCGATTACATATGTACAAAATCTGCGATACGGTTCTCTATTTATTTATAGTGTACCAAGGAGGTGTCCACCATAAGCCAAGACTTTTGACCTGTGCCTAGATTTCCTAACACATGCATCATGTTTCACACTTTCTCCTTGTGTTTTCTATTGAGAGGAAACTACAACCAACAGGCTAAAATGTCCAAATGGGCCTTAAGGTCGTCGCGCTTAGTTTCCTTTTGGAGTCCAACGCTTGCTTGGCTGCTTGCTTCCCTCCTCCCCTCCCCTCCGCTTCGTCTCGCTCCTCTTGGAGGTCTTCCTCTCCACTCCACGCCTCTCCTCGCCCCATCCTCCCGGTGATGCCCTTCGACCTTGCACGTTCCATTGCTTAATTTCTTTGCTTGAACAATTGCTGCTCCATTCCATTGATTCACATACAAAGCAGCCAAGTTGATGGATGGGGAGTTTCTTTCATCATCATGTTGCATCTAGCTTGGCATTTATGTGGGAGTCTGGTCTTGGAGCTTCTACTTAAAACATGTTCAATTGGATTCAGACATACTTAAAAAAATTTAAGTATGTTGAGAGCCATTACTCTCTTTGTTATGTTTAACAAATTCAAGTGAGGACTACATCACTGATAATTCCATTCGAGATTTTTGTCCAGCGGTGGGTGCATTACTGCATTTGGAGTATAAAGCTTGACATTGACAGATTTCCTTGCTATTGTGCGAAGTGGTTGTATAGCGACTATTTGTGATTACGACTTTATATATTGTGTATTTACGCTATTTTTATTAACCTCTGTCAATCTTACTCTGCGAGTCATATCCTTTATTTTGGCAAAGGCATTGCTGATATTTTCGATTAAGTGCTAATGACATACCTTGTCTCTGGTTTCCTCACACTTACAATACACTTTGCTTCACTTGCTTGTTTACGCTTTATTAGAACTCATGAAGAGTGTCGGTACACATCTGATGAAAACGAAGATTGGAATTCAAAATTGAAAAATTATACAGTATGTATGGTTTCTCTCTCCTTTTCTACGGATCTGCAAATACACATGACTATTGTAAATCTGAATGTCAAGTATCACAAGAGAATTATGCTCGATTTAGGCATTCATAGAAGTAAATCGTTCATCAAAATAGTTGAATCTTCCCTTGTTGGAGTTTATTTCGTAATGATGGCATCACAATCAATTGATCTTTATCTTCTCATGAAAATTATCTTAAGATTTATGCACCTATCATTTCACCCAAAAGCTTAATGTCCTGTTCTTTTGGGCTGCAGCTTGATAGCTTTTGTCTGCGCCTTTCAAGATGGTAGCGGATGGTGGAGACGAGGACGACGCACACGGTTTTAGGTTTGGGAAGCAATTTGGAGAATCCTCTTTAAAAAGCCGCCCGTTTGTTTCGACTTTCGGAGAAACCAAAAGCCAAAAGCCCAAAAGAACAGTTGTTGATGAAAAGCGGGCAATCTACTCATACTTCAACATCTACCATTAGCTATATCTATTTATGGTATATAACTTTTACTTGAGGTAGTGATATATTGCCCTTTGCTGTCCTGTGGTTCACAACTTTCATAATTTCAAGTGTAAGACATCTCCTTACGGTTTAAAGTTTGATATGTTGAGACATCATATTCATCATTTTTGTTATGAATAGCGCTTGTATTCATATGAGGCCAATGGGCCGGTATATATACACAAAGTACAGGTGGTAAATATGCAAAGAACCCCTCATAACAATGGGGAATAACAAACTATACATATATCTCTAACACCCCCCTCAAACTCATGGTGGATCAACAACACTGAGTTTGGAGAGGTAGAAGTCGTCTTTGTGCTCGAGTCCGGGCCTTCGTGAAGAAATCCGCTATCCAAGCTCAGAAGGCACATACGAAGAGTAATCACCGATCATGCACGCAAGTCCGCATGAAAGAAGCATCAACACCAATGTGCTTGGTGAGCTCATGCTTCACGGATCACGAGCAATACCGATAGCACTTGTCTCGTCGACAAAGAGGGGTCGGTGTAGTGACGAAACACCAAAATCCTCAAGTAACCACCGTAGCCAGCTGGCATCTCTGCTGTCAAGAGAGCCATAGCTCGCAACTTAGCCTCTGCACTCGAACGGGACATCGCAGTTTGTTTCTTCGTCTTCCGGGCAATAAGAGAACCACCAAGAAAAACACGATGCGAGAGATAGACCGCGATCGGAGGATCGCTGCCCAAGTAGCATCCGAATAGGCTGAAGGCAGAACGAATCGGAACGCGGAAAGAAGAGACGGCGAGAGATAGTCCCACGAAGGTATCGCAGAACTCGAAGAAGGTGGCTGTAGTGAACCTGAGTGGGAGCTGAAACAAACTGACTCAGAATATGAACTGGATAAGTGATATCCGGACGAGTAACAGCAAGATAGACAAGACTCCCAACAAGATGACGATAGCGAGTCGGATCAGAAAGAGGCTCGCCATCAGAGGGTCGGAGGTGAGCATTGAGCTCCATGGGAGTCTCAACAGTACGCTGATCAATGAGAGAGGCGCGATCAAGAAGATCCTGAATATATTTCTCTTGGGACATAAAGAAACCATCTGGAGTGGAAGTAACCTCAATCCCAAGGAAGTAATGAATAGGACCAAGATCCGACATAAGGAACTGCTCACTAAGACGAGCCTTGACAAAGGCAATGTACTCAGAATCATCTCCCGTAATGATCATATCATCAACATACAGGAGAAGAAGAGTCCGACCACGAGACGAAGTGTGGACAAAGAGCGCAGGATCATGATCACTAGCTGAAAAACCAGCAGCGGTGACCACGAGGAGAAGCGCTCAAACCAAGCACGAGGGCTTGTTTAAGGCCATAGAGAGCGCGCGAAGGCGACAAACCATGCCCTCGAGAAGAATACCGGTGGCGGATGCATGTAGACCTCCTCACGCAACTCGCTTTTAAGAAAGGCATTCTTGACATCAAGCCGAGAAATGACCGATGGCGGCGAGCGCCACCGAAAGAAGAGTGCGAACAGTGGTCATGTGGGCCACAGGAGCAAAAGTCTCGTCATAGTCAACACCATGCTCCTGCTGGAAGCCACGAGCAACAAGACGCGCCTTATAGCGCTCAAGAGAGCCATCAGAGCGAGTCTTAATCTTATAGACCCACTTACATGTGATGGGATGAGAATGAGATGGCAAAGGAACAAGATCCCAAGTACCAGTACGCTCGAGGGCAGCAATCTCCTCGGCCATGGCAAGCTGCCACTCAGGGTGAGTAACAGCATCCCGGTAGGAGATAGGCTCACGAGTAGCTGCGCCAGCAAAGGAAAAACGGGCAGGAGGCCGAATCGACTGGCGATCGCGGAGAGCGTAGCGAGGAGAAGAAGACCCATCAGGGGACGATGGAGCATCAGAAGAAGATGCTCCATCGTCCCCTGATCAGGTTCCTGTGAAGCATGAGCTCACCAAGCACATTGGTGTTGATGCTTCTTTCATGCGGACTTGCGTGCATGATCAGGTGATTACTCTTCAGTATGTGCCTTCGGAGCTTCAGATAGCGGATTTCTTCACGAAGGCCCGGACTCGAGCACAAGACGACTTCTACCTCTCCAAACTCGGTGTTGTTGATCCACCATGAGTTTGAGGGGTGTTAGAGATATATGTATAGTTTGTTATTCCCCATTGTTATGAGGGGTTCTTTGCATATTTACCACCTGTACTTTGTGTATATATACCGGCCCATTGGCCTCATATGAATACAAGCGCTATTCATAACAAAAATGATGAATATGATGTCTCAACATATCAAACTTTAAACCGTAAGGAGATGTCTTACACTTGAAATTATGAAAGCTGTGAACCACAGGACAGCAAAGGGCAATATATCACTACCTCAAGTAAAAGTTATATACCATAAATAGATATAGCTAATGGTAGATGTTGAAGTATGAGTAGATTGCCCGCTTTTCATCAACAACTGTTCTTTTGGGCTTTTGGCTTTTGGTTTCTCCGAAAGTCGAAACAAACGGGCGGCTTTTTAAAGAGGATTCTCCAAATTGCTTCCCAAACCTAAAACCGTGTGCGTCGTCCTCGTCTCCACCATCCGCTACCATCTTGAAAGGCGCAGACAAAAGCTATCAACTGCAGCCCAAAAGAACAGGACATTAAGCTTTTGGGTGAAATGATAGGTGCATAAATCTTAAGATAATTTTCATGAGAAGATAAAGATCAATTGATTGTGATGCCATCATTACGAAATAAACTCCAACAAGGGAAGATTCAACTATTTTGATGAACGATTTACTTCTATGAATGCCTAAATCGAGCATAATTCTCTTGTGATACTTGACATTCAGATTTACAATAGTCATGTGTATTTGCAGATCCGTAGAAAAGGAGAGAGAAACCATACATACTGTATAATTTTTCAATTTTTGAATTCCAATCTTCGTTTTCTACTGTATGTGTACCGACACTCTTCATGAGTTCTAATAAAGCGTAAACAAGCAAGTGAAGCAAAGTGTATTGTAAGTGTGAGGAAACCAGGAGACAAGGTATGTCATTAGCACTTAACTGAAAATATCAGCAATGCCTTTGCCAAAATAAAGGATATGACCTGCAGAGTAAGATTGACAGAGGTTAATAAAAAATAGCGTAAATACACAATATATAAAGTCGTAATCACAAATAGCTGCTATACAACCACTTCGTACAATAGCAAGGAAATACTGTCAATGTCAAGCTTTATACTCCAAATGCAGTAATGCACCCACCGCTGGACAAAAATCTCGAATGGAATTATCAGTGATGTAGTCCTCACTTGAATTTGTTAAACATAACAAAGAGAGTAATGGCTCTCAACATACTTAAATTTTTTTAAGTATGTCTGAATCCAATTGAACATGTTTTAAGTAGAAGCTCCAAGACCAGACTCCCACATAAATGCCAAGCTAGATGCAACATGATGATGAAAGAAACTCCCCATCCATCAACTTGGCTGCTTTGTATGTGAATCAATGGAATGGAGCAGCAATTGTTCAAGCAAAGAAATTAAGCAATGGAACGTGCAAGGTCGAAGGGCATCACCAGGGAGGATGGGGCGTAGGAGAGGGGCGTGGAGTGGAGAGGAAGACCTCCAAGAGGAGCGAGACGAAACGGAGGGGAGGGGAGGGGAGGGAAGCAAGCAGCCAAGCAAAGCAGTGGACTCCAAAAGGAAACTAAGCCGCGACGACCTTAAGGCCCATTTGGACATTTTAGCCCCTGTTGGTTGTAGTTTCCTCTCAATAGAAAACACAAGGAGAAAGTGTGAAACATGATGCATGTGTTAGGAAATCTAGGCCTGGGTCAAAAGTCTTGGCTTATGGTGGACACCTCCTTGGTACACTATAAATAAATAGAGAACCGTATCGGCAGATTTTGTACATATGTAATCAGAAACGCAATAAAGAAAGATCAGAAGTTCTCTCTACCTCTCTGTGTTTTCAATCTATTATTTCCTGTCTTCTGTGATTGATCTCATTTTGCATTAAGCAGGGGAATCAATCGGACTAGTCACCAGCGATAGTTCGTCAACAGCGTGCACCGTCCACTAACTGAAGGCACGCGTCATAGAAAACCCCCCCGGCAAAGTGTGCAGTGTAATCTAAGGGCCTGCTTGAAAAACGTAGGAATCCAAATATGCAAGAGTAGAAAAGAAATACAGGAGTTAGAGTGCCATGCTCACTTGGATCCTCGGGAACTCTAAAACGTAGTAATTGTCCAATTGTGCCGTTTGGATGCTTCGTAGAAGAAGGTGCAAGATTTTGGAGAGAGAGAGACAAAGCAAAAATTCTATGAGATTAGACCTCATGTTAGATTTCTTCTAAAATTCATATGGTTTGAGCTATTTCATGCGAATTTCGTAGGAATTCTAGGAACATGTTTAGTTTTTAGCAAATTTGTTCGATGCCATCGCAATCACGAGCAACTCATCGTGAAGGGCATGCACAGCTAAATGCCATCACCAATGCACAAAATTCTTCGAAATACCATCAACATCATATTTTCCATTCCAAGGCTACAAAATGACCATTTTACCACATTCTTTCTTCTGCTTTTCTACCACATTCTTTCTTCTGCTTTTCTAAGGGACTGATAAACAACTAGGATAGATGTGTTTTCCCCCCCAAGGATTGTTAAACAACTACAATAATTGTGTTTTTCACTGTTGGTTAGTATTCCTATTAATGTCTATTTTTACTATTGTTTAGTATTCCCATTAGTATTGATATTCTCACTAGAAGTAGTGCTTAGTATTCACATGTGAGAGTGTTTACACTTATATACTTGTATATAAATAGATTATCAATAGAAGGCGAATGTGTGCCATTTACAAACCATTCTCTTGATATCTTCAAACATGGTATCAGAGTCTACTCTTCCCATCAAATGACAACCGCTGCAAATATATCTACTAGCCTAGAATCATCAATCTCATGATCACTCGGCACTCCAGTTGTCTCCTACTGTGCATGGTCATTTACAACCGCTCAGACGTGGGCGTCATCGACCGTCGTTAATACTCGGAAGCCATCGACCGCCTATTCTACCTGGACGCCTCCAACTGTACAACTATAATTTTCTATGGATGCTTATTTTGTACATAATATTGACTAAATTTTTTAAAACTATAATTTTATACGGGTGCTAATTTTTTACAACTATATTTACTAAATTTTATACAACTGTAAGTTTCTACGGATGCTAATTTTTTATAACTACATTGGCTAAATTTTATACGACTATTTACTTCATACCAAAGTTGTATTATTCTTTTCTACAAATATAATTTTCTACGGAGCCTAATTATACATTAAACCAACTATTTACTTCATACAAAAAATATTGACTACAATATACAAAAATTTTACCTCACGAAAGTAGCAGAACCCCTCCTTCCTCTCCCTCTCCTTCTCCTCTTCTCTTTTTTCTTCCCTCTTCTATTCTCTCCCTTTTCTCTGTGCGGCGACGTCGGCGGATGAAATGGCTACGGTGGTTACTTGAGGATTTTGGTGTTTCTGTCACTACACCGACCCCTCTTTTGTCAGACAGTACAGGTGCTATCAGTATTGCTCGTGATCCTGTGAAGCATGAGCTCACCAAGCACATTGGTGTTGATGCTTCTTTCATGCGGACTTGCGTGCATGATCAGGTGATTACTCTTCAGTATGTGCCTTCGGAGTTTCAGATAGCGGATTTCTTCACGAAGGCCCAGACTCGAGCACAGCACAGCTTCTACCTCTTCAAACTCAGTGTTGTTGATCCACCATGAGTTTGAGGGGGGGTGTTAGAGATATATGTATAGTTTGTTATTCCCCATTGTTATGAGGGGTTCTTTGCATATTTACCACCTGTACTTTGTGTATATATACCGGCCCCATTGGCCTCATATGAATACAAGCGCTATTCATAACACTCAATACGAGGTCGACGAGTGTAGACGATAAGGGGAGAAGGAACTGTAGTGGAAGGAACCTGCGGAGTCGTAGGAGACGACACAGGCGGCGACAACGGTGAAGAGGCCACATGGGGAATATGTGGAGACTCAGTGGAACAGGTGGACGAGGGCAAAACAGATATAGGTGTATCTGGAAAAGTCAAGAAAGACAGAGGCTCCACAGAGGAAGCCGAAGGAGAGGTAGGACGTGGGTAGAATGGACGAGACTCGTCGAAAGTCACATCCCGAGAAACCCGCATCCGTCGACCAACAGGATCCCAGCACCGATAGCCCTTGTGCTCGACGCTATATCCCAGAAAAACACACTCAACGATCGAGTGGTCGGTTTGGTGCGTTCTCGAGGGCAAGCGAGCGTAGCAAACGCAGCCAAACAGATGAAGGCGAGTAGTCGGAAGAAGACCACGAGACGCTCAACAGGATCGCACCCTTAAGAGCGAAGAGGGCTGTATGTTGACGAGATAGGTGGCGATGGAAACGACCTCGGCCCAAAAGTGAGGTGGAATAGAGGCGCGATCATCGAGCACGAGCCGTCTCAAGGAGGTGACGATGCTTGCGCTCGGTGACACCATTCGAGCATGAGCACCGGGACAAGAGAATCGAGCGAGTGCCACGCTCAAAGGAAGGAAGCGCAGTGACGAGAGGTACTCGCCAGCAGAATCGACTCTAAAGACACGAATAGGAGTGGAGAAGCGTGTGTGTATCATAGGGGCAAATTGTTTATAGATAGATAAGACCTCACTACGAGAAGACATGAAATATATCCAAGTGTGGCGATAGAAATCATCTATAAAAATAATATAATAACGATGACCCCTTTCAAACGAAGGAGCCGGACCCCAAATATCGAATGAACAAGATCAAAGGACGCCGAGACACGATCTCACTATGAGGATAAGAAAGCTGAATCTGCTTTACCTAACTTACACGACAATCTAAAGACACGTCTCCGAGACAGACCCGAAGACCACGGCGAACTAAGGGCGGCAGGCGGATCCACAGATGGCCAAGACGGTGATGCCACTTGCTGGAAAGAGCCGGTAGACGAAGTGGCGTAAGCGGAGAGACCGGCGCCGATGGTGGCAGCGGAAGGAAGGTGAAGCGATCAAGCTCCCGAGAGACGCCGTGAGTCACGGCGCGAGGCCGAACCAACGAGCTCCGTGTGGCGATCCCGAACACAACAAGAGTCGAGTCGAGAATAACCCGATAACCAAGGTCGATGTCGCCCAGAGAAAGAAGTCGCAAGGTAAGGCGAGGAACATGAGCAATGAAGGAACATGAAAAGAGGAGTTGCTAAGAGATCCTCGACTGAGAGAGAAAAGAGATGTACCATCGCAGTAAGAACGCCGAGGAGAATCAAGAGGTGTAATAGAAGACAGAGTGGAAGGATCGGAGTCATGTGAAAGGATGCTCCGAATCAAGAATCCACGGGAGGTACTGATGTGTAGGAGGTGGTCTCTCGGTGCAGAAGAGTCGATGAGCGAAACTCGCAGAACTCGCCGAGGAGAACCCGGCGGCAAGTAGGCGTCGAAGTCGGCTATCTCCGCTCGGTGAGAGAAGTCTGCTGAAGAAGTCGAGGTAGACGTCGTCGTAGAAGCACTAGTGCCGAGAAGAACGGCGTGAAAGATGCCGTTTCTTCTTGTAGCACCGGGACTCGGTGTGGCCATCCTTGTCGCAGAGGAACAGTGAGGACGGCCACCTCAGACGGAGGACGGCCACCACCACCGTGGTAGCCGCCGGAGGAGGCGATGTAGCGAAGGACGGCGGCGAGCACGAGAGGAGTGGCATCGCACCAGCACCACTCGGGCGAGTCTCCTCTGCGCGTATCTCGGTAAGAGCCTCGAGAGAGTGACACGAGGTGGCGTGCAGGAGCCGGGCACGCCTTTGCTCGAACTTCGGGGCGGCGAGTAAGGAACTCGTCAACCGCTGAAACTCTGTGTCAAGACGGATATCCAGCAAAGACGGCGAGTGCGATGACGGCGGCGGTCGAAGTGAGTCCAAGCGACGCCGATGCAGAACTCGAGCGTGAAGCGCCAACGTAGCATCACCGCTAAGAGAGTGCTCTGGCGGACCACGGACAGTGCAGAGGCATCACCCGAGGGCTCGTGAGCGCCGACGAAGATGAGTCCACATCCGAAAGCCAAGAGAGTCCCACAACCTTAGAAGAGAATCGAGGTGGACATCGGCGATGAGGACAGCAGCGGCCCGAAAGGCGTCGTCATCGTACCACCGAGTGTAGACGGTCGACAATCCTTGTAGGAATCGAGCCTCTGGTAGGCGAGGCGCTTTATCATCGCGCCTCGGCAGCAGCCTTATCACCGTCGGGGCAATGCAACAGCGTAGGCTCCGTCGGAGAAATAGGGCAAGGCGGGCAGTGACATCGCCGAGAGGACGCCCGAGACGAAGACCACGCATGTGAATGCGCATGTGAGACACAAAGTCGGTGTAATTAACACCATCAAAAATCACCGGCAGCGAGGAGGGAAGCGGTGCCCATTGGTAGGCGGCGCCGACGGCGCGGCGACAAATGGTAACGTCTAACAGCGGCGCCGACGGCGCGGCGGTTAGATCGGCGTTTTTTACTTTTTTAACTACTACTCAAACCGACCGCAATCGGTAGGCACAACCGGCGGCTCCACGAGGCTCGGCGGCGGAGGCGGCTTTGTGGTGGTGGCCGAGATCGGCGGCGGAGGCGGCCGGTGGTGGTCGGCCGGACGGCGGCGGCTCAGTGGCCGCGCGCGCTGAGCGTTAGGCGTCGCGCGTCCGCTCGGGAAGGCGGCGGGCGTCCGGAGGCGGTGGCGCGACTGGGAAGGCGGCGGCGTCGGGAGGTGGTGGCGCGGCACGGGAAGGCGGCGACGTCCGGGCCTCTCTTGGCAAGCAAGCCCGGCCGCCGAGGCGAGGAGGCGCTCAGGCGGAGGAGCCGCGAGGAGCCGCCGCGCAGAGGAGCGGCCTCGGCGGAGGAGCCGGCGAGGCTGCCGGCGCAGAGGGAGCGGCCGGCGGCGACGCGGACAGCGCGACGGTGGTACGGCAGAGGAGGCCGACAGGCGGCCGTGGAGGAGGCCGTGAAGACCGAGCGGGCGACGGGGATGGCAGCGGAGAAGGCCGGGAATCGGCGACGGCAGCGGAAGCCGGGAGTCGGCGACGGCGGCGGCGGAGGCGGCACACGGGCGCGCAGAACCCTAGGTAAGCCAAAACCCTAGTTTTGGCTCTGATACCATGTTATGAATAGCGCTTGTATTCATATGAGGCCAATGGGCCGGTATATATACACAAAGTACAGGTGGTAAATATGCAAAGAACCCCTCATAACAATGAGGAATAACAAACTATACATATATCTCTAACAATTTTTACTTGACAATACATATATGCCCATGTGTGCCCCAAGCGCGAAGTGAAACGATTTGCTAATCTAAGTTTCTGACGAGACTAGTGATTTATGGGTTACGAAGTTGGTGTACGGCTTGAGCAGTACCACAAAGCTTCCTCGCTTACATTTGCAATTCAGGTAATGTCTATATATCTATGTAATGAATTGCTCATGCCACAAAATTTTACATAATCAATTCGTACAATCTAAAGGCTAACAGTGTGTTGATTTTCCTATTGGGATCCAAAACAAAGTAGAATAGGCTAATCGCCAAAATTACATTTTACACTGGCAAATGAGGTTCGCTACCTGCTTTTTTGGTCTTTTACTCCACTTCAGCCTTTGATTACCTTGCTCACCTTTACCTTTTAATAATCGATGGATTAAGATGAGGCAGTTCCTGAATGATAGCTATTTGTACTTATCAGGATGGCCCTCAGGCCCTGATCAATATGGCTTCAGCTTCTAGCTTCAGCTTATTTTTGCACTATTTATAAATTTCGTCTTTTTCTGAACTTTTATCTTTTTTTGAGTTTTTTTACCGGTTCTTTTTTTCCTCGTATTTGTTTACATTATACGTGATGGGCTAATATGTTTTTTCTATTTTTAAATTTTTTTAAATTTAATTATGGTAAATAAGTCTCACATCATTCTGATCTTTTTCAACCAAATTCTGATGTTTTCAGCCATAAGCCATGAGGCTTTCAGCCGAACCGATCACCACCTGATCAAGCTGGCCAAACAGTTCCACATGTCCACATCCACGTCATCCCCAGGAAGAAAGGAGATTTTGAAAAAAAAAATGATGAAATATATGATGCGGTTTGTGACCTTGTTTTCCATCCAATAGGTTCATATAATATTTTTTTCACGTAAAGCTTAGTAGCTCACCATTTTGCTTTATAACAGATTGATGTGAAAGAGAGAGAATTGACGGAAAAGCTTGACCTGGACATAGAAAGAAAAGACAGAACCATGGAAGAAAAAGCTTGACCTGGACATAGAAAAGACAGAACCATGGAAGAAATGGCTCATGAGGCCAACGAGTGCCGTGCTCTTTACTCCTAGATGTATCTGTAATACACTGTCTTCTAATTTCCACTTACTGCTTTCCCAGTAATAAGCTTTATGACTGCTTGTTCTGCACTGTAGCACTGGAGTTCCTATTTTCCACTCTTTCCACTGACCTGGTGGTGTCCAATCTAAATTTATGTAGTGGTTTACTTGTTTGTTATGTGATATGGGACAACAGTTATTTGTTGGAAGGATTATATTTTTACTTATTACTCGGTTTCTTTTAAATTAGACAGATTAGTTATGGCCTTATAGTACTGATGGTTCACTGATCTCAAACAGGGCATAAAAAACCACAGACAATTCTTGCAATGCCTGAATTGTTTCTGAGTTTGTTAGGTTCTACATCCTACAAGATATGAAAAAGTATCACGCGCAAATAATTTATTTTATGGGTTACAGAAGATAGTGCCTGAATTTTAACAAGAATGGTACCTGATGGTTAAGCATTTCTTAATGGATATGTAATAGCCTGCTAGGCGTGGAGCATTATTTGTTGTCAAATGCTGTATGATTATGACATGAATGATGAAATCTGCAAATATGAGTTGCAACCATAACTATGGACACAACAGCCCTAGTGTCTAAGGTAGTAATGCTTCAAAATGTGGAACACATTGAACCAAGTTGTAATGCAAAACATGCAAGCTTCTGCAGATCTTGCAAAGATTGTAGAATATGTGAAGAGTTTGGCTTGTAAATTGGCGATACAAATTGATTTCAACCAAATGGACGCAACATTTAGTTTCAGTTTACACATTGACTCGACATTGTCCCTACTATTTAAGTTACCCAAAGGCAGTTTTTCCTTGATAATCCAAAGTGTATTATACGGATCCTTTCGGCGAAAATTCCTTGATAATCCTACCCCATCGTTCCTTTCGGCGAAATTCTGTGTCCAATCTGTTTTAAAGCCTAAAAAGTCACAGCCGTAGCACAGCTGATAGTTTGTGCAGCATTGACAAATTTAATTCGCATATGCTGTTCAACAGAGTTTGGATGGGGACTGGAAGCCCTGTATCCGGTTCTTTGCTGATGAGCTAAAGTTTTATTCCTTGTGCCGACTAACCATTTTGTGCTTAGCAGAATCTTGGCCGAAAGTGGCCTTGTCATGGCATTAACTGTTTATAAGCATGTTGCTTTTTGTTCACTCTTGCATCCAACCAGCATGCCATAGGTTGAGCTGAATCATTAATACAAGATTACTGACTACTTGCGGCAATTTTTCTGGCTTGACATCATTTCATGCCAATGCTCGTTCTGATATTAACTTCTTGACAACATAAATATGTTAATAATTGACCTGCAAACATCCCATTTTCTAGCTTTATATCCTTTTTTACTGTAATGTTTTTGAAAGCATCAAACATTTGGTTTGGTCTTTTCTCTTGAGCAAGCACTAAACTTCTTTGTGCTGGAGAAACTCTGGATCTCAGTAACGTAAAGAGGGTACTGGTTTTGCTTAGTCTTGAAAGCCAATACTTGGGCTTGCTTTACACGTCGCAGAAGATAGCTCAAGTAACTGGTTAGATCTAGATCTCCTTTTGCTGATTTTGCTTCTGGAATTTGAGCAACTTTGGTCACTTTCATATTTTGCATTGTGCTTGGTATCAAGATGACTTTGTTTCATTAGATGCCCCTGGCTGGGGGCCATTGGCATTATGGGATGCTCTGAACAGAATAAGGCCTATTCTTTTTGGCTTTACAACGCCTTTTTGTTTTTGTTTTCTCTCGGCATTCACTATTTATTAGACTAATAAGCCACAACCAAAAGAATATGTTAGACCATATGATGGTCGTACATTTTGTTGATGATAAATAATTGATATTTTATTTTTGTTGGAATTTACATTCGTGAAAGTTCTTGTTGATGTGCTTTTGTGTCTGTCATTAATCCAGTATGCTTAAACATGCTAAAAATCTGTTTAGACTTGCTTTATGGTATATGACTTTATATAATTTAGGGAGCTCTATTCAAATAACTTGGACACACTATTAAATCAATGTAAGGTGATTTGGATAATCTACAAAGCGTTTAGATGTTTAACATTTTTGTTCCTTTTTAGAATTATTCTCTCTCTACACCTTTTGATGATTTCATTGCCAAAGGGGAGAGATATTAGAAGAAAGGGGAGAATTTTCGATAGTTTGAAAATTTTGAACAAAAATTGCTCTCTGGTGTTGAGGGAGAGTTTGTCTGAGATTTTTGTGATCTCTGTCGCTTTCTGTTGTGGTCTGTGCTCTTTTGGCTCAAGAGTTTTTCTCGAGGTGTTGTCAATATATTCATCAAGAGGAAAATTGTTAAACCATGTGATGGTCGTGCATTTTGTTGATGATGAATAATTGACATTTTGTTTTGTCGGACTTTGCATTTATGAAAGTTCTAGTCGATGCGATTTTGTGCTTGAGTTTTCAAGCTGGCAAAACGACATATCTAGTTTTGGCAAGTCGTCTTTGTGATGGCTGGTCCAATCAACCTTGTGATGGTTTTTGAGAAAGTTTTAATCGGTTTTGATAGGGCTTTCATTAAGAAGGTTTTTAGGGGTGCTTGTGAGGGCACTTTATAAATCTATGAAATTCCAGCAATAAAGATAGTTTTGAATTAATCTGGTTCTTGATTTGCTTGAAGTGCGCTGGTGATTGCTGGTGATTTGATCATACGACAACGAGTAAAACGATCGAGCGAAGAGATCGAATAATCATTCACCCCTTTCTGATTGCAGTAATCGATCCTATATAATATGCCCCTAAATTGCAATTTGATACGTTTGCAGCTATATTTGCCAAATGATGGGGAAAACATGATTTTCTTGGGAAAGTGGCTATTGTGTTTTCGCTATGTTGTGGGGCTGAACGGGGATGCGACAGTTCAACCGGGCCGGAGCAGTTGGTGTGCCATCCTGTGCCCTCCATTGCCTCATTGGTAGGCTGGATTCGTTGCCTCTGTACTACGTAACCAACACCAAGGAATTTCCTGTCGTTGTCGTGTGTCCTGGAGTACTTGCATGCCGAACAAGCGGTCGCTTGAGGGCAGGTGCGAACCTATCGTTTGTTGGGTTGTTAAAATCGAAGTGCTTTTCAGGTATTCACTGTAGCAGGTGCATGTCATTTTCTCCTGAATTTCTTCACTGAAATATGCATTCTGAGGTCACATTACGCGTATCTTTATTAAATCTGAAGTTTACCATTTTGTTTTCTTTTGAGGGAACCTTGGAAACATTCGAAATGCAGGACTTATTGCATCTCAGTTGCATCAAAAACTACTGTACGGTTTACACAACAATCGTCTGATGTCTCACTATGAACTATGAAGTATGAACTACCAGTCTACAGCTACTGTGAAGAGCACGCCAGTGGTTTGTACGGCCTTTGGCAAATCCGGTCCATGACAACGACGATAGCCATGATCGTTGCGACGTCCACGCCTGGTCGGACGACGAGGCTGAACACATCGTCGCCGAGACTGACCGGTTTGGACGCCGCGCCGGCGTTCTTCCTCGATATTCGTGCAGCCTCCTCGCCGTTGCTTGCCCGGATCTCGCAGCGCCTCCTGGAGAAGCAGCCCTCGACTCGGAAGCTTGGAGTGGACTGAGGTTGGCAGCTAGGGCCTGACGCAGCAGCACTTGCTGTCGATGACATGACGACCTCTGCTTCATCGCTGCTTTGCAGCGCTGCGCACTTCTTCATCGAGAAGAGCTGCTGCTGTGACCTGCAAGCCCTCTTCTTCTCCAAGCCTTCTTCCGGTGCTTTGTAACAGTTCCATCTGTCGTGCAGGCTAATAATCTGCTGCAACGGAAACAACAGTTTTTACCCTGATTAGTTGTGGTGATCTTGCTTAGTAAAAAACGATGGGCGAAATTATTTAGGAATTATGCAGATGTTTCTGTTCGTAGTCTCGAACTGTAACATTTGCAAGCTTTTTTTCGAGAGGATGCAAAAAAGGCTTGTGCGCCGTGCATTAACAGAAGACTTGCGCGCGCCGTAGCATTGCAAGTTGCAAAAGAACAACTTTAAGATGGAGAAACACTTTAAGGCGACAAAAGTAAAAACGTGACGATGTTTTTATGAAAGCATTTTGTTTTCTTGCTTTTGGAGGTCATTGCAATTTTCCTAGGGTTTGTCCTACTAGTTGTCCTAAATCTTTTCGCAAGTCATTAAACATCTTTGAGTTAATACGGAGACCAGCAAGAAAGATGCTAATTCGGTAAAAAAATAATAAGGTGAAATGTACGTATTGCCTCAAGACGCGCAACTCTTGAGCATGGGTTTTTTTGGAGGCTCGATTGGTCATTTTTTGAGAAAAAGATTATGAAGATAGTGTGTGTTAACTAAGATTACGGAAAGCTATTCATAGAAGCTGGACTGTAAATTCTTTGATCATCAAACCAATTACAGAGAATGGGAAATATCTATCCTTAAACAGAACAAGGGGAAAAAAAATGAAAACGTAACCTCGAACATGATGAATGGATGTCTTGCTGCATGAGTAAGAGATAGCAAATTTTCTATCCAAAGCAAGATAAACTGAACTTTTAAGTTGAGAAGCCGTATGGATGTGACGTGCATGTGACTAATTAACCCACAGAAAGTTATGGATACTCCCAAATGAACAATTTACTAGCTAGCAAGAATCACATACGGTCGTCCGTTGATTATGCTAGCAAAATAAGAAATGCACGAAAAGAACCTGATGATGCTACATATCATTATGATTTATGACGCGAAACTAAAACAGAACAGG
The DNA here is from genome assembly GCA_036346575.1 of Dendrocalamus sinicus. NCBI lineage: Eukaryota > Viridiplantae > Streptophyta > Magnoliopsida > Poales > Poaceae > Dendrocalamus > Dendrocalamus sinicus. The sequence goes on along the minus strand of CM070674.1, from coordinate 27,257,227 downwards.
GTAAAGATGGAATAATTAAGCAAAAGCAATCACCTGCGGCCTGAGGGATAGAAGAGGCGTGCCGTGGCCATCCATGAGAAGCAGCTCGCCGGCGAAAGCTTTTCGGCGGCGTGAGTAGTTGTCGACGCGGAAAGCCAGGCTGCCTGCGGCGTCGTAGACGGAGAAGCCGTCGGTGCCCTGGAACCCCATGCTCGACCTCTTCCACACAGTGTACACCGCCGGCTGATCTGCCGGGGCCGGCGTGCGACGACGAGCACGGCCGTCGCCGCCTGAAGGGTGTATCCTGCTCATGTTTTCCCCGAGTTAGAGAAGGCGGCGTTTGTAGCTGCGGGTTCGTGGACTGAAGATCAACACAAGGCAGGCTTGCTTGCTTGCCTTAATTGCAACTGGTGTACGTGCGCGTAGGGAGGATTGGATTGGCGTGAGGGAGCGGGCGCTCGCTTAATTCGGCGAAGCGCAGATGGATGTGTATATCTGTGGCTTTCAACCATTGTTATTTATTGTGCCGTATTATGCAGGTGTGCTGATCGAATGCATGCAGACCTAGCTTGCATGCTGGATAATGCATCTGCGAATAGGGACATACATAATTGATCCTTCTTTTACGAACCAGCCGTGGATCAGAAGTCGTCTAACACCCAAGGACGTTTAGTTTTATGAGATCAATGAATCAATCTAATATAGGGTTTTGCTGCCTACTGAACGAGGGTAATCAAACAAAGGTGAGCCTAGTTCTGTTGCAGCCCACCAAGGCCTGGCCAGGCCATCCATTCCATGCAGATGCAACCTCGCTTTCATGTCACCTCCGCCCTCACCCGGCACGTAACACCCATGGACGCTCGGCCCAATAATCATCCTGCCCGCCGCCGCTCGCCGGAGCAGCAGCCATCTCTTCTTGCTCGCCGTCGCCGTTGAGGAAGAAGGGGGAGGGGCATCGATCTTGCTACGATCGATGGAGCCCGCGTGCAACAAGTAGATAGACGGGAGGCAGGTGGTTCCGCACCACGCCCCTCTCCGTCGTCATCGTCAACCTCCGATCCGTCCGCCCAGGTAACACCAACACACGCATCAGTCAACTCTTCATTAATTTCAGCTATTTACGATGTGTTCCCGTCAGTGGTTTACTGCTGTGGCGGATGTATACATGCTAGTGTACCCTGTCTCCCTGCTTTGCACGTTACTTTGACCATTCCTGCCCTCAAAATAAAGTAATATGTAGGACCGGTGTTGCGTTCTCAAATTTTTTCTTAAATAAAAGAAACCTTTCACTCTAGACTTCACAACCTACAATCAAGCGACAACCTAAAACAACAAATAGCATAGAAGCTACACCTAGCCAGTCTGACCGGATAGAGACCTATAGTCTGACCAAAGGTAAATCAGTGGTCCAACTAGCTTGAAATCGACGGTCTAATTAAACTCAAGAGTGGTCTAGTCACTCCTCTATCCCAAAACAAAAAATCAGCTAGACTTTGTCATCATCGTCAACCTCCAATCCGTTCGCCCAGGTAACACTAACACACGCATCCGTCGACTCTTCATTACATCTATATACTATGTGTTCCCGTCAGTGGTTTACTGCTGTGGAGGATGTATACGTAATAGTGTACCCTGGCTCCTTGTTTTGCACATTACTTTGTCCATTCCTACCCTCAAAATAAAGTAATCTGTAGGATCGGTGTTGCGTTATCAAAATTTTTTTCTTCCGTAATAAAAATCTTTCATTCTAGAGTTAGAGAGCTCCCTAAAAAGATCAGACTTCACAACCTATAATCAAGCAACAACCTAAAACAATAAATAGCATAGAAGCTACACCTAGCCAGTTTGACCAGAAAGAGACCTGCAGTCTGACCGGAGGTAAGCCATTGGGCTAACTAGCTTGAAATCGGCGGTTTGATCGGGCTTAGGAGTGGTTTGATCGCTCCCCTATCCCAAAACAAAAAATCAGCTCAAGTACAAACCCCTTTTAGTGTAAACTTGAAAATCCATAATTAAATGAGATCAAACTTTACATGCACCTTATTGAAGGTCTCAGAAACCTATTCTATCCAAGGATCGGGATGATCCTGGCTAAAGTCCCAACCTTTCCTCAAAACATACAATGTTGCACCAAAACAAGGTAAGTATCAAAATCTTGAGATACAACTTGCTCGTAGTTTAAGATTGACTAAGATGGATCTGGATATGTTATCACATATTACAACAAGCAAATTCAAACAACGAATCGAAGCTAAAACCTTTATATCAAGATTCCTCAAAAAGGGTTCCAAATTAAGTAAAACTGGGCAGATTCAAGAACTTGCAAATTTCGGTGCCTAGATGGATGAGATTTGATCTACATAAGTCACCTTTAGTACTTACACGTCCTTGGCACTAGCAAGATCAAGAAAGAGAGAAAAGATGCAAAGAACCAATAAGAACAATAGCAAATCAAGCAAGATAAGAAGGATTCATGAGAGATGAGCAAATTTGATTATATTGCTACTTGAGGATAAATATTTTGCAACCACTCTATGAGGAGAACAAAAGAGCATACTACAATATTCACTTTTCTCTTCTCAAACCATAACCTTAACTCTAGAATGGTTAGCATGCACTAAATACTGGAGCAACCAGCTCACATTTAATCCTAATAGATACTATACACTATTACAATTGGGGGAAACCTGTTAACCACACACAACACAAGTTTTACACTTACACTTAGTCATGCACGTTTGTCAAAGCATGAGTCCGAACATGCTAAGTCTTTAGCCTTTAATCCGCTTGATCTTCTCAACATCTCTTTAACCTAAACCGCTTTCTCAAGCGCCACGGTTTTGATTCAACGAAATTTTTAGTATTTGGTAAACTAACAAAATACCATTGTCTTGACCTGGTCTTCATCTTTCCTTACAACCAATCATCATATTTGCTACATGTAGGTGTACCAATGGCTTCCTACGCATTGGTAAGTCTCTTTAATTTCAGTTTCATTGAACCATGCCTCATTCAGACCGACCAAACCATATGGTACAACATGTCAGTTGAACATTCCCTTCAATCTTTCTTGTCTTCTATGTGCCATGCTTAGGTGGGATCATGTGAGACAAGGTCTAAGATATTTTGTGATGAACTATTGTCAATATTTATGGAGTTAAAATTTAAATTTGCGAAAATTTTGGTGGTCTGACCGGTTCGGCCGAGCAGTCAGACCAGCCAGTGAAATCAGTCTGACTGGTTCAGTTGAGCGGTCTGATCGGCCAGCCAAATTGGTACATGTAGGTGCATTCCTCCACCTTGTTAGTCATATCTATCTTTCTCCTGCAGGTCATATCCTTTATATCTGCCGAAGACTGCTGTCTACATGTCGCCTTGTTGCTATTGTACGTTTTGGTGAGCTCTGCACTGCACTACTGTAGTAGTATTATTCACCCTCTCCTAGAGAAATAGAATGATGCCATTACTTGTTCATGGAAAATGGTATCACAATTCTCTTTTCTTTTGTGTCGAAGTTTAGACATGTATGAACTAGCTATTTTGTTAGTGCTGTATAGCATGTTTCTGAGGACAATTATGATTGGTGGCAATATTCCCTGAACTTTGTCCACGTTCTTGATTCTTCTGATATTTGGTACAGACAAAGTTTTCTCGGTGCAGCGAACACAATATGACAATATCTTCTTTTTTGCAGCATATTTCCAATATCTTCTGAATCCTCCTGATGGGGATTGCAGACTTGCAGGTCTTAATAGGTGCAATAAGCATGGAGGGCATAAAGTGAGCACAGGTTTTGCTTTGTCTTCAGTGTGAACACTCTACTAGCTTTATATTCCCGAAGATAGCTAAAGTCACTGGTTATACCTTAATCTATTCAATTGCAGATTTCTCTTTTAGGATTCGACAAACTTTGGCCATTTCTGTCTTTTGCGTTGTCCTTGGCATGCATGCATAGTACTTGTTCCGATGGTGCATCTAGGTGGAAACCACTAACATGATACTGCCCTGTAAGAAACAATCAGTAACATCTCGCAGAGTTGGTAACTAGTAGATTAATGGAAGCGCATGGGAAAGGAAACAGACAATTCAAGTAGCAACTGGAGCAAGCAAGAGAGCTCTGTATTGGTTCAATTCTTTTTTCTGATTATTCCTAGTTAAATTGTGTGTTTTTTTTTCTTCTGGGGATAAGGAGATACCCTTAAACTTCCCCTGAAATTTACATTATGGGATTTCATTATGCATTCCAATGACAAATTTTTCTTCAATCTTAAAATCTGAAAAGATCACCATGATCTTTTGCTTACAAGCAACACGTTAGTTTCAGTCAATTGACAACTTCATTTAGCAAACTACAGTCTACTGGTTTCTTTACTTCAGCGACTGTCACAATGAACTATGAAGAACACATCAAAGGAGTGTATGGCTTCCGGCAGATCCGGTCCAGAACAACGACAAAAGCCATGATCATCGTACAATCTACATTCGGTTGTACCACAAGGCTGAACACATCTTCACCAAGCGTCAACGACTTGGCTGCCGCTCCAGCCTTCTTCCTCGTTATCCTTGCCACCTCCTCGCCGTCGCTTTTGCGGATCTTGCAGCTTCTTCTCCTGAAGCAGCCCTCAATCCAGAAGCTAGGAGCTTGTCCATCATGATCTGATGTAGTGGTACAATCTGACATGTACACTTCTGCCTCATGACTGCTTTGCAAAACCGAGCATTTTCTCATTGAGAAGAGTTGCTGTGATCTTGTCCTCTTGCCTTGGCCTTCTTCTGATGCTTTGTAACAGTTCCATTGGTCGTGCATGCTGATGATCTGTTGCAACACAACAGAACTTTCTTAGTTCTTGTTTCCACTAGTTCTAGTGATTTTGCATGGTCAGAAACCGATCGATGCTTCTGTTAATCTGTTGTAACTAGGGAGGGAATTGCTGTCAAAAAGGGAAATGAACTAGGGGATAAACCAGCGCTTCTATAGTACTTTTGTATTCTGAAGTTTTTTTTTTTTTTTTTATGTATCGGATTTTACGCAGATTATAGCAAATTGTCAAAGGAAATAACCGAGACTGAAACACGGAAAACAAAGCATTTTGTTTTTGCTGAGCTCATTTTGTCTGCAAGTTTTTGGACTTGTGTTTTGTCCTAGATGTTTGCCTGTTAATGGAGGTAGTTAACTGCATTTCCCGTAAAAATTGTCGTGTTATTTGGCCTGAATCTTTCTGGTGAGCTATTAAATCTTTCAGGTAGTAGCAAGCCAAAAAGAAAAGACAAACACGTACTTCCGATTTGGTGAATTTTCTCGGGAAACAACGAAAAGGCTGGAGGGATCGAAGCAGTGCTCTCGCGCGTTAAGCCAGGACTACTGCAGATCCTGCGAACTAGTTTAGTTTTAGACAGTGTTCCCCTATGCGACCATCTAGCCCGTCTCCGTCTAGACGGCGCTTAGGCGTTAGACACTAGCTTTCTGTCTTGACCGTCTAACTGATTTTACTCACCTAGCCTGGCTTGGCGTCCGTTTAGCCTGATTAGGCGCTAGACGCTGATTTGCCGTCCGACTAGCGCCTAGCGCTTAAGGAACATTGGTTTTGGATGGATTGCTGGGTGTGTACTTTGGAACTAACATGCACATTTCGCGATCTAAAAAAAGTGCTATGTGCGTATATTGGAAATTATTGCAATAGGATTATGGTTCTACGATGATGACCAGAACTTGTTGATTGCATGCTTCGGTTCGCAACACAAGAAGGAATATCTAAATATTAGGATGGATGCAACTGCATGCATCCGCAATTCTCCATGCACGCTGCCAACCGTAGCATAGTCCAGCGGTGCGATCAGAGTTGGATTCCCATAAACCACGATTGGATGAGTTATTTACGTGAATTTTTCACTTTAATTGTATGGAGTTTGAGCCTGTGCGTTGTGAATCTTAAGAGACTAGGCTAACCATTTGTACCCATCTTCAAAAATTAAAACTTCTGCATGCTACTGAACCGGAACATGAATTAGATGCAATTAATTTGCAACCGATCATCACCTGTGGCCTGAGGGCCAGGAGAGGCGAGCCGTGGCCGTCCATGAGCAGCAGCTCGCCGGCGAAGAGCTTGCGGCGGCGGGAGTAGTTGTCGAGACGGAAGGCCAGGCTGCCGGCGGCGTCGTAGACGGAGAAGCCGTCGGTGCCCTGGAACCCCATGCTCGATCTCTTCCACACAGTGTACACCGCCGGCCGATCTGCCGGGGCCGATGCCGCCGAGGCGCCGCCGCCGTCGTGAAGCCTGGTCTCTGAACTGCTAGGGTGTATCCGACTCATAATGCTGCATCGATGCGATCGAGGAGGCCGTGGGTGTATTATTGTTTGCTACTAAAGTGGGTTTGGTTTGTGCTCCTGAGTCCCGAATTGATCTGTTATATATATGGCTACGTATGGTCGAACCTTTTTGGCTCAGGATTTCTCTCAACCAATTCTTTACCATTATAAAAATATGAGTTAGTGGTTGATCCATTCTTCCTCTTCTTTTATCAGCCATTCGATTTGATTTGGATCATTCGTCTATCTCCTCCTCTCTTTTTTAGGATACAACCGCCTACCACTTCCATTTTCCTCATCTACTCGCGCATTCTGGCCATCCTTCTATCTCTGTCACTTGCTCTCCAATATTTGATGTGTGAAGTTGGCCAGGCAATAAGTTTCGTCTCACCATTTTTATGACTTCGTTGCAACACACGGGTCTCTAACTAGTAAAAATAAATGTAACGGTTGTTTCATCGTTATTTTAAAAAATTTATTGGAGTAACTATTTAAGATGATTTATCAGCATTCGATTGATTCACACATATACTCATATTAAAATCAAAAATTATAAACCACAGACATAAATTATAAACCGTACTAAAAAATCCACCGACATACTTCTTCACTTGTTAATAGCTCACTGTGTATGGGTGTGCTCATTTGGGCTGAAAAAATATGGTTTATGGTTGAAATCGTACTGTAGCTAGCTAAAATTACACTGTAACTGATGATGATTTATTTAGCGTAATTAAATTTAAAAATTTTAAAAATAGAAAGAATCAGGTTATCCTATTATGGACAATGCAAATAAATACGGAAAAAAAGAACTGATAAAAAAGTTTAAAAAATAAAATTTAGAAATAGTAAAAAATAAATTAAAAATCAGACGCTGAGGCCGAAATAGCCTTCGATATCGTACGACGCGCGTATGGTTCGCTACTGGCTTTGGTTTTGATTGGTGTGTGTAGAGATGGCAACGGGTAAATACCCATCGGGTATTGCCATTCCATACCCGTACCCGCTAGGTGTAAATTTACCGTCCGGGTTACCGTATCCATGCGCGGTAGGAAAGTTTACCCATACCGTACCGCGGGGTATTACTACCCGACGGGTAACCCGTACCATAAGCATACCGGTTCAACACATAAGAATATCATCAATTTAGACATTCATTAATCATACATGCCAAGCACAAAAGCGTCTAATGATCAAAATTAGTACATCACATAAACATACTTGACATGACCATATCAACATATGACAAACAAATAAACAATCAACAAGAAGTAGATAATAAAATTAATATTTGAGTGGGATATCTAGTTGTCTAATGCGGATATTCATTACCCGCGGGTAGGCGGGTATGGGTAGTATATACCCACACCCGCACCCGCCTACCCGGCGGGTAGAGGATTTCGCCCAATAATGTACCCATGGGTACATAAAATTTTCCATACCCGTCTCTTTATCGGGTAAAACCCGTCGGGTATTCGGGTATCGGGTACCCATTGCCATCTCTAGGTGTGTGTGCTAGCTGTGGCCCGTGAGTAGACTGGTGAGCGCGTACTGTGCTCTGTGCATGCGTCTATACTATACATGAAGCAGATTCCATACCACTGCACTAGGCAGCTAGGCTTGGCAACAACGAACCTTGCAAGAACAGCGAGCTGGTTTCTGCTCGTCAGGTCAGATGGGCTCTGAAATGGATGCGCTTACTATGCCAGTGAACTGTTTGCTGCCTAATCCATTTTGAGGCATTGATTAATTCCTAGTCATTCTAGGACGAGCGCCTTCACTTAGAGCAGCAGGCTATAGCAAATATAATATCAACAGAAAGGAAGAGAGAAGAAAGAGAGAAGGAAGCTGGCTACTAAATTACAGCTAGTTATAGCACGTAAAAATATGTATTTCACTCTCTTACACGTGGGGCCAAATAGTTATTGTAATAGCTATCTTATTGTATGAACTATTTTTTTGAAGGCTATAAATGAAATGGATAAGTGTTATAGCCACTAGTTGGCTATACTATTGTACTTGCCCTTACAGATAGCAAGACCGTATTAAGTAGTATTTCGTTTCTGCACTGTTGTCTGTTGAACAAGGACTCGTCAGATTGGCTGCCCTGACATGACAACCATGCTCCCTGCTCCAAGTACTTGATCACCATGAAGAAAAATAGGGTCTATTCGGTAAGTCAAAAGTCAGCTGGTTTTTGATTTTTTTATTATAGTATCTAACTTTCAAACAGAGTATTTTTTCAAGACGTGGTCTACAAGTTAAACAATCTACACGTTAAAAGCCCAACATCTGTACCAGCCAAAATCACAAGTGAATATCTGTCTCTCCATAATCTGTACCGTAAACAGCCAAAATTCAAAAATTTCAGCTAAAAAGAACATACCTATATATATTCAAGGGACGTTTTCATTGATCGGTCATGGACCAACGATTTGTAGTTACACACAAGCTTTCATGTGCTACGTTTGTGCTACGTTTGGTTGGATGGTGTAGATCACCGGTAGTTGGTGCAAATCATGGGCATGTAATTGAGTGTGCATTGGGAGTTCATCAAACACTGAGACCATTTTGTTATACGTAGTTAGTACATCATTTTTAGCGTGCGAATTAGCATTTTCCATCCATGGCTGCTTTGTTTGATCAGATTAATGACACAGCACGATGCAGTTGTATATAGCCTATGGCACTCATTTGCAGTAGGCTGCATGCCCTCCATTGTTGTGTCCATCGATCGTAACATGTCATTATTTCTTCCAAGCACGCTGCCCTGCCCTGCCCAGTAGAGACACTAATCAGTAATAACTTGGAATAATTACCCGTGCGATTGTTAAAGCCCAAGATGCCGCAAAAAAAAAAAAGAAAAATACATTTGATTTCTTTTGCTTTGGTGTGGGTGGGTGAAGTGGAGTTCATGGGGAGGTCACCGTCATGCATGCGTAGCATTCCATCGACTTGTTGATTCGATCAAAACAGCGGTCAAGAAACTAGGGCTTTTTTGAGATGCATGGCTAGTGGCCAAAGCTTACTCCGTTTCTGTGGTCTTGCATAATTAATTTTCAATGGTTTTCTTTCTTGGACCCCTTGCTTGCTCTTGGACAACAATTAAAGGTCTGTTCTTTTTTGCTGCGGTTTGTGGCTTTTAGTTACGGTTTATAGTTTTTGGCTGTAGCTTGTGGCTTTTTGGCTGTTTGTACGAGAGATTATAGAGTAACAGAAACTCACGTGCGGTTTTTGCCAATATAAATGAAGTCAGTAAAGTATGTACTACAATTAACTAGTAGAATCTATCTTGAAAAAAATACTCTATTTAAAATCTAGTTATTATAGAAAAACTGAAAAGCGGTTTTTAGAAGCTGAAAAAAATAGGACCATATACAGCTATGAAAAGCATGCCCTGACAGAGGGCAATTCGTCTATGGAAGGATCGTCAACTTGCACACGGTGTGATTTGATCGTTGGGCTAAATATCCACTAGCTCACTACAATACGTTGTGGTATAAAAAAAAGGTTTCTTTATTTGACGACAACCAGTCTATATTGTTATGTTACAGACAGTCTATGGACGTATGTAGCTTACAAAATTTGAAACTTGCAGTATCATCTTCAGTCATGATATTTGCCATCTGTTGCTTGCATGTGCAAAAGTTGAGCATCATGGCATTTAGGTGTGACCAAATACGCCGTGTCTATCGGGCCGACTCGAAGCACGCTATTATTGGTCTCGTTTAGGTCCAGCACAGCCCACCACCGAATTGTATCAGGTCAGCCTGATATATGCGCTGGGCCGTGCTTGGAATGTCACCCTGACACAATGTGCCGGCTCGGCACAGCACGAATAGTACTATGCCCGGCCTGGCATAACTCAGGCACATCTAGCCTGGCATGGTCTGTTAGGTCCATTCTATTTGTTGACACTCCATTCTATTTGTTGAAATATGAGTAGGTTGTCGACTTCTCTCTATCGGCTTAAGCTTTTGCGAAAATTATTTAGTTAGTTTGTGAATCTCAATACTTTACTATATTCATTGTAGTAGAATAGAAGCACGTACAATTCAACGATCGATACAACATACTATACTTAACAAAAGCAGCCGGTTGGATGAAACTAAGATGCTCTGGCATGCATGAGGGAAAAGACATGGACTCGTGAAGAAGAAAGTGAGAACAAAATCATCTGATGAATCTTTTGCCAGATTCAACACAACAATCCCAGAAATGCATGCATGCCCTGCGTTTATTTCTCCGTCTGGCCACTGAGAAAGAGACAAGGTTCGTTGCGGCTCACATGATTAATCACTCTAGACAGCACAAACACCAAACGAAACAATGACAAGATTAGGTTGAACAACTTATTTGGCGTTAAGATTAGCTAGTCACTTGCGATCCTGCTTTTACACTGTGATCCTAATCACCACTTCTCAAATTGATTAGTAGCCCAATTCATGGTGGGTTTGGTTTGGTATTCGATCGCCGCTTAAGCCTCAAATTAGCGGCTACTTAAATGGAAGGAACGTGTTAATTTGCAAGTTGCAACTTTACCTAGTAAGATCATCTGTCATATATAGCAAATTGGGCATATATTACTGCTTAATTAGATGATGAAATAACGTGCTGTCTAGGTTTATTGCTATTGGTTGGTATAACTGACCATCCATTCTAGGGGCTAGGAAAAAGCAGGGAAAATTTAAAACCCATGCACATGTTGGTGCTGTTGCTGTAAGGAGGAGGAGGTCGACGAGGAGAAGAGGAATAAGGGAATTGATCGATGTGTTTTTGCTTCTTTCAGTTTTCTGCAGTGTCGCTTTTCCTGAGTGATTCAGTCTTACGTTTGCCTGCGTTGTGATGCACTTGACATTACTAACAAACCTACTTGCTTTGCTGCTTCTTTGAGTGGCAACATGCATGAGTGCGACTGTGCGAGGGCATGCATGACAAGAGAAAAAGGAGGATCCGTTCGAGTATTTGTTGACGCGCGAGGCGGCGAAATTACACAGTAGTTTCAGTCTGTCCATTTCAATGCCAAAGTGGCTACCCGAAACAAGAAGCAGGTCAGCAGCAGTCTATGCATGCATGGGAAGCGATCCATGTAAAGATAACGACTCACTAATCTGTAGGGGTGCAAATGGAGCGGATATTTCCCGACCGATCGTCCGTCCGTTTTAATTCGGATACAATTCGGAGCAAATTTTCGGATATTCGAAGGTTTTGTCGGATACGGAAACGGATTTGGATATTTTTTATGGGATACGAAAACAGATTCGGAACAAGCATTATCCGACGGATACGGAACTATCCGAATATTTTTCCAGATAGTTACCGATACAGAAACGGAGTCGGATACCTGGCCTCTCCGCCGGCCAGATGGGACCAATGTGGCCGAAACTACATGGTCAAAATAATATAGAGTAATTAATTAATTCTAGAAACTAGAAGCAATTAAGCAATGAAGGTCGGTCGGTAATTCAATGTTATTGATCGATCGAAACAAAACGAACATTCTGTCCTTATGTAGGTCAAGACACTATAAGAAAATTAACATTCCATATGGAAACAATATTAAATGTTTAGTGCATGGAAGCATAAGAATTAACATTTCGTATGTAAACATTCCATTGTATATTCTCACCATTCATTAAGTTACTTAACATTCCAATCCATGCCGGCTGTTTTGTATGGAAACAGGACATGCTAAATATTTAGTGTATAGGAAAGATGTGTATGGAAACATTCCATATGAAAACAAGTCGAGATTTGCAGGTGCACATGAGATTAGGAAGATCTCGGCACTAACCTTCTCGATCTGCTTTCCATGCTGAGATTTGCTTTCCATGTTGGCTAAATGGAAATGATCCTATGTAAAAGGCACGTACGGAATGGAAATGCCATACTAAATGTACCAAGATTTGCTTCCCATGCCGAGATCTGCTTCCCATCATAGATTCAATCATCGCCCCGTTGGCCGAGCCATCATCTTCTTCCATCGATGCAAGATCAGTATATTCATTTCACAACTCACCAACAGCATAATCTAACCCACCCAAACCATCGACCCATCCCAACCCACTAGAATTCAGAAGGCTCATTATCCAAGGACATCGTTTCTAAACCCTGTAAATTATTTTGTTAATGAGTGGTATTAGTAGGGAACAATAGTTAAGGGCGTCGTTTCTAAACCCTGTGAAGAGAATGTCTAGGGTTGAAACATCAATCATTGCCTCAATGAAGAACTCACATGATAAGTAAAAGGACATGAAAAAGAAAGCCTAAATCAACTCACATGCTGGAAAGTTTGACATATCTGCAGAGACAGACATATTTAGCAGCTACCATTTATATTCATGTATCCTTTTCACTTAACGCATCTAGTTGACAAAAACTAATACATGATAGATGTTTTTTTGATAGAAAATATACCTACACATCAAACATTGCATCTGGACTAATAATATATCATGTCTTCTCTCTTATTAGAGAAACAACCTTCATCCTATTAGTCCTTTTAGCAGTGTGGACATCACAGACCTTGTGTTATTTGAGGCATGGATGTGTTGTGCCAGCGTAGTGGATCACGGGCGACGTTGGGTTGGAGGGTGGGGTCAATGGTGGACTGCATGACAGGCATCGTCGAACTGGAGGAGGGGGCGCAGGGCACGAACTGGAGGGGGCGGAGTGTAGCGGAGTAGCGCTGCGGGAACTGAGTGGGGCGGAGCGTGGAGTGCGGCTGTACGACGGAGCAGGGGGCGGCGCGCGAGCGGATGGGGGAGGGGCGGTGGCGAGGGGGCGGAGTAGCGCGGAGCGGTAAAGCATGTGGGTGGGGCGGAGCGACGGAGAGGGGATGACTGGCAGCGCGGGGGCGGAGCAATGGAGCATGGGGGTGGGGCGGAGCAGGGGGCGTCGTGGGAGCGGAGGAACATTTGGGCGGCGCCGATGGATTGCGAGCGTGATATCGAGGTGTGATTGCTGGGGTGGGGTGGGCACGGTGTGAGGCATTGGTGCTCAGGTAGGCGAACATGCGAGGTAGTGAGATTGGTAGGACCAACTTGCAATTGTGGATGTTAGATGAACTGAATAAACGGTGTAGATATTCAGATAGCAGGCCCAACTTGCAATGTTAGCCATTAGATTATGTTGATCTAATTATCGGAAGAGGAGAGTATTAATATGGTTAGAGGACAAATAGTTTAATCAAACTGATGCTTTTTATATTAGTATAGATAATTAAGTCGTTAAATCATACCTTTAGATTTGTGCTCTGTTTAGACTTCAGGTTGTACGTCATACTCTAGATTTTCCAAGCAACGGGTGGCACCGACTATGGGCATTGTAAGCAACAGGTGGCACCGACTATGGGCATTGTGGTTGGCTGAGGGTAGGGTCTATTGGTCTAATATATCGAGTTTCATGCATCACTCAATTAAATAAAAAACTTAAACTGTTGAAAAATTATAAATAATATAGTTCAATACTCTCTCTTACGTCTAGATTTCATTAGAGCTACATGGTAGACTTGAAATAAGCCATAATTATTTTTTAAAAGATATTGTATTGGTCGGATCTTAAACTTAGGATATCTTAGCTCTATTATTATATTGAATTTGATGCACAAATTAGTTTACTTAAAATTTAATCTAATAAAAAAGATAGACAATATACTTTAACAAAATAGTCCATAGAAAGACATGCGAACCACAGTTTAATTCCCAAGACGGAGGAAATAGGTACTCGCAATATTATCTACTCCCCCACGTTTTGGTATCTGGCTGCTGGACTCCCGCAAGGGCGCTCGGGTAGCTCGGAGAACTGTACGAACCCTAGACTCAAATCGGGGTTTCGATCCAGGTTTTTTTCCACTTCTCTCCACCATTTTTCTTCTCCCATCCCCATCTACTAGCCGCCCGGGCTCGTTTCCTCCCTGGGGGCGAGGCGCGGGGGGTTTTTCGCGGGTTGTTGCTGGTGTTTTGGGGGCGGCTTGCGTGGGTGACGCTGGTGTTTTGGGGGCCGGGAGGAGATGAGCAAGGCGAAGGGTGGCGCCGGGGAAGATCTTGATGGGCTGCTTCGGGGTTTGAGGTTGACGGAGCAGGAGAAGAAGGGGGTGCGAGGAGCATGGAGGTCGGAGGTGAGTGAGTCAGAGAAAATACCGCAAGCAGTGGGGAGATTGTTTTCACCGAAGCCGGGGTTTGCAGAGGGGATGGTGCAAACGGTGGGTAGAATCTGGTGCCCCCAGAGGGGAATCCGCTGCAAGGAGTTGGGCAACAATCTGTTCCTTTTCTCCTTTTTGCAGCCCGGAGGAAAACGCAGGGCGATTCTGGAAGGGCCATGGGAGTTTGGGGGAGACCTGCTGCTGGTGGTGGACTTTGATGATACAAAAAGGCTGAAGGATTTGGAGTTCATTCATATCCCGGTATGGATCCGTGTGTTCGATTTGCCGTTGGGGCTTATGAATGCTGAGACGAGTCGTCGGATTGGCAATTCAGTGGGCAAAGTGCTGGATGTGGACAAGGATGAAGATGATCTTGCAGTGGGGGAACATCTCAGAATAAAGGTACTGATTGACATCCAGAAGCCTCTGGTCCGGGGTATCACAATGGAGAAGGGGGAAGGTGAGGGGGAATTTTGGTGTAGGTTCAAGTACGAGTTCCTACCGGTCTTTTGCTACTCATGTTGATTGTTAGGCCATGCGGAGAAGGACTGTGACGATGGTGCATGGCGACAGGAGGGGAAACAGTTTGGGGAATGGCTGCGAGTGAACCCAGCAAGGAAGAAGGAGGGTAGGGGGAGATGGTCAGAAGGTGGAAGCTCGGGAGGGAGCCAACAGAACTGTAAGGAATCGAGTTGGGGGAAGAATCGAGGGTCCAAGATGGATGCTAGTAGTGATGGCTCCCGGAAAATCACGAGTGCAAGCGAAGGGGAGCTAAAGGATGATGGCGAAAGCCCACTAAAAACAACGACAAATGTGGAGCGAAGCGGAATGCAAAAGAGGTTGGATTTTGAGGATCAACCTCCAGCAGAAAAGAGTGCGGGAAGGGAGTCATTGCCATTCTCCGAGGGTAGTGCAAAAGACGTCTCAACAAATGAGTTAGAGGTACAACCGGTTAGGGGGGTGGTGGCGAGTCCAGATTTTACTTGTAAACATAGTTCTGAGCTTGTGGAATTGAAGGGGGGGGGATCACATTACCACCCAGGGGGTCGTGGGGGAGAAAGTTGAAGACAAATCTAGTATGGAGGTTGAGGGAAATGAGGACGGACAGGTGGAGGGGGTAAAGGAATCTGTTGAAAGAGCAAAAGAAACAAACAAGGTGGTACTGCAGGAGGAGTTTGAGGGGGGTAGTAGGGGGATGGCTGAAGGTTTGTCAAATGTGCTAAAGAAGGCGACCTTCAAGCGGCGTCCCCGAACTGCTGTAGGAAAAGGGAAGGCCGATATTGCTATGGGAGACGAGCACAAGAAGAGACCAGCCCCAGGGCCCTGTGAGGAGGGTGTGGAGAGGAAAAAAAAGCTTTGCTGGGGGGCTAGGGAAAATGAAGGGGGGAGGAGCAGCACAAATTTGAGGCGGGATTGCTTGGTCAATCCCGCCAGCCCCAATGAGGATGATCGTTTGGAACTGCCGGGGATTGGGGAGTGGCCCGGCAGTTCGTGGTCTTTTGGATGTCCAAAAGAAGGAGGCCTCGGATGTGCTGTTTTTGTCTGAAACAAAACATAACAGCACATGGTTGGAGTTTTTTCAATGGAGATTAAATATGCCTAATATGTGTGTCAAGGATAGTGTGGGCGCAAGTGGTGGTTTGGCGTTGTTCTGGAGGAAAGGTACTGATTTAACGGTGAACAGTATGTCACGGTACCACATAGAAGCAACTATGCAGGAGGAGGACGGGTTTGTATGGCGGTTCACTGGCATCTATGGTGAGTCAAGGAGTGAGGAGAAGGAAAAAACGTGGAAACTGTTGAGAATCTTGAAGAATAGAAGTAGTCTGCCATGGCTGTGCTGTGGTGATTTCAATGAAATCTTGTTCAATTGTGAGAAGGAGGGAGGCCCCCCAAGATCAGAAAGGTGCATGGAAAGCTTTCGTGAAGCGCTTGTGGATTGTGACCTACATGACCTTGGGTTTGTTGGGGATGTGTTCACATGGAGAAACCAGCACCATAGGGCGGAGAGCTATGTGAAGGAAAGACTAGACAAGGCGGTGGCGAATAGCTCATGGAGGAAATTCAGAAACACATACTGATGGAGTTGTGGGAGTGGGACCGTAGTGTCTTGGGTGATCTAGAGAAGCGGATTAAAATAGCAAAGACCGCTCTTGAGCGATGTCGAAAGGAGAGGATCAGCCAAGACCAAGTTAACAAGGAACACGGGCTGCGGTATAAATTGGAAAGGCTGCTCGATCAACAACACGTGTATTGGAAACAAAGAACCCACTTTACATGGCTGATCTAGGGGGACCGGAATACAAAGTTTTTTCATGCCCAAGCGTCGGAGCGAAGGTGAAAAATCATGTGGGAAGTCTGGTGGATGATGGCGGCGATGTGGTGGCGGAGAAAGACCTAAAAATGCTTATTGCTAACCACTATCAACAACTTTTCAGGACTACTGCAGGAGATCATGTGGAGGAGGTTCTGGAGTGTGTGCAAAGGCGGGTCTCTCATGCCATGAATGAGGGCCTGATTGCGCCGTTCTCGAATACAGAGGTGTGGAAGGCCCTGCAAAGCATGGGGGACCTGAAAGCTCCGGGTGCTGATGGAATCCCAGCAATCTTCTACAAGAAGTTCTGGTCGTTGGTAGGTGACAAAGTGAAAAAAGGAGGTTTTGGGGGTACTGAATGGGGGAGCTATGCCATCAGGGTGGAATGACACAGTGATTGTGCTGATCCCAAAGATTACTAAGCCGGAAAAACTGAAGGATCTAAGGCCTATAAGTCTTTGCAACGTGGCGTATAAACTCATTTCCAAAGTACTAGCAAACCGGCTGAAAGGCATTCTGTCGGAGATCATCTCACCTTCACAAAGTGCCTTTGTCCCCGGCCGCTTGATTACGGACAATGTGCTGTTGGCTTACGAGTTCACACACTACTTACATCAGCGCAGAAGTGGAAGAAGGGGAGTTGCAGCCATAAAACTTGATATGAGCAAGACATATGATCGGGTAGAGTGGGGTTTCCTGAGACGAGTGATGCAGAGGATGGGTTTCCCTGAAAGCTGGGTAGAGCGTATCATGCTGTGCGTTACTACTATGGCCTACCGAATCAAAGTAAATGACCACTACACAAACAGAGTGATTCCACAAAGGGGGCTAAGACAAGGGGATCCGCTGAGTCCCTACCTTTTCATTCTTTGTGCTGAGGCGTTGTCGGCTATGCTACAGAGAGCGGAGGAGGAGGGAAAGATTGAGGGGTTCAAAGTCTGTAGGGAGGCGCCACGAATAAATCATCTGTTCTTTGCTGATGATTCTCTTGTGTTGATGCGTGCACAGAAGGAGGATGCTAGAGAACTACAAAGGATCTTAGATGTGTATGAGAGAGCATCAGGTCAAGTGATTAATAGGGATAAATCCTCAGTCCTGTTCAGCCCAAACACAAGCCAAGCAGACAAAAATCAAGTTCGAACTGAACTCTGCATTTCGCAGGAAGCAAAAAATGAGAAATACCTAGGGCTGCCTGTCTCTATTGGTAAATCACGAATATAAAGCCTTTGGGTATATAAAAAGGAAGATCTGGGGGCGGATACAGGGTGGCAAGAAAAGCTGTTATCAAAGGCAGGAAAGGAGGTACTAATCAAGGCGGTTGCCCAAGCAATTCCAACATATGCTATGTCGTGTTTTGATCTGACGAAGGGGCTTTGTGATGAGCTAAACTCCATGATAGGACGGTGGTGGTGGAGTCAGAATGACAAGGAGAACAAAATACACTGGCTGAGCTGGGATAAGCTGACTTTATCAAAGAAGGAGGGGGTCTGGGGTTTCGTGATCTGCATCTTTTTAACCTAGCCATGCTTGCTCGACAGGCTTGGAGAATCCTAACAAACCCGGAATCTCTTTGTAGTCAAGTTTTAAAGGCCAAATATTTCCCAAGTTGTAACATTTTGCAATGCAATGCAAGAGATGGTATTTCTTATACTTGGAGAAGTATTCTGCAGGGAGCACATCTGCTAAAAGAGGGAGTGGTATGGCGGGTAGGTAATGGTAACTCGCTTGACATCTGGTCTGACCCATGGATCCCAGCCGGAATGACTCGCAAAACAGTGACTCCCAGGGGTGCCTCTGTGTTGACACGGGTATCTGAGCTCATGAACCCGGCTACGGGCTCCTGGGATGAGGGTTTGGTGAAAGACATTTTCTGGGAGTCGGATGCGACAACCATTCTAGCCCTACAAACGGATGCAGATATTGATGACTGGCCAGCTTGGCAGTTTGATCCAAAAGGGGTTTTTTCGGTCAGATCAGCCTATAAGGTGGCAGTGAGGAAGAGGGAACATGAAAAAGCTAGAGACGCCTCTGGGTCTGGGCTGAATCAGAAAGATGATGCCAGTTTTGATTGGAAAAGGATATGGCTGTTTGAAGTACCAAATAAAGTCAGGATGTTTGTGTGGCAATTTGCGCATGACAATTTGGCAGTCGGGAGAAACATAGCACGGAGAGGCTTGAAACGTGAAACAATTTGTCCGATGTGCAATAGAGCCGATGAAGACTGCGGTCACCTGTTTCTGAAGTGCAAAGGAGTAAAGGAGTGCTTGCGCTTGATGAACTTGGAGCAGGTACGATCCAGACTTGTTAGTTGCAGGACGGCAGAGGAAACAGTGAAGGAAATCTGGAGCCTGGATGCAGGAACTCAGGTGCGGGTCTGGGTGTTGCTTTGGCGTTGGTGGTCAGCTAGAAACAAAGTCAATGCCGGAGAAAGAAGAGCCTCGGGCCCAAAAATTTGCTCACTGATAGACTACTATGTTAAGGACTTTGACAAGCTCAAAAAAACAAAGGGCCAGAAGGGAGTTAAGGGCATGTTGAAGTGGGAACCCCCACCGGAGGATATGTACAAGATCAATGTGGATGCATCTTTCAGGGCTAGTACACAAGATGGCGGATGGGGCTTTGTTGCTCGAAATAACGATGGGGAGTTCCTGGAGGGGGGTTGTGGGAAACTGGAGAGAGTCTCGAGTCCTCTGCAGGCCGAAGCACAGGCAGCGCTGATGAGCCTACGTCGGGTTGCGGAGATGGGAATGAGTCGAATTATTCTCGAAACAGATGCAACAAATTTGCAGAAAGGCCTGACCTCAACAGAGTTGGATAGGAGTGTTGATGGGTGTTTGTTCCGTCAGATTAGGAACTTTATTGCGGAGTCGTTTGTGCAATGTGTGATTCGGGCTTGTCCGAGATCATGCAACAAAGTGGCTGATTGCCTAGCTTTGTATGGGGCAAGCGCTGTCTGCTCGGGTTCAGCGGTGTTTATGGACCAAGTCCCTAACTTTGTAACTACTCTGGTCTCTGGTGATTTACCTAGAGCCAATGGTTAATGAGAGACAAGCTCTCTCCTTATAAAAAAAAGCAATATTATCTACTAGAGTGCATTTGGTTAATGGGATAAGAGATGGACGAGATATGTCTGGTTCGTGGGCCCAGCCAAAGTCATCTGCCCAGAGCGAATATTCCGTCCAGACGGTGGATGCCGCGGTGCGGCAAACTTCGTCGGATGGGCTCGTCCACAGTTCCACTCACTGCGGCGCATCCGCAAGAAAACCCTGCCCTCTCCGCGCCGTCGCCGGCCCCGGCAACGTCAGCGTCAGCCCACCGCGGCCGCCTCATGGCTCCGGCGGCCGTCGCGTTCGCGACGACCCCACGCTTCCCGTCTCTGCGTGCGGTGCGCGCGGTGGCCGGGGACGCCGAGGACGAGTGGGGGAAGGAGACGGCGGATCAGGCCGGTGCCGCGCCGATGGTGGCGGAGCTGAAGGAGGCACTGTACGGGACGGAGCGCGGCCTGCGCGCGTCCAGCGAGACACGGGCGGAGGTGGTGGAGATCATCACGCAGCTCGAGGCGCGCACCCCACACCTGCGCCCACGGAGGCGCACACCCTCCCCAACGGTAAGTGGATCCTCGCGTAAGCCTTCTTCTCTTCTCCTCAATTTATTGCGACATTTCTTGTTTATTTACTTGTTCCATCTCCGATTGGTTTATGCCAGTGAAACTGATCCTGATGGGTTCTGAATGTATACTAGAGGGAAGGAAACTTGACTAGGTTGAACCGAATGGTTGAAAGCTGAAAAGTGAAAGCTTTAATACTCGGTGGGGAAAATTGTTATTCAAGTGTGATAATGGGAAAAGGGGAAATTTCGTAATCTGGTAAGTATATTGTTGCCCGTGAATACACATCATTCGACAAATAGAATTTTATTCTATGAGAGAATCGCAGTCCTATTCAAATTTGTGAGGAATTCGTTCGTTTTAAGGATGAAGCACACTGGTTTCAGGAGTTCCTTGACTTGATCTGTTGGTCTGCTCTAATAACTGATGTAGTTGTGTTTTGTTTCCTATAGTGTGACGAAAGAAACACAAACAACTGTTGTATTAGAATCTTATGAGTCGACATTGCCATTCACTTGTCTGTGGGCTGATTCTGTAGGTAAATATTCTGTGTTAACGGAATGCACTTTCCATGTGGTCCCTTTGGTCTGCGGATTCTGGCTGGGTTTGAAACTTCAAATGGACTGTCAGCTAGCTTATGCTTGTGCAAGATACAGTAACTAGCTTTTAAACCATACTTTTTAAGGCAGAATTAATAGAAATATTATAGTGAAAAGTGTATTGAGTTCAGTTGTACCGGCCAAAATCGCATGCGACTATTTTTCTCTGTACACTGCCTCTCGCGAACAGCCAGAATTCAAAATTTTAAGCTATAAGTCATTGCCCAAAAGAACCCACCCTCTGTTTATTTAAGTGAGTTCAAACTTGATGTGCAATATTGGCTGCTTTTTACTGGTTTTTTTTTTGTTTTGTATTAGGACAAATAACTGCTGCTAGTTTGCCACTCCAGTAATTGCAGCAAACTCATGGATAACCTTTTTATTGACTGTCAAATTGAATTGCTAAACAAGGTTGTATCACTGGAACAGACTGTGAGAAGACTTTTCTTATGCACAAGACTGTAATAAAAACAAATATCTGGGTAGCTGTTGCTATCACTTATATGAGAATACGCCAGTTGTGATCGCCTCAGTTCTTTGGAAACTCCGTAGTCACATGCTTTCAACATCATCGATAACTTACGTCTGAAGCCAACCAATTCGGATGCTGAGGAAGTCCATTGAAGTGCTACTCTTTTTAAATGTAATTTCAGCAACACTGTATTGTTTAGGAGATTGATTAACTAGGCGACCGGCTGACTGCAGGTACACATCAATTTCGCAATTGTTCCCATTGTTGGGTTCTGGAAGGCTACCTCAGCTTGCTAAGGTGGAGGAAATATCAGACTATTGATTCTGAGAACTTCACCGTGCAGAACTGCATCGAGTTTTCGGGACCTTTCGCCACAACTTCAGTGTCCACCAATGCCAAACTGGATCACCCACCTTTCTCCTTTGAACCAAACACAAAATTAGATCATCTTATCCACCCTCATCCTACCAACCAAACAACAATCTGTATCATTCCATCCCTTAAACCAAACAAGCAACTTGGATCATTCCATCTCATCTCATCCCACCAAATTCTGGATCATCCTATCCCATCCATCTAACCTAACACACCCTAAATGGAGCATAGGTGAGGCAACAAGGAGGATGAGCATACGAAGGGGGATTGACAGGAGTCATGGCCCCCATTATGCTACATCTATTTATGTTTCTACACCAGGTTTTGCAATGCAGTTAGTATAAAATCAAGGAAAAAGTCCATCTGTAATCCCTCAAGTTTCTAGTTCGTCTAATTTTTGTCCCTCATTTACAAAACTGTGTAAAAACTTGTCCTCTAACTTGCAAAACTAGAGCACTTAAGCCCCTGCAGCAGGAAACGATGGTTTTGACTAACTTTGACCCATGTGGTTTCCACATGTTAGCCACGTAGCATCCACACCATCAACCTTGTGCAAGTAGCAAGTCGCTGCCTCCTTAGCTTGATCCAATTGGATCAAGTGGGAGCCATCCCTATTCTTGCCGGCATGCGGGGCTTGTCTCCTTCGCCACCGGCTTCACTCCTCACTAGATCTGGTCTCACCTGAGCTCGCCATCACTAGTCCCTCATCATCGAGCTTAGATCTATCGATTCTAGTCGCCACCGACCTCGAATCAAGGGAGGATCCGTCATCTCCATCACCGTGCGTGCTTGATCCTAGCAACTCATCACCGTGGCTTCTTCATCGCTAGATCTGTCATCGCCGGCGCCTTCTTTGCCATCTTTCGCTTGATCTGTCCACCAACAGGGCGGTAGGCAACGAAATATGGTGGATTGAGCCTAGATCCATTGTCTTCGTCGATGGCAACATCCTCCTCGCGCGCCATCCTATGCATCACCTGATTCGCCGTGCGCATATGAGGGCTGGTGCAGCCACCGGGTATGTGCCACCTCCGTCTTTAGGTCACGGCACCGCTCCTTCCCTGTCATCACCTTGTTATGTCGTGCGTGCATGAGGGCCGGTGCGGCCAACTGATCTGCACTACCTTTGCCTTCGGGTCACATCGCAACTCCTCCTGGTCATGCCGCTCGGTTGGCGTGTCATGGAGGAGATTGCGGTGCGAGCGCCTACGTGCTCGATGACATGGCCTCCTGCCCCAACTTCGGCCTCATCGAGCTCAACCTCGTCTTCTCCACCCTCATCAACAGGTCCATCCTCAACTTCATCCTCATGTACCTTCTCTCCCCTACCGCCAGCATCTCAACAGTGCCCATGGCACCAAAACTAGAGTCAAGACGAAGAAGATGAACAGGACGAAAGTCTTTGGGTCACTGACATGTGGGGGGTTGCCTATGGACACGAATATGCCAGCGAGTATCCCAGTTCGCACTAAGTCACCCAAACCATATGTAAAACCAGCTTGGATATAATTTGCGCTGATTTTGCAAATTAGAGTACGTGTTTTACTTGATTTTATTAATAAGGGAAGGAAATTAGACGAACCGAGGAGTTAGGGACCTTAGATGGACTTTTTTCATAAAATCTATTATTTCGCACCCATATCAAAGATTTCTTACTATGGGCATGTTTTTTTTTTTGCTTATGGCTGTGGCTTATGTTTTTTGACTGAAATTTTTGAATTTTGGGCAGTTCGCGATAGAGATTATGGAGAAAGAGATACTCACTTGCGATTTTGGCTAGTATAGATATTAGGCTTTTAACATGTAGTACAATTAACTTATAGACTCTATCTTGAAAAAATACTTCGTTTAAAAGCTAAAAACCGCTTTTAAAAGCCGTAAAGAACATGCCTTATATAGCCTATGGTATAGGAAAGTCATAGCTAGGTGGAATCGGGGAAAGTTATTAGGGCATGCAATGAGGAAATGGGAACGGAGAGGGCGAAGTTATTAGCATGATGAGGACATCCCGAAGACACCAGTTGGACCGATTACACGAGCACGAGTTAAACAAATTAATCAATATGTAAATTCGCTCCTAATTGAATTTAGTTATAATTTATGTGAGAACTGAATACTACCTCATTCCAATGTATTGTGCGTTCTCAAGTTTGAACGATGTGAAGCTTTTAGAATTAGAGACATGGAGGAGAAGCTAATGGAGAAGAAATACTTTGAGTCAAGTAAGGGAAGACACATTCAAGTCCTCATTGCCACGTCGGATCGACCACGAGAACAAGTGAAGTCACAAAGATGCTTTGGACATTCAACGATTACAACTGGTATAAAAAACTACGTTTGGATCTGTCTGATCGACTGCAGATATGTTCAGGACCGTTTGATTCACATCGGGCACTCGTAAGACCTTCAGAACTACTGTCTGAGTTGTCCGATCAGCATTGGACGCTCAGATGCTTTGGAGATGTTCGGACTGGTGTGATGCGTCTGCTTTGTGGTCGGGTAGATAGGATCACGAGCGTGTGGTTGGGAGAATTCTTTTGTTGCAGGTTGCTGTTTTGATAGTGTTTGACGTCATCGGTTCGTGAAGATCGGGCATCCTGCATCATATGGTTTACGCTAATCTCAAGCATCGTATTATTCTCGTGATAATTTTACTTGTCACAGGTATAGAATAGACCAATGGTCCTTGTGTGATGGAGCAATTAATTCATTATATATTGCCTGTCGATGGTTACATCTCGTCGAATTTCTTTTCTTGTTTGCAATGATCCTCGGCTTGAAGAGAGAAGATATTGGAATGCTTGGAACCTAATTAAAGGCAGCTTGCTAGCTAAGCTTATTGGCATTGTTGGACCATGATCTCTCTCCTAACCTTCGATCGCCGGACAAGTCGCAATTCAAGGATGCCGGCCGGAGCTGCATGCGTTGCATGCCCCCATGTTGGCCTAATTGGGCGTCAAATCCGAACCACTTGCCTACCGTACAGTACGTGCATGGTGCACCGGCTGGTCCGTGGCGCTCCCGGCGACCATACAATATTACTACGACCAAGAAGCGTTCGTTTCGCGGCCTACAACTTGGCACTCAAAATTAACGATTAGGACATTTCAAATTGGCTTCTACTTAGATAAATCAGGAGTTAATATGAATATACGGTTTCCTAAAACGGCTTGTTTGTTTTTGTCTTGTTCTGATAATAAGGTAGGGAGTTATAGGTGTGTCATACATCTCACTTTTCTCGCGTACGCATATCTCTTTATGAAAATTATTTTTTTAGCTGTTACTATTTATTTTAACTAAAAATCATCAGGTAAAAGCTATTAATCACAACCACTCGGAACATACTCTTGGTTACATAGAAGTACGAGCAATGATCGATGCCGCTCTCGCGAATCAAAGCAAACTTGATCGTAATCCTTACCTTGCGGTTTGTGAAATAGTACTTGTTGAAATGCAATCTCTCGCCACGTTGTTATCAATTACTGTTATATCAACAGCTCAACAACATAACGATTAAACGAAAGAAAGAAAGAAAAGATAGTGTGTGCACCATCGATGCTCGCATACTGTTTGCGATTGTGCACTTAAAAGTTCAAACAAAAAGGCTGGCATGTAGTTAGTAGTCAGACAGCTAGTGCCTCCTCTCCTAGTTTCAGGTTCAATGTAACTAGTGGATGCCTCGGGTTATCTCAAGAAAAGAACTGAATTAGTGGTTGGTCGGGTCTGACAGATGTTTTTCTAGGGTGTATGAATGAGTTCATGCCTGACGGAGGCAAGAGTATCTTGTTCGTACCTTGATTCGTGTGTTCTATCGTGCTGAATGAGTGCCCTCACGTGCGCTTCAGATACTAGTATAGTTTATTTATATTTATATTAGATTTTGGAGCTCTTGGGAGCACACTTGATTCGCCAGCAGAAGTCCCAGTTGCACTTCACTGCAGTCTCAGGGCCTGTCAGGAACTTGGAAACAAAAAAAAAAACATAGGAATAAGAAAAAAATATATATAGAAATGGGAAGACATGCATATACAAAACAAAGGAATAAAAAACAAGGGAAAATTTTGAAACGGATGTTTGGAACACTGGAATGCAAACATCAAAGGAAATTTTTTAAGTGGGCGCTAATTGACCGCCCACCGAATGATGGCCGTATCTTAGCCCAACCGCTCTGGTCCACTCGTTCCGCATATAAGCACATGGGATTGGGCCTTTTCTTTTAGACTGTGGCTGATGACTTTTGACTACAGCTGATAAATAATAACAACTGATAGAAAGGTCATGAGTGAGAGTACGGAGTAAGAGAAATCTATATGCGATTTTGACCAATTTTGATAAAGTTGTTACAGTGTCTATTACAATCAACTTGTAGACTCTGTCTTGAAAAGGTATTCTATTTAAAAGTTAATTACTGTAGAAAAATTAAAAGCTGAAGTAGAAAAGAAAGGACATATTAATTGGTTTCTCTCTCTTCCCCACGCATCACAAGCGCTGTCTTGTTCCTATGCGAAAACCAGAGTTTGGGCTGGATGTTTTGTGGGCCTGTTTGGCAAGCAACAAGCCGGCCGCTTTTAGGCTTTCTTCTGATGTCTAACTTTCAAACGGAGTATTTTTTCAAAACGGTCTACAAGTTAAGCGTTGTACACGTTAAAAGCCCAACATCTGTACCAGCCAAAATTGTACGTGAGTATCGGTCTCTCCGTAATCTGTACCGTAAACAGCCAAAATTCAAAAATTTCAGCCAAAAGCCATAAGCCGCAGCCAAAACAAACAGGCCTTTCTATAAAAAAAGTACTCTGTATGGAACGGTAAGTTCATTCGATCCAAATAGTCCGAAAGCAATACTTTTCAAAGAAAATGAAACCGCCAGAATTCCTATAAAAATCCTTGGATACAAACGGGCCCTCAGTTTCCATTTTGCTGCTAAGCTGAGCTGAGATAGAATTGCGTGTATTATGCATAATGCATTGCTACCTAAAAGGAGCTGAACTCGATTGCCTAACTTTTCCAATAGAACCGTCGACCATGCACAAGTAATTAAACAATTTGATCATAAATTGGTATGTACGTACATTTAGTGTTTTGAGAAGAAAAAGGCCATACAGAACAAGAAGGTTAGGTTGTAGCTAGTACTTGTTTCTAGGGGTGGGAAACAGCCGCAAATAATCAGTTTTATCCGATATTTATATTCGAGAAAACGTAAATGTAGTAAGTAAAATTCGTATTTAAAAATGTTCATATTTGTATTCGAGAATATTCGTATCTATATTTAAGAATATTCGTATTCGAAACTATTCGATTCGTATTCAATCTGTTTTCTATGCCTATCGGCCGGTCAGTCTAGCCTAGTGGCCAAGCGGAAATCACGGGAAAATTCGGACGGATTTTGTGATTTAAAATTTAAATTTGGGCGGTTTGAAACCAATAACTGGTAAAAAAAACTGGCAAAAGCGCTAGGAATTGTTCTACCAAGATTGTTACAGAAGTCATATGAGGATATTCATATTCGACTGAATAAAGTACATGTTCGATTCGAATTTGTATCCGTTATAGCATTCAATTCGTATTTATATTTAAAAATATTTAAATTTAAATTTATATTTGTTTTAAAAATATGAATTCATATTTGTATTTAAAACTATTCGATCGTATTCGATCCGTTTCCATCCCTACATATTCCCCCAAGGGTCAACACAACAGCCGCCGATTTTGTGAACCGGCCAGAACAACCAAATCCATACGCCAACGTCTACAGCAATCACACCCTAAAAGTCTCTGAAAGAATGCAAAAGCAAAACGTTAGTAATCCATACCCCAATTGATCACTAATTTCTGTAAAACCATGAGCTTTTTTTTAGAATAACAGAAGGGGGAACCCCTTCCGATTCCTCGCATTAGAAACCGACTAGTTTTGTAAAATCATGAACTAATCCGCTGCATTTTTTTTCCTTGAATCTTTATGCCTGTACTGCTTTATCGAGAACAGTTTGAATAAAATTCAGTTCAGGTCGACTCGGCCCTAGGCTTACCGTAGTTTCCTCCAAAAAAAAAAAAACGTTAGCCCTAGCTAGCCAGTGATGAAGAGTTAACGCACAAGTAAACTGTTTTGAGGAACCGACGGGAAAAAATCCCGAAAGGATATATGTCAAACTTTGAGGTCACATGTCAACAGCAATGACAGCAGCATAAAGCAGGCGCAAGAGTCTCTGGAAGAAAAGAACACGAGCAGAAGTAAAACGTACGTTTGCAAATTGCATCATCGAACCATTGAATCTGGGCGCATATTCGATCAGAGCTAACAGTCAACAACCCAGCCCGTCGATCAGAAGATCAGATGAGGTCGTGCAGGAGATGAATGATCCCGGCTAGGATTGGGTGCAGTTTTTGGCTTCGCCGCAGTCGCAGGTGTGCGGGGAGAAGGCGCAGACGCCGAAGGGCTTCCCGGGGATGTTGCAGTCGATGGAGTAGCAGCAGCTGGTGTCCACGCAGCTGCTCGCGTTCGACGCCGAGCAGCAACGGCAACCCATGCAGAGCTCGAACGGCTCGTACCCTCCTCCTCCTCCTCCTCCCCCACCCGACGCGTCCGCGGTAGTCGCTGGGAGCGCCACCGACCGGTACACCACGCTCCTCACCGGCACGAACTCTGACGATGGCGACCTTCTGGCCTTGCCGCCGCCGGCCAGCTCCGCCTCGTTGGCTCCTGCAGACATACATGTATAAACAAGGGACCGAATCAGAATCGGGTCAAGAAGACGATGCATTGTCGATATATGCATGCGGTAGATCGATACGTATAGTACCTCGTGCAGCTTGGAGGGAGGTGGAGAGGAGGAGGGCGAGAGAGAGGAGGAGCGCGAGGACGGCGAGAGAGGCGGGCGCGGGATTAGCCATGGTTGATTTGGCTTGGAACTTTGGAGAGCAGTGGAAAGAAAGAGAGGCAAATAATGGCTGCCTTTTGGGTTAACTAAGGAACAGTAATGGTTTGGCAAGATGGCAACTCGACGTGCAGATCAAATCAAATTTGAGGCCAACAAAAGCTTTGCCCCCTTCCTTCTTCCTCTCTTCCTTTTTTGACTAACAAGATCTGGCTAATGCATGTGTCAACTAATGGAAAGATGAAAGGATATAGGGTCTGTTTGGTTTATGACCAGAAGTTGTCTAGCTACAAGTTAGGTGTGCCATAGTTTTTAGGTAGCTGTTTGGTTCACTGACGTAACTGTGGCATGCCACACTTTCTTAGCACTCGGCCCCACATGTCATAGACTCAGTTTCTTGCCAAACTTTGCCACAAGTGTGGCTTCGATTTTGTTAGCCACACTTTCTGTGGCAGCCACATATTACCTAAACTTAGGCATGACAAGATTAGGCACCAACCAAACAGACCCATATGGTGGTCTAACAATACTAATTACTTATTTATAATCGCAAAAAAAAAACTCAAGTTATGGCTTCCACAGTTGTGACCAAACTAATGGAGAGCACTACTAGCACATAACATGGTGGTTTCAGCATCCAAATGGAGTACACGTGGAAACTTCTGGAATTCTACATGTGGAAGCTAGATTCTTTCAGCCTTCCACAATCAAACTAAAACAGAAAGAATATATTAAAAAAAGAAATATGTAAAAGTTTCAGGCCGTGTGCGTGCCAGTTAATGAGAGCAATTGACGCTCCCTTTTGTCAATAAAGGGGAATATCTTTTACTCCTCATAGAAAAGGTTGGGTCGACGCATAGGCCGCACTTCTCCTCTTCTCTTCCCCGTATCCTCCGCCTCTCGCAACCACTTCACCTCCTGCAACTGCCGCCTCCTTCTCTTTTCGGAACCCTTGTGCCGCACCTTCTCCTTCTCCTGAGTGTCGTCACCAATTCCTTCACCGCGCAACAGCGTTTGGTCGCAGTCCCTGAACTTCCCCGCAGCATCGCATCTCCCCGTTGCCACCTCCACAACGCATTTGCTCGCCGCCTCCTCTCCCCATATGCCCGTCGCCGCCTCCCCACCTCCACCTACCACAACCGCCGCCTCCTTCTCTCCTCCGAAGATATGTGATCACAGTCCCCTAACTTCCTTCCCCACACGGCAACATCTGGTCACAGTCCCCCAACTTCCACAAGCAGCACCGCATCTCCCCGTCACCGCCTCCCCAACGCATTCGCCCACTGCCTCTTCTCCCTATCTGCCCACCGCTGCCTCCCCACCTCCACCTCCCGCAACCACCGCTTCCTTCTCTCCCCTGAACCCTCGTGTCGTGCCTCCTCCTCCTCGATGTCATCACCAATTCCATCTCCCATCACCCCTCCAACCAGTGGCACAACGCTCGGTGGCAGCGGCCGATGAATCGAAGAGAAGGGCACTCGGTGACAGTGGCCGGTGGATCAGAGAGAAGGGCGCTCGACGATGGCGACAGTGGTTTCCTCTTCCTACGCCCGCCCACGTGGCTCTCCCCCCATCGCCACTGCCCAACGGTCACTTACCCGGTGAGCCTCTCTACCTACTCCTGCTCTTCATTCGAAGCCCATCGCACTGTTTGGCAATTTTGGTCTCCCAAGCTGGTTATCGAAGTCGGTGCCATGGTCGAAAGGGGCCGTGGCCGAAGTCGAGGGGCCGTGGTCGAAGTCGAAGATGTGGTTGAATAGGGCCGTGGCCGAAGTCGAAGATCAGTGGTTGAAGTCGAAGATGTGGTCGAAGGGGCGGTGGTCGAAGTCGAAGGGACGTGGCCGAAATCAGGTGGTGGTCGAAGTCAAAGGGTCATGGTCGAAGTCCAAGCCATAGTCGAAGGGGACAGTGGTTGAAGGGGGCAGTGGTCGAAGTCGAAGGGTCGTGGACGAAGTCAGTCCGTGGTCGAAGTCAAAGGGCTGTGATCAAAATCAAGCCATGGTCGAAGTCGAAGGGTCGTGGTCGAAGTCCAAACCATAGTCGAAGGGGACAGTGGTTGAAAGGGGTAGTGATCGAAATTGAAGGGCCATGGTCGAAGTCCAAGCCATTGTCGAAGGGGACAGTGGTCGAAGGGGGCAGTGGTCAAAATTGAAGGGTTGTGGATGAAGTCGGTCTGTAGTCGAAGTTGAAGGGCTGTGGT
Organism: Dendrocalamus sinicus; assembly: GCA_036346575.1. Classification (NCBI taxonomy): domain Eukaryota; kingdom Viridiplantae; phylum Streptophyta; class Magnoliopsida; order Poales; family Poaceae; genus Dendrocalamus; species Dendrocalamus sinicus. The sequence continues at coordinate 27,226,359 of CM070674.1, read as the reverse complement.
CAATATCAGGACTGTGGTCGAAGGGGTCGTGGCTAAAGTTGAAGATCTGTCATCGAAATCAAAGCCGTGGTCGAAGGGGCGGTGGTTGAAGGGGGAAGTGGTCGACGTTGAAGGGCCGTAGTCGAAGGGGACAGTGGTCGAAGTAGAAGCCGTGGTTGACATTGAAGGGTCGTGGTCATTGAAGGGCTGTGGTCGAAGGGGATAGTGGTCGAAATCAAAACCGTGGTCGACGTCAAAGGGCCATGGTCGAAGGGGATAGTAGTCAACGTTGAAGGGCCATGATCGAAAGGGATAGTGGTCGAAGAGGACAGTAGTCGAAGGGGGAAGTGGTCGACATCGAAGGGCCATGGTCGAAGGGGACAATGATCGAAGGAGGCAGTGGTCAAATCAAAGTCGAAGCCGTGGTCGAAGGGGATCGTAGTCGAAAGGGGAAGTGGTCGACGTCAAAGGGCCGTGGTCGAAAGGGGAAATAGTCAACGTCGAAGGGACATAGTTGTTGAAGGGTCGTGGTTGAAGGGGATAGTAGTCGAAGGGGCAGTTGTCGAAGTCGCAAATTCGTGGTTGAAGTCGAAGATCCGTAGTCGAAGTCGAAGCTGTGGTCAAAGGGGGAAGTGGTTGACGTCGAAGGGCCGTGGTTGAAGTCGAAGATATGTGATCAAAGTCGAAGATTGTTGGCCGAAGTTTAAGCCGTGGTCAAAGGGGGAAGTGGTCAGCGTCGAAGGGCCATGGTCGTCGAAGGGCCATGGTCGAAGGGGACAGTGATCAAGGGGGCAGTGGTCGAAGTCGAAGATCCGTAGTCGTCATCAAAGCCGTGGTCGAAGAGGGAAGTGGCCGATGTCGAAGGGCCGTGGTTGAAGGGGACAGTGGTTGAAGGGGGTAGTGGTCGAAGTCAAAGAGGACAGTGCTCGAAGTCAAAGGGGGCAATGGTCGAAGTTGCAGTCATGGTCATAGTCATAGCGCTCGTGGATGTGGTCGTAGAGGTCCTGGTCGTAATCGTAGCACCAACCCGTAGAGCACCTGCATGTTTGTCCATAACCTCCTTGCTATGAGTTCCCCCTCCAGTTGGATATCCCCTCGCCTACCCCTAGGTCACCACCCGAGATCGAGCTCCCCACCCTCGACGGCAAGACCCAAGGTCTCGTACTCCCCATGAATTGTAACATTCTTTTGGCCATTAGGTGTGATCGACGGCTTCCGACTTACGACCACGAGCGCTGATCGATGTCTTCTAACTTACGACCACGAAGTGTGGTCGATGTCTTCCGACTTACGACCACGAGCGCTAGTTGAGGTCGAAGATGTGTGGTCGAAGGGGGCAACAGGGCATAAGCGCACTAGAGGCCTACCAACGTACGACCACCAGCGATACTCGACCACTCCCAACCTACGATAACGTGCGATGGTCGACGACTTCTAACTTATGACCACGAGGTGTGATTGACGGCTTCCGATTTACAACCACAAGCACTGGTCGATGTTTTCTGACTTACGATCATGAGCGTTGGTCGATGTGTTTCGACTTACAACCACGAGGTGTCCTCGATGGTTTTTGACTTACAACCACGAACGATGGTCATCGGCTTCCGACGTACGACCATGAGCCATTGTGAAGGCTCCCAATTTAGGACTACGATCGATCGTTGACCGTTGCCAACTTACGATTACCAGCAATGGTCGATCGCTCCCGACCTACAATCATGTGCGATGGTCGACGGCTTCCGACTTACGACAACAAGGTGTGATCAAGGGCTCCTTGACCTACGACCATGAGGTGTGGTCGATGTCTTCCGACTTATGACCACGAGGTGTAATTGATGGTTTTCGACTTACTTAACGGATTTAAAAACTATTAGAACATATTTGTATGCGTCTGTGAGTTTTAAAACATGTAATATGATAAATTTTAAAAATTTATAGCAACGAACGGGCATTCAACTAGTCCACAAACAAATTAATGTGGTTTGCGATGCAGCCTTGGTCCTTTTTGCATCAGATCCTTAGGGCCTGTTTGGATCCACCCAGATTTTAAGAATCTGACTTTTGGAAACTGGGTGGGATCCAAACAGACCAGTTTTTGAGGCAGTTTTTAAAATCTACCTACCCGGATTCTTAAAAACCAAGAAGTTGTTGATACCCGACTTTTGCGCTTTTTTGGCACAAATACCCATTTACCCTCATTAAAGACCACGCATGGCTGTTTAATGTGCTGTTCAAGAGCAATAAATGTAAGGGTATAATAGTCTATTAGCACCAATCATAAATGAAACCAGCTTTTAAAAACTAGAGGATCCAAACACCCCATCAGTTTTTGCTTAGAAACTAGTTTTTAAAAACTAGAAGTAATAGCTGGTTTTTAAGAATCTGAAATTGATCCAAACAGGGCCTTAGCAGGTTGCCGACATATACGCATATCTGGTGATCGTTAATTTCCGTATTTGCTCTTGCAAATATATTTTTATTCCAAATTGTTGTCTAAATTAGTCACCTTTTCATGCATCAGTGATTGCCAACAACCCTCTAGCACTAACTGAATATTGGATAATTCACATCCCGTAGAAATACTTTTGTTCTCCTTCTGTTTGAGGGAACAAAAAACAGTGCAATTTCTTTGCAAGGGGAAAATTGCTTATGAACAAATATGAGTGCGCCCCTTGATGTTTTTCCTTGAAAAATGATTGCCCACTAATTACATCGCATCACTTGGCTATGACAAGATAAGGTTGCACACACTTTATTAGGCTTCGCTCGGTTGGGCTGAAAAGCTGTGGGTTATAGCTGAAATTACACTGTAGCGGCTAAAATTTTACTGTAGCTGAAGGTGGCTTATTTAGCGTAATTAAATTTAAAAAAATTAAAAAATAGGAAAATATGCTAGCTCATCACGGACAACGCAAACAAATACGAGAAAAAAGAACATACAAAAAAAGCTTAATAAAAGTTAAAAGTTCAAAAAAACGAAATTTATAAATATTAAAAAATAAACCAAAAACTGAAGCCGAGACGAGCTGGCTACTCTGAGGTACCAACATTTTTGCCCGTCCAGTACTCTAAAAAAAGGGTTCTTGCCTGCCCAGGTAGTGAGGGTACGTGGATGGATTTGTGTGGGGATCAATTGGCGACACTTGTTCCATCTGCCTTCCATTGATGGCAGATTTTTAGATTAGATAGATACTCTCTTCATTATTGTTATTAGTCCCCGGAAAAGCTAGCAGACACCTTTATTTTGCCAAATCGAAGCTTAACAGGTGGCTTGCTCCACGTCACACACGACACCACCTCCTAAAAATGCTAGTGCGAGCGATGATGGTGATGCCGACCACGGCTCAACGCCACCGGGAATTAGATGATGCAATCATGTAGTCACTGAAGGACTAGCCACTGCATTATGTTGACGCTTCAACAATGTAACGCCCCCGTTTCCAGGGGCGCGTACGGACACGGTATTCCGTAATTATTCACGTATAAACAGTTATGGAGTGTCGCGCAAGAGTATACCATTGCATGCTTACAACAAAAGTCCAGCATATATTTCACATACGGATTAACATCTATTTTTCAACAGCGGGGCGTGCAAGCCCAAAGTATATTTACATTACCAAAGCTCCAAGATCCACTTGAGCGCGGCCAAGACCTAAAGCCACGGGTCCTCGTCGAAGAAGCGATCCTCAGGGGCGTCCTCGACGGGGAGACCTTCACATTCGTCTTGATCCTCTAAAGAGGGGATTAAGCAAGCCATGAGCCAAACAACTGGCTCAGCAAGCCCCAAAGGGACTCTAACTTACTACATGCACGGATTAACAAAGGAAGGGAGTATATTTGGTTTATTAACTTTGAGTGGATGCAGTTTTATTTGCAAACATTTTGATAAGACGGACCCAAAACTACTCCTTAAGATCTCAGGGGTTTTTCATGAAGAGTTAATTAACCAACTAATCAAGTTAAAGTATGTACAAAACTACTTAAGCTTCGTTGCTGGAATCACCCAAGTGACACAGCTCCATTAACCGGGAGCACGGCGTATTCGAATACCATTTATTTGACTCTGCAGAGTTTGCTCAGCTTTACCCACACGATTTCTTAACTTCCGCGTCCGGGTTAAGAAAGCCAAGTCGTTTCTCTGCTCAACTCTTTATATAGGCTCTACCTGGTAGAATCCACTCGGGTCTGGCACAAATAAATAATAATAATACAAACGTCCGCTTCGAGTGAACTCTACCGTTGTTAGGCATCCGCAGCACGGCCTGCCTAACTTCACTTCTTATCCTCCTCCTCCGCCACACTTGTAGAGTTTCAATCGAGTTGAGCAGCTACTGGGCCAGTGTTGACAAGTCAACTCCTGTGGTTGAGCGATCAGTATGGCATTTGCTCAGCGTAAGGGTTTAGTCCTTATATTTTCATATGGTCCGCAACCTCGCCAGGCCCGCGACCCAACCCAGGGTAAGTGGTGGGCGTAGACCGTCTCGCGGTTTCCCACAACACCCTTACCCTAACTTCAATCCTAGGGTAAAAGACGGGCGAAGACCGTCTCACGGCTCCTCCCCAACCCTTACCCTACCTTGTGCACGCCGGCACTCTCCGCTCTAAGATACGGTGTCCCATACCACCCTACCTTAGAGTCGAGTTTTCCAAATTCTATTGGCCCGCAGCCACAACCTTATCAGTGTAAAGACTTTGCATGATAATAATAACCTACGGTTATCTAGATTAACAGGTAATTATTTCTAGGGTTACAAAGGCATGGCAACAAATTTAACAGGGTATTTATCGATGGTAGGCTTAACTACATATCATGTTATTCTAAACATTTTATTTTATTTTGAACTAACATTTCAGAACTAGCTTAATGCAAATAGCATAATAACATAATTAAATAGCATGGGATACAACATGGTCAAAGGATTTGGGACTTGCCGTCAATCCGGATGATCTCAGCTAGCTCGAACGTAGAAGAACCTGGATCCTGAGACTACACTTGAACTTCCGGGATCTCCGAAACTAACGCAAACACATAAAATAATTAAATCCAGCTTGAGCCTAATCAAGCGAGGAAAAATAAACTATTTAAAAAGGAGTAAAATGCATAAATCCTCAAATGGGGAATTTTAGGAATTTATCTGGGAGGAATTTGGTGGAGTGGAGGTCAAAAATGGGTTCAGGACATTATTTGGAGCGAAGTGGTGAAATTTGGGCCCTGTGCACTGCCTTTTTGCCCTCAGGCGTCCTATTTTGCAGTCACAGGAAAAGCTTGCTTTTGAAAATTTGTGTGGTTTCGTATCAGCCCGGCTCTCTGGGCGCACTCTTTTAAAAATTAAGATGGGTTAGATTACCTTATCCCCACGACTCAATCCTTACCTCATGCTATTCCCTCTCACCCTGTTTGCTGCAAACCCAGTCGAATCTACCAAAGCAAGTGATAGATCACCAAGGATCCAGACTCGAGACGCTGTCCTGCTAACATTCTCTCTTTACCACCCGGAGGACCCATCATGCCTGGAACCAGAAGAAAACGAATAACAACTAGTGATGCCAATTTTAAGGGGGGTAGCACTATGAGATAGAACTGCCGACGAATTACTAAGAGACGATGCAGCTACTCCGTTCTACGATGGCGTAAAGACAACAATGGCAACAAGCAAGTGCTTGGAAGTCTACGACCTATCCAGGAGTACAAGGTTTTCCCTCTTCCCTTTTGACTTCTCCCAGTGCTAACCCCTGTTGTGCAGGTTTTCATCTATCTGGGAAGCTAAAAGAACTATACGTCGAGCAACACTCGGAAACCCATTGCTAGCCAATATACCCCGCCTCTATTCTTTCTGCTCTACCGGAATCTCGGGGTCGAGATTCATTTAAGGGGGGTAGGTTTGTAACATCCCAAAATTTGGAATGTTCGAAAATTTCAAAAAAATTTAAATTCTATTTGCATCTTATTAGCATTTGACGTTTTAGCTGAAACTTTATTTGGGCTTTCCTAAGTGTTGTGCTAAACAAAATAATAATTGGAAATATTCTGGAATGCAAACAAGAACTGTGATGATAAAAGATACCAATTAGTTAAATGTGATTTAAAAATACTAAGAACCGAAATCCAGAAAATCAAATTAAATAAAAATTCACCTTAAATCAAATTGACCCGAGCACTCAAACTCAGGTTCAACCTTGAGGTTTTCAAACTTAAAATTCAAAACTCAGTTATAAACTTATGTCTCAAAAGTAATCAAAGCACAAATTAAAATTTGAAAATCAAAGCCCGAGGACAAATTAAATAAAATGGAAAATAGAGAAATATTAGGTTTGGTACCTAGATATTTGAAACAAGATTTGAAGCAAATTGAAACCAATGATCTTAAACATGAAATAGAAATTTAGATTAAAAATTCAAATCCCAAAATTGCGCTTGAAAATTCTTTCCTCTCTATTTTCCCTCCCTTCTCCCTATGCCATGTGGGGCCATCCTCCTTTTCTCTGTCCTCCCTCTCCACCGATTTTTCTCTGACCGAGGGGCCCGTTTTCCTCCCCGGTTTCTTTCCCCCTCCCCTTCTCCCACTGCCGCTGGGCCCGGCGCCCTGCCTCCTCTTTCCTTCTTCTTTCCCTTCCTCTGCGCCGAGCTCACTCTTTTCTTTTCCCCCGTCCTGTGGCCGAGCAGCGCCCGCGTCACCCGGCCCCATTGCTCCTGCTCCTCCGTCACACCCGGACCACGACCTGCAGCGCGCACGTCGCCCGTGGAGCTCGCGTCCACGCCGTCACCTCGTGTCGCGCCCCCGCCTGCCCCACGTCGCCTGCGCCCATGCCCTGCCCATCAGCTCCAGTCGCCTCCGTCGCCATCGCCCTGCCCGCACGTCGCCGAGCTCGGTGGTCGGCCACAGTGCAACGCAGCGACTCCCTCCGCTCCTACAAGTAAGCCACCCGGCTCCCCATTGCCCCCCTGCGCCATCTCTTTCCTCCCCACCCTTTCTCCCCCTCCACCGCAAGCAAGCCACCACCGCCTCCATGCCGAATCCCGCCCTCCGGCGAGCCCCTCCAAAAATTGAGCGCGTCATATCGATCCCCTACATCTCATCGTCATCCCCGCCGTCTTGATTGGAATCCCGTGCGCCAAGATTGCCGGGACGGCCATCTTCCCCAAGTCCGGCCGCCACCGCCAATTCCAATGCCGCCTCCACCTCTGTCGGCCCCAGCATAATTCCCTGCGAAGAGAGCAACTCCCAGGTGCCCCGAAGCCTCCGCCACCCGAGCTCCCCCGCCGCGGTGACCCCCTCCGCGCCGCCCATGGCCATCGCCGTCGGCTCACCTCGGGCTTGCTCCGGCCCGGCCAAATGCAGGGTAAGCTTGCGCATGATCTCGTGTAGCTCGTGCTCACCTCAATCCCTCCTCTCCCACATCTACACCGCCATTCCCTTTCCCTCCATGGCGGCCGCGTGAGCCATCGCGGCGCGCCACGTCGTCGCCGGCGAAGTGCGATCATCCCTAGCTTGCCAAGAACCCGAGTGTTCCGTTTTGCCTATCGCGACCGAGTCCCTGGATCCACCCCGCCGACGCCGCCGATGCCATAGTCGCCGCGCCGCCTGCTCTGCTTTGAAGCACCACTACCACACTACCTCTTCTTAGTTGTCTCCCCTTCCTACAACAGTAGCGCTTCGCGCTTAGTTAGGTGAGCGAATGCTTGACCACTTTGCCCTAGATCCTGAGTTCGAACTCAGCCAGCCGCATCCCCTTAACCCACATTTTTGTTTTTAACCTCTGTAGCCCATTTTAAGCAAGAAAAATCATGGAAAATCTGAGAATAAGATTTAGAAAAGTTAATAAATTTAATTAAGGTATAAAATAAGATTCTTAAGATTTGATGTTTGATTATTTAGTATAAGAGCAACTAATGTAGCTTAAATATTTATTTGAGGTCTAATTATCAATTGGAGGCATTAATAAAATGTGGTTTTGCTTAAAGTCCAAACTTAATAAGGAACCTAATTAAAAATGTATTCAAGTTAGGATTTAAGAAAAATGCATTGGATGTTATGTTAAAACAATGAAAACAAAGCTTTAAGTTAGAAGATTATCCTTAATTATGAATAAATATATGCCATAACATTGGTCGATAAAATAAATCTTAATGGTAGGTTAAATTAAATTAGGCCTCTTCATAAAATTAATTAAACATTAGGGTGTGACCATAAACATTTAACTTAGAAGGTCCTAATAAAATCCTCGCCATTAGCACGTCACCGATAAATAAATCTTAACGATGAATTTAGTGGAACGAAAATTGGGTGTAGCGAGCTCGGTCCTATGTAAATAGAAGTTTAACTAAAACAAGCAAGATGCTGATTCAGAGGATGAAACAACAGTGACAGTTAGACCCCAGAATATTTCTAGATAAAAGGATCGTATTAGTGTAAAGGTACTAAAATATATTAGCCCTAGGTCATTGGGACATTGAAATAATCTCACCGATAACCAGTCCCAGGAAGCATATAATATTATGACTAATAGTCGCAAATGAGTAGCAAATAAGAATATACTAAAAATTTCTATTAGACGTCAACGAGGTAATTGAATACCCCAGTACGTTGCTAAACTATTAAACTAATCATTAGGAGTATACCTTGAATAATTAGTAGATAGAATCCCATAAAATGCCACAGCCGAGACTGCTAGGAATATAGCTCTAAAGATTAAGCTAATAAACCAAACACATATGTCTGCCCGTAAGTCTAACCTAGTTCATGGAACTTCCTAAATAAATATAAAAGTGATAAAAGAAGTTAATAAATAAAAGATCGAACTTTGCCTTTCTCCAATCGGCTATGTTTGGCCACTTCTTTTTCCAAAGCCAATAATTCCTGTAGATGCTTCCTCACTTTTGATCTCTTATTATCCTAAAATTTTCCCTCACGGTAAAGCTATTCAGATAACTCGTTTTCTCACTTAAATCCAGCTACCGTTGTGTTTGCAACACATTAAACCGCCTCATCCTTCTATTCTCAAATCGTAATAAATGTATAAATTAAATAAAATCGGGCAATTAAGTTGTTTGGATTTATTTGGTTTTTTTTTTGCTTGCCGTGAAATTAGAAATGGGAGCTCTAAAGATTCAATGGATCAAGTAAGATCAAGATCGAGGTGAAGATACGGACCAACGATAAGGAAGCTATAAGCGAGCTCAAGACCGCGGTAAACCGCGCAAGGCGAGTCAATACTTTGATCATGTTGAACCTACATTTTCTGCAAATTACTTTTGTTTAAATTATCAAATTGCATGCTGTTATTTTATATGCAAATCCATGTTTAATTTAGAATTCTAGTTAAATGCCTATTATCTAACTTGATTAATATTGCCCATCCTTTGGAATATTTGAACAGGAGAACCTTGTCGCCCTAGCAAAATTATAATAGTAACCTTTCTAAAATAAGTCTGTAATTATATGTCATGCTTAGTATTGCTTAGATACTCATGGGCGCGAGAGCGCCCAAGCATCACTTTTAATCATGAGAAAAGTTGGTTGGGCAGTCATGGTGGTAATGACTGCTGTATGTTGGATATGATTATTTTATATTCCCCAAAAACCCCAAATTGCTTATTTATCTGGGCGGAAGGTTCGGGGGTATGGTGCAAGGGTGCACGAGAGTGTGGTTTGTGGTAGAACCGCCCGGATAACCCTAAGGACTGAATCTTGTCATGACCTCCTGTGTAAAACAAGTGCAACCACAAGTCTGTAAAGTACAACTTGGCTTAGTAGATTTACCGGACCCTGAAAGTCATCATCATAGGTGGAGGAGGTGAGGTAGTGCAAGCGGCTGTCTGGGTGACGGCTTGAATGGGGCATCCGCAGAGGGTGAAGTTCTGCTGTGGCGGCTAGCAAGGTGAAGTATCCAGCTGCTAGACGTTCAGAAGGAGAACATCCCGCACAACCTATGAGACCTGCCGCAAGCGGGACAAGCTCATAGGGGTGAGATGATGGAAGGGGCGAGGTACTTTGAACAGTTACTGTGATGGTTTGCTCAACCGCATGACTAAGGAATCGTGTGGGGCAACAAGTGAACTGTCTCTTGTGGGTAAAGTGTGCAAACTCTGCAGAGTCAAAACTATTCGAATAGCCGTGCCCACGGTCAAGGGCGGACATGGGAACTTAACCAGATATAGTTCTATTTAAAAAGGTTTGGAAAATGGGAATGGAAAAGTGGAGGCGTGGAAAGCCCGATTTGAGTTGTCCTGGGTGTCGTCCCAGTGGTAAGTTAAGCGGCTATAACGCTGAAAGATGGCATATGATGTGATGCCATATGTATGGAAAAATTATGGTGATATTATGCATATGGTGTGATGCCGTATGTATGGAAAATCATGTTAATATTCCTTGAACATCATGTTTTGTTCCAAAGCTGCTAGGTCTCAGGAAATTTTATATATTGTATTTCAAATAGTGGCATTTCTATTCCTACAAAATAAAATATGGAAAGAATAAGCAGGGTCGTGAGTAAAGGGAAATAAATGTTTGTAGTGTACACATAAAGGTATTGGTGGATTCATGTCGATCATAAATAGTAAATAATAGTGTGGGTTCTGGGAGAAATAAACTGGTGGAGTCTAGCTGAATAGACAGGCTAAATAGATGATCTAATTGAATTTTAGGGAATTTGGAGGAGTAATACAAGTATTGGATTATAGTTCCTGATTAGTGATTTACTTGGTGGGAGGATACTAGTGGATCGTAGAATTAATCAACGATATTCTTGGTGGATATAAAATGGTGAATCGTAGAATTGATCAATGATATTCTTGGTGGATATATAATATTGAATCGTAGGCTTGATCAATGACATTCTTGGTGGATTTGAATCAATAATAAAAAGGATTGGATTGTTAGAAAATCTTGATGAGGATGTTCGGTGGATTAATTAGGTTATGTCACTCGCTGTTTGGAGATTAGATAGCAATCAATTTGAAAAGAGTATGTTTGGTGGATATCTAAATAATGTCACATGCTGTTTGGAGTTTTAGATAGCACTCAATAAAGAAAGTGTAATTTCGGTGGATTAAGTCAATTATGGCAATCGCTGTTGGGAGTCTTAGACAGTGGCTAATAATGAGAGTGAATCTTTGGTGGATTAAGTCAATGATGTCAATCGCGGTGAGGAGTTTTTAGGTTGCAAAAACAACAATATGATTTAATAACAGAAATGCTACTAAAAGCGATTTTGGCAAATAAAACATCCCGAGCCTCTCCTTTGTTAAGCCATGCATACTACTTAATTGCATTCTGTATTGGCTCGCGAGCACGGGTCGGAGTGCTCATGCTCGCTTTGCGACAAAATACGTAATCAGAATCAAATCACCTCGCCTCGGCAACAAGATTGGACAAGCCGGCAAAGAAGATGAAGATGTCAAGAGCTAGGTCGCGCACCTCCGCTTGGTCGCTGTGGGCATGTCCCAAGGTCCCACCTGTGTGCTTCGTTCTTCCGCTGCTGCAATTTATTGATTTCGGTCTAATCGGCCCATGAGTAAGTTTACTATCATATTTACGCTTCCGCTTGATATGTACTTTTGATATTCAGAACTGTAATCTGTGAGCACTATCTACTGATCCAGGGAATAGTGCGGTGGAATCACAGAGGATTCCAGATTGTATAATCTGGGCTCCGACAGAGGCTCACTTTGGCGGCGGAGGTGGGAGCTGCAAAGTCTCAGGGAGGGCTGGCCACGGAGAGGGTGCGACGGCCGGAAGGGAGCTTCGTCGCCGGGGCACCTCGGGGTTCCTCCTGGCCAGGCGAGCATACCAACGTGTTCAGGAGGTAGTAGGGGAGCTCTGGACAAAAGCAATCGAAGGATGAAGGGGAAATGGGGGAGATCGGCTTACGGGTGTCACCGGCGTAGGGGAGAGCGGGGACGACGGTAAGGGCGACGAGAGTCCAATCCACTGCTCTGGGAGCTGCGTAGGGACAGTGGGAGACGAATAGGGGCGGTTGGGAGGCTTGGGGAGCAAGAGGGGAGCGGGGAGCAGCAGGGCAGCTTTTAAAGCCTCGGCAGAAGGGGAAGGATCCGAGGGGGAGGGGATGGGCGATGGCACCGGGAGTCAACAGGAGTGACGGGGTGACGCCTTGGCGCGGAAGGAAATCTGCACAGGCGTAAAGGTGAGGTGACGGGAGAGGGGAGCAGGTGGAGCTGCGGCATGGGCGAGGGCGCGTCCGCGCGCGGAAGAAGGAGGGCGGGGTCGAGGCGACGGACCAGGCAGACGTGGGGCGGCAGCGTGGCGGGCGCCACGGTTTGGGCCGGGTCGTGGTGGCGCCATGGGAGCAGAGGCGGTGCGGGAGCGCGCGCGCGCGCACGCGCGAGGAGAAGGCGAGGAAAGAGCGAGCGCGCGCCCGAAGAGGAGGAAGAGCGCGCGGCGCGAGAGAAGGCGGAAAAGTGCGGGGCACCAAAAGAGGAGGGGTGGCGTCCGGCCAGAAAAGGAAGGCGGAACCGGAGGGACTTTCCAAAAAGGGAAAGTTCCCAAAATTCACTCAAAAACCAGCAAAAAGAAGGAAATTTTTGGAGTTGAAATTTCCAGGGCTTTTCAAACAAGCAAGATCTGTTAATAAGAAAGATCTTATTATATATCCAGCGAATCCAAATTATAACAATTTAGGAGACGTTTGTATTAGTTTTTATTAATGACTTTGGCTAAAAATAAATAGTAGTGGTTTACAAAAGGGGCGAGCGCCAAGCGGTACAAAAAAGTGAAAGAGATGCGCGTGATAGGAGCGAGAGGAGTGCGATAGATGATACACCTATGACCCCTTCCCTTATCTCCGGAGAAAGACAGTAGTGAGAGGAGTAGATAAAATGCTTCGAGAAACCGGATATTCGTATTGACTTGGTAGTTATTATCCAATTTTGATTAAATTGCTTCTTTCATAATTTAAATGCTATGATTCCATTATCCCCCGTAAGATGGTTAACTATCCAGTGATGCACCATTAGTATCTACTTAGATTTGTACGTCTAGTATACTTAACCATTCTTAGTGTTGTGTTGGGCTTATCATCGCATTGATAAAAAAAAACTTATTTAATATAATAATATATTGAATCGTGGTGGTTAGCCGTTGTTATAAAATTTATGTATTATGATATACATTGGTTTTAGTTAAACAAAATGATTTTTATTTAAACAACTGATTGTGCAGTAAAGAAGAAAATGTAGCCAACACTTTGGGTCGCTACAGAAACCACAAGAACTGCCTATTTCCTTCTTCCCTGTAGCAGCATATCAGACAGGAGAAACCTACGAGGCAATTCCATACAGATTTCTGCAAAGAAACCCCAATATGTGGCAACACTTCAATACTCGATAGCATACCATCCAACCACTCTCAGTTCAACCTTTCATTTCTAGGGTTAAACCCCGCCGGTTTTGGCAGGGCTCACTCCGTCAAGGATACATAAGACCACTGTGAAAATTTAGAGGGCCTTACAAGAAGCAGCATGCGGATCAAATTTACACATTGAAAGCTGGGGAGAAAGCAAAAGGAACCCAAATGCACACAGCGCAGGTGCACACGCACACAACGTCCACGGCTTAGACTAGAATGTACAACTGAACCTATTCCAGAAGTAACTGAAACTGCACGCTCTCATCTCACCCTGCATGCCGGGACAGCAGGGGAGCATTTGGGGTTTGGAATGGCCCTACAATGGACGCTGTTCCCCTTTGGCCTGCGGTGAACTCTATAGTCAGGGAGGCCACTGACATGGATAGATCGAACAGCTCCATCACTTCCACCGCTGCCCTGCAATGGCTCAAGGGTCTCAACGACGTCGCTCATAAGAGGCCTTGCCTTGGGGTTTTGGCTCAAGCAGTAGTATGCAAGGCTGCAGGCTTTGTGAGCAGCTCTAACTGAATACTGTCCCTCCAGTTTCAGATCGATGATTTGGAGAAGCCTCCTCTTGTCATTCAGTTTGGGGAGGGCCCAGTCAACCAAGCTGTGCTCCCTGCTGGGCCGTGACTTGTCGATAGACTTGCGCCCTGTCAAGAGCTCGAGAAGGACGACACCAAAGCTGTAGACATCACTTCTAGCAGTCAAGTGACCTGCTCAATACGCAAAGACAAACAACAGTGTTTGATCACATTTTGCTACAAAGTAATATTCCCATACTGAAACAAGCAGCAAATGATATATATGTGTGATCTCTGCTCATGCAGTAGCTTTTGTGACTGGACAATATGACATCAAGAAGTTCATGTCCAAATAGTTCACTGATATCTTCTAAGAATATTAGTTACCAAAGTAAATTTAAAAAAGGGAGTGTCTAGGTATCATCCGGATATTTTCTTCCCAACTATAATCCAAATTTATGACCATTAGATTAGATATCAAGGGACTCCTTGTTTTTTAATAGTAGAGATTTTTTTCAAGAGGGAGGGGGTAGAATTCAAGAGAGAGGGAGGAGAATGTTAGGATGATCTCAGGCATTTGGCCCAATGGCCAAATGCCAACCCTTTGACCGCGCCTTGATCGGGGGCGCCCAGCCCAATTGGCTGGTGGGCCCCTGTTGCCAGCGCCACATAAATAGAGGTGGGGGCCGGGGCGGCACGTACGACGAGGTTCACCGTGCCGCCACAAACCCCACCAACAAACCCTAGACCCGATCTAAGAGGGGGCGCTCCAGCGACGGGAACGACCACCGCCAGGGAGATCACCGCCGCCCGGGAGACGCCGCCGCCAGGGAGCCCCGCTCTTTCTCCACCGACCGTCGCTGCCTGTGCGCAGACTTCACCGAGCGAACCCGCGATGGCCAACCCCTCCTCTACATCGGACGGTTGGTACCCCTCTCTCCCTCTCGGTATTATCTCAAGAACCCGAACGCATAGAAACCCTCTAGATCTAAACCCTAGGAGATCCTAAAGCCACCAACAAACCCTAGACCCGATCTAAGAGGGGGCACTCCAGCGACGGGAACACCCACCGCAATCTACCGCCAGGGAGGTCGCCGCCACCAGGGAGACGCCGCCGCCAGGGAAGGCCGCTGCCAGGGAGACGCCGCTCCTCTTCCCCGACCGTCGCTGCCCGTGTGCAGACTTCACCGAGTGAACCGCGATGGCCAACCCCTCCTCCTCTACATCGGACGGTTGGTACCCCTAACTCTCTCCCTCTCTGTTTCTCTCACGAACCCGAATAGAAACCCCCCTAGATCTAAACCCTAGGAGATCCTAAAGCCAATCTAACAATGGTATCAGAGCTAACCTAGGCGTCGATCTAGACGGAAGAGAAAAGAACAGAGGCCCCCCTAACCCTAGAAAACCGAAAAGAAAGAGAACGAGAAGGGAAACCCTAGATCCGAAAAGAACGGGGCTCACTTTGGCCGCCGCCGTCGGCCGGGCGTGCGGAGACCGGCCGAGCCGTGGCTCGCCGGCGCTCACATGCGGCCACCGTCGACGCAGCGGGACAGGGCGCCAACACGGAGCCGCTCGGCGCGCGCGCTCCTCTCGAGGAGCGCGCACGCCGCCGCGAGAGGGCCCGCGCGGCGCCGCCTCTCTCTCGTGGCGCGACGAAATCGCCGCCGCCGCCATTGCGTCCGCTCGGGTGCGGCGGAGAGAAGAGAGAGAGAATGAGTTAGGGTTAGGGTTTCCACCGCAGCGCGCGTTTTGATCCGCCGAGAACGCCGCACACCGTCGGATGCGACGGACGGCCGAGATCGCTGGGTAGCTTTCGCCCAGCGGCGAGGTTTCGGCCGAGCCCAGTTGCGATCGCGCGCGAACGGAGCTGCCGGATCACGCGTGGGCGGCTCGGATCACGCCGACGCGGTGCGTTTCGCCAAGGCGTGGCCATGAGATCTCGGCCGTTGGATGCGAATCCAACGGTGAAATGAAAGAGAGAAAGAGGCGCGCTCGGAGGAGAGCGGCGCGCGCGGCCGGCTGCTACATACGGTGGTATTTGGGCAAGACGCCGGGCGTGGCCGGCCGAACGCCGAATTGGCATTTTGAACAAGAAATCCGAAAAAGTGATTTTTATTGATTTTGAAGCATTTTTAGTGAATTTGATTGAAATTTGATCCAAAATCTCTGTAAATTTTTGCACCAACGTGTTAATTTTTGAGATATTAAATGTATACAAGATAATGCTTCAGATAATGAATTATTTTTAGAATAATTACGCTTCATTGCAAAAGTTAATGTTGATTGATTTTTCATTATTAAATTGAACCAACGGGAGAATTTAATTTTGGAAAAATAGATATAATTTCGGATAATTATGATATTGTTATTTTCGACCAACGTTGATAATAACAATGTTATAATTTTTAATTGATGATTTTATGCATTATTTCTATTTACGCTAACTGGTCTTTGTAGATTTAATGTATAAATAAAATTGTATGTCGTATTTTTGACCAACGTTGGAAATAAGGCATATAATTTTTTTTTATGTTCTCACCAGATATGAATTGTGTTTTCGGAGGATACTCTTTGATGGGCTATATCGAGATATCCCGGTTCTCAAAGGAGACAACTATGGTGAATGGAAGAAAAGATTAACTGGCCTTCATCTTGGCCGAGGTGGATCGGTAGTCACCACACCGTGTCCCACGAGCCTGTGGCACCGGTGAGAGATGAAAATGAGGCCGATGCCGCTTGGCGCACAGACAGAGGACTATGCTCCCATAAAATGTCATATGATCTTGATCATAAAGTGGTCACCGCCAACAAGAAATGTTTGGTGTGATAAAGAACACGATTGAGCCTGCAATTGTGGGCTCAATCGCAGAGTGTGACACCGCCACAGAGTACCTTGAGAGAATAAAGAGTCGGTTCGGCTCTTCAAAGACTTATGCTACACAAATGATTAAACGACTTGTGACAAAGGTACTCGGTGGTGGCGGTGGCATAAGAGAGCACATACGAGGATGAGCAACTTGGCATCAAGCTTAAACCAATGGATTTGGCTCTCAAGGATGAGTTCCTTATTCATTTGGTTTTGCTTCCTTGCCAAATAGTTTGACACTTTTGTTGTCAACTACAATATGCACAGAAATGAGACTTGAAAAAGTGCATAGCTATGTGTGTGCAAGAGGAGGAAAGAATTAAATCCTCACATGGTGGTTCTATCAACTATGTGAAGGATAACAAGAAAAAGAACTTCAACAAGAACCCATTCTCAAAAAACAAGGAAAAGCCTTTGTCCATCACCTCAACAAATAAGTTTCTCAGAGACAAAGATCGTTGTCTTCATCAGCAAGAAGACAGACACTACAAGAAGAACATCACGATTATTTAAAGATGATAATGGCAAAGAAAGGTGAGAACATTATTACCTATATAAATGAATCCTGTATGTGCAATATTCAAATCCACTTGGTGGATTGACTCAGAGCAACTGCTCATGTTGCTAATTCTTTCTGAGGATTCCGTTCGACGAGGACTACGCAAAGAAAAGAAAGATGCATTAAAGTCGCAAATGGAGTCCAAGCTGAACTTGAAGCCGTTGGCGATCTTTCATTAGAGCTAGCTAATAGCTTCACTCTTTTACTTAGAGATGTTCTTTATGTTCCCTCTTTACAAAGGAATTTGATTAGTGTCTCAAATTTGGACAATGATGGTTATGATTGTAATTTTGGAAATGGCAAGTGTGAAATAATGTTTAATAAAGAATGTGTTGGTCTTGCTATCTTACAAAATGAGCTTTATTTGTTATCATTATGTGATGATGTGAATGTCGTATGCGATAATGGGAACGTCGCGTGCGAGAAAGTGATTGAATCCTCGTCTACGAATGTAAACAGGAAACGAAAGAGAACTCTAGATGAGTCGTCGAAATTATGGCACTGTCGTTTAGGCCATATTTCGAGGGGGAGAATAGAAAGACTAGTTAAGAATGATATTCTTCCTCCATTAGAGTTCTCCGACTTAGAACAATGCAGAGAATGCATTAAAGGAAAATATGTAAAGAAAATTAAGAAAGATGCCAAAAGAAGCACAGGAGTTCTACAAATTATTCACACAGACATTTGTGATCCTTTTCCTGTGAAAAGTGTGGATGGATATGACTCGTTCATAACATTCACGGATGATTACTCCCGTTATGGATATATTTATCCAATCAAAGAAAGAAATGAAGCCTTGGATAAATTCAAGATATTTAAGGCTGAAATTGAAAACCAACACGGTTTAAATATTAAGATAGTCCGATCTGATCGTGGGGGGAGTACTACGGTCGACATATCCCATATGGACAAGTTCCTGGACCTTTTGCAAGGTTTTTACAGGAAAATGGCATAGTGACCCAAAGATTCTACACCGCGAATCTCAAAAAATGGAGTAGCTGAAAGACGCAACCGTACCCTGATGGATATGGTGCGAAGCATGATGAGCTATTCCACACTCCCATTGAGTTTATGGATGGAGGCGTTGAAAACCGTCATTCATATTCTCAACAGAGTGCCTAGTAAGTCGGTGCCCAAAACACCGTACGGGTTGTGTACAGGAAGAGTTCCCTCACTAAATCACTTACGTGTGTGGGGGAGTCCTGCTGAGGCTAAAGTATTTAACCCAAACCTTGGGAAGCTTGATCCCAAAACAGTAAGTTGTCATTTCATTGGCTACCCTGAAAAGTCAAAAGGTTTTCATTTCTACTGTCCAGATAGATATACAAAGTTTGTAGAAACGAAACACACTGTCTTCTTAGATGATGAAATAATGAGAGAAAGTATGGTAGCTCGTGAGATTGACATAGAAGAGAAGCGGATGTATGCGCCCACTCCGACGATTCAAGAGTCATTCTTCACACTACCTGCTATCGCTGCACCGACGGTGCAAGACACTGTGGTACCAGCACCTGTTATTGTTCCTCCTGTGGCAACAATGAATGATAATGAGGAACTTGTTCTTCGGGATCCTATAGAACATATTGCCACAGATGAGGGGGAGCAACAGCAGCCTCAAACAGAAGATGTACCAAATGAGGAGGCCCCGAGGAGGTCTCAAAGAGTAAGAAGATCAGCTATTTCTGATGATTATCAGATTTATCATACAGAGGAATTTCAAATGGAGGATGATCCCACCTCATTTGAAGAAGCCATGAGAAGCGAAAATTCCTCAAAATGGCTTGAGGCCATGGAAGAGGAAATGAGGTCCATGAAGACTAATAAAGTCTGGGACTTGGAAATTATTCCTAAAGGAGCTAAAACAGTAGGCTGTAAATGGGTCTATAAGACAAAGCTTGACTCCCAAGGGAATGTGGAAAGATACAAAGCGCGACTTGTGGCAAAAGACTTTACGCAAGGAGAGTTAAACACTTAAAAGGCTCCAGCGACGGGAACACCCACCGCCATCTACCGCCAGGGAGGTCGCCGCCACCAGGGAGACGCCGCCGCCAAGGAAGGCCGCTGCTAGGGAGACGCCGCTCCTCTTCCCCGACCGTCGCTGCCCGTGTGCAGACTTCACCGAGTGAACCGCGATGGCCAACCCCTCCTCCTCTACATCGGACGGTTGGTACCCCTAACTCTCTCCCTCTCTGTTTCTCTCACGAACCCGAATAGAAACCCCCTAGATCTAAACCCTAGGAGATCCTAAAGCCGATCTAACAGAGAATTCATGGCCATTGGATTTCTAATCCAACAGTCCTAAATCTGGATGATAGTTAGGAATAAAACATCTTGATGATATTTAACAAAACCCTTTAAAACATTAGGACAGTACCGGTCATCACATATTCAGGGGCAGCATAACCATATGTTCCCATCACCCGTGTTGATACATGTGTCTCATCACCTTCTGGGCCAGCTTTTGCCAGGCCAAAGTCGGACAGTTTAGCAGTATAATCCTGTGGCAATGTAAATAAAAGATAAATGTCATTATGTCAAACATATATGTGTTCCCAATATATATGCATAGAACTGAAAAGAAGGAAAAAAAAAGGCATGGGCAAGTAATGAGCACTCAACAGAGTCCAGCAGAATGTTTGAGGTCTTGAAATCTCTGTAGATAACAGGCCTTTCAGCATTGTGGAGGCAAGCCAGCCCTTTGGCAGCTCCCAATGCAATTGACATCCTAGTAGCCCAAGGTAACGGAGTAGTTGTCTCTGAGGAAAAAAAACAAGAAATGGGTCAGCAGAACTTCTTTCCTCTCAAATAGAAGTGGACTCGAACGTATAAATTATGAAATACAGTTGATTAATAGGCAACATATGCCTTTGGCAATCAATATAGACATGTAGTTTCCTCTTCTGAACGAATCAAGGGAAATAGCATACCAAGTACCGACACTCTATATCACACATGTCACAATAAGCAAGCATTCAGTTCTAAATTTTTAGTGGGGAAGTTACACATTTGTCATAAAACATCAAGAACTGTAGCAGACAATAGGGATAGCTTAGAATTGGAGGAGCACGACTAAAAAACTTCCACGATAACATGCAGAAGAAATTCACAGCAAAGTGTGGGGCAAAATAAAAGTATGCTTATATCTCCTATCGACCAATGTTTACATTATTTGGATTTGTCTCTTGAGAAAGAAAAAGGCATAAAAGATCAAATTGGGAATCAGAAAATTGATGGTATCCAGCTGGCTACCACCCATAACCAAGCAAACCAGGCATTTTACCAAAGTGAAGAATCATTCAGGTTGCTGAGCTATGGCCAAGTTAGAGGAATTTGGGTGATCAGCAGTTAATTTTGGATATAACTCATAAATAAAAATTCCAACAATAGCACAATTAAATCAAACAGCCCAAATTCTTGCAGCACTGGAAGTTACATGTAGAAATAACTTTTTTACTGGATAATCTCTGGTGCAAAATTTTTGATCCCTACAAATTTTAAGTTGAAACGAAATCTGCCTGAACTGATTCTACTAGTAACCGTTTGCAACAAGTTGGAGGTTGATACAAGATGCCAAGTGTAACCTATTCTAGATCCCGACAGATAGAGAAAACATGCCTAGCTATATGGCAGATAAAGAAGTTAGGTCGTACCAACAATACTTAATAGAAAACAACGTAATTCTGTTGTCTACATTATGATCAGCTCAAGAGATTCTTATCAGTGTCAATGGCATTAGAGAAAAGGGAAAGGGGATGTGTAAATATGTGGTGCCAAACTATCAGTTCTGATGTCATGCAAGTTGCGACAGGTAGAAGTATTACTTCGAAATAAGTGGTTTTCTAGACTTCCTCGAAACATGAACTCATAGACGAGCAGCCTGTGGTCATCTTCACAGCAATATCCAATCAACTTTACTAGATTTGGATGCCTTAGCTGCCCCAGGAAATTAACCTCGGTCTGGCCAAGAAACAAAAGGTAAGTAAACAAAGTGAGAACTCTTCAGAAAAAACAAAACATGCATAAAGGTAATAATATGCAAAAAAAAACCCCTCCCAAACCAGTTTATATAAGATAATTTAATAGCATTGTCTTAGCAGTCTCTTACAATTACATGCAAATTTCAGTCTCTTTGGCTGGTGATGTTGCTTGTTCTGAGCACGCTTAAGTACGTTTTTAATTCGAGTGTAAGAGCAACTCTAAGAGATTAGCCAAAAGAAGTATCTAAATTTAGTGATTTAGCTATTCTCTAAAATGAATCTCATCCAAAAAAACAAGACTACTCCAACAGGCTATCTAAAACTAGAGGGCGCGCGGTGGGTCACGTACGCGCGGGAATGGGGCGCAGCGTGCGGGAAGGAAACGCCGACCGTGCCAAGAGGCTGGATGGTGAGCGAGGTAGGCTATCCAAAAATAGAGAGCGAAGGAGGAGGGATAGAGAGCTACTAAATTTGGAGAGTCAATTACAGAGTCTATTGAAGACGTTTTTTCTCCAATAATAGCCAAATTTACCTTTAGAAAATGATTTAACTCTTCTCTTGGAGTTGCTCTAAAGATGAAAATATATTCTTAATAACTGACAACATGACTCCAGGGCTACACATATCAGTCACATGCGATCAATACAAATGGTCTTATCAACTTTCTGCATTTTCTACATAACGCATACCCAAGAAAGCGTTTTTACTACATATTGTAGCTTATCAAGAACTGCAAATCAGGCAAGCAAATTTTGCATGATTGTAAGAAAATAAATTTTGCATGGAGTCCTCAATTGGCTTTTTTTTTTGAGGATGCTTGTTAGCAACATGAGCATGACTATATGTGCATGGATATGCATGTGCCATACATACATAGCATCTGCAGATATCACATGATAACATGCATAACTAAGACATATCAAAGTTCTTGTATTAATTTTCTGCATGTCCATGTACGTAATAAACACTAGTGAACATGGCAAACACTGAACTACTTGGTGACTCACAAGCCATTCTCTGTGTCCTTGATGTCCATCTTTGTTGAGCACCTTAACCGCAACAGGCAGTGATTTCAGACCAACCCTGACATTCTCATCTATGTAACCCTTGTAAACAGTCCCAAAGCCTCCTTCACCAAGAACATAATCCGCACGGAAGCTCTTTGTGATTGTCTCAAGCTCAAACAATGTGAAGGCAATCACATTGTTGTATATGGAAATGTTCTTGGCGTCTTCAATTTTCCTAGGTGTTGAAGGATCACTTGTATCTGATGGGGTGCGGTTGTGCTTCCTATCTGCAAGAGCATTCTTGGCAGGATGTTGTAACAAGTGGAGCTGCTGAACTGAGAACATGACATTACAACAACAAGATAGAAAAAGAGGTTAAGCCTATTGCAAGTTATACATCAATAAAATTAAGGTTACAAGAAATTTTCACACTAATCGTAGGACGAAATAATAAAAGCTCAAACTCCCCACGCTAGCCACTAGAGAAAATTCTCATGCTCAGGTTTATATAGCCAGTATAAGCCACAAATCTTAAGAAAAATTGTAATGATCTTGGGTTCGCATATCATATGTATAGAAATGAGTTTAAGTGTATATAATTGGCAATTTACCAAGAAATTGAATTTTCAGCGTTGTTTTGATTACAAACATGGTTGGATGGAAGACAGTTCTTCTGCTGCTGAAGTATCAATTTTCCATGCTTAGGGACACTGTAAACTGTAAAAGCAACATGAGAATAAGTGGAAATAAGAGCTGGCAATTGCTAGCATCCATTAAATGATTTTCCCCTAAAATAATAGCTTGGGCTATAATTCTGAGTGTGAAGCAAAAAAAAGTATATACATGCTCAAATTGATTACAATAAGGGGTAAACAGGACCAGGATACCAGATCTACTGCACAGTTGCATGCAATTAAAAAAACTCCAAATTGCTTTAAAAAAATGCAACTAGCTACTAGAAGAGATTGTGTTTATTCAACTTGAAGGATCATGATTTTATTTTTCTGCAAAACTGGAAGTCAACAGTGAGGAGAGCACAGAAATTGCAGCCCCCATAGGGGGAAAAGCCTGTAAATTTTTCCCAATGAACACAATCAAGCAGAATTCATGATAAAGAAACCCCCCAAGAAGATAAGGAAGCACAAGAGGATGGCAACTTGGCCAGCCAATGCAGCAGAGAAGAAATCACAGATCAGCGACATAGAGATATAACAAAAGAACAATCAAAGTAAGACCTGAGGAGATGAATGCTTCCAACAAAAATGATGAAATTTGAGCCAATGCAGATTGTAAACCATAATCCCATACTCAACTAACAGAGAGAAAAAAGTGCCAAATTTCGAGCAAAAATTGATATCAGATATTCAGATTTCAATCTAAACCACTTTCAACAATGCCGATTTGGAATAGCCCCAGACAAAATCTAAAATTGCTACCAAAATCACCAGTCCAAAGATCCTAATAAACCTTAAGCCATCGTAACATTGCATTTGGCAATCCCGCACATAGGCCACCAACCAAGAGATCCCAGGAACCGAGCAATACCCACCAAGATCAAATTTTGATGCCATTCGAAGCACCCAACCCGAGATCCCAGCAACCACCGACCCCAGACAAACATCACCGGAAAATCCCCAAGAAATCCCCAAGCAGTAGGCCAACCAAGTAAGAAAGGGAGAACACCTTGCGCGTGCGCAGCGACGACGGCATTCTCCTCCCTTGTCCCGCAGTTGCCCATCTCCTCCTCGTCTTGCTTGTGGTGTGGTTGGTGGGGGTCTTCTACTGGTACGATAGGTTGCCCAATGCCCAGCCTCTCATTCTTGGATACCGGCCTTCATGCCATGCGCCTCCTCGAGAGGAAGCTGAGCAGCGAGTGAGGTGTGCGCGTTTCCTCTTTCCTGTGGGGAGCAAAGCAAAGCTGTTGGCTTGTGCCTCCTTCCTCTCTCCTGTGGGATGCGTGTTTGTTGTTGTGTTGCCGCGTGCGTGGAACAAGGATCGCAAAGCCGGCAGGAAGGGTAGGGGAGGAACGCCTTAGCCCCGTATGGCACAGCTTCACCACCAGTTCTTTGAAGCTATTTGGAGCTGTTTTGTGCCAAACGGGGTAAAGCAAAATAGCTCCACCCAAGGAGTTCCTTAAAACCTGCTGAGACAAAAGTAGCTCCACCCAAGGAGCTGAAAAAAGTAGCTTCTCCTGCCCACTTGTGAAGTCAAAAACACTCCACTTATGAAGTGGAGTCGTACAAACGGGCCTTAACTGCATCGAGACGGAGCCGAGGCTGGGTGCGACTTCACCATCTTGTGATACAGTTTGTTAGGGTGTGTTTGGTTCGTGAATGGAGGTTGTATCGTATATCCTGACTGAGTGGATGCAGCCTGAGTGGAATCGTATTTCAGAAAAAGAAGATGTTTGGTGAGGTTGCATGAGCGGATGCAAAATCGAGATGCCGTTTGGTTGCTCAGTATGAGCGGATGCATCTACCAAACTCGAGAGGTCGACACGTGGGACCGCATAAGATACATCAGATCAACCCATCCAGATGGCGGTGAAGCTCATTTTGAGCGTATCCACCCATCCAGATGAGCGCGTATTTTGCATCCGCTCATGCAGGCTGCATCCACTCATACAGGCAACTAAACAGGCTCTTTCTCAGATTATACGGATTCACCCAGCCAGGACGAATGAGATTCAGGCAACCAAACACACCCTTACAGTCTGACAGTGAGAGTGTGTGATGACAGACTTTTTGGCTGTAGCAGTGTTTTTTATCTATATTTTTTAAGTTGAATAGATAATATATAGTTTTAGATTCAAAAAACTATTTAAACAATCTGTTTTAAGATACTGTTCTATTTATTTTGATTTTTTAAAAAAACTAAAAAATAAAAACCAAAAGAACGAGCCTATAGAGGTGTGGATCCCCTTGAAAAGTAATGCCATTTCATTGCACAATGCCGTGGAAACTCACTTTTTAAGTGTTTAACTCTCCTGGTTTTAAATTATAACTTTTGCTAGATATCGTTCTGCTGTTTCGCCAAAAATAATGCGTTCCTTCTATTTTTTTTCATTTACTTTAATGCTCGTACTCGGTACTCTTATCTTCCCGTAGTTCATCGAGTCCTGGTTTCAAGAACCTCTTGTCTTGATAACGTCGGAGCAATGCAATGCATCAATGTATAAGAGTTATAGACAGAGAGTCAGAGAGTGGCATTGTGAGGATACAGGCCGTGAGGATGTGGTGACGATGTCAATGACAAGATGACGATAAAGGTGGAGCAACGACCATGAAGCTTGTGACATGTTGCGCCTCAAGTGAGAATTTTTAGTTTTTTCTTAGCGTATCTAAAACGACGGATTGAACAATTCAGAACCCAACATTCTATTTGCATTATGCTGTGGCATCAGATAATCTCCAGCAGTAAGTTTATGCAGTCTTAAATTCATACCCCTGAATAACATAGAGGATTTATGTATTTATTCTTTCGTGAAGGGAATCATCACATTGTGAAATGCCTTTGCAACGCACTGTAGATGTTACTGAATTTATCATGACCAAATCTGTATACGTTTGACTGCTTGCAGCTACGAATATACAAACCGGATCGCGTCATCATGGTTTTGGAGAAGGCAAAATTGGACTATCTGCAGGCCTCACCGGTGGTGACCACCACAAGAAGGTTAATGATCCCAAGGCTGATACACTCAAACATGCATGACTTTGCAAAGGACATGGAGTCGCTGGTTCGATGGATATGCGACCAGCTTCCGACATCTTGGTCTCTTAAAAAGTCTATGGCTGACTGCCTGAGAGGGCAAAGCCATTTGAAGATCATAGAGGTCATGGAAGTGATTCCATGTGGCTATGAGTTGCAGTACCTACTGACAATGTGACTAAGTTCCCCCTTAATTAAGATGCATTCATGCCATCTAAATTAAGTGCTTTAGATTGATTATGTATATCGTCTTGACTATGTGAAATTCGTGGTCAATGGTTTTTTTTTTCTTTTTGGCTCGTGTTAACGTGCTTGTGCTATTGTCAAAATGGTCAATTACATATGAGCAGTACACCTGGCCAAGTCATCAGGAGGAATCCCGAGTTCCCGCAACCGAATCGCTCAGAAGGTGCCCTTGGGCTCGTAGCCACTTTGTCTGGTCCAGTCGGTAACTATAGTCCGGTCGGGCTCGTAGATAGATACCCTTTTAAATTTAAAAGGAATATATCTTTAAATAATAATATCTGATGACTGCTATAGTTTGATTTAATTAGGATCCATTTAATTAAGGGCTAGGTGTTTTGCTTTTTTTGTGAGAATTTTTAGCTTTTTCTCTTTTTTTAACGACTCTAAAACGCATGTCATTGATTTTTAGTAATAAATAGATATATCACCTTCATAAGCAGTAGGAAAGAACAAATTTCTGAGTTGATATGCAATACAATCTAGTTATGGTTTCGTTTGCATTTTTTTTTTGTAGCGATGTTTTTTTTAAAGAAAGAGCAACGTACTTCCGCCTCATACAACACAGCATTTGGCTTCACAGTTTATATCCCTATCTCTTTCTTTGGTTACTGATTGACCTTACTGCCAGAGACAAGGGAGGACCGGTGATCTTACTGAATTAACACAGGTAAATTTCACTCTATAATTCAATAGGATAAGCATGGTTCAAGTGATCCTCCTGTTCACAACGGCTGCATAAATTGTAGAAACAGAGCCTGTAACAGTTGACTTACTGGATTTGTTTGGAAATTCAGTACCATGTAGTACAGAGTACGAGCCATGCATCAGCAAAGGGATCCACCACCTCCCAAAGATTCCTCTTGCCGGGAGGATTTTTTCACTAGTGAACTGACAATGCATATGGATTAGCAGGAAATCAAATAATAGAGGCGTTTTGCTTCTGATACAAAAGAACTCATTGGATCTCACTGTGATTTTGTTGTCCTGAAATCCTTGATATTCTAGAATTTTAGTCACATTGTCTTTTCCGTCGCATTTCTTTAAATATAAGCTTCGTAGGGTCGAATACAAAAGCTTTGTTGTCATCAACATCACAATCATTTTCAATTCTTTTTGGTACTACACGGAGCCACGGAGGCAATGGAGGCGGCGCCAGCCTACGAGGAGACAGAGGCAGGGAAAGTGGCGCTAGCCCAGATCTCAGAGGATTTCGATCAAAAGGGAGGTGAGGGAGTGGAGAGGAGATCTGGGGAGTCCGATCAAGATGTTTCACGCTTTCAGTTTTGCTATTGTATAGTTGATTGAAATTTTTTTATCTCTCAGTCACTTGAAGTTGCACTCTCAGTTACCTAACGATACCGTGTACTGATCCCCCACTTGAAGTTGTACTTTCAATCATTTAAAGTTACAGTATAAAAAGTGACTGAAGATGAAGTGAAAAATAGTCGTTTATGCAATAGTCACTCCCTCGTGTTTTTATTCCAATAGAAATAGGTAGGTAAATAACTTCAACTTTTAGGGGCAGAATCGATTCTCCCATCGGCAAAAGCATCTGCTGCTCCTCACAAGCACCTCTCGGTCAGCTTCTGCTTCTACGTTGTAGAGGGGCTTTGATTTCAGCACAAGCCGGATGAGAAGCCGATCCTTTGGGACAGCTCGTGGCTTTTTTGTGGGGAAAAGCTGGAGCTAAAGCCGTGCCAAAGGGGCCAGAGCACCTGACGAAGATCTTCTACCTTGGAATTAGCAAAAGCTACCGCTACCACATTGACAAAGCTGCTGCATGCACTCGCCAAGAAATGGAATCAAGCATCTGGAACGCAGAATTTTTTGGTAGAAATTAGAATATCGACACAGATCTCATCCGTTCAAATGGGGGCTGATTTTGGGTCTGTTAGCAATGGACCGATGATAGGTACTTCAAAACTTATGCATCCTTCCTAGAAGAGCATAAAATTAATGAAACAACTTGGTTTGATTTTCTGCTCAACTTTTAGTCCAAGTCACAAGAATTTTTAGCTGCACCAAAATTTTTATGAATAATCCTTATTGCGATCTCTGTTTGATGAACATACAGATTGCACAAGCTACGAGTCGTTTGATGAACATGGGAATGAATCATCCTTATTGCGATCTCTGTATCTTAAGTTGCCTTGTAAGTGGCCCTATTGATCGAATAGATGATAATATTTCTCGTGTTGATCGGACAGCTTGTAGTGATTATACTAGATAAATCATCGATCCCTAGATGCATCCCAAAGGTCAGATTGTAACGACGAGGACATGATACGTGTGAAGCGCTTGGACTGGAGCGAGATTACTACCGCCTGCAGTAGCAAGCACGCAACAAGCAGTCAGGGGATTAAGGAATTAACTAGGCTTGCAAGTGTATGCGTCCACATGGTTACAAGTTTTAAGACTTCTTGGGATATGTTAATTAGTGGGCTAATGATCGTAATTGTTGCAAATAATGCGCACGAAAATAGAGACGGGAGTCACACATTTTTACGTGGAAAAAATCTTGTAAGAAAAAACTACGAACGCTAGAAAGCAAATCACTGTAGTGAGGAAATGTTTACATGTAGCGATTGCTCTTCCGATGAGCTACTTAGGTACATATATAGGGTGAGGGAAACGAGTCTCACACGGAGAGAAAACCAAATTAGAGTTGATTGCTACAGGTTGATACCACGTTTGATACAACTTGCGTATGGCCCTGGCACTTGTCATATCACATCTGGCATGAGGCGATGCAGTATCCTACATGGATACGGTACGAATTCGAATCAACTTCAACATTCTTCACCTTGAGTCAAATTCCTTCCAGTAGTCTAAATACGTGATAAACTCCTCTAATAAAATCAGTACATACACCTTGTGCGCTGAAAGTCCAAAAGACTAGTGAGTAATATCAACTAAGTCTAAGCAAAACTCGCACTTATTGGCAGGAACTGACTTTGTCAATATATCAACTGGATTATCATGAGTACTTATCTTGCTGACTTTAATATTACCTTAAGTAATGATGCATTGAATGTAGTGATACCTTATATCAATATACTTTGTTTTCTCATAGAATATTTGATCTTTTGTAAGGCAAATAGCACTATGACCATCATAAAATATTGTATTGCAATATATACTTTTACAAAGCTCAGTAAATAAATCTCTTAGCCAAATTGCTTATTTTCAAACTTCAGGAATAGTCATATACTCAGCTTCTGTAGTAGACAAAGCAACGGTAGCTTACAAATTTGCTTTCCAGCTAATGGCACACCCTCCAATAATGAACACATAACCAGTGAGATATCTTCTTTTATCATAATCTCCAGCAAAATCAGAATCCATATAATCAACAAGTCCATATCTAGTCTTCTCAAATTGTAAATAAGAATTGGATGTGCCCCACAAATATCTGAAAAATCCATTTACTGCTTCCCAATGCTCTTTTTTAGAATTAGCCATGTATCTACTTACCACACTCAATGTTGAGATAAATCAGGGTAAGAAGCGAGCTAACTGCACTCGTATATGGAACTCTAGATATGTACTCAATTTCATCATTTGATTGTGGACATGACGCTAAAGAAAGTTTCAAATGTGCAGGTAAGGGAGTACTCACTAGTTTAGCCTTATGCATGTTGCAACGATGAAGAACTTTATCAATATACTATTTTTGACTTAGGTATAATTTACCAAATCATATGTCTCTGATGATTTCAATACTAAGAATCTTCTTTCTAAACCAAATTCTTTCATCTCAAATTCACTACTTAATTATGTCTTCAACTTTGAAATTTCAGTCTTATTTTTTGTAGCAATCAGCATACAGGAGCAAATAAATAGTTGAACCATTAACAATCTTTAAATAAACACAACAATCATAATTAGATCTTTTAAAAATCTTAAAATAGTATAAAGGAATCAAATCTCTTGTACCATTATCTAGGTAACTGCTTCAATCCATAAAGATATTTCTTCATTTGCAAGTAAAATTCTCCTTTTTCGGAATGACAAAATCTTCTAGTTGCTCCATATAAATTTCTTCTTCCAACTCCCCATGTAACAACCTGGTTTTTACGTCTAATTGTTCAAGCTCATCAAGAGTAACACTTCCGCCAATAATCACCTTTTAGTTTCAGAATTCCACAATTTATATCCTTTCATACCAGTTTTATAACAAAGAAAAATGCAGTTAATTGTTGTAGGCTCTAATTTACCATTGTTAACATGTATATACGGTGGACAACCAAATATCTTTAAGTTTGAATAATCTGCTGGAGAGTTAGACCATAACTCAATTGGAGTCTTCTTATCAATGGCCATATTGGGTGAATGATTAATCAAAATAAAAGGTAGTAGAAGTGGCTTCAATCCAATTACAAAGAGCTTCAAATTCTCCAGAACAAAACTCCTAGCTATTGTCGGTACATAGCTTCTTGACATGCTTGTCAATTTATCTTTCAATTATAATCTTCCACTCCTTAAATATCTTGAATACATATGATTTGTGCTTGACGGATTATACCCAAACTCTTATTGAGTAATCATCAATAATGATGGTGAACATATAGCTTGCACCTCCAAATGATGAAATGCGATATTCTCCCCACAAATTAGAGTGAACATAATCTAATATGCTTTATAGAATGAGTCGCAGTGATACCATCTTTTGCTTATTGAAGTCACAATGTTCACAAAAACTTCAATTTGCCGATGATTTGACCATAAAAAAATTATCTTTTGTATAATTCCATCTTCCAGCTTCACTCATATGCCTCAGAGTATATGCCAAAGATTAGTAGTATCAGAATCGTGTGATTTATTTGAGGCAATAGCAGCATTACCTGAAATTATAGTGCCTCACAGATGATATAAGTTGGTAGCATTCATATCACCCTTCATCATAACAAAAGAATCTTTTATGACATTTAGAACTCCATCTTCACTAAAATACTTATACTCTTTAGCATCAAGAGTACTTAATGAGATAAGATTTCTCTTTAAATTTGGAATACGATGAACATCCATCAAAGTTCTGATGATGTCATCAAATATCTTAATCTGGACAGAACCAATACCTGCAACTTTGTATGGTATATTATCGTCTATCAACATAGATCCACATGGCATAGCTTTATAGGCAACGAACCACTCGCGGTTTAGTATCATATGGAAAGTATAGGCTAAATCAAGAATTCACTCATCACCGATATTGGAATCACCGGTAAGAGCAACAAGAACATCTCCATCAGAATCTTCTTTGGTGATAATGGTGGCTTTAGCTTCGTTCTCTTGTTGATCCTTCTTGAAATTGTTATTCCTCTTTTTCTTATTCTGCAACTTCTAACATTCAGATATGTCATGGTCGCTCTTCTTGCAAAGTTGCAATACTTGCATGACTTTCTATTCCTGGATTTAAATTTGTCTCTATATCTGCTTTTGTTTTTGCCTATTGAATCGCCATTTGAACCTTTCTCGTATTACCTATGTGGATAGACAAGCATATTTGAACTTTCACCAGAAACTAAAGCTTTATATTTTCTTTAGTATACTGTGCTTCATAAAGTTAACTGAGAGTAATAGTATCTTGCCTATATAGAATAATTATATCTAAAAGTAGAGTACGAACTGGGCAGAGAACATAGCAGAATAAGACACAAATTTTCATCATCATATTTATCTCTATAAACTCGAGGTTAGCAACAACTTCCGTAAAAGTTGTCAGGTGGCTTAATAATTAGGCTCTCTTTGCCATCTTATGAGAATAAAACTTTTGCTTCGGATGTATCTTACTAGTCACATCCTTGGTCATACAAATCTACTTCAGTTTCAGTCATAATGCGGCGACGGATGTCTCCTTCAAAACCTCATATAGAATATTATTTGATAAATGACGATGAATTTAAGATAAGACCTTACGATCTTTAAGTTGGTTCTCATCAGCGGACAATGTCATTGGTATATTGTCAATCCCAAAAGTGCGTCATTCAAATCAAGTTGTGATAAAATAACTCGTATCTTGATTTGTTATAGAGAAAACTTCGTGTCGCAATCTAACAGCGTAAAATTATACTTCGGAGTGGCTATGCCAAAGAAATCTAAAATTTACTTATACGAATTTGTGTGTACCAACAAAAATCTTATAATTGAAAACTTCTGGCATACTTCTTAGGTGCACCGTAGCAATTTCGCAAAAAAAAAAACCCAGCAAATCAACCGAAAGCCTCAATAATTTGCTGGGGCTCTGCGCCGTCCTTTTCTCTCTCCGGGTCAACTTCCTCTTTCTTGGCGCAGGCTGTTGCCGCTGGCTAACGACGCGTGATTTTTTTCTTGGAGGCTTGCTGCTTTGTCTCTCTTCTCGCCGAACAAAGGGGAATTCATATTTTTGCCAATCTTAAAATTGCCATCGAAATTCTGTCACTTAGGGGGTATTTGGTTGCCAGCTACAGTTTACCACGCCTAAGGTTAGGCAAGTTTGACCAACTTTGAGAACTGTTTGGTTGCAGCCACAGTTATGGCAAGATTCCCTTCCAGCAAGTTATGTCCCACGCGTCAATGACTCAAAAAAGTGTGGCAAGATTCTCTTAGGCTTGCTAAGGTGTGGCAAAGAATTTGAGCACCTCAACTTAGGCAAGTGTGGTAATTTTTGTTGGCAAAGTGTGGCTAGCAACAAAACACCCCCTTACATGTGGGGCCACCTGAGTCACTGACAACGGGTCCGGATGGCAAATCTGTTGCCACCCGAGTCGTAAGGGTGGCAAATACATAAATTTTCCCCGAACAAGAGATGTACTCGGACTGAGGACCGAAGGTAGGGGAGCGCCTTGCCGTTTGCTCCTTCGCCACCGAGACCGCGAGATGGTGGCACACCGATCGAGGACGAAGAGACACCACGCGCGTGAGACGAGCCTCGTTGTGCGGCGTCTTGACCGACAACGGACCGAGGTGAGGAGAGAGGAGACCGAGCGACGTCTCTTCGGCTCCGATGCCATTTGCCGCTGATTTGTGGACGTCGTCGACTTGGCTTCCGCGGAGACGTCCATCGTGCGTGCCGCCTAGTCATCTCCTCTCGGGAATTGCGTCCCGAGCTTGTTATGGACGTGTTCTTTTTGGCTGCGGTTTATGGCTTTTGAGCTGTTTGTACGAGAGATTACAGAGTAACAGAAACTCACATGCGGTTTTTCCCGATATAAATGAAGCCAATAAAGTATGTACTACAATTAACTAGTAGACCCTCTCTTGAAAAAAATACTCCGTTTAAAAATTAGTTAATGTAGAAAAGCCGAAAAACAGCTTTTAGAAACTGAAAAAAACAGGGCCATAAGTAGTATATAGAAAAATATTGATAGAAGATACAATCCTTAATGGAAAAAATTTCATGGAAATAATCACGGACAGTTGAAAGTTGAAGGTAAATCATTATAATAAAAAAAATGTCCGTACATATATATAGCAAATGCTCAGCTTCAAGACAAATAAAAGCTGACATGTTCATTTTCTTGTTCAGTTCTGCATGCAAGCAACTAAGCAAGCACATGCAAAAGGAAACATTTGCTCGACCTTAAATTCTTTTTAATGGAAACGACTGATATAAATTACCTTCTGGGCGAATTCTCAAAAGGGGGTAGGTTATGAGTTCTGACCTCTGAGTGGAGTTATTGGCTAATCATAGGTTTGATTCCAAAGTCAGTTTGCAGTAAAAACTGTTGAGTGTCTGGTCAGGAGTCTAGGTCTATGGTGGATATCTCATCGGTAGACTATAAATAGGGAGTTGTACCGACAGATTTTGTACACATGCAATTAAAAATTAATAAAGAAAGATCAGGAGTTCTCTCTACCTCTCTGTATATTTTCAATCTATTATTCTGTCTTCTGTGATTGATTCGTTTCATTCTAAGTAGAGGAATCGATCGGACTGGTCATTAGCGTTAGTTCCTCAACATGTTATCAGCACGATTTTGCTCCGATGAATCGAAGGTAATCATCGAAGTCTAATAAATTGAATTATCTAGATCGCTGTAAATTTGTAGTTTTTGCGTTCTAGATTGATTTTCTACGATGCTAATCTGCCCTAATCTACCACGAACAGACTAGAAGTCGCCGGCACAATGTCGATTTGCATCATGTGATAGATGTTGATAGCACTGCAGATAAAAAAAAGGAAAAAAACTGCACACGTCGGCTCTGCACAGTCGCAGTGCGCAAGGAGGTCGCCGGCCTGACGCCGGCGCCGCCGCTCTGGGCCGCTGACCGACGGTATTTTTCCGCACGGCCGGCCTCCGTCGGCCGAAGCGCCACCGGCCTGCACCGAGAACAACAACCATATTCAACATACTTCCCGCTATCGTGTTGGTGGGGGTTGCAACAGTACTAGAAACGACTCCAGGTTTTTCTTGTAGCATGCACATCTAATCTAGGACGATCCGGCGTACATGACACTTTCACCTGAAGGCTGAAACTCCCATGGTTTGTCAAGCTTGAAATATCAAGGCTAACCAAACCTGGAAGAAGGTGCTACTAGTTCCAATCATGCCGGCCGGAAGCGACCGGTTACAAGCTCTCGGGTAGGACGTAGTCATCATGACATGAAACTTGGCGCGCGACTTGATCATCTAACGCAGCAATGCTGCATAGATGATGCACCTTTTCTTTTAGCCCGTGCTTTATAGGTTACGGCTGTGGCTTATAGTCCTAATATGAGTACTCTGAGAATGAACTAAAAACCGATAAACTGCTTCTAAAAGGCTATCCCGATAAACGGTTTTGAAACAATGACGAAGAAGTCGTCCCGTTGTTTATTCGAGGAAGTTATAAACCATAAACTGAAATAAACTGAAAAACCCAAGCCTGATGATGTTAGTAAAGGCCGCCTAGCCTACACAACACAATGATCAACAAGCAACTCCATGTTTGCAGGTAGGGGTGTCAATGGATCGAATAGTCTGGATATGGATACCAGATAAAACAGATAATAAAGATATAATCGACACTCTTTAATATTTAATATATCGAATATGAATTATATAGTCCAAATACAGATACCGAAGAATTCGGATCTGATTCACATCCTATCTGCTAGCATGCCAAGCCAGAATAATACCAACCTGGTTGTCGTCAGATTACTGACTAGTGATTTACCCCCACCAATATAACTCTCTAGTCTAGCTACCTAGCTACATGATCTGTGATACGCATGGGATTGAAGGAAAAAAACACAAAATAGGAGTAACTAATTGAGGATTCCATTTTCAGGCCCCATGAAAATGAAATGATGCTGGAGCGCGCGAGCTGACATGGATAGGTGACCATCAGCTCTGAGAGAAGCGTCAGAGGTGGTCGTTGGAATGTGCAGCAGCTGGATCTTCAGCTTGTCCCCTCCACGCCTTGTCGACACCATCCATCCACCATGAAAACGACACTCTTTTTCCTCTCCCTTTTACTTACTAGTTTCTACCCCCACTCCATTATTCAGAAGCAGCTTGTATGTGGCCTTGTTCCAAATTCCAATCCAGGATCAAATGGGCAAAGGGTAGTTGCGAGGCAAATATATAAACATGTTCTCTGTTCTCTGCTTGGAAGCACCAAGGCACGGTTAGAATGTAATTGCTCTTAACCATGGAAGATAAGACCTGAACATTGGAGATCAAATCTACACTCGAGAGCGCGGCATAAACACGTATGCATCCATCAACTCACGCGCGTTCATGTCTCCTCCCAGAAAGAAGTGACATGATTTCCCAAACAGAACAAGCACTCGAGTCCATCAACTCGCGCGTTCTTCTTTTAGATAAAGAATATAATATCCGGCCTCTATATCCACTTGGGATATATACAGTCAAAAGATACACGAGCTCTTAGACTCAAAGTCTAACACTGAGAAGTACACGACAACAAGAAAAAACGCTTAAGGACTAAGAAAACGCTAGAAAGACTAAGCTTCAGCACTTCTTCATCCTTGCTTTCAACAAAGCCCCTAACCTCCTCCAACTGAACCACCCAAACTCCGGTCTACTTTGCGCGAAGAAACCTCTAAGGCGACGTCCCCAAAGAAGCGACGAGGGTCGCCGACGCCGCCCGCCTCATCGAGACAAGGCTTTCACCTTGGGAATAGAGTACATGAGGGCTATGGAGTGCCATGACAACCCTTCAGGAAGGAAAATGGCGTCCAAAGGCGTCATAGTTGTCGAGACCGGTAGGAACACCCAGACGGCTTCAAAGACCTCCACAAAGAACCCATGCACTACACACACACAAAAAAGACCGCCACCATCACACCGGGTTCTACACGCCTCAAGGCCATGACATAGCCATCCTTGACCTCCACGACGAGCCGCTTCCCGCTCGAGCAACGTCGAGCCAAGGATCCTCGGGCAACCCAAAGAACAAAACCTACCGCCTCCGGCCATTACCTCCATCGCTGAACGGCCTCCTCCACGCGCTCCTCCCGCGCCACCTCTCCGTCCATTGGGCTCGTGCGCCACGGCGCTGCGCAGAACAAAGCCGCTGCTCGTCGGCGGCGGCGGCTCGTCTACCATCCACTCGTTCTTGGCGGCGAAGACAGTAAAAGAGCCAGCGCCCTTGTCCTGTCACTCCACAGTCGGCGGAGGCGCGACGTCTCGATGCTGCACCACCAGATCGGCGGCGCGCGCCACGCAGCACCAAAGAACCGGCGCGGCGGCGTGGATGCAAGGCGCCTGGCACCTGCGCGGCTCCAGGTTCCTGCTCCCGATGCAGCGACTCCTTCAAGAGTTCTGCAGCCTCCCCGTGGAGAGCACCAACAACCCTGCAGAGCCACCCTTCCCTCGACGCTGCTAGCCGCCGCGGACTCTTGCGACCCCACCTCGCTCTCGCCTTCCTCCTCCATCGCCTCCAAGCCGGGTTCCGGCGACCCTCACAGAGCCGGGCCTCATCACCGCCGCCGGACCTGAGTCCACCCAGATCCGGGCGCCAGCAAGCCGGAGGCACACGCCGAGGGCCATCAACCTCGTCGCAGACGAGACACGCCCGGGCTGCAGGGCGCCGCCGCACATCCACGACACATCTCGATGCGAGCGACAACACCACCACCACTCCTCCGCAGCCTCCGTCGGTCGCCGCCACTCACTCCGCTCGGCCTCCGCCGGCGACCACCACAGGGGCCCTGCCACCTCGAACCCAACGCCCAGATCTGGAAGCCGCCGACCAGATCCAGGCCCGAGAGCCCCGCCGCCGCCTTCCTAGCACCCTCACATGCCTCGGGCGGCGTGCTCCAGCGGCGGCAAGGCGGAGGGGGAAGGTAGGGGGAGCCGGCGTTGGGGCGCTGGGAAGGGGAGGGGTCGCTCTGGCGCTCAGAAGGAAAGGGTCGGGATGTACTCAGTTAACTCTGGCTCTCAACTCGCGCGTTCTTAAGCAACCACTGTCTTACCATAGCTGCCTGCAAGTCCCTTGTCATGTGAGATGAACACCCCAAAAATGAAAAACTAGGAGACAGGTGTCACAAACTGTTAGTTTAGTAATCTTGTTTCGTGTTTTTCTTGTGGTTTGCCGTATCCGAGTTGCTTGCCGAGTATACGAATACGTATATGAGTTGGATACGTATGTCCGTTTCCGCATGAGTTAATGAATCCGTGTTGGTGATTGAGTCGGTTGTGTAGTCTCTATAAAGCCATGCATGCAGGCTGGAGACGTGAGATTGTGAGGGTTGAAAGAGAAATAAAGAGTAGAGAGTGTGAGATGATTGTTGCATGCAGTTGGTGAGTTGGAAGCTATTAAGTTAGCAGAATCTGAGCGTAGAGCGACGCGAGGGACGCCGAGCGCAGAGCGACGCGACGTCTCGCGTACAGCGGCCAAGCGAGTTGTATCGACGCAAGCTTCGTCGATGGCAGAACATCGTCAAGCGACGTGATTCGAGATCGAAGAATTATTGAAAATTCGTAACAAGTGGTATCAGAGCATGGGTGACAAGGGGAAGGCTCAGGGTGGGTTAATCTCCCTCCAGTACCCTCTCCTGACGGTCGACAACTACCCGGTGTGGGCAATGAAGATGAAGGCGAACATGCGCGCCCAAGGAGTCTGGTGCATAGTCGATCCGAAAGGGAAGGACAAGGAGGTGGACGACAAGGTAGATCAAGCGGCTTTGGCCCTCATCTACCAGGCGGTGCCAGACGCGATGATGCATCAACTCATCGGCAAGGAGACGGCACGGGAAGCGTGGGAAGCGCTTCAGACGATGCACGAAGGAGTTGATCGTGTCAAGGAGGTGCGGCTCCAGAATTTGCGGAGCGAGTTCGAGAATCTGAAGATGGATGAAAACCAGTCGGTGGACGAGTTCGCCGGTAAGTTGAGTTCGTTGT
Organism: Dendrocalamus sinicus; assembly: GCA_036346575.1. Lineage (NCBI taxonomy): Eukaryota > Viridiplantae > Streptophyta > Magnoliopsida > Poales > Poaceae > Dendrocalamus > Dendrocalamus sinicus. The sequence continues at coordinate 27,187,794 of CM070674.1, read as the reverse complement.
TTAATCAGATTAACTCTCTTGGCGACAAGATGGAGGAATCTGTGGCGGTAAAGAAGTACTTGCGCGTGCTTCCGGAGAAGTACATACCTGAACTTATGTACTCCCCGATCTGGACAAGAAGAAGATAGAGGAGATCACCGGATCTCTCAAGGCGCATGAGGAGCTACTGAAGGAGTTTCAATCGCGCAAGGAGCAAGCATCTCACAACGAGCAGGTGTTACTAGTAAGGGGAGATCAGAGAGACGGTCGTGGCTCTTCATACAACCGCGGAGATGGCGCGGTCGTGGTGGCCGAGTGGTCGAGGCGGCGGGGTGGCCGAGGAGACAATGCTGGGCAAGGAGGTGGTGAGAAATCCTATGATTTGTCACATGTCAAGTGCTATGAATGTGGCGAATACGGGCACTACGCGATAAGATGCCGCAGCAATAAAAAATGCTTCAACTGTAACGAGTTTAGGCACTTTGCTTTGGATTGCAAGAGCAAGAAGAAGGATGGGGAGGCAAACCTTACCAAAGACGAAGAAGAAGATGACGGAGATCTAGTACTTCTCTCCTCATATGTTGAAAAGGAGTCGATCATGGTGGAACTGAATGAGGAGAACGTAGTTCCAAAACTACGCACGAAGGAAGGAAGCCATGATCACACGGATCAATGGTACTTAGATAATGGAGCAAGCAACCACATGACGGGAGATCGTTCCATGTTCCACAAGATCGACGAGAAGGTTTGGGGCAAGGTCAAGTTTGGTGACGGCTCCACGATGGAGATAAAGGGTAAAGGGACGATGATGCTGCAATGCAGGAACGGAGATAAGAAGTTGTTGACAGGAATCTATTATATACCAAGTCTATGCAACAACATACTAAGTCTCGGGCAGATGACGGAGAGAGGATGTAAGGTGGTGCTGGAGGATGAGTTCTTGCGAGTGTATGACAAGAACATGCATTTGTTGATGAAGGCGAAGAGATCCCCAAATCGGTTGTACAAGATTCCTTTGAACACTTGTAAACAGATTTGGGTGGAGAGAGGCACAGATGGACGAGGTGCAGAGGCAGCAGGAGGGGAGCCTAGCGCACAAGAAGACGTAACAAGGAAGGAGACCGAGTCGGCAAAGAAGCTACACGAGGCAGAAGGCGCGGTGATCGAAGCGAGCGGCTCAGGGGGTGAGCACAGGCATGCAGCCAACTCCAAACGAGCGCATGCAGGTGGAGAGAAGTGGAGCGACGGTTCGAGTGGTCGGCACCGACCACATGCAGCAGGTATGGTCGTGGCGAGCAGAGGCTCAGGAGGAGCTCTCACGCGGGCAGCGGAAGGAAGTCGAAGATGGGTCCCGAGGTGGCGGGAGGAAGCACAGCGTGGAGGACAATGGTCGAAAACAATGGCACACGACAGTGAGAGGAGGTGCTCATGGAGGAAGCGAGCGGGTGCTCCATTAGCGGGCATGCGAGGAAGAAGCGAAAGCAAGAGAGAAGATCGACATGATCAAGATGAAGAAACAAGATTAAGGAGGTGATTGTTAGTTTAGTAATCTTGTTTCGTGTTTTTCTTGTGGTTTGCCGTATCCGAGTTGCTTGCCGAGTATACGAATACATATATGAGTTGGATACGTATGTCCGTTTCCGCGTGAGTTAATGAATCCGTGTTGGTGATTGAGTCGGTTGTATAGTCTCTATAAAGCCATGCATGCAGGCTGGAGACGTGAGATTGTGAGGGTTGAAAGAGAAATAAAGAGTAGAGAGTATGAGATGATTGTTGCATGCAGTTGGTGAGTTGGAAGCTATTAAGTTAGCAGAATCTGAGCGTAGAGCGACGCGAGGGACGCCGAGCGTAGAGCGACGCGACGTCTCGCGTACAGCGGCCAAGCGAGTCGTATCGACGCAAGCTTCGTCGACGGCAGAACATCGTCGAGCGACGTGATTCGAGATCGAAGAATTATTGAAAATTCGTAACACAAACCAAATCAAAGCCAAGCCAAAGTTGGGGGAGCAAATCAATGGCCAGAAACAGTGCAAGCTGCTTACAAGAGATCAAGCACAGGCAGCCCCGGCTGCTCGATGTGCTACTATTTGGACCTTTCCATGGCGATAAACTTGTACCAATCACAACCAGAACAATGCGACCATGTGGCAGCCTTCCAGTGTTGGCAACCCTTTTGTCAAGATTCATCAGTGATTCACAGATCCATATATCATACTATCAGATCCCAACGTGTCACCAACCCACGTTGAAACTATCCATCCAGGCATCCAGATGGTACCATCAGACCCAGTTGCTATCACCGACCCAAACAGACCGTATCAGTTTGTCCATGTTCAGTTTAAGATCAGAACAGAACTCCACCAAATATATGAGAAAAAGACTCACATAAGATGCTCACATATACTGTGCGGATGGGAGCTCCGGAAGGCAGAAATAAAGCAGCAGCAACAAATAGTTGATCAACCAAACATTCATATTGTACCACAATTCTGAAAACCTACAGATCTCAAAACAACTCAGCCGGTAACGGCAGCCGTGAAGACCCATGTACAGGGGAAAATAGGGCACTGAAAGTGGATGGAGGAAATGCCTCCATGCTCTAACATCGGCTAATTCAGTACCACTGCCTGTCACTCGCTACCGGTAGCATCTGAAGCTTCCTAAGCTATATCAGCAACAGGAGAAGAAACAGTAAAAATTGTGGATCACCTAACGGTCGCATTTGTGACAGAATGCTAGGATCTCGAAAGATATGGGCAACAGTCTTCATGCAAGATCTGTTCATAACTCGTAAGTTACTCTCCATTGACGAAGTTCTTACTCTCGTAGTACTTCCTTCTCACTAGCTTCCTTCTTCTCATTCCGCTTCTGCCGAAGCGACAACACAGAACAAAAATGAATAGAACCGCACCAGATCAATGGACCAGAATAAATAAAAACCACACCAACCCCATCCCCAACAGCAATGAACATGTTGCCGAGCATAGTCATAGCAGGAAATACTGGTCCCAAGGAAACAGACAAATATTTAGCGTACATATGCATAGGACTCGTGCACTAATGCATCATCACATCAGTATATAATAACTCCTGATGCACATCACTGATTTGAAGAGGACAAAAGGCAAATCATATTTATGTAACTGAGAATATGTACTGTACTACATGCTGCATACAACATACAGAAGACCAAACTCCAACCGGTGATCTGATCCAACATCATGGTAGTTACCTCGTAGGCTTCATGGTTAACAACTATCCTCCTTATAATAGTTGTAAAACCCTGCCTATTTTTTGGGTTTAGAATGCTATCACCATTACATAATATTTACATTTTCAACTGGTACTCATGATTTTCAGCAACCACTACTTTATTATATTACAATGACAAGATAAACATCATACAAGTTTAATTCTAACTACCATAGCATATCAGTAGGGTTTAAACATACTAATAAAAGTTGATACGCGAGGTGTGGCCGATACGTGAAATTATACATGTACTACTCCCACCCGTACAAGACGTCTTCAATGATCACCTAAAAAACAAACAAAGCAAGCGAAAGTCCAGAGATTCAGCAAGCACATAATAACACTGCTCACCCTGCTCTATCATCATTGTCACCATTTACCATGTAACATCATAAAGCGTAACCATCACATATTGAACAACAATTACCATCTATCGCACTACCATGTACTTATCTAGTTATCCTCGGGGACGATGTGTGGATGGCTCTCCACCAGGACCTCCACCTGTTCAAGCGTCAACCTGACTCAAAATACTACAATGATACATGCGCTTAAATGAACAACATAGATTCTTCGCGCAAAGCTCGATACCAGCATAAAACGCGTAAGGATGAGGATTCAACGCACAGATCGCAAACCCCCCCCCCCCTTTTCCTTCCACTTTTATTTTCTCTTCCTCTCTTTTTTCTTCTTCTTCTTTCCTTCCTTTTATTTTCTTACCTAGCCAACTCTCTCTTTTTTAATTCAGCCGAAAGGCTTTATCCCATTCCTCTCCTTCTCTCTATCACTCTCTATCTCCCTTTATTTTTGTTTAGCCAAATGGCCTTGCTTCTTCTCCCCAATCTGGATCTGAGGTGGCCATTTCTTGCGCCGCCGGCCACCAGCCATCAGTCACCTCCTCCCCTCATCTCATTCCCCTCTGTCACCCTATCTCTTGGGTGTTCTCCCCAGGGCGCAAGGGGCCTCTCAGGCTCGCTAGCCTGGGCTCGCCATTGGCAACCAGCTCACCCTTGGTGTCCCATCCACCACTTCCCCTATGGTTTCAGCCTCTTGGCTATCGGCCAACTCCTAAGGTCGCTGCCACCAGCCGTCGGTGCCTAGCATCGACTACCCCGGTCCAGGCCCTCCAGCGCCACTACCCACGGGTTCAGGCTCGCCAATTGACCATCGGCCACTGTGCCTAGGCACCACCGCCTAGCTCCGATCCCTCCGGCCGAACGGCTCGATGCCGCTCTTAGAGTCGACCTCCGGCCACTATGCTTTTGGCCGACACCCAATCTACACTTGCCGTCGCCCCTCGACCCTCCTCACTAGGCTGTGTCAACCCCTATGGCTATGGCATGGCTCCGCCGGTGTCAACCCTCGATGGCTCCGGCCGTGGCCATCTCGGAGCACCGTGCGACTCCCATGGCCACCCCCTGAGCATCGGCCACTTCTTGACCACCCTAGTGCCGTGCGCCACCCCTTCCCATGGCTGTGGCATCATTGCCTCCTCTCGGCTCCTCTCCTTTTCTTCTCCATCTACTGACTACTGCTACTTCTCTCTATTTCTTGGTTTATTTTAGTTTAATGTTATGCTTTGAATTGATTTGGTGAGTGGATGGTGAATGCAGTGTGTAACAAGGTTCGCCACGATAGAGCTCGAGGCCTTCCCATGTGCCGGGGGCATGGGTCAGCTATTGGGAGCGTGTGGCTTGCTGGTGACAGCACACAACGTCCTCCCCTTCGGTACTCCTTCCCTTACTGTCCCTTCTACTCCTTGTGCATGGGTGTCACTGCGTCGTGCGTTGGCTGCCGTCTCCCCTCGCTGTTCTAGCCACTCCGACGAGGTTCTTCACAAACCACTCGCATCACATCATGTTTTGCACTCCCTATTGCTCTTTACCCGATTAATTTTGGCCTTTGACCACCGAAGCTCACCGCGCTACCATCCTCATCCGTTCCGACCGGACACCACCTACACAGCCATCATCTCCTCTCCAACAGGCTTCAATTCGATTCCCCGCTCCTAAGGCACCCGAGCGACCTCCTGAAGCTATCCCCGGTGCCACCTCCGGCGAGCCGTCCACGGGAGCCACCCGCCGCTGCCTCGGTCCACCGTCACCCCACCTCTCCGGCTCCTCCCTAGCCACGCCGTCACTACTAGTAAGTCCTCTACATCTCCCTCGTGCCCATGCTCCTCCCCTTTTCTTCTCTCTTCCCTCTAGCCGCCGCTGCACCCGTGGCCTCCCCACGCCCGGCCACCCAAGCTGCCGCTGGCTCTCCTCGATGCCGCCCCGGCCTAAACCGCCGCCACCCCTGGCCTCCTCGCCTCCCGGGCATTCCATTTTGCAGGTCACTCTTGCCTCTCGCTGGCGATGTCGCCGCCTGGTCATGCACCCCCTGCTCCCCCTGCTCCCCTGCATGTATGTCACTGGCATCCATTAGCATATGGCCAAATTTTGAAAACCATGTTTAAGAAATATTCAAATAGGAAATTTGATAAAAACAAGATTTATAAAGAAAAATAAGAATAAGGTGCATCCAAAAGGACCATCTATGTTGGCTTCGGGGATGGTTCCAGGCCTATGGTAATCTATGACTTCAATACTCGGTGTGAAATATTTATCAATGCAGAGCTTAGATTAATCTAGAATATAAACTTTTCCTCTAACTTCAGTCTCCGGTCTCCTACAGCCCAAGAGGTGAAGAAATCCTGGATCGCTACCGTTGCTTCAAGCTTCCCATGTAGGTGGGCATGCTTGTTACAGGAGAGGCCCAATGTGACCTTTCGGCCCGCCTCAACTCAGCCTATCTAAAACAAAGCCCACGAACACAAATGCTATTCCGAAACGCCCAAAAATAGCAGCTCCTCCTGCTCCTCCCGTCGATCACTATTCACTCCTCACCACGTAGTACGGACACCCTCTCTCCTTCCCCGGGACGGCGGTTGAGGATCAGTCATCGCCGGCGTTGAGCACAATGGCGGCGAAGGTGGTGGTCGACCCCCTGGGCGAGCTGTGGAACCACACGACGACGTCGGACAGGACCCACCTGATGTGCTTCTACCCCAACAAGATCACCATGGGCGGCATCTGGACCGGCGACAGCCCGCTCGACTTCTCCATCCCGCTCCTCCTCTTCCAGATCCTCCTCATCACCTCCACCACCCGCGCCGCCACCCTCCTCCTCTCCCCGCTCCGCCTCCCTCGATACATCTCCGAGATACTCGTACGCACGGCACTCCTCATCTGCATGCAATGCATCCATGGCGACGACGACATTAATTAATGGCTGCATGCGTGCATGCAGGGCGGCTTCGTCCTCGGCCCCTCCGTCCTCGGCCGCCTCCCACACTTCACCGACGTCGTCTTCCCCACCCGCAGCATCTTCGTCCTCGACTCCATGTCCCTCCTCGGCCTCATCTACTACACCTTCACCATTGGCGTCGAGATTGAGCTCCACACCGTCGCGCGCGCCGGCCTCCGCAGCTTCTGGTTCGCCGCCGCCTCCTCCCTCCCACCATTCCTCGTCGGCGCCATCACCGGCTACATCGCCCTCAGCACCGACGACTCCCGCCAGCGCAAGGGCCACTTCCTGAACAGCCTCTCCTTCCCCATCTTCCTCGGCGCCACCTTCTCCTCCACCGCCTTCTCCGTGCTCGCGCGCAACATCGCCGAGCTCAAGCTCGCCGGCACTGACGTCGGCCAGCTCACGCTCTCCGCGTCGCTCCTCAACGACACGTTCGCCTGGGCCGGCCTGACCGTCGCCACGGCGCTCGCGCACGCGCGCTACGGGCTGGTCCCCTCCGTATGGACGCTCATGTCGGGCGTCGTCATCTTCACCGCGAGCTACCTCCTGGTCCGCCCCATGCTCGTGCGGCTGGCGCGGCGCGCCGCCGAGGGGGAGGTTGTCGGCGAGGTGCGCGAGTGCTCGGTTCTGGTCGGCGTCATGGTCGCGGCGCTCGTGGCGGACGCCGGGGGCACGCACGCGATATTCGGCGCCTTCGTGTTTGGGCTCGCCGTGCCCAACGGGCCGGTCGGCGTGGCGCTGGTGGAGAAGGTGGAAGACTTGGTGGTGGGGACGCTTCTCCCGCTCTTCTTCGCCATGAGCGGGCTCCGGACGGACACAGCGACGGTCACGAGCGTGCACTCCGCGGTGCTGCTGATGGTCGCTGCGATGGGCGCGGCGGTCTTGAAGGTCGCCGCAGCGGTCGGCGTCGCCGGGGCGTTCGGCATGCCGATGCACGACGGCGCGTCCATTGGGCTGCTGCTCAACACCAAGGGCGTCATTGAGCTCGTCATCCTCAACATCGCAAGGAACAAAAGGGTAATTAAATTCTACTAACCGCTCTCGTTAATTGCCATGCAGGTTGATTAAGGCGCCTCGTGTGCATGCAGATCATGAGCAACCAATCGTTCACGGTGCTGGTGTTCATGTCGGCGCTGATCACGGCGCTGGTGAGCCCCCTCCTGGCCATGGTCGTCAAGCCGGCGCGCCGCCTCGTCTTCTACAAGCGCCGCACCGTCGCGTGGCCGCAGCCGGACGCCGAGCTCCGCGTCCTCACCTGCGTCCACGTGCCCCGCGACGTCCCCGGGCTCCTCACGCTCCTCGACGTCGCCTCGCCCTCCAACCGCTCACCCGTCGCCGTCCACGCCCTCCACCTCATCGAGTTCGCAGGCCGCTCGTCCGCGCTCCTCCTCATCAACGCCTCCGCGCCGACGGCGTCTTCCGCTGAGACCTCCGCCCACGGCCGCAGCCAAATGGAGACGCAGTTCAAGCACATCGCCCACGCATTCATGGCCTACGAGGAGCACGCTGTGGGTGTCTCGGCGCGCACCATGGCCGCCGTCTCGCCGTACGCGTCCATGCACGAGGACGTCACCGCCGCCGCAGAGGACCAGCACTCTGCGCTGATCCTGCTCCCCTTCCATATGCACCGGTCCGTGGACGGTGGCATGGAGGTGTCCCACCCGGCGATACAGTCGCTTAACAACAACGTCCAGTGCTTCTCGCCGTGCACGGTGGGCATCCTCGTCGACCGCGGCCTCGGCGCCGTGCCCGGGGTCGGGTACCGCGTCGCGGCGCTCTTCCTCGGCGGGCGCGACGATCGCGAGGTCGTCGCCCTGGCCACCCGCATGGCGAACAACCCGGCCATCGACTTGACGGTGCTCCGCTTCGTCCAGAAGGGCGGCAGCTTCACGGCGAGTGAGTTCGACTCGCTGAAGGAGCGCAAAGCCGACGACGGGTGCCTACGGGAGTTCCAGGACCGGGCCAACGAGGGCGGCGGCGCCACCGTGGAGTACCGGGAGCGCGGCGTGTTCAACGCGAGCGAGATGGTGGCGGAGATACGGAACGTGGAGGCGTCGGGGAAGGATCTGTTCGTCGTCGGCAAGGTGCCCGGGGCGTCGGCGCTGACGGCGGGGATGGCCGAGTGGAGCGAGTGCCCGGAGCTGGGGCCGATCGGGGACCTGCTGGCGTCGAACGACTTCCAGACGACGGCGTCGGTGCTGGTACTGCAATCGTACGGGAGGCCGTCGGTGGTGGGGGCGGTGTCGGTGGAGTTGGGCGGGGAGAGCGTGGTGCCGGCGGAGAGGAGGGAGGAGGCCGGCGTGAGGCCGGGACACCCGCCAAGGTCACGACCACCTGCGTAGGTGCTCGCTCTGGTTAATTCATGCGTTCTTGAATGTAGCAACTGATTTTTTTTTTCCTTGTAAAGAAAAAAAACAGGTGAAAAAGAAAGAAGAGTTCTTGAATAATCGAGTAGTCGTTGCAACGTTGACAGCATCACAGGAACAAGAAAACCCATGTTGCCATGTGTTAACGCACCAAATCTATCAGGACGTGTCTAGACATCATCCGAATATTTTTTCTTGGGTGTGTATAGGTATCACCTAGATGTTTTCTTCCCAACAATCATTCAAATTTCGGACCGTTGGATTAGATATCCAACGGTCTCTTTTTTTAGAGGGGGGAAATTTTTTTTGAAGGGGGGTGAATTTTTTTGGAGGGGGTGGGGGAGAATTTGTGGCTCTTGGATCTCTAATCCAACGGTCACAAATCTAGATGATAGTTAGAAAGAAAACATCCAGATAATATTTATCAATACCCTTTTTCCTTAACAAATTTGTGACTTTTAAATTAAAGATCAAGAAACTCCTTGTTTTAAAGGAGGGAGATTTTTTTCAAAGGAGGGGTAGAATTCAAGGCAGAGGGGGAGAATTCATGATCATTAGATCTCTAATTTAAAGGTCCTAAATTTGAATAATAGTTAGGAAGAAAACATCCAGATGATATTTAAAAAAATCCAATTAGAAAATACTGAAATTTGCCTGCAGGACTTGTCTCACATCAATTGCTACCCAACGTGATATATAGTACGCATCAGAAATTCAGAATAGGAACACCAGCAGTGCATCCACTGATTTGCTACGGTGGCCTGGATGGTGCGATAACAAGCTGATCGGGTGGGTTCAAATCGCCATCCGATGCCCGAACTTGAAGGCCATAATCTTGGTTTCAAAAAGAAACGCTAACACGTACGCCGCAATGCTCCGCTACGTTCGACTTAAACTGCCCTGCTACTAATTATTGAGAATTGTATTTACACTAGAAGCAATGGGATAGAAGGTAATAGAAAAAGAGGGGCAATATAGCTCTAACACTTCATGCTACAATTCATTCATCCCAAAGGTACTGTTGTGGGGATGACTTTACATAAATTCATTCGGCCTGTCGGACCAAAAGGCCCAACAAAGACATGTAAAAATATATGTGCACCCCTGGTATAATGCTCAACTATATGAGACATTATTGTAATCAGGCCCTGTGGCCATACACACACACATACACACACATACATACACACACATACACACACATACACACACACATATATATATGGGTAACCTGTCCCAGGACGGAGAAGTGAGTCCATTTCTTACACTCGTTATACAATTCCCCCAATATACCGTTTGGCCAGTAGCCACAATAGTTGGTGTCGTCTGTGGAGATGACGAGCAACCCACGAGCTTGAGAAAAAGCAATGGTGCCCAAGAAGGCACCGATGATGACGAAGAGAAAGTGAAGCACGGTGGTGGCGGTTGCTGAGGCCAGGGCCACGGGTGGTGGACAGTCAGCACCGTCATGTGGAACTGACTCCAGTGCCAACCCTAGCACAACCGTCACCCACGGCAACGACATCCACAATGGCGCTACTGTCGACCGCGATGACCGCATCGGCGTGACTGTCGACCCGGAGAACGACGGCCGCGTCGGCAAGGCTGCTAACATCGACACCCGCACCGGTACCTTGAGCGACCTCGGAGCCAACACAGGAGCGGGCGGTGGTCTTGACGCTCGCGTCGGCTTCGTTGCCAACCATGACGCATACTGCACCAACATGCTTAGCGGTTGCGATGACCAAGCTGTCATCGCTAGTAACCTCGCAGCGCATACCTCCGCGCTAACAAGTACTATTGTACTGGTGGTAGAAGGCACTCTAGTGGCGGCCCTTGAAACACTACAGCGTGAGTTGGCAGACCTCCGAGGTGCCATACGAGAGATGCAAGAGGCTCAGAGCCAGCAAGCGCCTATGACAACGGTGGCGGAGGTTGCGACTGAGTGGGCGGATAGCCGTGAAGCCCCTGCTTTCGGCCGCGTTACACTCCGACGCATGGACCTAGAGTCTCCGCTCTCCACTAACCTGCAGCAGTCTGCGTGGCCAGAAGATTTCAAGTTCTCTATCATCGAATCGTACAATGGTGATACAGACCCCTGGGAGTTTGTCCACCGAGAAGCTCCGAGAATACGTTAAGTGCTTCGTCAAAGTTTACTACCAAGTTAAAGACAAACGAGACCACCATCATCAATGCAGCAATATGAGGTCTTCGTCCGGGGCCACTGGCCGAATACAACATGCGCAAGCCTATAAAAATAGTTGCCAAACTCTTTGACAAGATAGACGAATACGTAAGAGCAGAAGAGGACGCACAACGACGCTAGGGCAATACCTCCAACTCGAAGCAAGCACCGGATGGGCTCCAGCAGCAAACAGTGTAAGGGCCAAAGGCCCAAATACGTCTTCAACATGGATGCCGGGGGAAACAATAACAATACCTCGGCTCATTGAGGGCAAGGTCACAGAGGCCGAGGTCACAAAAGAGGCCGTGGCCGCGAAGATGGTGGACGCGGCCACGAAGAGCAGCAGCAGGGGCTATGGTGTGAGGTGCATGGACGCGGCGAGCACCTCACTCGACATTGCCCCACCATCACAATGCTCTGAGAAAGTGTCGTCAGGGATAGGGCCCTGCAAGCACGAGCACTGGTGGTGGCACACATGCAACATCCCTCGGAGGGCCAGCTACTTCAACCCGCTCCCACCGCCCTATGCATATAGGCCACCGACGACAGACAACACCGCGTCATCAATGTCATTATAGGCAGTTCATCGTTAGAATTTTCATATCAAAGGCAACGGAAGGCCTGCGCTCGTTGGCTACACTACATCGCCGCATACTCTGCCTAAGTGCCCCTGACTTGGACACAAAACGACATCACTTTCACAATGGCCGACACAGAGGGGGTCGACTTCCCTCACCAAGAAGATCCCTTGGTGATCTAGGCTGGCATCGCTGGGTGTGATGTCAAGCGTGTCCTGGTCGATGGAGGCAGCTCTCTGGACATTCTGTTTGTAGGAGCCTTCAACCAAATGGGTATCCCCCAGAGCAAACTAGAGCTTCTAGGGGTCCCGTTCTAGGGCTTCGGGGGCCAACTACTGCAAGCCCTAGGCGAGGAGGAGGGCAGGCTACAGCGGAGTTGGACGGCGAGGAGGAGGGGAGGCGGTGGTGGAGGCCGACGCGGACGCCGAGGGGAGGCCTAGCATGTGCTCTGCCTGTGCATGGTGCGACACCTGTGCAGCTTGCTGTGTGCGATGCATGTGCCTGTGCGAGGCAGTGTTAGCCTGTATGCTATGCTGGGCTGGTGCCTGGGCCAACCGAGCCTCACAAGCCACCGAGCGACTCGCGAGCCGACTCAAGCTCGGCTTGTTAGTTAGCCAAGCTAAATCATGAGCTCGGCTTGGTTTATTTACGTCATGAGCCGAGCCGGTTGTGAGCTTTGAACTTTTTTCCCCACAGCTAGATGGAAACATGCTGCACGCAGTGTCACATGGGAGCGGGTACAGAACGCAAGATATTCATGGCAAAGGAAGTATACAAGGAGAAGGGTGCGGGAGAGAGCTCGTATCAAGGTGGTGTGCAGAAGCAACAGACAAGGGCAAGGAACACGATGCAACAGCAGCGCCGAACTCGACTGACGCCTCCTGCCCAGCAGCAACAATTAGCCCGCCTGGACGTCCATGCGTGCGTGTGCTCATGTTCAATTCGTAATATTTAATCAAGAACTAACCCTAAAATCTAGCATATATAGGGCCGATCGATCGGCCCGAGGTGCGTGCTGGGATCGAGGCGGGAAAGGTGGCAATAATATGGTCATGATTCCGGCCATCATCTCATGACAAATGCACAGGCTAGGGTTTGTGGTAAGTCGTGTAAGGTTTGGAGTCACGCTGTGTCCAGTGATGAAAAGAAAGACTGATACTTGCGTCTGTGTACATGTCACAGCTTGAACAGAAGTACTGATCGCCACCTTGTTCAGGACGGATGGTGGTACACACATGCACCATACCCAATGGTTCTGTGGACTGACAGGAGACAGACATCAAGCCAATCATCTTGCTTGATTAAACTGCATCGATCGATCGAGTGGCTTGCGACTGAATGCGTGCGTGTATTATATATGCATGCTTTGAAATAGTATGTCGGCACTAGTCGATAAGAAGAAAGCGTCGTCAGACTTGTCTAGCTAGTACTGTACGTCGACAGAAGTGACCGGTGCAACTCCTATACATCGAGAGCTACGTAGTCCGTACCTTACCTCGTTTTAGACATCGATGCAGATACAGTGGAGTAATCGCTTTCTTGATTCGGCTTATCGAAACTACTAGCCTCATAGGCGTGGCGCCACGCCGCGCCAGCCACCATATGTACCGAAGTAAAAGAGGCGATAATTCGTGAGGAGTTTTTTAAAAAAATCAAGGGCATATGTGTATTTTCGAAAAAATTAAAGGTCTTTTTTGTAAAAAAATCGAGGACCTGTACGTAAATAAACGAGGACCCGTACATAATTTAGAAAACCGCGGGGCGCTATCCTGCAAAGTGGAGGGGTTTAAAAAAACTGGCAGGAACCTCTTCGCGAGAACCGAGGACCTTTACATAATTTTGGAAAAACGCAGGGGTTTTTTCGCAAAAACGGGCACCAGACCGTACCAAAATTTGGGCTGCCACGCGCCGGCCGGAGAGCACGCGCGGGCGACGTGGAGGGGCTCGCTGGCCAGGAATCCTTCCGGCTTTGTATGGAGGGATGATTCGTCCGGTATGTTCCGAGCATCCAAGTACGTGTAGCGGGGGGCTCCAAGAACAGTAGTCACCCGGCCTGTCTGCTCCAAGATAATGCCTGAACATGACGCTTGGAGAAATCAACAGGCCGATCGACCACGGGACATGCATGAATGCCACCAAACTAGAGTAGTAGTGATGATTGATTTTATAGCCCAAGCTTCAACTCTTACTGCTTGTCTGCCCGAAATAATCGGCATCCTGTCCGAGGCCAGGGTGTAATCGAGATGGACATCTATGTCACCTTGTACCCGTCTTGATATACAGGCCCCTTCAGCTTAATTATAATATACTTGTATGCATCCATATTGATATGGTAGATGTAGAATAGGCTATGGTAATAAAAAGGACGAATAGTATTTTTTTTAAATCTTCTTTAATCATTTAGAAATTTTTTGCTCCAATAACTAAAGAGCTAAAAACATCAGATTTAACAATCTAAATTCAAACAATAACCAAAACCTATAAGGACTTACAAATTCAGCACCTAGCCGATCTGACCACCACTAAAGGCATGGTCTGATCGGTCGGTGATCTGAATGGCCACATCACTGGTCTGATTGGATCTAGGAGCGGTCTGACCTCTCCTGTTCCCATAACAGAAAATAAGTCCAAGCTAAAACCAAATTTAGTGTAAACTTCAAAATTCATGTCAAAATAATTAGAAACTTCGCACATACCTTGTTAAGAATCTCAAGAAGTTATTCCATCCAAGAATTACATAGAACTTGGCCAAAATTCTAATATTTTCTCAAAATATGTAAGGTTACATTAAAATTATACAAATCTCAAAAACTTGAGAACCAACTTACTCGCGGGTTAAGAACAACCAAGATGACTCTAGATGAGTTCTTACATGTCATAATAAGTAAGACCACCCAAAAGAATCTAAGCCAAAACTCTCGGATCAAGATTTCTCAAGAAAGACTCCAACACAAGCAAGACCACTCAAAGAATCCAAGCCTTGAACTGGTCTTCTCTTTCCCTTGCAAGCAATCGTCATACTTACCACGTGTAGATGCACTAATGGCTTGTCATACATCGGCAAGTCACTCCAACTCTAGTTCCCATTGAATCACGCCTCACTTGGATCAATCAAAACATTTTGTGCAACTTGTCACTCGAACCTTTCCTTCAATATTCCTTGTCTTCCTTGTGCCACACTAGAGCTCAACCATATCACCTAGCATTCTTGATTGTTCTAGACCTCGACTTCTCCATGAGCGTAATCTCAGTCCTCATCATTGACCATAGTTGACTCCAAGTTTCTCTGCACATTCAAAGACTAAGAAATCATTTTATAGTACAAGTTTTTTACAATTTAACCCATGTTAGTTTAAACATGCTTCATGCACTATGAATACACTGACATAGGGCAATTCAACTAGATCCATGATCAAATTTCCAAATTTAAGAATTCTCAGCCGAAATTCAGAAGTTAGCCAATTTGACGCCACGAAGCAGCCACTCAGATCGCCACCTCAGCTACCGGTCTGGCCGCCTTCGCTCAACGGTCTGGCCAATCCTGTATACTAATCAGACCAGTTGCCTGATGGAGGAACTGGAATTTTGACAAACTTTACAAAACCAAAAATTCAACCCAACACATATTGATAACAGTTTATCATAAATAATCCTAGACTTTCTCACATGGTTACTTGGTTAAGCTCCATTGGTATCGATCGGTTGCCACTGTCATGCATGCATATCAGGCAGGCAATTAGCCATTGTCCCTGACTTCGATCGGTTGCCACTGTCATATCAGGCAGGACACTGGAGTACTAGGCAATTAGCCGTTGTCCTCGAGCTCGATCGGCTCCCTCCCCATGCGTGCCCCCACAGAGAAAAACAATGATTAGCAAGAGCAAATCTGTAAGCATATTCTTTCTCCTTAAGCACTGTATGTTACACAGGATGGAGGCTAATGAAGAGCATCTCTCTCTAGGGATCACTTTTCTGCGCACGAACAGAGATCTGAACAGCTTTCTCATGAGCATGCGTGTGCACGGAGGCAAAAGGAATACTAAGTTGATTATTATCTGGGGCTTATACATGTTACAAGGTTGCTCAATCTTTTTGTTTCCATGTGCACCAATATGCAGAAGAACTAGTAGTGCTACCAACAACTGATCTACTGCACTGATCACGGCGAGGAGCCATGAAATCGCAGCAGTGAGAGCCGGAGACGATTTCCTAGGGGGTAGTAAAAGGCTTTTCTCGTTGCTCTGCCTCCATCTCCCCTGCCTGCATGCTGTCCGAAAGTTCTAAAAACTGGAACCGAAAGAAATCCTAGCCGATGGTCAGTAACAATAATCGGACGGTTACCGACCGGTTACCCAAAAAACCGGTCACAATTTGAAAATCAAAATTTGATACCGGTCGATTTTTTTAGTTACCGGTCTTCACCGATAAAAACGGTAATCGCCGGGATTTTAAACCCTGTATCGGATAAATAGATGCTTCCTTCTGTTTACATTCTACAGACATGTAGAGAACTAAATTAACCGAGCGAGATGGATCGATCGATGGATGTAATTTCTGGACCGACCGGGACCATGGATGGCAGGCGCGGACCACCAGCTACACCAGGTCCCGTGAACGGGTAAAAGACACGTAGCTTTCGCCCTTTGCCACGTAATATTTCTGTATGGCTCACGCTACGTGGTACAGCTGCCCCACGCACGCACGCGGCCTGGCATGCCACCCCTTCCATTCTATCTTCTATCTAGCCGCATGCAATACAATCCAAGCCTATCTATACAAATACTACAAGATGGCATAAAAAGGCGAGGGAAAAAAGAAGAGGAATCAGCAGGAAGGAAAGCAACGAACAGTTGGATGGGATCTGCACGTACAGGAACAGAAGATGAAGGCCCATGCCGGCCTCTCGTGTTGTTATTCCCTGAGCTTGCTGAAATAATGCGAGTACGTCCGGGACACTATCTGATGGATATAATCTTGTTGTTGAGTATGGTCGTATGTCGAGTACTCGTGTGTTCGAGTACTGAGTGGTTGTGTATCGAGTACTTGGTGAGTTCAAGTACTACGCGGTCGTAGTCGAGTACTCGTGTTTGAGTACTGCGTGGTCGTAGCTACAATGGTCATAGACAAAAGTACTCTATGTGTTTGAGTGCTGCATGGTCATAGCCAAATGTACTCGGTGTGTTGGAGTACTGTGTGGTCGTAGTCGAGTACTCGGTGTATTCGAGTACTTCGTGGTCATAGTCAAGTACTCGGAGTGTTCGAGTACTGCTTGGTCGTAGTCAAGTACTTGGTGTGTTCGAGTACTGCGTAGTTAGTTGAAGACTCAGAGTTAGAGAGTGGTCGGAGACTTCGGACCAGTCGAAAGTGTGGTCGACAAGCCATAGTCGATGCCATGATCAAAGGCGTGGATGAAGTCATAGTTGAACTATGGTCGATGCCATGGTCGAAGCCATAGTGACTCAGTCGGTACTCAGAGGAGTATTGTCGTAATCGTTAGTCAAACTGTGCTATGATCGGAGATACAATCGAGGTGTTGTGGTCGACAAGCTTTGGTTGGTGAAGTGGTCGACAAGGTGCAGTCAAAGTAGTGCTGTGTTGTAGCAGATGTGTGCGACCTGTCACTGTAGTAGTCAGTGGTCGTTGTAGCAGACGTGCGTATTGGTTGTGGTTGGAGATGCAGTCAAGGTGCTGTGGTCGACAAGCCTTGGTCGGTGAAGTTGTCGACAAGGCGCGATCGAAACCGAGGTCAAAGGAGCAGTTGAAGCAACGGTGTGCTGTAGCAAACGTGTGTGGCCTATCACTGTAGCAATCAATGGTCACTGTAGTAGACGTGTGCACTGTAGCAGTCGTGGAATGACGCGGGGCTTCAGTCAGTTAGCGAATTGCTCGGTATGGACCGGTAGTCATTGTCAGACTCAGAGTCGTAATGGGTGAGTGACCTGTACGACTTAGTTGTCTATATATATGATATATCATGTAAGTTATTGCGAAGAGTTTAAGAAAATAGAGTAAATAGAGTGAATAGAAGAGGAAGACGGAGAGGACATATGTGTCACGGAAAAGAAGACCCCCTATGCTTTACTCGTTCTTCACTTGTACGTGTCTCTTTCCTTGACAGGGCCAACACTATCTCCGTGCATGCTGCCTGCCGTATGCCTGTATGTAGTAGGACTAATAGCAGCATCTATGTTTGATGCGTCGCATTCAGATCAGAATTTTCGCTTGGAATCTTGCACACACAATGTATATACTCTACCACAGGATAAGGATACTCGTGATGGAGTCGTTTGTTCCGTAGCTTGCCGGCTTTGCTTGCTGCTCTCGGCTGATCATACATACAGATTGTTGGATCTCATTTGCCTAGAACCAGTTTTCTCGTCTCCTCCTCCTCCTTGTTACACGAGACGGCGGAGGAACGACGAAGTAAATAAGATCAATCACAGAGACACACGAGATTTTAACGTGGAAAACCCTCCCAATGCGAGAGGGAAAAAACCACGGGCGCCAGCCAGCAACAATCTTCACTATATCGGGGTGAGGTTACAACGCTGGGGATTACAACTCTAATCACATATCCCAAACGGCGGCTTTCAGGAAATATATATATCATGAGAACTCTAATTCGACTAGGATCCATACCGCGGGGGGCTTCGCCCCCCCGCACCCCCCAGGCGTCCCTGGGTGCACGGGCCTTGCACAATGGGGGCCTCCGCTACGCTCCGTCCAAAAGCTGGCCTAATTAATGTATAGAATTTGGATCACAAATCAACACTCCTTGTACTGCAGTACCCCGTATCCATTCCAGTAACCCATCCGCCATTTGTTTCTTATCCGGCCACCATGCTCGTCGACACAGGCAAGGCAGCTACCGTGCATATCGACTCCGGTGATCTGGTCCCTCCCTGCTTGTCAGTTTCGTTTCTTCCCAAAATTCTCACTACTCCAGTGCTGCTTACCAGTAGTAATAATTTAAGCACACCATCTCAAAATAATAGATAAATTAAGCACAGCTACGTTCATAGAGAAGCCATGCATGCACTCAGAAAAATTCATACATCTTAGTACTACAGTTTTTGTCGAGAAATTTCGATATTTGACACTGAATACGTGCGCCTCTCAACTTTTAACCCCTAATTCGCACGTCTTTAGAAATTTAACCCTGTTACTGCGAATTCTTTTGATTTAAGAGATTCTCCTTATTTTCTCTCCTTTTATATTTTGACACTTGTCACTGCGAAAATGAAGAGAATCCCTTGAATCAAAAGAATTCGCAGTGACAGGGTTAAATTTTCAAATGCGTGCGAATTGGGAGTTAAAAATTGAGAGGCGCACGTATTCAGTGTCAAATATCGAAATTTCTCGTTTTTGTCGGACGAAGTTTACAATGTTATCTGCCGTGCCGTCCATGTGGAGCGAAATGGGAGTGTACTACTCTTGTATCTGCCTTTCTTTTTCATGACACAGATTCCTGGTTCTCGTGAGACTAGTTCCCATTGGATCCTATTAGCTTTGCAGCTCTCGAGCCAAACGCGCACCTATAAGGCTACATCTCTCCCAAACTCGACGACGACGATGCCATTATAGTCAGAGGTGGACCCAAAGAAGATCAAGTGCGAGGCTAGTCCTCACTCAACATCGAGTTTTTGGTAGAATAACTAAATATCTTAGCACTTGGGTCCCCCACTTAGTCTATCCAATGTTGGCAAAGGAACAAAATCACCATCGCTCTTGCACGCACAAACTCTCACGAAATTGAGGCAGAAAACAGATGAATATGCAATATATTTTGCTTGTGTGCTGCGCTACTATTAGCCGCACCTGTTCTCTTCATTTATATGCAAACACAAAGACCGTAACTGAAAGAAAAACAGAGAACGAAACATAATCCAAACTCCTAATCAAACTCCTAAATGCATTCTGAAACAGACTCCGAAAGCAACATGAAACAGACTCCGAAACAAACATGGTCACGTGTTCAACACGGCAACAGATTATACTAACATCCAAGATGCCCCCACTCCCTAGACCTTGGGCCTTATCTCGTGACTACCAACGCTTGATAGCCCAAGCGAAACAATGAAGCGAATAGGCAACTAGCGAAGCATGTTCAGCACTAGCTAGTATGTTGACCTAGTACAATAAAGTAGCTAGCCCACACAGACACAAAAGTATAGCAGCAAGTAGAGTGACCCACACAGGCGGTAGGCACTGTGCTCAGTGGCGTGCTCCTCGGCCCTTGCCTCGTGTGACTCCGATAGTTGGATCTACTACGGTGTTGTCATACGGCATGGGCTAAGTACCCCCCACTTTTTGTTTGCTAGGTCCGCTCTGATTATAGTATTGACCTAGCTACCTTAAACAGTGCTTACTAATATCCAGCCATCACAGCGTGAAGGTAACAACCATATTCCCCTCCCCTCCCCGGGGCCAAGCTCCACCGGACGTACCAGTGGCGATGGTCTAGAACATGTTCTATTTTGAAGAAGCACCAACTGACCTTTAGGTTGTTAAAAAAATGGTTTCAATTAATCCTCTAGGTAAAGAATGAATTAGTTCAATAACACTCCGTAGGCGTATAAATTAGAAAATAGCATCCAATTACTATGAGGCAGACAAATGGACCCCGGAGCCATTCATCAGGTTCAAACTAGTGTTACTTTCTAACTTCTTAAGGTGCCGCTCGGTTAGACTAAAATAAGCTAACTTATGACTAAAATTATACTGTAATTGGCTGAAATTAAATTGTAAATGATGGTGGCTTATTTGGTGTAACTAAATTTTAAAAAATTTAAAAATGGAACAAACAAGTTAGCTCATCATGGACAATGCAAACGAATGCGGAAAAAAGAACCGGCAAAAAAAGCTAAATGAACTAAAAATTTAGAAAAAAAACGAAATTTATGAATAATGAAAAATAAATCAGAAGTAAAAAAACTTAAGCCGAAATGAGTGGAGCCTAAGAGTCTCTTTAGAACAGAGGAATTTTGGAAGAAAAATGGAGTTCAATTCAAAGAAAAAAAACACCCATGAGGGGTGTTTGGATCGTAAGATTACTTCAAAAAAATTCATAGGATAGGAAACTATCTATATATTTTGTAGGAATTCTAAGTGAGTCTAACCTCATTTAAGATTTACTTTGAGAGTCCCAATGTCCTAAGAGCAAGTACAATAGAAGAGGTGGCTACCACCTCTAGGACTAGCCAAATAAGCAAAAAAGAGTATATATAGCTCATGTGGAGGTAGCTAATACAATAAGTTGAGTAGATGTTACCTCTACTAAAGCACTCAAACATTTAATATTTCGCTAGAGGCGACCTTAACCCAGCATCGCCTCCAAGTCCCCGTATGATGTGCTAGAGGTCACCTCTTGCATGAGGGACAGCTTGTCTCTCTCTCCTCTTGTCTCTCTCTTCCACATAGAATTATGTTGACGTGAATTTCGCTAGAAACGACTTAGTCAGTATCATTGTACTTGCTCTAATGACCATGAGGTGCAGCTACGATTCTACCTGCATGATGTGCGCTGTGGGCTGTACACTGGGCCTACCAGTTGCATTATTCTCCGTGCTTTGTGTGTTGTCTAGCTACAAAGTTACAGGCCCCAGCGTACCTTTCCAATCTGGAGTGATGGCTACGACTATCGGCATCATGGTTGACCTATTTCCCTTGCTGCCCTGCATTCTTTAGGCTTTTAGTTAGGGGCTTAGGGCAAGTCCTAATCCATATGTTTGCATGCAAACATAGATGAAGTAGAGTATTACAACTCTCAATCATGTTAACATTGTTGTAACATCTTCTAATTTGTCAGAAATATATTCGTAAGCTGTTGTTGCCTGCTGTTGGCTAGATAAAGGGCATATTCTTTAAGTCAAAAGCTAGTGACTTTTGTTACAGTACTTAACTTTCAAACGAAGTATTTTCTCAAGACGGGATCTACAAGTTAAACGATCTATACGTTAAAAGCCCAATATCTGTACCAGCCAAAATCGTAAGTGAGTATCTGTCTCTCCGTAATCTGTACCGTAAACAGTCAAAATTCAAAACTTCAACTAAAAATCATAAGCCACCACCGAAAAGAACATGCCCAAAAGTAATTTTGGAGGGGATTTGCGTACAAATTAAGTTACTTCATGCCATCACGGTGCATGATGTGGGGTACTGGCGCTGGTATACATGACTGATCATTAGAGCGGTACAATAAGCCTTAGTCGTGAGCTATAGCAAATATAATATCAACAAAATCTTACGTGGCGAGAGAGAAAGGAAGAGAGAGAAGGAAGCTGGCTACTAAAATACAGCTAGCTATAGCACGTAAAAATATGCATTTCACTCTCTTACACGTGGGGCCAAATAGTTATTGTAATAGCTACCTTATTGTATGAACTATTTTTTTGAAGGCTATAGATGAAATGAACAAGTGTTATAGCCACTAGTTGGCTATACTATTGCACTTGCTCTTAGAGCAAGTACAATAATGGTCTTATAGCCAAGCTAGTCAGCATTTTTGCTGATGTGGAGGAGAGAAGAGAGGAGAGAGATGAGAGCTTGGCTCTCATACAAGCAACAAGCTGGGCACGGGAGGTTATGCAGTGATGGGCCTAGATAATAAATGTATGTGAGGAGGAATAGGAAAGAGAATATGAGACATGGTACCACATAACAATAAAAAACTTTTTGTAGACAAATTATTGTATAACTTGACTCTTATAACTTGATTTATAGCTAAACACTTGGCTCTATTATTGGACTTGCTCTTAAAGCCCGAAGCGCAGCTTCAGCACTATGGAAGTGCATTTAAAGCCTGAAGCATAGTAATGCCCATTACTTGCGTTAGGTGAAATGTTTTTAGGACATTTGCAGATTGCAGGCTGCAGAGGTAAGGCCTGTTCTTCTGGATTTTTAAGGTGATTTTTGTCTTTGGCTTCCGAGAAACCAAAATAAATAGCTGTCCTTATCAGTGTCAGTTTCATCCACTATCGCCTTTAAAAATATAATCAAAAGACATGGCCCAAAAGTACAGTGCCTAAGGGCATCCGAAGTGTATGAAAATAGGGGGGTCATACGTCACTTTAAGATTGACCTTATATATTATAGGGTTGATCTTAAGTAGACCATAAGCAAAAAAAGCTTGAGACCTGTCCTCAAGCTAAAAACCTGGCCATAAGCATTAAAATATAATTTTCTTTTAATCCTGTTGTTATCTCTCCCCCCACCAGCCAATTACCAACTACCACAAGCATTAAAATATAATTTTTTACTGTCGAGTGGGACCCTTGTTACAGCCAAGCGATGAGCTCAAACATAACGAGTCGGCCTTAACAATTAGGTGAAACACATCTTAAGATCTATTGAGATATATACACTCCTGATGCCCTAATACTACTCCATACGACACTAGCTGGTTCCACAGTCATCAGCATTCGGCAGCTTGCACTCTGCTGTGAAGAGGATGCCAGACACATAACTCCCGAGTCCCGAGAATACTACAGCACTACTGTAGTATTCGCAAGGCAAGGATGATCGATACAGGACCTGATCAACTCGGCTTCGGCTTCTGACTTCTGGCTTATTTTTCGCTATTCATAAGTTTCGTCTTTTTCTGAATTTTTAACTTTTTGTTGAGCTTTTTTGCCGGTTCTTTTTTTCCGTATTTGTTTGTATTATACGTAATGGGCTAACATATTTTTTTATTTTTAAATTTTTTTTAAATTTAATTATGCTAAATAAGCCTCTGTCATGTTTTTTTCAGCCAACTGCAGTGTTTTCAGCCATAAGTCACGAGCTTTTCAGCCGAACCGATCACCACCACATGCATGCATGGTCTCCTAGATCTCTTCTCTCGGGGTCCAGCCGTCCGGTCCAGGAGATCAGTGAGTGATCATTGGATTGTGCAGACCATATTGATTGATAGGGAGGCTGTAAAAGAAAATATTTATGGGCAAGAAGGTTACAAAGGAATTGAGCAGGAGTGCGAGGGAAGGGAGGAGATCTACTGCGCATGTGAATGACGATCGAGAAGCAGCGCGCAAGCCGTGCCCTAGGCCCTGAGTGAACAGTACTAGTACCCAGCTCAATTGGTCAGCTAGCTGCAGCTTGTCTCAGGCTCTCAGCCCTCAAGTCACTCGCAGAGATGCAGGGAAAATGCAGCTAGCTAGCCTACCGTGGGTTCTTCCTTTCAGCTTTCTACAAACTGTTTTTCAACTTTTCTATCATAATTAGCTTTCAAACAAAATGTCTTTTCAAAACAGAGTTTACAAATTAATTATAGTATACACCGTAATAACTTTATTTATATCGGTTAAAACCGCATATACGTTTCTGTTTCTCTATACTCTCTTGCATAAACAACTCAAAAAGCATAAGATATAAAAGGCAACGACTCAGAATTTACCATGCATGTCTGTCAAGCATTGGGGATAAGCATAGGAATATAGATCGGATCCTAACGTACCGCAATTAACTTGTAAGCCTGAACTCCGAGGAGAGGAGTGGAGAGGACGAAGCATGCAATGCAATGCAATGCAAGCAATGGGAACAAGAGCAAGTGACCAAAAGGGCCCAAGAAAAGGCGAGACCCTTTCCACCCCGGAAACAGGAATGAACGAGGCCACACACGCACGCGCATCTGCAGATGGTGGCTAAAGACGTACGGGTTCCTCCTACATGTAAATTCCATTCAGGGCGGAACCACATTTCGAACAGAGTAGATTTCAATCCGAGATATAAAAAAATATCTGATGTACAGTCCGATTAAATGTCCGTAGAAATCCAGGGTATGCATTTTGTCATAGCCAGATAAGAAAATGAAGGGAAATGCTCTACATTAGAGGCAGATGAGCCTGATAGAAAAGAAGAGGACGAAAGCATAGAGGGAACTCGCTGCTTGCAACGGCACGCCTCGTCTGCCTGCCGATCGAGCCGTGTGCGTGCTTCGGGCGGGGCGCTGCTCCGGCGATGGCGAAATGGTGAGAGGGAAAGGCAGACAGAGATGGAGACGCAAGTCTTCTTACAAATCTCACCGGGAAAGATACGGGGATCTCTTGATAGATCACGACCTCAAATAGGATGAACAACATCCATTGGTTCATGGCTCCATTCAAAGTGGTTTTGGGTTCACGACATGTTACACGTGATAGGAGTGAGAGAAGTAGAATGAGTGATGCACTTATAATTTTTACCTTATCCTTAGAGCGGAACGGTAGCGAAAGGAGTGAAAAACCGTTTCGAGAAGCCAAGTGTTCGTATTGGCTTTTCTAAACAGAAGACAATACGAGCAGGACCTAATAGCTTCTAAAAGCCGAAAGTGGTTTTAAATGCGTTGGTATTTTAACGTGATTTTTTCTTGCTCTGGGTGAACGAGTGCCGCCGCAAATAGTGCTTGTCGCTGCAAGGAGATGGGATTATGGCCCCGCTCGTTTCGGTTTGGGTTTTTTTGTTTCTGGTTTATTTTTTACTATTCAATAATTTCGTCTTTTTCTGATTTTTTTAGCTTTTTTTAGTTTTTGTGTCGGTTCTATTTTTCCCGTATTCATTTGTACTGTTCGTGACGGACTAACCTGTTTTTTCTATTTTTAAATTTAATTACGCCAAATAAGCCACCGTTAGCTACAGTGTTTTTTCAGTCAACTACAATGATTTACTGATTTTCAGCCAAAAGCCACTCGAAATAAACCCTTTTGAGCAGAGCCTATATAACAGGATTCCTTCCAATACTGAAATGAGAAACGTTGCTGCAAACAGTGCTGGTCGACAAATCCAATCAAGTAGCTAGATGATGCCGTGCAATTGCTAAGGGCATCTGTAGTGTATGAAAATAGAGGGTCTTAAGTCATCTTAAGATCAACCTTATACATTACAGGGGTGACCTTAAGCAGGCTATAAGCAAAAAAGACTTAAGGCTGGTCCTCAAGCTAAAGACCTGGCCACAAGCATTAAAATACAATTTTTCTTTATCTGCCGAGTGGGACCGTCTTAAGGCCTCTTGAGTTATATACACTATGGAGTCGACCTTAAGGTTTAGATGGAACCCAGCTTAAAGCCCCTTAGAGCACTCCCAATGCAGAAACTATGGATAGTTTCTATGGCATTAAATAAGGTGCCAAGTAAGCAAAATGCTGATGTGTCATTGGAGTTAAGGAGGAGAGATAAGGAAATGATTTCTTATGTAGAAACCATGTCTACACAGGAATCAAGATAGAAAGAGCTGTGATAGGTAGATGATAGGAGAGAGAAGATAGATGATTGGATGAAAATTTTATTTGTAGAAACTATCCATTGGGAGTATAGTTTCTATGGGTAGTGTCTACATTAATTGGTAAGTATAGAAATTATCTCATAGTTTCTGCATTGGGAGTGCCCTTATATGCACTATGAATACCCTAATGTCATAAATCGTTCTACTAAAAACATTACGTGTTGCTGATTAGTTGGTACTGCTATCAATGTGGTCCAGTCCGGTGAAAATGCAACACATTATCGTATTGTGACATCATTGCATCGATTCATCTGGTCCCTCGAACTCAAAAGTTGAGGACAAATTTGAAATGTTTCACGTACCCGTAAACTTGTAAAGAAAAATAGTAACACTTGATAATTCGCCCTTTAATCCATGGAGCGTAATTAAAGTTGCACATATTGTCTGTAAGAAAATTTTGTGTGCTTTTTTTTTATCATGTCACGTATAGAGATAAGCCTACAATAAGCAGCAGTCAGTTACTTGGCACAAGATTAGATCCTGATCAACTCGGCTTTGGCTTCTGGCTTATTTTTCACTATTAATAAGTTTTGTCTTTTTCTGAACTTTTGGCTTTTTGTTGAGCTTTTTTGCCGGTTCTTTTTTCCCGTATTTGTTTGTATTATACGTAATGGGCTAACATATTTTTTTATATTTTTAAATTTTTTAAATTTAATTATGCTAAATAAGCCTCTGTCAGCTACAGTGCTTTTTTCAACCAACTACAATGTTTTCAGCCATAAGCCATGAGCTTTTCAGCCGAACCGATCACCACCTAAATCATCAAACTTAACTACTCCATTAGCGATCTAGGAGTAAAATTGTGGTCAAGTTTTTTCTCGTGATGGGTGCATGATTTCATAAATCCCTCCTAAAATAAGTACTCCCTATATTCTTTTTTACTTGATGTTTTTGATTTTTTACGGTCTCCAAGATATAACTTTGACTGCTATTTTTTATAACTTTACATTAAGATATACTAGTAAAATTATAGTATTATGAAAGTATTTTTAACGATAAATCTAATTATGTAACTTTCGTATATCCAATATAGATAGTTTTGTGTCTATCGGTGGTTAAACTTTAAAAAAATTGATGGCACGGATTCTAAAGAGACAAGTATAAAAGAACAGAATGAGCACATAAACAAACCAAGCATCTAGCTTGGAGTTTGTGCTTTTCGTTTTAAAGGCCTATTCGGAACAAATACAATTTGGAGGGCATATGGATGATTCCAATCCAGTGGAAATTTGTTTCATTAAGTTGTTCTTTTTTCTGCAAGGGGTTTTAGTCCAGAGGCCTTTTGCATAAATTTTTTAGGACACAAAACATTACATCCAACCTTATGCTAAAAATTACTTCCAAGTTGTTGACAGCGATCTGTCTTGTACTCTTGTTCCCTCTCGTCTCAAGCATTTCAATATAAACATCTTGTATTTTCCTCTAAAGCATCTACACATATCTTTCGAGCAATTCCTGCAGTTTTGAATTGATGTGAATTTAGTTAGAGACATGGCCTTTAGATCGCACATGTCATCTTTCCCGTTGCTCCAATCTGGTCCTGGCGACAATTCTCGCCAAATACTAATGACATCCACTTTTGACATTTTCCTACGATGCCATTGCCATAGGCTGTTAGGGACAAGCTACATTATTGCCTACGCTCTTTGTAATTAGACCTGGACGAATGGTCCGTCTGGCACGGTTTAGCATGGGCCATGTAAGTACGACCGGTTTAGACACATCCTGGTTGGATTTAGTTAACGGCACAGTTTAGCACGGATCCGTATAGGTATGACCTATTTAATGGGTCATGTCATACCAACCTACGAGCTCAGCCTCAGATCCAGACATGACCCAATATGACCATCGGCAGTGCCATGTCGGTCCTGGACTTGTGTAGCACGACAGACTAAGGACGATATGGGGGCACTTCCTCACACGGCCTTAGTTTGGCTCATTCTCTCTCTCTCTCAGTCTCTTCCATAGTCCCGCTCCACTCTCTCCTCCCCACCACCACTAGTGGATCCTGATGTTCAGCGCTTTCCCCCGAATGCCACTGGTCGCTTTGCGTTCCCCTCCATCGAATCTACCGTGCCTTGGTCCTCATTCCCTTCCATTAGTTGCTTTGTGTTTCCCTGCTTGCTACCGTCCTCTCCCACCACCTCTGTCATTGTGCCACTCCGCCTACCCCCACCTCTTCTGCTCGGCACTCGCCCCCACCTCCTTCGGTTGTCCCGCCCGTGCCTGCTTCGCCCCTTCCCTTTCTTGGTCCCTCACTCCCCCATTTGCCGTCGAGCCGTCTCCCTGCTTGCCTCGACCCCCACTCCCTTCACCGCCCATCTCCTCGGCTCCTCCATTGCCGTCACTTACCAGATTCGCCATCAGCTGCCTCTAGCCCCCTCCACCTCCTGGCTAGGCTCTCGCTCTGTTAGGCCTAACGAGTTGTGGTGTGTTCACCTCATGCCTAGTACGGCCTAATACTGTACGTGCTGGCCCGAGTTGACACGATGGACCGAGGTCGTGATCGAAGAATGGTACACCGCATCGGATCAGACTGACACGATTTATTTATTCCCAAATCATATCATGTCTAGATAATACCAATAATATGGTATTTTGAGCCGACACGGTTAGCCCCGACCAATTTAGCGGTTTAGCCGAAGGCCGCTTGCAATGTCTCCTCGTATCGGCCTCTTCCTCTTACTCCCTCTCACAGTCACGCCTCGCTCGCACCTGTGAGTGAAGAAGCAGCAGGCAGCGCGGCGCCAAAACTGGTAACACATTGCAGTACCACGCGCCCCCTATTCCCGCGCTGGCTCGCCATGCGCGCGGCGGCGGCTTCCCCTTGGCGTTTGTAGATGGGCTCCTCCTCCCTCCTCCTCTTCCCCTCGTCCTCCTCCTCCGCCTCCGCCTCCTCCCACTCCCCTTCTTATTCTTATGCCACCACCACCTCTTCTTCCCACTCCCTGTTGCCTCCCCTCCCCGCCTCCGACCTCCTCCTCTACCTCCAGCACCTAGACCACCACCAAGACGCCATGGTCCGCAAGCGCCCCGCGCCCGACATGGACCTGCCGCCGCCGCGCCGTCATGTCACGGGAGACCTCTCTGATGTCACCGCGGCGGCGGCGGGTGCGCCGCCGTCGTCCGCGAGCGCGCAGCTTCCCGCGCTGCCGACCCAGTTACCGGCGTTCCAGCAGGCGGAGATGGACGTTGCCGCGCCGGCGCAGGCGCCCGAGGGGGCGGCGTCCACCGCGGCCTGGGTGGACGGCATCATCCGGGACATCATAGGGAGCAGCGGCGCGGCCGTCTCCATCACGCAGCTCATCCACAACGTCCGCGAGATCATCCACCCCTGCAACCCCGGCCTCGCCTCCCTCCTCGAGTTCCGCCTCCGCTCCCTCCTCGCCTCCGACTCCGCCCCGCCGCCGCCTCCCCATCCGCGTGCTCTCCTCCCCGACACCACGGCCGCCGCCCCACCGGTCGCGGTGCTCCCTCCCCCTCCCCCACCACCCGACAAGCGGCGGCGCGAGGAGCCGAACCCACCTCAGTCACCGAAGCCCCCCTCCGCCGAGGAAACGGCAGCTGCGGCCGCGGCGGCTGCTGCTGCAGCCAAGGAGCGGAAAGAGGAACAGCGGCGGAAGCAGCGTGACGAGGAGGGGCTGCACCTGCTGACGCTGCTGCTGCAGTGCGCGGAGACAGTGAACGCGGACAACCTCGACGAGGCGCACCGGGCGCTGCTGGAGATCGCCGAGCTTGCCACGCCGTTCGGCACCTCCACGCAGCGCGTCGCCGCCTACTTCGCGGAGGCCATGTCCGCGCGCCTCGTCAGCTCCTGCCTGGGCCTGTACGCGCCGCTGCCGCACGCGTCCCCGGCAGCCGCGCGCCTCCACGGCCGGGTCGCCGCGGCGTTCCAGGTGTTCAACGGCATAAGCCCGTTCGTCAAGTTCTCCCACTTCACGGCGAACCAGGCCATCCAAGAAGCGTTCGAGCGGGAGGAGCGCGTCCACATCATCGACCTCGACATCATGCAGGGGCTCCAGTGGCCGGGGCTGTTCCACATCCTGGCCTCGCGCCCCGGCGGGCCGCCGAGGGTGAGGCTGACCGGGCTGGGCGCGTCCATGGAGGCGCTGGAGGCGACGGGGAAGCGGTTGTCGGACTTCGCGGACACGCTGGGGCTGCCGTTCGAGTTCTGCCCGGTGGCGGACAAGGCCGGGAATCTTGACCCGGAGAAGCTGGGCGTCACGCGGCGCGAGGCCGTCGCCGTCCACTGGCTGCACCACTCGCTCTACGATGTCACCGGCTCAGACTCCAACACCCTGTGGCTCATCCAGAGGTATCAATGCTGCTTCCATCGTCAAACCTTGCCGTCGTGCCTACTTTTCAGCCTTCTCTTCACTTTCACCGATGTGTCATTGTGACCTACACATCAACACATCAATGGTAGTACCAGTACAAGTACACCATTGGTTTAAGGAGGAGTATAAAATTTGCGTTTTGGAGCTCTAAAAATTTGTCATTATGACCAGCTTTTCGTGCTAAAAAGGTTTCAACTTTCTATTGCTTTTGCGATAGTAAGCTCTTCCATAGCCTTTGTTGATCCGAGAAGTGGAAAAGATTTCGCTTCCATTTGGTTTGTGGATCACTAAGACCGAGCTAAAAGTTCTTATCATCATGACCAACTTTTCATGCTAAAAGGAGCCAACTTTCTTGTTCCAAGTGCCACTAATGTTGACTATTATAATGAAATGACTGTCATCTGGTGCTAATAATCAGTTCTCAGTTCTTACGGAGTGGATCACAGAGCTAAGCTGAAAAGTTCGTCAGAGGTGTTGGCTTTCTATAGTGGACTGCTACCTCTGTCCCACGGTACTTGCATGGCATGGGGAACCAAGAAATCAATTAAAATGCCCTTTATCTTGATGCATCATTATAATGCTAAATGTTGCTGCCCTAGTCGGAGAGAATCACCAGAAATTGCTGTACTGATCTTGAGTCTGTGGACCACTGGATTAGGTTGGCGCCGAAGGTGGTAACAATGGTGGAGCAGGACCTGAGCCACTCGGGCTCCTTCCTGGCGCGTTTCGTGGAGGCCATCCACTACTACTCGGCGCTGTTCGACTCGCTGGATGCGAGCTACAGCGAGGACAGCCCGGAGCGGCATGTCGTGGAGCAGCAGCTGCTCTCGCGGGAGATCCGCAACGTGCTGGCCGTCGGCGGGCCGGCGCGCACGGGGGACGTCAAGTTTGGGAGCTGGCGCGAGAAGCTCGCGCAGTCGGGGTTCCGCGTGGCGTCTCTGGCGGGCAGCGCCGCCGCGCAGGCCGCACTGCTGCTCGGCATGTTCCCCTCCGACGGGTACACGCTCGTCGAGGAGAATGGCGCTCTGAAGCTCGGATGGAAGGATCTGTGCCTGCTCACTGCATCTGCTTGGCGCCCCATTCAGACTTCAGGCCGTTAAAATTGAGAGCAAATCTATAGGGCTAAAGTGTTACTAGATCTTACTTAAGAGTTAGATGTCATTGCCTAGTTATTTTGCCTCTTTAGCTGCTCAATTTGGTCGATTCTGAGATAAGAAAAGGAAAACATTCTGATCGCTAATTGCTAGCTATGTTAGCCTCTGTTCAGTTCATTCTCAACTGTTTCTTAATCCTTATTAAGTTCACAGTCCCCGATCACATACCCACATGGTAAAAAATTTGGTGCTCTGTTGGTGCATCCGTGTTCACCTTAACTATGAGAAGTTACATGTGCTCCTATTTTCTCATGAATAATTAAGGAGTTGAGGATTTGGTCAGTAGCACTACCAAACCACGAATATGATGGATAACATAGGATTTCTGTAGCTTAAGTAAGTGGTTGGATCAGTGGCATCCTAAAGTCATGCTTAATCAGTACCAGTGGTTTAGTTCATCATGGTCGATAATTCTTGCTGATTCTTTCCGTCTTGTTTATTTGACATCACTTGGCCTTTTTCAGCACTCATTTATATCTAGTATTACTGTTCTTACGTTCTTGCATGAGTCAATAGTGATCTTTATTGGAGCTCACCCATTCTTGTCTCTTTTGGATACACGTTGTTTACTTTAGCATCCCTTTCACTTTTCCCTCCTAATTGCTCGCCGGCACGTGCCGCGCCTGACGCCTCCACCGCCCATTATCCTCCCCATTGCCGTGGTGGTCGAGGGCGCCGTCGCCACCACGACGCACCTTCATCGGTGGTCCACCGCTACCCCGGCATTTATCTAAACCAGGTGGCTACAGGGCCGGTCCTGAGATTTTAGGGGTCCAAGGCGAAACTAGAAATAGGGGCCCTAGTATAAATATCTAAATATAAATCTACATACATACACACACACACACACACATATATATATATATATATATATGTAGTTTTACCAACAAACACTTAAAATACGTTATGTATTAAGGAAAAATTCATATAAAAGAGTTTATAGATATTACCTTAAAAATTTCTTCTAATATTTCTAGATGTGAAGTCATTGATGATGGTATTGATATCAATCTCATCCAATAATTTCTTCTCAATACATAAAGTTGCCAAACCGTTTAACCTCTCTTGAAACATTGTTGACCTTAAATGATTCTTCAATAATTTCAACTTTGAAAAGCTTCTTTCAGCTGATGCCACAATCACAGGCATAGTAAATAAAATCCGATAAGCAATAGAAATATTAGGATAACAATCTGCTTCTCTAACAAACTCAAAGATCTCCATATAGCAGACATTGGTTTATCTGATAAAGTCAATTGCATAACACTTAACTCAGAAATTAGATCATTTAACTCAACATCAGATAAACCATCTAGAGAGAAAGCATGAATGGCCCAGTTAACATATTTTCATTCACAAGATGTCAAAATCCTGCATTCACAGTATTGCGTATATAGGGAACTGCAGAACTGTATTCGCAAATCGACATGTACTAACGCTGGACACATAATTTCTCCTGGACCCATCACCCATACTAGCTTTACATGACATGCAATTAAAAGTTCACTCCATGGTGGTAACTCCACACTCAAATATGCTAGCCTTAATCGATTTAGGATATTTAGGCGCATTACCATAACCCCCAATTTACGAAAATTGATAAACCTTACTACTGCAAATCCCAATTAGTAATATCAAAAATTTGAAACTTCCTTGCCACATTCTAGATTTATAGTCATCTTGCAATACTGTGCACGCGCATGGGTCAGTGTCTTAACTTCAGAATATCTCGTTCAAACATAGGTTTGCACAGACTGACATACAAAGCCATAAATTAATGAAGGGAAACAAGGAGATTTCCATGGAGCGTACCAATTCGAATACCCACCTCGTGCAGCTCGTCCGACACGCCGAAGCCGATCGAACTTAGGCACGGGCGGCCGTCGCCTACTCGCCTTGTACGCGACTACGCGCCTGCATGCAGCATGCAAAGCGGAAAGAGGGAGAGACGGGCAGACGGTCACGCGCGTGATGGTTGGTGCCGGCGCCGCCTACGGCCCTAGACGATAAGAAGATTAGAAGATGAGAAGTCGGACGGCCGATAGACAGATAGTATTCTACGTAGTATATATATTATGTATATGATCATATAGGGGCCTCTGAATTTTGGGGCCCGGGGCGGCCGCCCCGCTCGCCCCCCCTCAGGGCCGGGCCTGGGTGGCTACTGGTAAATCTTAACTCTAACCCTAATTTAGTACCTCCGTTGAAGGCATGGGCGCTAGAGAGGAGATAGAGAGAGATGGATGAAGGCATAAATCTATGTGTTCCGAGTCGGAAAAAAAAACACTAGCACTTCCCTACTATTTATTCACTACCGGACACAAGACAAGGATCAGAATTCCTCAAGCATGTTGTGTCAGAATATTGCCTTTCTCAAGAGCCATAATTTCTACTCTTTGTTGTCAAAGCCCTCTACTGTAGTACTACTATGTTACGCTTCTTTTTGAAACTAACATTCTATCTTTCGGTTCTTTTTATTTATGACTTATGATTTTTTCGAACAAATAAATAGAATAACTTCTTTATCACCATTTCGAAGCGGTTTATTAGGACAACCTTTAAAAATGGTTTAACGGCTCATCAGTATTCAATTCGTCCATACAAATACTCGTACTAGGATCAAAAATCATTAGCCAGTAGCCATAAACCATTAACAACAAAAAAAGCACACACCATATTTATTGTACATCTTTAACACTAAAACCTGCCCACTGCGCTATTTATCGGAAGACGAAGAACATCTCCTAGATACTATTGGCAAGATATTTTGTTCATTTGGCAATGAGCGTCAGTTTTTTCCACAGGTCTCCTGCGTTTCCAATTATTGCCATCTCATTGTCATTGGTACTAAGTACCAAACTGCCCTGTTTCCTAGTCACAGTTCCCAAGTGGGTTATCTGCCAAATCCTGTAGCAAAACATCACCTTCAAGGCTTGAAGCCTTGAACCCACCTCACGTCTATGTGCAGCACCATCCTCTGCTAAACTGGTTCTTGCTCTTTATGGAGTGGATGTGAGAGAGGTTCGAGGGGAGCAGTGCAGTGCAGAGTAGAGAGAGAGAGAGAGAGAGAGAGAGAGAGAGAAGGCTAGCCATGAATCTGTTGGCGTCTGGCTTTGCCTGTTTGCCATGATGGGTGATGGGTCTCCTCTCTCCTACCACAAACCTTTCCTGCTGTCTCTTGCTGATCATCTCTCCCGATCGTCCCTTGTTCCCAAGGGAAGAAGGGCCCCCATATTGCCCTAATGAGAAGTCCTTTTCTCGCAACAGAAGCCGTACCCTGTCGTCTCTTGTTCTCTTGTGGGAGTGTGGAGTACTGCTGGCACGAGGTCAGCTTGGAAAGACTCTGATCGCTTTAGCCATTGTTACCCCTGCCTCCTCCTTGGGTTTGGAGAAAGGACGCAAGGGGTTTGGGAGTATGATGATGGTAGTCAGGTGTGGTTGTTGGACGTGATAAATCCATGGCGGGAAAGGCAGTGGAACTCGTTGGTTTTGATGTGATGAGATGGTCGCTTCCTCTGCTCCTCCTCGATGCTTTTAGCTACAGAGGGAAGGGAGACAATAATCCCTCGACAGATAGTGTTACTGTTTACCTGAAGAGATTACGATGACTATTGAGCAGCTAGCTAAGTAGCTAGTGGTTCTGACATTCAGAATTGCTTGAAGATTGTACTGTATATAAGGTGAAGAAAACTATTAAACGGCGATTGAGTTGGCCATACATGGTACATGCAATGGTCCTGTGTAGAACACTAATGACATTTATGTAATACTTGTTAATTTGACTAATAATCACTCACTACATAATAAAATTTGGATAGTTATCAACCCTAATGTGAGCTATGTTATAATATCTTTCTTAGAATAATTCTTATACCACTATCATCATATTATTATTCCACGTTGCCCTATATATCGGCAATTAACAAACCTTCCATTTATCATAACCTTATCTTATCATTTTCTTAGTTCCCTTAAATTCATACCATATAACATATTAACAATATAACAGTTATCTGATCTGAGGGTATCCACAGATAGGGGAGATTTCTACCATCTAGTAACGTACAAGGGGCCGTACACATTCGTTAATCAGGATATTATACCTCGTCTGTGGTTATACAGTCGAGGACAATATTGTGCCTGACTACTCTCGTATAATTGGGTATGTGGGAAGTAATCGCCGGTGCTATTGCTATAATTTGTTAAATAAAAATTATCTTTGATTCTACCGTTCCTATTGTCTCGTTACTCAGGATATTACATCTTATATGCAGTTATATAGTCGAGGGCAGTGTTGTGCCTAACTACTCTCGTATAATCGGGTACATAGGAAGTAATCGCAGGTACCATTGCCATAACTTGCTAAATAACAATTACCTTTGATCCCACTATTCCTGTTGTCTCGTTACTTAGGATATTACACTCCGTTTGCGGTTATATAGTCGAGGACATTGTTGTGCCTTACTACTCTTGTATAATCGGGTATGTGGGAAGTAATCACCGGTGCTATTGCCATAACCTGCTTTATAGCAAATGTCCTTATTTCCACTGTTCATGTTACCCCTATCTCTGATCGTTATCATTGTTTTTGGTAACCTAATTTTATTGCACTTAATTTGTGTCAATTATTTGCTTACATTGCTTGTCCTTTACATACCTTCCTTGCAACCGTTGTTAGGTACTTACTGAGATTTTTAATCTCACGTTTGCCATTTCTATTCTCAGGTAAAACGCCAGTTGAATGATAGCAACATGTATGGGTGAAGCACTCGAGTTTTCAGCACCACAGCTTGTTACTATTTATGTTTTCCTATTTACTCTTCCTTTGATTAAAAGTGGACTAGTCTCATGTTTCAAACGTTTATTTCAGCTTACGCTGGTTTTCTAATAAAGTATTCTCAAAGTTTTAATTTCCTTACGATTTCTATTGTTGCTTTTATATTTATTTTGTACTTTAGCGATGGTGTTCTATAGTAGTATTATACATTGATATGTGATGTGCTACATCTTGCTAGTTCTTCAGTCAGAGAGAACAAACTAAATTCTAGCGATGAAACATATGGGCCTATTCTTTATCAGCTTTTGGCTTTTCTATACTAACTAACTTTCAAACGGAGTGGTTTTTCAAGATGAGTTCTACTAGTTAATTGTAGTACATTCTGTACCAGCTTCATTTATATCGGCAAAATCCACACATGAGTTTCTGTTACTCTATAATCTCTCGTGCGAACAGCTTAAAAGTCATAAGCCACAGTCAAAAATCATAAGTTTCAGCTAAAAAGAACATACCCTATATACTGCCCGGAGGAGAGGGAGGGGCTGCCTTGAACTGTCATGTCAAACGGAGCAGAGCGGAGCAGAGAGGGAGGAGCCATGTGGGAAAAGGATGGCAAAAGAACAGGTGAAGCCATTGATTCTGGTAGTAACTGCCTGCCTGACTTGCGCTGCTGCCGAGCGACAAATTGCACGGGTTGCTGGAGAGAAGAGAAGAGAAGAGAAGAGGAGAGGAGAGGAGAGGAAGGAGTTACTGTACTCGTACCCCACGACTGACCTCGATCGATTTACACTACGCCCGTGCAGGAACGGAATGGAATAATGCATCGAGGTGGGATGCCAATTGGGCCGGGCCCACCCTGGTGGTTGCTGCCATTCCTTGGCGTTGCAATTCAATTCTAGGCTAGGAAAAAAAAAGATCTTGCTCGGTAATCGATCGCGGAAACATCCAAGAAAAAGACAGGCACGTACTACATATTTATTATTTACCCCATGCCTATGTGAAACATATGCGAACAAGACGCTACCTGTTCAACCATGGTAATACTACTGCTACTTCCTGGAAACCTGCTCCATGGTGTGGACCGGCCTTCTAAGAAGGAAAAAAAACACACACGCGTGTTTGGAGCTAAGATTACATGCTCAGATCTTTTAGGCTTATGTTTAGGTTTTAGTTTCTATTTTTACATTGATTTGTGATTAAACGGTGTATTTTTTAAGATGATATTTATAAATAAATTATACTACAACCTATATCAAGTTCAACTGTATCGGCCAAAATCACATATAACTATTTTTCTCTGTATACTGCCTCTCACGAACAGATCGGAATTAAAAAAAAATCACAGCCATAAGGCATAAGTCTTAGCCTAAAAAACCCGCAATCTTACTGAAGCCGATCCAGACCTACGGCTACGCATTAGAAAAGATAAAATGATAACTGATACTCATTGAAGAAGAAATAATAATGGAGAACTAGATATGTTATGTCACAGCTGGTAGAAATATCTCATATCCACATTACTCCATATATATAGGGAAAATGACAATTAATTAATAAAAAAATCTTGTTCCGTGCATACGCCCGTTCGCACTGTGTCCTGCACAGTTTGCAGAGCCGTTCGATGGTCTAGTGATATCTACGCTGGCCATATGGAATATAAGGGGTGCGCAACTGTTTTTTATCGGTTTGAATGGGCTGGTGCATATGAAGGTAATGATGGATGAGCCTATGGTTAGGCTGAACCATACATCAGTTTCACAGTGGAGGGAAACACTCGATGTATCAGCAACATCCGATTCATTCTGAAAGCATGTCTTTCTTTCTCTCTCTCGAACCATTTTCTTGACTTCTCTTGTTTTCCTCTTGCTTATGCTATTCAACACCTAGAGCTAGAGTTTCTCAGAGAGGGAAAGCACTTTAGTGGTGCAATCCAAGGGTAGTGAAGGCAGTAGAGAGGTGCAAAACGGCGGGAGGTGGCGGTGGTGGGGATCGGTGCTCCGCGGCGAGCAATGATGGATTCCCGCAAGCAAGTTGTATATTTTTTTGGGAGTTTGGATGGGGTATGTGGTGATTTATTTGGGGAGTTTTGTGGATTCAGTTTTGTTTTAGTTTGGGGGTAGATTCGACAAGCACACCAAATTATGTTGAATTTGTTTGTTTATCTTCATTTGCTCCTGAATTTATATTGATTTTGCTCCCATATTCACACCATTTTGCTCTTGAGTCTACAAAATTTTGCACCAATTTTTCGTCCTACATTTGCACTGATTTTCTTTCAAATTGCTCTTAGATCTGATCTTGAATATACACACATTTGTACTGGTACTAATCAGCTCCTTCAAATTAGTATAGTTTTACTCCCTATTTGCTCTTAGATTTGATCTTGAATTTGCACACATTTGTATTAGTTTGCTCCTAAACTTGTACTAATCTACTCCTAAATTGTTCTCTGATTTGATCTTGAAATTACGCATATTTATATAGATTTGCTCTTAAATTTGTATAAACATGCTCCTCAAATTAACATAGTTTTTCTCCTAAATTGCTCTCTAATTTGATAGTGAATTTACACATATCTGTACGGATTTGCTCCTAAATATGTACCATTTTGCTCTCGAAATTTGCACTAACTCACTCTCGAATTGCTCTTAGATTTGCTTTAGAAATTGTAAAGATTTACAGTTAAAATTATTCTAATTTGTTTTCAAATTATATAATTATCCTTTTTTTTCAAATTGTCTGATCTATGCATAACTAAGCCATGTCGTGGTGAAAAAAGAGGAAAAGATGGCAAAGATTATTTTTTTCATATCAATTATTGTGAAAATGATGAGAAGCGACAAGAAGGTGAAAAAATAGAAATGGGGTGTTTTTAATTTATCGTTTTGCTAAAAATAAATGTGCGTACCAGAATGTAGTCGGGCGTACGTGCGGAACGTAGCCACGTCCTTAATAAATTGGAGATTACCTTCAAGGAGAACAGGAGCATCAGGACACCTCCAAAATCAATCCATCACAAATGAATAGGCACGTGTTAAAGCTCCGCTTGTTTGGGTTTCAACTTATAGCTTTTGGTTTCTAGCTTGTAGTTTTTTAATTTCATCTTTTTTTGGTTTTTGGTTTATGGGTTTTTTGTCTTTTCTTTTTTTTTTCTTGTATTCCTTTGCATGTCCGTGATGGACTAATAGGTTTTTTATTTTAAATTTTTTTAAAAATTTAATTACGCCAAAATACCACCCGCAAATACAATAGAAAGAAACCAGCTACAATACTAAATAGTGAAAAAAAGTCAAAATGAGCATATGAACAGACAAGAACATGACAACTGAAAAGCTAGGGCTTTGTGTGCTTGTGTCTACTAATTTATTTCCTCTGTTTTCCAATCCATCCAGTTTTCATTTTAATTTTGGCTTGGAAGGAAGGAACTAAGGAAGCATCGATCCTTCATCTTCCAAATACATGACCACATGCTTTGATTCTTTCGCTTGACGCAAAGTGAGCAGATTATATATATTTATGAGATTACAGAGAAAAAAAGGAGGAGATTACGGGCCTGTTTGGTTCATGATCAGAAGTTGCCTAGTCACAAATTAGGCGTGTCACAGTTTTTAGGTAACTGTTTGGTTCACTGACGTAACTGTGGCGTGCCACACTTTCTTAGCACCCGGCCCCACACGTCATAGACTCAGTTTCTTGCCAAACTTTGTTACAAGTGTGTCTTCGATTTTGTTAGCCACACTTTCTGTGGCAGCCACATATTGCCTAAGCTTAGGTATGGCAAAATTAGGCATCAACCAAACAGGCTACGTATACGTAGGTACAGGGCCGGTCCTAGGATTTTAGGGGTCCGGGGCGAAACTAGAAATAGAGGCCTTAGTATAAATATCTAAATATAAATCTACATACATACATATACATATATATATATATATATATATATATCTAATTTTACCAACAAACACTTAATTAAAGAAAAATTCACATCAAAGAGTTCATAGATATTATCTTAAAATTTCTTCTAACATTTCTAGATGCGAAGTCATTGATGATGGTATTGATATCAATCTCATCCAATAATTTTTTCTCAATACATAAAGTTGCCAAACCGTTTAACCTCTCTTGAGACATTGTTGACCTTAAATGATTCTTCAACAATTTCAACTTTGAAAAGCCTCTTTCAGCTGATGGCATGGTCACAGGCATAGTAAATAAAATCCGATAAGCAATAGAAATATTAGGATAATAATCCGCTTCTCTGACAAACTCAAAGATCTCCATAGCAGATATTGGTTTATCTGATAAAGTCAATTGCATAACACTTAACTCAGAAATTAGATCATTTAACTCAACATCGGAGGAACCATCTAGAGAGAAAGTTTCGCAAATTTTGTACAACATTCTTTTAATTGATTCGATCCAATGACTTCAATGTTGTTGAACTCATTAAAAATTCAAATATACTTCGAATGTTTGGAGTTCTTGAAATCTACTTTTCAATGAATTGATTGTCATATCAACCATAACAAAAAATAACTTCAAATTCCTTCTCACTTGCAAAACGCTTCATCACAATCAATTTCATCAAACCGTTTCTTCCTAAGAACACGCCGCTTAATCGAAATGATGGCTCTACATTCATTTGAGTGCAATATCTTTGGCAATGATCATACTCAAAGCAAACTCTTCATTTCTATAAGTATTAAAGTATTTAACCATGCCTTCTATTTGTTGCATGTATATACTCTACATAGTATATGGGAGCCACGGATTTTGGGGGCAGGCGTCGCCTCTCGCCTCGGTAGCCGCCCTGCGTAGGTAGGGAATTTAACTTTGCCACTCTTAACATTGCCACCTACTTAAATGACATCCTCTACATTGCAATTAACATTTTGCCACTCTCCACCTCGTGGCGCCTAGTCATCGCCATGTCACGCCGCGCCGCGCCGCCGCCCGCCTCGCCGTCTCTCATGCCGCCGCCGCCTCGCCGCCTCCCTCACGCCGCCCGCCCCTCCGCTCGCCGCGCTCGTGCCTCCCTTCCCCGAGTCCGGCGCGGGATCCGCCGGCGGCTCAGCGATGGGAGCCCGATTCTCGACAGTGAAGCATCTACGGCATCCGGAGCTCACTGGGCGTCGGTCGAGGCCGAGATGGAGCAAGCGGTGGGGCGAGAGGAGCTGGCGGCGAGGATGAAGACGCGGCGGCTCGGCCGGGAGGTGGGGATGTGCTCGGGTGCCCAGAGATGCCCACGCGCGATGAATTGGCTCGAGACGCAGCGCTTCATCGGCGGGATCCGCGCCGGACTCGGGAGGAGGCGCGGCGCGGCGCGGCGAGGCGGCGAGGAGGCGGCCGGGCGGCGGCGGCGCGAGGCGCGGGAGGGCGGCGTAAGCGGCGGCGCGCGCAGCGCGGCGCGGGAGGCGCGGGCGTCACATGGCGATGACTAGGCGCCACGTAAGGTGGAGAGTGGCAAAATGTTAATTGCAATGTAGAGGATGACATTTGAGTAGGTGGCAATGTTAAGAGTGGCAAAAAGTTAAATTTCCCGCGTAGGTATGGGCAGCATATGCGAAAGCCTGAAAAGAAAAAGGTAAATAAAAAATAAAAAATGGAATAGGAAAAGGGCAAAAGGACCCATTCTGATAAAGCGACTCCTCTCCTCCGTACGCCGGCCTCCAACAACCACCATGTGGCGCGCGGTCGCCTCCCGCCTCATCCTCCGCCGCTCGCAGTCTCCGCCTCCGGCAGCCGCCACCGCGGCCTGCGCTCTCCGGCACCTCCGCCTCTTCTCGCCGTCGCTGGCCCGGCCTGCCGAGGCGGAGGTCACGGCGGCGGAGGCGCGGCGCCTG
Organism: Dendrocalamus sinicus; assembly: GCA_036346575.1. Classification (NCBI taxonomy): domain Eukaryota; kingdom Viridiplantae; phylum Streptophyta; class Magnoliopsida; order Poales; family Poaceae; genus Dendrocalamus; species Dendrocalamus sinicus. Next base: position 27,145,781 of record CM070674.1, on the reverse strand, counting down.
GTGCGGCTTGTGGGGGTCGAGGCGCTCAAGCGGCGGCTTCGGGACGGGCGGGGCGAGGTGGTCGGCTACGGCGAGCTCCTCGACGCCTGCGTGGAAGCCGGCGCCGCGCGCACGCAAGGCGAGGCGGAGGCGCTCGCGCGGGCGATGGACGACGCCGGCGTCGTGCTGCTCTTCCGGGACAAGGCCTACCTCCACCCCGAGAAGGTGACGCCGGCCTCGAACCATCCATCCTCCTTACTACCCCTGTTTTTTTACCTAACGTATTTTATTTTTAGAGATGCGATTTTAACTGCTGTTTTTATATCTTTATACAAGATATATTAATAAAATTATAATATTATAAAAATAATTTTTATATAGTTAATCTAGATAGTTTTTAATTTATTGACGAACAAACTTAAATAGGCTTGCCGGCATGAATTTTAGAAAGTCGAGCAAAAAAGAACGGGGAAATGATTGTTTGAAAAGCTGTTTTGTTCATGCTAGATTCATTTTCTTGCAGCGTACGATTATCTTGGAATTAGGAAATGTGTGAATTACATTTTACGTTGGGTTGCTGCGTTCAACTGTGCTGAGTTAGGATATCATCCGCGTTTTAGTGTTTCTGTACGAAATAAACTAATGAATGGTGAACAGCATTGGAAATGACTAACATTGGGTATAACTGAGAGGTAAAATTAGTTTTCTAAAGTAACAAATAATCGAGATGTAGATTGAATTGAGTTTATTGTAATTAGCAGAACCAAGATGGGGTGATTTGCATTATGTGATAGAAATGAGAGGTTCCCCTTTCCAGTCTCTTTAACCCTATGTTCTTCACCTACCCGGTCAGATCAAAGACCATAGAATGCTCTAAGCAGGAAAGGTGGAATCTTGTATTCCTCTTTAGGTGACGTCCACGCCACTTAAAACATCTACGCATCCACCTGACATGATACTCTTATTACTTTATTCTTTGAGTTGTGGACACTTCATCCACAAAAGCTTAGAACTTGTCCGACAAGGATTGCGTCATCGTTTCTGAGATTGTTTCTGTTGCTTTTAACTGTGGGCAAGCTGCAATTTTGCAATTTATTTTTACGGTGAACAATAATGCATAGTTGTCTGACCGATTTGGTAAGAGTTGAAGATTTTCCTTGAATTACATATGAGATGCACAAAAGGCAGTTATGTAGTCAGCGGCGGAACCAGGATTTAGTTACACCCTAGGCTCAGTGGTGAAATGATCTAGACTATCTGGGCTGAACCATAAAAATGTTACTTAGGCTAGACTGAATTTACTTAGACTGTACACTAGATATTTTCCACACTCCGGGCTGAAGTCTACTTTGCCCAGGGTGTGGTTCCGCCCCTGCATGTAGTAATTCTTTCAGCTGATATCATGATGGGTTATTGACCGCTTTTAGGTTGTGGACCTGGTTAGAAGGGCTGTGCCGCTTGCTCTCGCACCAGAGGATGACCCGAGAAAAGAAGAGTTTAAGCAGCTCCAGGAGAAGAAGGAAGAGATCGACAAGCTGGCACACAAGCAAGTCAGGCGTATCCTGTGGTCTGGCTTAGGGTTCTTCATGTGCCAAGTTGGTCTCTTCTTCCGTCTCACATTCTGGGAGTTCTCATGGGATGTGATGGAGCCGATCGCCTTCTTCACGACCACATCTGGCCTGCTTGTCGGCTATGCCTATTTCCTCATTACTTCAAGGGATCCGACGTATCAGGACTTCATGGAGAGGCTGTTTTTGTCGAGGAGGAGAAATCTTTGGGCCAAGCATAGTTTTGATATACAGAGGTACCTGGAGTTGCAGAAACATTGTAAGTGTCCTCTGGAAGGTCATCATTCTCATGGTCCTAAGCTTCATGACTTGTAACACCATACCTGAAATTTCTTTGTTACTTCTCTCTAGCCTGTCGGCCAGCTACCCATTATTTTTCTTTTACAAAAAAATAGTTATATTACCAGCTACCGAAGTGATCTTTACAGAAATCAGCAGTCACCTAACAGATTACGCTTAAGAGCCTTACTGAAGATAATGTAAATGAGCGTGCAAACGCTGCGCTTATGCCAATGTCATTATGCGATTATGTTTTGCTATCTTTGGACGTTGAAGCTGATTTTGCTGTTTGTGTTCTTATCTGTATCAAATTGATGATGTGCGAGCTGTGATTTCAACCACAACAATACAACCGTTCTGAGGTACAGCCCTCCGAGTTCTGAAGTTCATTTTACAGAGAAGAATCGGAATTTGCACAACATAAAGATCTCAAATATTGAAACATCATGTGAACGCGATAGAGCAAATAAACATCCATTTATCATGCCATCAATGGAGATCATCCCACAATAAGAACAGTCCGCGTTGCGGCAAAGAATTACAAGCTGATACTTGCTGGTTCATTTGTTCTCTGTACATGCTGTGCCGCAGTCAACACTGAAGTCCCCCAGTGTAGCTCTTATTGTAAGAACAGCATGAAAGAAATTATACAAAAAATGATCAGCAAGGAACAGCACTTTTGCAAATTCCAAGCCGCAAATGAAAAAACTCATCTGACTGTATAACAAACAGGTGATGAATCAAGATATATCTCGGTAAATCTGCAATATACTTCAAACGTTTCGTGCTGGTGTCCTCCTGACTCCCTAGCTGTAAATTAGTAAACTTTGGCCCGAAGCATTTTAGCTTATTTCCCTTCTTGAATTAACACGGTGCCACCCAGGAGGTGTACTTGATTTATCATAAATACTGCAGCCATTTTCTCCTCATCACAAATCCCTTTGTTCAAGCAAGTTAATGAAGTTTGCCGCTTCAAATTCCCAAATACAGTGTGTGTTGCATCTCATGTCACGGTTATTAATGTATATTGCATTCTGTCATGAATCTCTCCCCATTAGTCATATAATTTCTCCAATAGCTCTTATAATCGTGTATCCCCAAATCAAGCCAAGGTTTCATTACACCATTGTAGTGCAGAGTAGCAGCCTTTTCTATATTGATACGGCTAATTCCATAATCATGTCCAAGACCTGATTGAACCCATGAATCTCTCAAAGGATATATCAGATCCTGAAAGGCAAGTAAACTTATAGGAAATGCTTTGAGTTGCGGTGATACTGGACTGTCCTTTTGCAGCTACAAAGACAAAGGTAATGCGTCAGATGACTGCTGTTTTCTAGAAATAATTATGCTAAGGACGTCATAGGGAAAGGATAGGACTTGAGTCTAGGACTACTAGAGGAAACTACAAGATTTTTTGTATGACAACAAATTGAAAATCAAATGCGAGTTTCTTTGGATAGGACATGAGAGGTATGGTTAGTGTTACTGACCTTTTGGAACAGTTGACCATACAAACTGGTAATGCCGAGGCCCCTCCATTTTGCCAATTCAATGACATTCAGACCAGACAACCACACACATGAATGGGTGTTGAAATTTTGTTCCTCCATATAAGCTTTCAACTGACCTAATCTAACTCCACAGAACTGTGTAGCACCTATCACTTTATCACCCATATTGAGGTTCCACAGAGATGACAAGTCTTTCTGGACAATCAAATCATCGTCCAGAACAATTACTCTATTCAAGCTAGGAAGAAGATCAGGCAGGAGGAAATGTGAATGGCCAAAAAGAGAGATGTACTCAGTTTTCATCTGCCTCTGGAAAGGTTCAGAATGATTATGAAATGTGACACGGAATTCCTCTGCAGTCCATAATTGCTGCATCTCAAGAGAATCAGCATCCTTAGAGAGCTTATTGTGATCCTCAATGTTAGTTACATGAACAGTAGCATCCAAATATGAATTTCTGTCAAACCAATGCTTCATTGCATAAAAATTTTGCGCATCAGTGAACAAATGAAAAACAATGCTTTCAGAATCCTGAAATGTGTCATAGGACATAAGTTAGCACTAAGATGAATTCCACATAACATTTTCAATTATTTGGGAAGAGCAGCGTACCTTGGAGTTCATAACTGTTGAATTAATAGTAGTCGAAGCTGCAAGTACATTCCTGGAAAACATTACATAGTGATGGATGGTAGGGCTTTCAAGTTTCTGCTTATTCAACTGGTCCATGCGAATAGATGTGGATTTGAAATATTCTACTGTCAATCTCATGTTCAAGCAATGGTGAGTTTTCGGCATAGTCTGTACCCCAAGATGGTATAGAAATGCACTCTGCCTTGTATGAAAATAAGCTTCATCTTCGGTTAGATCAAGTAGCTGCCTAAGTTTCCGTTCAACATTTGAGCAACCTACTTCACAAGACGTGGCTCTTTCAATTGTCTGCTCCATTTTCTCTAGCTTCTTTGCAAAACTGAAAAAGAATAAGTAGCCATTACCTTCAGAAATAGTCAACAGACAAAATTCACAAAAGTAAAAAATCAACAAAATATTTTATAAAATTAATGTCATATGCAGCATCATTTCTATGTTATATACTTCATTGCTTGAAACAAGAAAATTTGGAATTGACACAAGAAACAAAGACATGATAACTATACGATGTGTATACACCACGTAAACATATAATTATCAAACAGAAATTAAATCATGCTATCTGCATGTAGAGATGCAGAAATCGGGGAAAAAGGAAAGGAGGGGGAGAGGGGGTGCATTAAGTACAATTAACAATTACTTTAATGCCTCAATACAAATTCCAGATGGAAGCATAAGAGCAACTCCAAGAGAAGAGCTAAATCATTTTCTAAAGGTAAATTTAGCTATTATTGGAGAAAAAACGTCTCCAATAGACTCTGTAAATGACTCTCCAAATTTAGTAGCTCTCCATCCCTCCTCCTTCGCTCTCTATTTTTGGATAGCCTACCTCGCTCACCATCCAGCCTCTTGGCGCGGTCGGCGTTTCCTTCCCACACGCTGTGCCCCATTCCCGCGCGTACGCGACCCACCGCGCGCCCTCTAGTTTAGATAGCCTGTTGGAGTAGTCTTGTTTTTTTTGGATGAGATTCATTTTAGAGAATAACTTAATCACTAAATTTAGATACTTCTTTTGGCTAATCTCTTGGAGTTGCTCTAAGAGAATATATGGGTCTAGAGCTAAATCATATTTCTACGAGTACCAGTTTGATTAGTACTCAACCTAATTTAAATAGGGTTAGCAAATATTAATACATCATTTCACAAAAAAAGCAGTCCTGACATTGCTAATGCACATCAGCACATATTAATAATTTACGAAGTGTAAGCATTATTAAAACTGTTGGTGACTTAGTATTAGGATCCAATAAGAGTATTAGGAACCAATTAAAGATTGGGCCCATAGTCTAATTAGAATCCGTGTTAGGATCCGGTTGTAACCTTGACACTATAAATAAATGGTGTGGGGGTCCTAGGGGACAACACACAATTATTCTAAATTCTACATGCTATTAGAGCCAATTCTCAAACCCTAGTCGCCGCCGTTAAGTCATCGTCATCCTCCTCGACTTCTTCTCACGCTGAGAGTGGACATTCCCAACCTCAAGCAGGTCGCGACCTTGAGCCGACTGCCGCCTCTGCCCAGGTGCACCGCCCGCCGCCCGGGCAGGCCACTTGCCGTTACCACGTCACAAGAGAGCAACTATCACAGTGTGATGAGGACATCCCTACTACTACTACGTCGTCAACTTCTCCAAGTATTCATCAAGCACCAAAAGGTCCAATAACTAGAGCGAGCCAAACTTTTAAATAAAGAGGTGAATTTACTCCTTAATGCGCAAGTTAATATTATTGATGAGAACTTTATACTGCCTAAGTCTAGTGTGTTAATTGCTCTCAGGTTTGAATCAAGAGGATATAGAAATGGGCAAAGAAAAGGACACACATACATGCGACTCAAAGCAGCCGAATCGCATCTACATGAAGGAACACTGCCAAGTTCCAAGGAGATGGATTGATGGCAAACACTAGGCTTCAAACCCATACAGCCTATCCAGTACAAGCCTTGCGGCCTACGTGCCATAATTTGGCCCAAAATCTGGCCATGTAATCATAGTTAATGTCTTTAGTCCAAAACAAAAGTCCAGTCATGTGTTACTCGTATTGTGAGTCCGACTCGGAAGCCTAGCTTACGGAACGCTATATATAGTGCCGCCTTGCATCACGTACGGGACGACCAGGAGATAGAAACAGAGAAAAGGACGAGCGACTAGATAATGGAGAGTTCATGAGTTATGCATGATTTTGCCTCTTTTGATCCAATTCAATAGAAAAATTTACGAGTTTTGCAAATTGAAATCGTTCAACCTTTCCGTTGGGAATTGAGAGCGCGATAGGGCTTTCGCTTGGTGGTCGTGAAGTCCGGCGCATGTGATCTTGCGAATTAAAGAGTGTTCGTTCTTGCATTAGCAACGGAGGATCGCTACGATTCAAGAGAGAGCATGTGAGTATCCAATCCTACGTTGAGAAGATCGGGCGACCCCGTATCAGTATCACTGCATTGCAAGTGGTTCCATGCGTTGTTGTTTTCCTGCTACTGTGCGGCTGCTAGATCAAGAGGAGGGGATTGAGCGCTTGGTTTGTTTGCCTGCTAAGGAGGCGAGATGCGGTTGAGGAGTGCAGTGAAGCGATGTTGAGCAGTGGTGCTGTGGTTGACGATGAGCCGGGACGGCGGTGGTTCAGATCAAGGAAGAGACGACAACACATGGAGAGTGGCGGCAGCGGGAGCCTGGCGAGGCACCCATAGCCCAATGGTGCAGCGTGGGAGCAGGGCGGTGACCAGACAATGCGGGCATCACCGACGATGGCTTAAGATAGAGTAGCTCGAGCAGCGGTGGCCAGGAGATGTTGCCGCCGAGCATTGCCGTGCGAGGGCGACATGAGGTCGCCAGTGTTGGCCAGAGGTGGGCTCTGATGGCCCACGGCTAGATCTAGCCTGGCTTGGGCTAGGGAGGGGAGAAGAGGTGTGAGAGGGGTTGGGGGAGAAGAGAGAAGCAGGCGGCTAGATCTGGCCTGGCTTGGGCTAGGGAGTGCTAGTTATGGTGGCGAGAGGCTTAGGTGATGATAGTAATGGAGGTTGTGGTGGAAAGTATTATGATGGTGATGGAGGTTCAGGGGAAGGCATAGAGATGCCCTGAAATAGGGGAGAAGACTATACAAGCGGTGGCTTTGGTAGTCACGCTGATGGTGTTTTGGCCAAGGTAGCGTGAGTGTACTCGGTGGTGATAGTGGTGTAGGGGGTGTGGTGTTTGCTTTGGTGGTATTTAGTGTTGGATGTGTAGAGTTGGTAGCATCTCTGATGGTGCAATGTTGAAGGTATTAGTGTTGGTGGTGGCTATGTTGGAGGCCCAAGGTAGCGTTGCTAGAGAGGTCCGGAGACGTGTTGGTAGAAGGCGGAGGTCAAGGTGGTTGGGGGCATGTTGGGAGAGGTGATGGAGTACAAGGTGGTCGGGGGCTAGAGGTGGAGACGGTGGAAGCCAAGGCTTAAAGCATGTGCATAGAGGTGGAGAAGACAAAAATCGATGGTGTGACGAAGAAGGCGAAGGACATGATGTTAGTTGAGGCTGGATTGGAGGTGATCAAGGTGATGATTATGGGTGGGTACTATGGTCGATGGTGGTGTAGGTGACTGCACTCGGATGTTGCATCTATGTGGTGTTGGACATGGCGTGAGTGGTGTGAATGGCAAGAACGGCGGTCTTGGAGGTGGTGTCGATCATGGCATCAGAGGCAGCTTTGGTATATGGATGTCATGGTGGTAGTATTTACCATGGAGTTGGCGATAGGTTTGACAGAAGTGTTAGATTCAAGTAAGGGTATTGCTTTATGTAACAAGATGGTCATGATTGTATCTTATGCCCATCTTGAGATGAAGTGTTGATGAGTTGGTATTAAGGTCCAATAAGAGTATTGGGGACCAATAAGAGCTTGGGCCCATAATCTAATTAGAATCCGTATTAGGATCCGGTTGTAACCTTGGCACTATAAATAATGGGTATGGAGGTCCTATGGGACAACACACAATTATTCTAAATTCTACAAAAACCAAAGAAGCACAAAAGATTTTAACATTAATATGAGACTCACAATGGTGGAAGATCAGCATCTGCAATGGTGTCACTGAGCATGCGTTCATGTTCTTGGATGTTTTGCTTCAGTTCACGTGCAAATATTTCCTGGTGCTTCATTTTTGCAATACTAGGATAATGAGCTCTGGCCATAAAAAGTTGATCTTTAAGTCTTTTCACAGTAGCATCTTTCATCACTTCTTTATGCTCAACAGACCAGAGGCAGTAGCTTCCATATTCAAGTTCACATGACTTGGGATTCTCCTCATGTGCTACTTCTTGACCTTGGTTCTCTTTCCCATCAACAGTAGTATCCTGTCACAAGACAAATTTAGTGTCCTATGGTAGAAAAGTAGATCAGTTAGGATCCACTACTACAAAAATGCTTGGCCTTTTTTGAGCACAGATGATCACAGGAGTACATGACACACATTCTACACCAACAAATTTTTTTAAAGAATATTGTGCCACTAGCTTCTTAAAATTCATCTCTAAAGACATGCTTCTCAGAAAGCCTTTTATGGTCTGGCATTATTCCCTTATTTGCCCGACTTGCCTGCTCAGTCAAGTTGAGGTTGCCAGTCACGAGGCAGCCAGCGACCGGATGACTAATTGACGACTCAATAACAATGACAACTACATTTGTGAGAACATCTAAAAGCAGATGCACCAAACCTGGGACCTAATGTACATGATCTATATAGTAAATATGAAGTTCTTCAGTAATTTTTCCATCATGGGATAAATCTTAGTAAAGATGAAAAAGGGAAAATCGTCTGCTAAGTTTCAGAGGAACAACAGTTCTACATTGCACTGCAAACTATGTCGAATATATATATATATATATATATATATATATATATATATATATATATATATATATATATATATATATATATATATATATATATATATATATATATATATATATATATATAGTATATATTCTCACCTGACTGGAAGCGCTCACAGTGGTAATCAGAAACACATCTAACAAGCAATTTTGAAGGTGCAAAATCTGGCCCCAAGGATAAATTAACTGTATATAGTATAAATTATTGCTAGTTTAGCCCATGCAAAGTTGCAAACACATACAAGATTATTATTGATGCCACACTGAAGGTCAACAATGTTCCTACAGGCATTGACTGCCCGGCAGTCCGGTAGACATGGACTGAAATAGCTCAATGGCTCCAACTGCCGATACTTGATCCAACAAATTGGGACCCGATGATGATGATTGAGCATTGGTGGCTCAAATTGGTGCACTCCCTACTGACTTTCACTAAGGCTGCTAGCACACTGTTGATTCTTGTAATGTGGCAATGGTGGAAGGAGAGGGTCAGACGTGTTTTCCAAAACAAAATATTGACGCACCATGAGATCCTAGCACTGATCAAGGAGTTGGCCAAGCTTTGCGAGATGGCTGAAGCAAAACGATTAAAAGAGTTAAAAACAAGTGCAAACAAAATGCTTTGTAGCAAACAGTGCCCAGCTTTTTTGTCGCCCCCCTGTTTCTTTTGTAAAGACTAGCATACATTTCTACTACATCACAAGCGTTGCTTGTGTTATCTGTAAAATAACTTGTATTTATGTCTGCCTTGTCTAATATAAGAGCCCAGCAATTTCTGGCTTTCAAAAAAAAAAGTTCCTATACATGCAGTAAGCATTCACCATTCATCTTCCTAGAAATCATGTTCACTGTGAAACCCAATTGGTACAAGCATCATAGAAATAGACGTACAAACACCTTAGGACCAATTGAGCACACAATTCGTGTGAGGTATGCTATCGAGACTCGAGACTATTCCAGTATTGTTCAAACTGAAATGCAGATTACTTAAAATCTTCAACAATGTCAGCAAACAAAGAAACCATTTCTTACCATTGATCTCCATGATAAGTCCTTTAATTGATATCTTCTCTGTGTATGAAGTCCTGAAACAGCATTGAATACAGTAAGATGGACAACGGAAGTGTCTTGGCAGTTCCTATTTTCCCAAGTAAAAGTGCAGCATACAAAATCTGATCCTGCGTTTCTTACCGCTATTTTTGAAGGTGTCATTTTTTAGGTCAACTAAGGAGAAAGCACCCTTGAGCTTTGCTTTTGATTTGACAGCAAGATTCTTGGCCTTTGATCTACTTGATTTCTCACCTGAAATCCCGCTAGATCCAGAAATTATCCTTTTGGAAACATCCTGCTTACACACACAAAAAGGAAATTAGTCAACTAATCAAAGAAAATATTTGACATGATAGTGCAGCAGGCTCTTAATGATTGTGTAACCAAGCCAGAAAGTATCGATTTGGTGCAGGTGATTCATTTCACTAATTGTGCACCAGTGTGCACATTAGAAGTTTTGGCACCAGTGCGAGCACCATATTGCACGCACAAATTGATTAATCTGTTCGATTAACTTGTCATACAGTATATTTAGCACAATACTGTTAATCCAGGGGTTCCACCCTCTGCATGCCCAGTGTAGCATCAAACTTCTTCACCCAAGTCCACTTGTCATAAGAAATATCAATTCCGCCATTTCTGCACCTTTTGAGCCTCAATGTGACTGTTAGGACATGCAAAAATCTATCTCCCAAACCCCAAATGCACAACACCAACTAGGACGAAAGCAAATTTATGATTGTTGATCCGAGCTTAAGGGCCTACAGAAGGTAATGCAGCAAGACATCAAACGGTCTACTTTACTCCAGACAAACCTTTCCCGATTGCAGAATGACTTCACACGCAATTCGGAAAGTGGACTTTACTCTGGAATGCTTGGTTGATGGAATCAGAGTATGCGCTCTTACATAAGGTCAATGTTACGATTCACTCTTAGCTACGGAGTGACATATACTCGGTGCTTACACAGCATAGGAAAGGCCAAAAAACAGAAGAGGAACTACGACATATTTCTTGGTGTACAATGCAATTCTGCAATTTTAAGAGAGAATCGTCACGCCAGCAACAGTTTTTAAGTCCATGTATCAGTGACACCATCAAAGAACATTTTTGGAATGCCAATACCAGAACAGCAACAGAGCCCCCCCGGTTTACAGTCTTGAGGCAGTGCCCCAGAGTACGAAGGCAGTGTGTAGCGAAGCGTCAGCAAGGAGCATGCCTCCACGAAACACGCACGCGCACGCACAATGCATGAACGCCCGAAATATGTACAAAAAATCAACTCGGAATTACACTGGGAAGGTCCTTGGTTACATGACTTGTGGCTTGCATAAATCTACCACATTATGCACAATGCTAGGCAAAATTCCAACTTTTTCCCCCAGCATAGGATTGGCGATGCAAAATTTCCCACCACATTCGGAAGGTCCTAACTTGTGGCTTGCATAAATCTATAAGCAAAACACATGAAGCCATAAGCAGCACAGTAGAGTTGTAGAGCAGTATAATACCTTGAGTAGCTTGTGCTTCATGCCCCCGTCCAGATGCTTAAGCTTTCCAAAACCCAACTCCTGAAGAGAATAAAGAAGTTAAGCTTTCCAAAACCCAACCCCTGAAGAGAATAAAGAAATCAGAAGAAGAGCTCTGGAAAATGCAGCAGCAGAAGAAGAATATAAGAATCTCACGGTGCTGATGACGACCGCGGCGCGCTCCTCCGATCCATACGCTGCACGCGCAGAGCAAGAACGAAATCAGCTCATATCCGAGGCATCTAGAGGCGTAGTGAAGCGGGAGGCAGATGGTGAGGTACCGTACCGGAGCGGTGGAGGCCGAGGAGGAAGGCGAGTGGCACGAGGATGGAGCAGACCACGAGCGCCGGCACCGCGGCGGCCAGGCCGGTGCAGCGGCGCTTGGAGACCGGCGACGGCACCAAGGGCGACGAATGGTGGCAGTGATGGCCCTTCATACCACCGATGATACCTACGCCAGCGCGCTCTTCCTCTGCTCCTCCGCCTCCGCGTGCTGCTGCTGCTGCTGCTGCTTGGTGATTAAGCTAAGCAGAGACAAACCACAAACAAGGATTAGAAAAAAGGGGCGGTTTTCTTGGAGAGTGTACACGTTAACTAGGCATGCAGATGCGGTGCTGGTCTAGTGCAGTGGGTGGAAGAGTGAAGTGGAGCTGAGCGTACTCGTACTGGAACTCTCTCTCTCTCTCCTCTCTCCTGCTTTGCCTTTGGACGCGTCCCTGTCCTCTCTGTCTCCCCTCCCTCTCTCTCTCTCTCTCTCTGTCCAATCTCGTGTGTCCCTCGCTGTCTCATGGACTCTACTTTGTTTTACGGGAAAAACAAAGCTGCGGGGCTACTTCAATTTAGTTCCTTTTCTTAGAAAGAAAGAAGATGTAGGGCCAATTTTTTTGCTGAGTTTTATGGCTTTTCGTTGTAACTTATGGTTTTTAGATTATTTGTGTGAGGGGTTATAGAGTAACAGAAACTCACATACGATTTTTATCGGTATAAATAAAATCAGTACAGTATGTACTACAATTAACTAGTAGATTTTATGTTAAAAAATAATTTATTTACAAGCTAGTTACCATAAAAAATGGGAGTATTTAGACATTATTCAGATGTTTTTTTTCTAACTATCATCTAAATTTGTGACCTTTAGATTAAGTGTCCCTTCTTTTTGAAGGAGGGAGATTTTTTTCAAGAGAAGGAGGTAGAACTCAGGGGGGAGGGAGAAGAATTCATGGCCATTAGATTTTTAATCTAACAATACTAAATCTGATGATAGTTAGAAAGAAAATATCCGGATGATGTTTAACAAAAACTCTAAAAAAGTTAAAAAAAATAGAAACTAAAAACTGAAAGATAACAGAAGCATAAATTCGGCTCTAGCTAGAGCGAGCCTAAGGTAGGGGTCGGTTGTTGATCTTTTTCAGTGAGAGATCATTCACGCCTCCCTCCGTCCGAGTTGTAGAGGAAACGGAAAAGCGGGCCTGTCAGTGCAAGTTGTAATGACGCATCCAGGCCGGTCCTTGCCATCACAGTTTCACCGACCAAGTTACCGGCATCGGTGGTTCATCAATTTACTAGCTTTGCTCACTTGTCCCCGGCCGGCCGGCCGTGTGCAATTCAATCACACGTACGTACCCACCCATCCCATGCCTCCTCTCACCTTCACCGCTTCTGAGAAACAGAGGCTTCTCTCCTCGCGTGGACAGGCGCGGCACCGCTCGTTTCCATTTCAGCTTATAGATTCTGGCTTTTAATTTATTATTCTTTGATTTTTATATTTTTTTGGTTTATTATTTTTTGGTTTTTTTCTTTTTTTCGTATTTATTTGTATTATCTATAATAGGTTAACTTATTTCTTTTATTTTTAAAATTATTAAATTTAATTACGCCAAATAAGTTACCATCAGATGCAGTATAATTTCAGTCATATATAATGTAATTTCAACCATAAACAAGCTTATCTCGGTCGAGCTAAACGGCCCAGAAGTAGCGCGGCAGTTATCCTGAGCAGATGAGAGAAAGACAGAAGAAAGTGACGGATCTCTAACAGCAAGCGCATTCATCTCCACACACAACACAAACACAAAAATAAAATGTGGGTTCTTTTGGATTGTGGTTTATAGCTTAACTTTTTGAATTCTGGTTGTTTGTGAGAGACAAATACGTAGAGGAAAATAGTTACATGCGATTTTAACGGTACAACTGAACTTAGTATATTTTTTACTACAATTTTTTTGTTGGTCACACCTTAAAAACGCATCGTTTAAAGGCTAGTTACTATAGCATGTACAAGCCAAAGCCAAGCTCTTTTGAAGGGAGCCAAAAACAAAAAAAGTGCACTTCAAACCACCAAGCAAGCTAGTAAATACAAATGCTTTCGCTTGCAAGCAAAACTTGATGTAATACCAGAAAAAGATAGCAAGAGAGTTTTGGGCTAGCTTCGGCCCAACCCAACCCAGCCAAGCACTCTATTAAAGGGAAGGCAGGCCAGCTGCCTTAGCCAAGCCATCACCTCCCCTTACCTATTGCCCAAAATACCACAGCTGCCTACTTCCTCTGCTCGCTGCTTCATGCCCATCTCCCCTCTGCGCGGTCACCACCACACCCTCCCTGGTTGCCGCCTTCTGGCCACAGCTATCCTATCTCATCACTTGCTCCCCCGCCTTGCACTGCCTTTTACCTCTTGCAGCACCGAGCTCATCGGAGGAGGGGAGGAAGGAAGGAGAAGGGAAGGGGAGTGGCCAAGGTAAGGAGGAAAGAAAGAGGAGCTGGTCAAAGAGAGGGGACTAGAGGAAGAGTAGAAGGCAGAGAGGAAGGGGTAAGGGAGAAGGGCAGCGGCTGTAGCAGAAGGAGAAGGAGGAGAGAGGAAGAAGAAGAGAGAAGTCTAAGCCCACGCTAGGTCTGCCAGAGCTGGCCAAGAATAGGAAGAAGGTGTCCTGATCTAGCTGTTCATCGCAAGGGTAACACCTCAAATCCGTTTCCCGTGTTGGTTTATCGATTTTGTGGAGGTTAGGGTGAGTTTCAGTGGCAGAGTGTACGAGCTTCGAGTTTAAGAATGATGTTGTTTCGTATGTGTGCATGCATTGCTATGATGTATTGATATTAGATGATGTTTGTTCAGGTGAAGGTTCGGAATGGTGCCATCCATGCATTGTCCACAAGGTTAAACATGCAAATATATGGTAAAACGGTAAATTGGGTTAATGGTTGCTACTGTATAAACTTGATGCAATATCTACCATGTTTTATTTCTATATTTACTCTTGTTTTTATGTTGATTAAATGATGATGATAGCTAAGTGATGAAGAAAGAAAATGATAAATAATGATGAGACTTGTGTATTATATGAAATGCATGTTTATAGCATAAAAGAGATCTATTTCGATGAACATGAAAGACTTATTTTTGATAGGCACGTCTGTCCAATCCTTCCCATCACAGTTGCACCTACCAAGGTACTAGCACCAATTCATCAATTTTATCAGCTTTGCTAACTTGTCCCCGGCCGGCCGAATGCAAATCAGGAGCCGCTCAGTTCAGCTGAAATAAGTTGGTTTATGGCTAAAATTGCACTGTAGCTAGTTAAAATTGCACTGTAACTGATGATGACTTATTTGACGTAATTAAATTTAAAAAAATTAAAAAAAAGTATATACAACGTAAGCTAGCCCATCACGTATAATACAAACAAATACGAGAAAAAAGAAAAGACAAGAAAGCCCAAAAAAGAAAAAACTAGAAAAAGACGAAACCAAGGAATAGTGAACTAGAAGCCAGAAGCCATAAGCTTAAGCCCAAACGACCGGCCAGATCACATGTACCTCCTCACCTTCACTGCTTAAGAGAAACATAGGCTTCCCTCAAGTGGACGGGTGAAACCATTCAATGGCGCTCAAGTTGACTTAAGCTTTGGATTGTTGGACTTTTTTTTACTGTTTGGTATTGTTTGAGGGTTTTTTTGCACAATAACTGCTGTAAGACTTTTCAACATAATTAAATTTTAAAAATTTAAAAATAAAAATAGGTTCTCTCATCATGAACAATATAAAGGAATATTAAAAAAGAATAGACAAAAAAGCTAAAAATCATAAAAAGATGAAATTAAGAAGCTAAATGCTCAAGCCCAGTGAGCAGGAGGGGACAGATCAGAGGGAGAAGAAAGCGACGGATCTCTAATAGCATCTCCACACACAAAAACACAACAACAAAAACAGAAAAAGTGCACTTCAGACCACCGAGCCAGCTAGTAAAGCCAGATGCTTTCGCTCTGCAAGCACATCTGCAAGCGAATCAGCTCACTGACCTTCGCTTGATTCAAGGCTAGTGTCACTCTGATCGCTCTACTCTGCCATGTACTCGTCAGAAACAAGGGGCATAAATAATTTCGATCACTGGTCGGCAGTAGCAGCACGCAAATCATCTTCGACTAGGCTCTCAACATGTTGCCATTGCTTAATTTGTGCCAAGTTTTGATACTATCATGACGATCCTTCTATTAGCTGCCGATGCAGGGGTCCTCACTTCGCATTGGGCCAACTGAATCAAGACAGTGGAACGCTCACCTCATCCTACAGCACAAGTATGGCCACTATAATATGCTACCAACTCCTTGCCAAGCCAACATCCTGCCTGTATCTGCGCCACACACACGTGCACACATGCGATGACTATATATTACCATTCTCCTGCCAATCATATCAGCCAGTTGGTGTATCAGATTGTTTAGAACTGCAAACTGATAATCATTTCATATGCTTAATTATTTGACTGCCCAAGCAAATGGTGGCAACTGTTTCAGGCTCAAAGCAAAAGAATTCCAAAGCAGCGATTGGTGAATGATGGAACCTTGGCCTCCCCTTTCAACATGGGTCTCTCTTAATTGATGGTATTGTTGCAATGCAAAATTTAACAGTACCAGAATGTTGGCCACGCAAATAAGATCGTACAAAAATAAAAAGGTGCCATCATGTGGGACAGTTTCGTTTGGACCAGCTATATTGCTTCTCCTTCCTGCTCTTCTCCTGCCGATCCTTTTGCACCTCCTATCAAAAAGGGTTGCTGGCTTGGTGCTAAATCAAGCAATTAAGCATATCACTTGTACTTTTCCTTCGATTTTATTATTTGGCTGTTATGATTTATCAGCTCATAGCCAAAAGCAATCTTCAATCCACTTCTTAACGTCTCAACCGTGCAGTGACCTTTGTGTTGTCCTCACTAAAGAATTAGAACTAGTATTTATTTTTAAGAGGGAGTTAAACTATGTATTGCGTAGGAAAAGTGCAAATAGGAAGAAGTATAATTTCCGAGGCTAGTAATTGATGTACACACCAGTGATTGTTGTGCTCGCGTAAGAATTTGGCAATGTTCGGTGACGAGCAAAGCAGAGAAGGCACTGGAAAGACGTCCCAAGGGGAGATGCGATGCGCACAAACTCAGAGAGGCAACAAGCACTTTCTGAGGAGAGGAAATTCGCAAGCAGGTTACATTCGTGTAGAATGCTCCCAGGAGTTAACTTTAGCTTTCCATCAAGCAAAAGTGTTCCCACACTGAGTACCCTGTAGTGGCACATGCCAAAAAAATACCGGTTTCATCGTGAATACCTACCAAGTGAGCAAGCAGATTACCAGCATTCTTCAACTCCTAACAACTAGAGTTCCTTCCATCATCAATTTCTGGGGATCCAAAGCCAAAAGTAGAGGTACTGGATTCAAGAGCCTTCCTCAAGACTAAAGCACTCAACCATATCCCTAACTCTCGTCGGGCCCAACAAAAATGTTGGTTCCAGAGTTTCCCATATGTGTTTCTACGCTTTCTGGTGACCCACAGGTGGGGAGAAAAGAAGGGAAGACAAGGCATCATGGAAGCAAGCCATAGACACTACTTTAGCTCATCATATCACTCGTTAACATAACCAGATTCTTCTTTAACACGTACTTTTGTTAACTTGTAAAGTTTTGGTAACACTAAACACGATAAAATTTAATTAACCATACATAAGATTGAAGGGGTGTGTACTGCCAATAATTAACACTGCACATAAACTTACGTTCAACAGAATGTACATATTTGAATTTGATAATTGAATTTGTTGTGATACATAGTGAGAGGGCTAGACTTCATAACATGGAACAAACTGCAAGAAGTAGAATTTAGTGTTAAGCCTGTATCCTTAGTATGAACCCGACAATTGCAGTTTTCTCTACGAGTAACTAGTGATGGCAATGGAACATTTGCAGAGGAAACCTGTATCAATGGCGGGAGGAACATTAGTATTCGCTCCATCAGGTTTTTGTCTGATTCTGATTGCATCATCACTTCATCAGTATTGCATCTGAAAGAAGAAAAAAGTAACAAGATAAAATGTCAGATTGACAGTTATAAGAAACATAATTCTAAACTAAAATTCCAGCAATTGAACCACTTTACTTCTTATCTTTGATACTTTAACTGGTGACATCTGGTTCCTCATCTGAAGGGCAAGAGTGAACTGGTAGATTTTCAGACGTTTCCAGCTTGTGTTGCTTGCTGCCATCAGCTGAGAACAGAATAAGAGTGTAAAAAGTTTCAGTATCCTAGCAAATGAAGTGGTTTCTACTAGCTGCCAGAATATCATAAGAATGTTTGCTCGGAAATCGTATCAAGACACCTATATACGAAAAGAATGGAATTTCACAAGCATGGTGCACAATGTTTGTCAGCATTTTCCACATCGGAACAAACTATTGTAGAATTTAACACTGGGAAAATCACAGATTTCAAAAATACAACTTTCTCACTGACATGTTGGCCCCAACCCTGTTTTTCAGTGTGACAGAGAGTGGTATTTTTTTGGGTACCACAGCTTACCCAATGCTATAAACAAAACATTTTCTTATACTTCTGTGGATACTAAAAATGACAGTTATTTCTGTCATAATTTCCTCCTACAGTACAGCTTTAAGGCCTGCTGGCATGAAATGCCCTGTCAGTAAATTGAAAGATGAATAACAGGTGCAACAGTAAAAAAAAGAGATGTAACAAATTTGAAGAGATGCACAACTAGTTCTAGATGCATCGATATTTATAGGAATCAAATTTGAAAAACTAACGATACATCAGGTACTTCTGTATCATTGGACAAAGAAAGGGGTACAGGTGCCTGGAGGTAAGGGATTCGGGGAAAGATGGGAAAGATGAAAGTAATCAGGTACTTCTGCAGAATTAGTACATTTAGAGCTTTTGAGATCTTATTTTGCTTAAATGGGGTTACTCATATATGCAAAATGGAATTAACAAAAACATGTCATTTCACCCTGTCAGAACTAAGTGCTTCAGTATCATTGGACAAAGAAAGCGGTACATGTGCCAAAGGACTAACCGGCTTTTTGGTTCTTCTCAGCCTTTTTGAATTCTCGACCTTTCTTTCTACCATTATCCGATGGCTTGTTGTACAAATCCTTGTACTTACAAAGCAAATCCTTCTTTTCCTCTAATAGACCAAGCATTTCATATGCATCTTCAACTTTCCGTATAATATCTTTACTTGGAGGTTTACGACCACATGCTTCAAGTTCTTTGAAGAGCTAAGCCATCAGAAAAGGCAGGGACAGTTATTCCACATAAGTCGAATTATAATATGAAAATCTGTGAAAAGCTAATATGTATTAGAAATTACCGATGACCCATCAACTTCAGGTATAAGAACAAACAAGTACTCAGTGGAGAGTGGAAAAGTTTGAAGTCCATACCTTGACAAGCCTATCTAGCCTATTATTTCTGTAGTAAATAGCCAACATAAGACGGCAGAAACGCCAAGGAACTGAATGCAGGTCATGGGCTATTTTCTTCTGCCAAATTCTATGTGCTTCCTCAGCTCTATTATCCTTCTCAAGTGCACACACTAACTGCTCATATGTTCTGATCGTATTTCCTTGCCCTTTGCTCAACATCCATTTTATTACCTAAGTATGTGTTAGCCAAATTTTAATTCAGTGTACAAAAGAAAAAAAATACAATTCAAACCAAGCAATTTACAATATACCATACTTGGACAATTCTATGCCACTGTTCCTCCTTTTCAAGAGCTAGAAGTGCTTGCTTTATTGAGGCCAGAGGAAAATCCTGCTCAAACGCAACCCAAGCATCAAGGGTACTGTAAACAACTTCTTTTGAATCCGTGAGGCCAAGGAGCTGCGATTTAGAAATTGCAGTAATTAGTTAATTTGTTGCACTGGGCAATAGTAGCTAGCTGCCAGCAATAAATAACGAACTGTTCTTGAGAATTTTCAAGAAGCACAGCTTATCCATACTGTATTCTACATGAATGATAGCTATAATTTGTGCACCCAGCTAAATCCCAATAAAAATAGACCAAAGTGTCACTGTTATATTGATCTACAAGGAGCATAGTACAGCATTTGATGAGTCATTTTGTCATTGAAACCAAGAGATGGCTGGGCACAACCTACTTCCTATGAAAACAATTCAGCATATTTGAATAAGCTGCTAGCTTTTTTTTTTTAAAAAAAAAGGGAAACCAAGCTGCTAGTTGATTACAATATAAATACTTTACCTTCCATCATCAAGGAAATGGTGTGAGCTCATTACTTATATTGCAGGTGCAAGAAAAAAATCTGGTAAATAACAAATGAAATTGCACTCATGCTAGAAAATTTTGTCAATGCGTTTTTGTTGTTACTCATAATTCTTTTAAAGCCTTGTAAACATGTGACTAGGCACCCTCCAGCTAAGGTATAATTCTCAGTGACACGCGACATAATCAAAGAGTAAACCAAACAATATGAAAACTATCTGTACATAACTACATACAGTGTTGATAAGAAATTTCCTTTTCTCTGTTGATGACAGGTTCTTTCCAATTGGCCCTTGTTTCAATTCCCTTGTGCTCTTTTGTATGCGATCAATGATTGCATCATTATCCTGTGAAGCAAAGTCAAATTCTTCAATTCTCCATATATCATAATTCTAGGGTTGTGAAGCTAAAAAAATCCAACCTCAACAATCATGATATAGACAAAAATGAGACCACAAAACTGTGAAGATAGGGGAAAAATGTATTGAATCAAAAGCTCTTTGTCAACCAACCAGGAAAATAAGCAAGAGACCTAACTTATAAAGTGGGGGAGTCCCTCACCTCATTGGCTAGCTTTTGGGTTGAAAAGGCCCTTATGATCCTACAAGTGGTATCAGAGCCCGGTTCTAACATCTCTGGCCCAATGGACACTAGTGTGTGAACACCTGATGGACTGTAACCCTGAGGGACCGTCGGTGTGTACGGTGAAGGGACCCTGAGGGATCGTCGGTGTACGGTGAAAGGGCGGTGAAGGGTTGAGGGACACAATGTGTGAAGGGGGAGATTGTTGGAATAGTCACACATTGGTTGTGGAAGGGCAAGAGACCTAACTTAAAAAGTGGGGGAGTCCCTCACCTCATTGGCTAGCTTTTGGGTTGAAAAGGCCCTTATGATCCTACAAGTGGTGCTCTGCTTGATTCCAATAGCATGCGGTAGCCCTCTTTATATAGACGGGTTCCCCCTAACAGATCGAATCTAATCTCAATCATAACAGATCGAATCTAATCTCACTCATATCTCTAACAATATCATATCTCTAATTATATCTCTAACATAAGGAAACTAATCTCTAATTCCTAATAATAACCCGGCTGGGCCCAGGGCCCACGCCTATAACACTACACCCCTCCCGGACATGCAGCTCGTCCTCGAGCTGCTAGAGGGCGGCCAATGAAAGACCTTCGACGTTGATGTAGAAGACGAACGGTGGCGGGGTGCTGCAGCGAATGGAGACGACCAACCAGATCCAAGCGGAACAAGACTAAATGATGCCTGCAAAAATATTTTTTTTTTGGATTTTTTTGGTTTTTTTTTTATTTTTTATGGCTGCAAGGAATTTTTTTGTTTTTTTTCTTCTTTTTTTCTCGTTTTTTTTCTTTCACTGCTCCTGGCTTTTATTAAAGAGTTCCTCTGCGTGGAGGATTGAAGCAGAGGAGCGGCAGCTGAAGGAGCAGCGGCGGCGGCGGATCCGGCAATCCACAGCGCGCGCTGGCTGGTGTTTCGGCGATACGGAGAGGCGGCGGCGGTGGCTTTCGAGCGAGGCGAGCGGCTGCAGCCGCGGCTCGAGCGGAGGCGAGACGAGACAGCGCGGCCGGAGTGGCGGTCGGGATCCGGCGGCGATGGCGGCAGGGACGGCGACTCTGGCGAGTCTCGCGGCGGCGCTCAGCGGTCCACGGCGGAGACGTGGCCCCGACGGCGACGTCGGCGTCTCGGCAGCGAGCGAAGCGCGCGCGAGAAGCCCATGTCGAGGCGTCCGGCTCGAGCGGAGGCGGATCGCGCGGCGGAGCGGCAACTGCCGCGCGGCCGGCGAATCGCAACGGCCGAATCTCGCCGCGCGCGGCGTCTGGCGTCAGAGGCGGCCGGGTGATAGGCGGCGGCTGCGGATCCGGCGTAGGCTCCAGCGCGAGGGCTCGGGTGGCGGCCGGCGTCGGCGGTGGCGGATCTGGCGAGGCGAACCGCGACGGCGGCTACGACACGGCGGCAGCGGACGAAACGCCGATCGCCCGGCCTACGAACCCGCCATCTGCGTCCACGCAAGCGCTGTAGCTGGCGCCTGCCGCGATCGCTTTGAAGGCCGCCGGTGGCGACATTGCGGCGCCAATCATACCACCGGCAGCGTATGGCGGAGCGTTGCATGGGGACGCCGTAGGAAGTTCGCCGAGGCGTGCGAAAAAGGAGAGCTGCGGCCACTCCCGCAGCGGGTCGTGGAAGTCGGAGAGGCCGCAGACGTGGGGCGCCGCGCGCCATCGCGCGGAGGAGCGGCCCGATGGCGGCGGCAAGCGGGCGGGAGCGGATGGTGGCGGCCTCCTCGGAGAAGGACCACCGGCGCGTGGCGGCGTGGCCATCCTCGGAGGCCATGAGGCCGCAGAGAAGTCGGTGCCAGCCGGCGATGGCGTTATGGGGCGTCGGCGGAGGTATGACATCGCGGCCGTCGCACGGCGAGTGCGATGGAGCTTGAGTTGGCGGCGTGGGAGATGGCGGCCGTGGAGAATCTGCGGCGGCGCGAGCACGAGGTGGCGGCAGCGCGATGCGAGGCGGCGGCGGCGGGTCCTAATGGCGGTCGGCGGTGTTGGCGGCAGCCGCGGCCGTGGCTGCAGAGGCGCGGTGGAGGAGTCGCCGTCGGTGGAGATGGCGATGCCGTGCTCTTTTCGTGATTTTCTCCCCACCATCTGTTGTGCTCTCCTGCACTGTTTCTTGTTGCATCTTCCTCCAATTCTCCAACCTCTCAAGGATGGCATGTATGTTGAAGAAGATGTCCGACGTCTCTTTGTTCGTGCTGGCCATCTTGATGGCGTTAGCCTTTATCGTGGCCAACGACTCGGCAATAGAACTAGTCGCAGAAGCCATGGTAGCAGAAGTCGTGGGAAGGGATCGACGGCTCTGATACCAAGTTGTTATGAACGCGGTGGATAGGGCAAAAGGCGAAACAGAGGACGGGGGTTCCGTAGGGAAGCCGGCAACCAAACATTGCTCTGCTTGATTCCAATAGCATGCGGTAGCCCTCTTTATATAGACGGGCTCCCCCTAACAGATCGAATCTAATCTCAATCATAACAGATCGAATCTAATCTCACTCATATCTCTAACAATATCATATCTCTAATTATATCTCTAACATAAGGAAACTAATCTCTAATTCAAATAGAAACTAATCTCTAATTCCTAATAATAACCCGGCTGGGCCCAGGCCCACGCCTATAACAGAACTGTGCCATGCTACCAGGCCTGTAGATCGTTTGTGAAAAGCAGATAATCCTCCCATAAGCATGAACAAAATAGGATAGGTCCAGTTTAGATATCAACTACACTATTTGACATGCTGAGATGAGCAACTAAAGAAATACCTTCAAAGTTCAAGGCTATCGAAATAGTGATCAGACATGTATGTAATTCTGTGGAAATACCTTCAGGACTGTACTTGGCTTCAACTCCATTTGCTGATACTCTCGACGACCATTGGCAACTTTATTATCAGTAGAGAAACCTCTGGACTTGTGCTTGCTACACCAACCTGCCATGAGTTAAAACAGATTTATCAAAGGTGCAAATGGTTTAGAAGTGAAGGAAGGGCAATTTCATAGGCAAAGGAAGAAGAAATGTCATACATGAATCAGAGGAGAGTAGCTCGATATGTGAACTCCAGACCCTGCACAATGTAGATAACAGTGGAAGAAAGAAGTAATATCAGATGTGACAAAAAAAAGAGTTTAGCAAAAACTATCTTCTCAAGGAATCAGAAACAGTGAAGCAAGCAGAAAGAACACATGCTATAAGCTCCTGATTTGTTCTCCAGATCAGAAAATGCAATGCTGCACCAAAATATAGGCACGTCTGATCAAGTGCTATTTTATTTACACCAGCAAGTGCTCGTTTTATTTTCAAGAAGCACAGCTATAATTTGTGCACCCAGGTAAATCCCAATAAAAATAGACCAATGTGCCACTGTTATATTGATCTACGAGGAGCATAGTACAGCATTTGATGAGTCATTTCGTCATTGAAACCAAGAGATGCTTGGGCGCAACCTACTTACTATGAAAACACAGCTGGCCTACAACTCATGGATCACTTTCGTACACAGCTCTGTAACTCTTGCTGTGCGAACTCCGAACACCTCGAATGCATAAAGTTTGACTGTAGGAGAGCGGTTCATTACAACAGTTAGTGCGCAAGCTAACCTTCAGGCTTGCTTAGTTTAACTACCTACCTAACAAAACTAATAGAACAACGAGCAGGGATGTCCAATGTCAAATAAAAATGAGCCCCGGGGCATTCACCACAAACTCGGCATCAAGCTACATTTTTGTGTGTGTGTCAACGAGGCCTCAAATTTGCTACTGACGCCCGCACACCCATTGCACACTGCAGAGCTGAAGCATCAGGACAAGGACGAACAGCAAGTGGAAGCAGTAGAAGGCCCGAAAAGATGGGCACCAATCATCATGGCGCTTAACACAAGCTGGGCGTTACGGACTCGTAAATGGAGCGAGGCGACAACCAACCAAGCAAGCAGCAGCAAACAGGATGATTCCGCGGGGAGGGTTTAGTAGGGGATTGGGGAAGGGAGGAGGGATCTCACGAGTAGACGGCGGCGGAATCGCAGGCGGCGAGGTTGGTGATCGGTAGGCCGTGAAGGGCGCGAAAGTATCGCCGGAGATGCCCTAGCATGGCGGCGGCGGCGCCGGGACGGGGAGGCCAGAACGATGCACGCAGACTGGGCTCCACCCGGACCATGCATATACTAATCGAATTCGGATCCTGTGGGCCGTAGATAGAGTCGGCACCCACCCGGCCCATCTCATGCTTTGCTGAATCACGCGCAAGAACGCGAGGACAAGAACAAACAGATCAATAATGGCTGGCGCTGCGGATCCGACTCCGGATCCAGGGGCGGATCTACTGTAATTTATAGGTGTTCAGCTGAACACTTAATTTTTTTATAAAAAATCTAGTATATATGAGATATAATACATGTATATATGTATAGTTGGGCTAAATCAGCTGTTTATACCCACAATTCGGCCCGAGAGCCCGAGAGAAACGCAGCAGCCCGCAGGCTGTGCTTACACGTGAAGCCCAACCGGCCCATCTTCTGTCGCGCGGCCTGCCTATCCCCCGCCCTGGTCCCGGTCCCCCCTCCCCCTATCCCATTGGCAAATCGTGCGGAGCCACGGACCCTAACCCTAGCCTCGTCGCCTCCGCTCCGCCTCACCGCCTCTGCTCGCCTCGCTGGCGCGCCTCGCCCTCCGCCTCGCTCGCCTCGCCGCGCGCCTCGCCCTCGCCTCGCTCCACCGCGCGCCTCGCCTCGCCTCGCTCCCTTTCGCGCCGCGCCTCGCCTCGCTCGCCTCGCGCCTCGCCTCGCTCACTCGGCGGCGCGCCTCGCGCCTCCGCCCTCGGCTAGATCTGGCGCCTTGCTTGTCTTGGCTCGCTTCGAGGCCGGACGATTCGCCGCCTCCCGTCATTCTGCGCGCGACGTCACCACCGCCAGGAGTGCGCGGCCGTCATTGGGAACGAGTCGATCCATCGCTCGGACTCGCTTTGCGGCTCGATCTGTCCCGCCGCCCTCGCCTCCTACTTCAACAAGGCTGGCCGTTGTTTTTTCTCGAGTTTGGGTTTGACATATGCGCACGCATATTGCTGACAATTGTTATCTCACCCGTTTCTTAAGTGTGGCAGCTAAAATGGATCTGGATTGGGCTATTTGGGCTCTGTAAGGGAGATACTATATCAGAGAGGGTATTCTAGCTTATGATGAATCATATGGTTTGCTATCATGGGATTGGTGTACAACTAGAAACCCCGGATTTATTAAAAGGATCAATTCTCTGCAATCACCATTTCAAGGTTTGCACCTCACCTATCTCAGTAGTAAGTATTATTCTTACCTAGCAACATTGTCAGAAACAACTTTTGAGATATTCAGAATTGTACTATTTGTTATACATTTTGATATGAAACATTCTTTTGTTGAACCAATACATAGGCCTTCACATATTTCATTATTTGGATAGGATCTAATGGAGTCTTTAACAGATTACTATTCCGGTTGTTGAATTGTTGCCAGAAATTTGATGGCATGAGTTCTGGATCAATTAGCAGTATGTATGAATTGATTTAACCCTCGTAAACTGATCATAAAATGTAGCTTCTAAAAAAAAGACTTTGATAAAACATATAGACAGGCTGGTTTGCAAGAAATTAAGCAAAACTGAACTCCATGGAATGTAAAAATCTACTAAATTTTGATCATGCCGATCTGTAGTGAACTTTTGCAATTGTTTTATAATTTCTTTATATTATTTGACATGTTATCTATAGTACGAATAATTATATATTAACTATTATTACTGTAGATTTTTATATTTTGTACTAAAAAATATTTTCATAACTTGGAACATCCACCCAAAATTCCTACGTCCGCCCACTGTCCGGATCAACACGACGGCGACAGCGCCGGAGCGGAAGGTGGTGGGGGCAAGAGGGTTGTGAAGGGGAGGCTGCGCATGGAGCGGGTGCGGAGCATCCTCGCCATGACCCCAAGCCGCCCACCTCACCTACCCTCGAGCCTACGTCAAGGTGACCCCGAAGGCACAGGCACGTGACGAGCTCCACGCCAGGGGCTACGCGGCTCACCGACGACGACGACGACGATCGACGACGAGCAAGAACAACAAGTCGAGGAGAATGGAAGCAGCATGCCGGGTCCGAGCAACAAGTTGCTGCTGGCCTGCTGCAGTGCTGCTACGTACCGCGTTTCCTGACGATTAACATTACTGCTTGTACGCATGCACTTTTGTGTTATACTAGCTACACATGTTGATGACCCTATATATATAGTTTCCTGCGCGTTCAACTGATGAACTGAATCAGCAATCTTGTTGCATTATTCTTTTCTTTCTTGCTTACACAGACTTGGTAAATTTAAGTTTGTTTTTGGGGAAAAAAACCCTCCGACTTATATTAATCGCCGTGTGTTTAGTTCCATGGAATACGAAGTATGTACTGATTGTGTCTTCCGGGCCAATGCATGAGTTTCACGCCAAGGAAGAGAGATGGAGTGGATGGGAGGATGAAGACATAGCATAGGGTTTTTTTTTTTGGAAAAATTACTGCTTACATGTCGGTGGCACTACCATGTGTACGAGAAGCGTCCAATCGTGTGCGTTGTGACCAACAAATAAACTACTTAGGACGCGTTTGGTTGTCTGCATGTAGAGTGGCTCGCACCCGCGCATGTAGGGAGATGATATTTGGTTGGCTGCAGAGAGGAGAGAGCCTGCACGAGCGGATACAAAAAAATAACTGGAGCCAGGCTGAGGAGGAACGCGGCTGAGGAGCTTCACTCCTCAGCCTGGCAACGCACATGCAGCCTGCATCAGCTCATCCGCCAACCAAACGCGCTCTTAATGGCTCTGTTCTTTTCAACTTCTAAAAGCTGTTTTTCAGTTTTTCTACGATAACTAACTTTTAAACGGAATATTTTTTTCAAGATAGGATTTACTAATTAATTATAGTACATACTTTACTGACTTCATTTATATCGGCAAAAACTGAACGTGAGTTTCTGTTACTTTGTAATCTCTCGTACAAACAGCCAAAAAGAACATGCCCAATATACATTTTGATAGTATCGTGACCTAGTTGATATAATACAAGTTCAATGACCCATCATATATTTTACTTATCTTATAATCTCCAAGGGATGCCGTAGAAATACTTCTTTTCATGGAACAATGCATATGGTTTTGTAAAGAGTAAAGTCCATTACCGGTCCTTAAACTTTTTATGCTGTGTCATCCCGGTCCATAAACTTTTAAAGTATGTCATCCCGGTCCTTAAACTTTCAAAGTGTGGCAATATCCTATGTAGTTGTAGCAGTGAACTTTTTATGCTGTGTCATCCTGGTCCATAGACTTTCAAAAGAAATTCCTTCAATCTTTTTATGCTGTTTCAATTCTTCTGAAATCTGAAGTCAGGTAAATAAGGGCAACTCCTTCACTTGCCATTCCACCAGTTCTTCCTCCCCAAACTGGTTGCGTTTGATTCTTGATGAAATTATCTCTAAAGAACAGTCTGCGTTTGTGTTGTGCCAGGAAGGCTAATAACAGATAATGTGTTAGTGGCATACCAGTGCATGCACTCCAGGGAAGAAGGGAAAGAAGGGGTTCTGTGCACTATAGTTAGATATGATGGATGCCTATGATCGAGTTGTGTGGAAATATTTGCGTGCTATCATGCTGTATTATCCAAAAATTGGTGGCCTGCTGACTGCAGAGTACTTTGTACTCACTATTACTCAATTACTATTATTCACTAAATAAGGAGAAAGAAAAGTCATGCTGTCATCTAAGGGCATTAATAAGACTAGAAGACGATGATGCCAGGAACAAGTTGTAAATCCTAGTTTACTGCTAGTGGGCACATCTTAAGAGTTTCACCTGTGTGAAGTTTCCATTTCCACTGTTACTCTTTAATGGTTTTTAATCTGATTGACCCATGTGTAAATATACTATTATATTAGTTATGTCTTCACAAGATATATATTTGATGTTTAGTAATATGTGTGAGTACTATCTACTGATTCATAGAATAATACAGTGGCATCTTAGAGGATTTGGAATTGATAAAATCTAAGTCCAACAAATGCACAAGCTAGATTCAGTGAGATGTGGATGGTTCTAGTGATGCGATGCATAACAACAGTCCAGTTTGCTGTGAGGATGAATGGTGGGCTCCTTCCATCTTTTGTTGCTTCACGGGGTTTGCGACATAGTGACCCATATCTAGAGGTGAAAAGTGGATACAATTTATCGGTTTACCTTATTTGATAGGATATGAATATTGTATAGATTTTTCTATCCGATTAACAATTTTTATCATATTTGTATTTGTATTTGAATTTGCATAAAAATATGGATCGAATATGGTATAGACTTTTACCATCCGAAATGTTATTTTATCCAGATTATCTGTATCAGTATTCGTATTCGATGAAGTAACATGCATATTTTATTACAATACGACTAAATAGTTGAATAAGTTTTTTTTAATTGAACGTGAATTCGTGTTTCTTTAGGTGAAGTAAATGAATTAGAATTATTAAGCATAATTGTACAAGGATAAATGTCATTAATATCTTCATACTACATAAGTTATGAGGATATCTAGATCCGATCGAATTGAGTAGATATTTGATTCGAATTTATATCCGATATTTGTCTGGTCTATATTTGTATCTGATGTTTGTTCAATTCGTATTCGAATTTGAGAAAAAAAAATAGATACGAATATAATATGAACACTATACGATCCTGAAAGACCGAAGATGGTAATAGAAGGGGGGTGATGGTGCCTTGATATTTCCTCCAAATATTCATAAATCCTTCACTTCAATAGCTACAGAGTTATGAAAATTAGTATGGAAGATCACCACAAAAACCAGCGATTAGAAACACTAAAAACCAAGAAAAATCAGTGAAAATGGAACTACCGCAATTAAATTTGCAGTACTACTGCTTGCTACAGTAACTACGATACTACCGCTACTGTAATTGCGGTACTTCCACTGCTACAGTAAAATAAGAATGAACATTGTTTTCAGCACGGTTTCAAAATTCAAAATTGAGAGAACTTTTGATCCGTGGATCCAAATGACATGAAAATTTGCGGGATCTACTCTAGGATGTTAGAAACCTATTCCAACAATCGATTATAAAAATCATGGTCAAAGTTGAGACTTTTTTTAGTTTGTTGGAAGGTTGTATCAAAACCAAGTCAAAACCCCAAACAGTGAATACAACTTACTTGTAGGTAGATGATGGCCAAGATGGCTCTAGATGTATTCTCATATATCACAGCAAGCTGGAACACCAAAAATCTTAACAAAAAACCCTCGGATCAAGAGATGAACAAAAGAGGCCAAAATTAAGCAAAACCGAATTTTCTGTGAATCTTGCTATCAAAGTGCCTAGATGGGTGAAGATATATTCACAAGGATTATCTCCATTCCTTACATGTTCTTGGCACAACAAGATCACAAGAGAGAAAGAAGGGAAATCAAAGCCAACCAAAAGTCAAGTACATCAATAAAAAAATAAGAAAGACACAAAAGAGGCAAAACGATTGATGTATTACTTACTTGAGAAGATAGGTTTTATAGCCACTCTACATTTAAGGACAAAGAACACACAAAACACTCACTACCAAACCCTAACCCTAGAGATGAGAGTACAAGAGATGGGTTGGATAGTTAACCTTACATGTCTCCATCTCAACCCTTTTATAAGTGGGCAACCAGCCACCTACACCCCTTAATGGATCCTATCCACTATTACAATGAGGAACCCGTTAATCCCATACACATGTATTTTACTCTCACAAGTTCACTTATGCACGCTTTTTAAAGCGTGTAAGTGTGCATTCGCTAAACCCTTAGTCTTGATCCAACCAGCTCCACCTTCTTGACTTAAACCGTTCTCCAACGCATCGCTCATACGCCACGGTTTTGATCCAAGATGGTTTCTGGAATTTCGGTCAAACTACCAAACTACCCTTTCTTGACCTGGTTATCACCAACCATTGTAAGCAATCGCCATACTTGCTACGTGTAGATGCACCACTAGCCTGCCACGCGTCACTAAGTCTCTCTCATTCCAATTTCACTGAACCACGGCTCACTTGGCCGTGCAAGCTACATGACGCTATCCCATCGTTCGAACTCGCCTTCAATATTCCTGCCTTTCTCGTGCCACGCTTGAGTTCACTGTCTCACCCAGCATTCTCGATCATTCTGGGCCTCAACTCCTCCATGAGTCTAGCATCAATCCTCGCCATTGATCACGGTTGACTCCAAACGGCTATGCTCATCCAAAGATAAAGAAATCATTTTCAGGCACAAGTTCTTCATAACTTGACTTACATTAGCCAAGACATATATCATACACCCTTAATCCAATAACCCAGATATCTACAGTACAAAATATGATGCGACATCGGAGCCCAAGATGATGAAAGTGTTAGAGATATATGTATAGTTTGTTATTCCCCATTGTTATAAGGGGTTCTTTGCATATTTCCCACCTGTACTTTGTGTATATATACCGGCCCATTGGCCTCATATGAATACATGCGCTATTCATAACATGGTATCAGAGCCAAAACTAGGGTTCTAGTTTACCTAGGGTTCCGCGCCGCCGCCGGCCTCCCTGCGCCGCCGCGCCGCCGCCGCCAGCTCCTCCTCCGTCGCTGGTCTCGCGCCTCCCGTCGCCGCTGCCGCCTGCTGCCGCCGGCCCGCCCGACTCCCACCCGGCCGCCTCGCCGGCCTCCTCCGCGCCTCGCGCCTCCCGCGTCGCGCGGCGCCTCCCCCCGACCTCGGCGCCTTCCTCCTACCCGGTCGCCTCTGCTGCCGTCGGTCCCGCCCGACTCCTCGCGCCGCTGCGCCTGCTGCCGCCGTCGGCCGACTCGTGCTTCGTCGGCGGCCGGCTTCTCTTCGGTTCTCCAGACGCCACGGGACCCCTCGCCGGGCGCCTCCGCGCAGAACGCCGCCGCTGGGAGCCCGCCGCCTCCTCGGTTGCCGCCGGCGCCGCCTCCTCTGGTTGCCGCCGCCGTCGCCTCCTCCGGTTGCCGCCGTCGGCCGCGCCCCTCCGACCGCGACGCCCTCCGGCGCGCCGCCGTCTCCCGCCGCTCTTGGTGCGCGCCTAAGCTTCACCAAAACACCGACGGGCTCTTTTTGTAGGTGAAGTCTCAGATTGGATCTGAGATAAAAATAAAAAAGAAACGTTGATCTAACCGCCGCGCCGTCGAGCGCCGCCTGTTAGATTTCGTTACCTTGGTCGCCGCCGTCGGCGCCGCCTACCAATGGGCACCGTTTCCCTCCTCGCTTGCCGGTGATTTTTGATGGTGTTAATTACACCGACTTTGTGTCTCACATGCGCATTCACATGCGTGGTCTTCGTCTCTGGGGCGTCCTCTCTGGCGATGTCACCTGCCCGCCTTGCCCTATTCCTCGACGGAGCCTCGCTGTTGCATTGCCCCGATACGGTGATAAAGCTGCTGCTGAGGCCGCTAATGATAAAGCGCCTCGCCTACCAGAGGCTCGATTCCTACAAGGATTGTCGGCCGTCTACACTCGGTGAGTACGATGACGGCGCTTTCGAGCCGCCTGCTGTCCTCATCGCCGATGTCGGCCTCGATTCTCTTACGAGGTTGTGGGACTCTCTTCGCTTTCGGATGTGGACTCATCTTCGTCGGCGCTCTGAGCCCTCGGGTGATGCCTGCATCTGTCCGTAGTCCGCCAGAGCACTCTCTTAAGCGGGTGATGCTCTGTTGGCGCTTTCTACGCTCGAGTTCTGCATGCGGCGTCGCTTGGACTCACTTCGCTTCGCCGGTGCCGTACTGTCCGTCTTGCTGGATATCCGTCTTGACACGAGTTTCAGCGGGTTTACGAGTTCCTTACTGCGCCGTCCCGAGTTCGAGCAAAGGCGTGCCCGGCTCCTTACGCCACCCTCGTGTCACTCTCCGGAGGCTCTTACGAGATACGCGCAGAGGAGACTCGTCTCGAGTGGTGCTGATGCGATGCCACTCCCCTGCGTGCTCGCCGCTCGTCCGCTGCTACTGCGCCTCCTCTAGCGGCTACCACGGTGGTGGTGGCCGTCCTCGATCTGGAGGTGGCCATCCTCACTGTTCCTCTCTGCGACAAGGATGGCCACACCGAGTCCCAGTGCTACAAGAAGAAACGGCATCTTTCACGTCGTTCTTCTCGGCACTAGTGCTTCTCGACGGCGTCGCCTCGACTTCTTCAGCAGACTTCTCTCACGGCGGGAGATAGCCGGACCGGCGCCTACTTGCCGCTTGAGGTTCTCCTCGGCGAGTTCTGCGAGGTTCGCTCATCGACTCTTCGAACGAGAGACCACCTCCTACACAATCGGTACCTCCCGTGGATTCTTGATTCGGAGCATCCTTTCACATGACTCCGATCCTTCCACTCTGTCTTCTATTACACCTCTTGATTCTCCCGTCGGCGTTCTTACTGCGATGGTACATCTCTTTCTGTCTGCAGTCGAGGATCTCTTAGCAACTCCTCTTTTCATGTTCCTTCATTTGCTCATGTTCCTCGCCTTACCTTGCGACTTCTTTCTGTGGGCGACATCGACCTTGGTTATCGGGTTATTCTCGACTCGACTCTTGTTGTGTTCGGGATCGCCACACGGAGCTCGGTTGGTTCGGCCTCGGCGCGTGACTCACGGCGTCTCTAGGAGCTTGACGGCTTCACCTTCCTTCCGCTGCCACCATCGGCGCCGGTCTCTCCGCTTACGCCGCCGTCTACCGGCTCTTTCCAGCGGTGGCATCACCATCTTGGCCATCTGTGTGGATCCGTCTGCCGTCCTTAGTTCGTCGTGGTCTTAAGGGTCCGCTCTCGAGACGTGTCTTTAGATTGTCCGGCCGTAAGTTAGGTAAATGATTCAGCTTCCTTATCCTCATAGTGAGACGTGTCTCGGCGTCCTTTGATCTTGTTCATTCGGATGTTTGGGGTCCGCTCCTTCGTTTGAAAGGGGTCATCGTTATTATATTATTTTTATAGATGATTTCTCTCGCCACACTTGGATATATTTCATGTCTTCTCGTAGTGAGGTCTTACCTATCTATAAACAATTTGCCACTATGATACACACACGTTCTCCACTCCTATTCGTGTCTTTAGAGCTGATTCTGGGTGAGTACCTCTCTCGTCACTGCGCAGCTTCCTTCTTGCGGGCACTCTCGCTCGTTCTCTTGTCACGGTGCTTATGCTCGAAATGGTGTCGCTGGCGCAAGCATCGTCACCTCCTTGAGACGGCTCGTGCTCGATGATCGCCGCCTCTATTCCACCTCACTTTTGGGCCGAGGTGTTTCCATCGCCACCTATCTCGTCAACATACTGACCCTCTTCTCGCTCTTAAGGGTGCGATCCTGTTGAGCGTCTCTGTGGTCTTCTTCCGACTACTCGCTCTTCGCTCTGTTTGGCCGTGTTTGCTACGTTCTCCTTGCCTCGAGAACGCACCAAACCGACCGCCGATCGTTGAGTGTGTTTTTACGGGATATAGTGCCGAGCACAAGGGCTATCGGTCTTTGGGATCTGTTGGTCGACGGATGCGGGTTTCTCGGGATGTGACTTTCGACGAGTCTCGTCCATTCTACCCACGTCCTGCCTCTCCTTCGGCTTCTTCTGTAGAGCCTCTGTCTTTCTTGACCTTTCCAGGTACACCTATATCTGTTTTGCCCTCGTCCATCTGTTCCACTGAGTCTCCACATATTCCCCCTGTGGCCTCTTCACCGTTGTCGCCGCCTGTGTCGTCTCCTACGATTCCTCAGGTTCCTCCCACTACAGTTCCTCCTCCCCTTATCGTCTACACTCGTCGACCTCGCATTGCGGACCTTCCAGATGAGCATTCTTCTTCTGATGTTCCATCTTCTTCGATGCTCCATCGTCCCGATGGGTCATCTTCTCTCGCTATGCTCTCCGCGATCGCGATCGATTCGGCCTCCCGCCGTTTTTCCTTTCTTTGGTGCAGCTACTCGTGAGCTTTGTCTCCTACGGGATCTTTGTTACTCACCCCGAGTGGCAGCTTGCCATGGCCGAGAGATTGCTGCCCTCGAGCGCATCTTGGTACTTGGGATCTTGTTCCTTTGCCATCTCATTCTCATCCCATCACATGTAAGTGGGTCTATAAGATTAAGACTCGCTCGATGGCTCTCTTGAGCGCTATAAGGCGCGTCTTGTTGCTCGTGGCTTTCAGCGGAGCATGGTGTTGACTATGACGAGACTTTTGCTCCGTGGCCCACATGACCACCGTTCGCACTTCTCTTTCGGTGGCGTCGCTCGCCACTGGTGCATTTCTCGGCTTGATGTCAAGAATGCCTTTCTTAATGGCGAGTTGCGTGAGGAGGTCTACATGCATCCTCCACCGGTATTCGCTCTGAGGGCATGGTTTGTCGCCTTCGCCGCTCTCTCTATGGCCTTAAACAAGCCCCTCGTGCTTGGTTTGAGCGCTTCTCCTCTGTGGTCACTCGCTGGTTTTTCAGCTAGTGATCATGATCTGCGCTCTTTGTCCACACTTCGTCTCGTGGTCGGACTCTTCTTCTCCCGTATGTTGATGATATGATCATTACGGAGATGATTCTGAGTACATTGCCTTTGTCAAGGCTCGTCTTAGTGAGCGATTCCTTATGTCGGATCTTGGTCCTCTTAGTTACTTCCTTGGGATTGAGGTTACTTCCACTCCGGATGGTTTCTTTATGTCCCAAGAGAAATATATTCAGACCTTCTTGATCGCGCCTCTCTCACCGATCAGCATCGCTGAGACTCCCATGGAGCTCAATATTCACCTCCGACTCTCGATGGCGAGCCTCTTTACGATCCGACTCGCTATCGTCATCTTGTTGGGAGTCTTGTCTACCTTGTCATTACTCGTCCGGATATCACTTATCCGGTTCATATTCGAGTCGGTTTGTTTCAGCTCCCACTCGGTTCACTACAGCCACCTTCTTCGAGTTCTGCGATACCTTCGTGGGACTATCTCTCGCCGTCTCTTCTTTCCACGTTCACTCGTTACTGACTTGAGCCTATTCGGATGCTACTTGGGCCATCGATCCCTCGACCGCGGTCTATCTCTCGCTTCGTGTTTTTCTTGGTGGTTCTCTTATTGCCCGGAAGACGAAGAAACAGATCGCAGTGTCCGTTCGAGTGCAGAGGCGAGTTGCGAGCTATGGCTCTCTTGACAGACAGAGATTACTTGGCTACGGTGGTTACTTGAGGATTTTGGTGTTTGTCACTACACCGACCCTCTCTTGTCGACAAGACAGTGCTATCGGTATTGCTCGTGATCTGTGAAGCATGAGCTCACCAAGCATATTGGTGTGGATGCTTCTTTCATGAGGTCTTGTGTGCATGATCGGTGATTACTCTTTAGTATGTGCCTTGAGCTTGGATAGCGGATTTCTTCACAAAGGCCTGACTCGAGCACAAAGATAGCTTCTACCTCTCCAAACTCGGTGTTGTTGATCCACCATGAGTTTGAGGGGTGTTAGAGATATATGTATAGTTTGTTATTCCCCATTGTTATAAGGGGTTCTTTGCATATTTCCCACCTGTACTTTGTGTATATATACCGGCCCATTGGCCTCATATGAATACATGCGCTATTCATAACAGAAAGCACTAGCGTGCAGAGATGGAGTCAGATTGGCAAGGAAAAGGGCTTTGATCGGGTTGTACCAGCGACGGATTTACTGTAGATAGCAAGGAAAAGGGTCGCGATGTGATGGCGGCCCTTGTCTCGACACCGACGTACAGGCAGCTTAAGCAATTAGGTGATTTGAGGTCAGGGCGAAAGCTTGGACGGCGACGTTTGCGGACGCCGCTACCTCCTTGGAGGCGTCCTCTCTGTACCTCTTCCCGGCTCCCCCACCCAGTGGTTGATTGCAGGTGAAAATCTTTCCCATGGTGGACTGGCAGCGTCAGCGCCTTGGGCGTTGTTACCTTCTTGAAGGCGTCGTTAGGCATTTTCAGCTCAGTTGATTGGTGCTGGCCGGTTGGCTCTGTCGCTGCTCGTGCTTTGTTTGTATATGTGCAGTTTGCTAGAAGCTCTCGACACCGTGTCTTCCCTCATCTCCTGACCCGCTTTACGGTGTTAGAAGGTCCGAGGAAGGTTAAAAGTGTTGGTTGAAGAGAGAGATATTTGGTTGAAGAAGATGAAGTGCTTGCCGAAGGCCCTCCCTGTTGAGCATCGATGTGATGCATCGAGTGCTGCTGTCTTCACTAGAGGAATACAGTCGCTTGATGGAGGCAACAAAGAGTTTGGTTTTGTTTAGCAAGTTATGTAATGAGATAGGAATAGGGCTGGGACTTGAGTTCTGTTTCTTTGTTTCGTGTTTTGTACACCGTGTGGTAGTTTGTAGTCTAAGTACTATGGGTGTGTTGAAATTAGCTGTACTTATTCACTTGTGAATGATGGAGGCCGGAATGTTATATTCCTTAATCTAAAAAAAATGAGCTCGGGTCTGAAACAGGGTTCGCAACGGACTGGATTTTAGGATTCCTGGTAAATCTCTATTTTTGACTGAACCGTCTGGCAGAATTAAAGTATACGCTACAACATTGTCATGGTTCACTTGTACAGGATAATCTAGCTAGGATTAATGTTGGTTTGGTAAGTGTGTTTTGAGGTCGAATGCAACTAATAAAGTAAGAATTGAAATGGATTAACCTTTTTACACTGGTTCTCCGAAGAAATAAAATTTTTCTATCCTATGAATTCAGACTTCTTGGCTAGTGTCATGTTGAAGTACCTGACATTCATGTGTGTGATGTTTTCCTGGGGGAGAACTGGTTTATTGACTTCAGAAGATCATTTGGGGAGGAAGAACTGGTGGAATGGGAAGTGAAGGAGTCGATGTAATTTCTTGGGCTTTAGAAACAAAGATGACTACTCTGTCCAATCTCTGTACGTTTTATGAGTTTTGGAGGGGTTGTCAATGGCACTACACATGAATTGTGGAGATCCAAAATCCCATTGAAGACTAAAATTTTCATGTCGCAAATGCTCCAAGGCAAAATTCTTTCAGGAGAACAGCTGGCTAAACGAAAAGGTCCTGGTTCAGGTAACTGTAAGATTTGTGGAGTGTGGGAAGATGCTGACCACATTATGTTCAATTGTCATGTTGCTATCTATGTTTGGTCAAGTATTCAGGAGGCTGTGCATGCATGGGAGTTTTAGGCTGAAACAAAACCAAATTTTCAGAAAGAAATTTGATTTCTTGTTGGATTTGATTTCATTTGAATCTTAGCCTACGTTACTCGCATTTAAATAATCCCGAACATTTGTGAGAGTAGTCTAACGACCCTAGAAATGAGGGCGTTACATATGCCTTCTTTCTGCTGCTGATTCCTTAAGTTGGCTTAGTAACCAGCCTGCAGGTGCAAGATATGCTGGACATTATGGACAGAAGTTCCACGTCCTACCTCGTACTCCACGGATGTGGCTCGCTCTTGAGACAAGTTGCGCGAAGGCTATGGCAAACTGGCTGCTGTTGATTCTTGATGAAATTATCTCTAAAGAACAGTCTGCGTTTGTGTTGTGCCAGGAAGGCTAATAACAGATAATGTGTTAGTGGCATACCAGTGCATGCACTCCATGGGAAGGAAGAAGGGAAAGAAGGGTTTATGTTCACTAAAGTTAGAAATGATGGAGGCCAATGATCGAGTTGAGTGGGAATGTTTCCGTGTTATTATGCTGTATTATCCCAAGATTGGTGGCTTACTGAGTACTTTATACCCACTATTGCTCAATTACTATTATTCAATAAGTACGAAGGAGAAAGAAAAGTCATACTGTCATCTAAGGGCATTAACAATACTAGAAGACGATGATGTTAGAGTGATCTCAGGGCTTTGGCCCAACGGCCAAAGCCCAACCCTTGATCGCGCCCTGATCGGGGGCGCCCAGCCCGTTTGGCTGGTGGGCCCCTGTCGCCAGCGCTATAAATACAGAGGTGGGGGCCGGGCGGCACGCATCACGAGGTTGACCGCGCCGCCGTCACCCCACCGACAAACCCTAAACCCGATCTAAGAGGGGGCGCTGAAGCGACGGGAAGCTCCACCGCCGTTCACCGCCGCCAGGGAGACGCCGCCGCCCGGGACACGCCGCCAAGGACCTCGGCGTTCTTCTCCGACCGTCGCCGTGCCGCGCTCATTCTTGAGATGGCCACCTCTTCCTCTACGTCGAAGGTTGGTACCCACTCCTCTCGGTATCCTCAAGAATCAAGAACTCTAGAAAATAACCCGCTAGATCTACCCTAGGAGGTCCTAAAGAACTTGTCTAACAATGGTATCGAGCGGATCTAGGTGTAGATCTAGATGGGAAAAGAACGGCGACCGCCGTCGGTTGACCGCGTGCGGAAAAGAAATCTGAGAAAAGAATTCCCCAAACCCTAGAAACGACAAAAGAAAAGGAATAGAGAGGGGACTCACGTTTTTGCCATGGGCGCCACGTACGCGCCGCGCGGCCGGCCATGGCGGCGCCGCCGCCTCGCGAGCTCGCCCTGCGCGCGTCTTGCGAGGGATCGTTGCCGGTTCTTGCGCCGCCGCCGCCGCCGTTTGGGGCGTCGCGGGCTGCCGCTGGCCGCCGCGCTCCGCTTCGAGCGGCCGTGCACCGCCATTGGCGCCGCTCGGGGCTGAGGCAGCCACGCTCACCCGCGCGCATGCGCCCGTGGCGCTCATTGGGCCGCCCGCGCGCGCCGCTGCCGCCTCTCCATGCGCGGGCGCCCGCCGCGCGATCTGCGCGCGAGCGTCGTCGCCGCGTCGCGCGTTTTCGGGAGAGAGAGAGGGGAAATGGTTAGGGTTTTGGGAAGGGGCGATTTTGCCTGGCGTTTTCGCTCGGGCCGTCCGTCGCATGGACGGCCGAGATCGCCCGGGCGTGGGATGAGCCAGCCGCAGTGGGGCTGCGGCAGCGCGAAGCGGCCGGTGGGCCGTTGGCTCAGTGGGCTTTCGGCGCCGGATGGGCTGCGGTCGCGAGATGGGCCAAGGAGCGCTTGCGCTCAGGCTGAAATGGCCGGCTGCCAGTGGCATGTGTAGAAGGATCGGCCGATTGGCGAATGAGCGATGAAAATTGTTTTTGATATTTATTGATTTTCAGAAGTTTTTGTTGATGAATTTGTATGAAATTTTGATCTAAAATCTCTGTATTTTTTTTGCACCAACGTGTTAATTCTTTCAGAGATTAAAAGTGTACAGATTAATGCTTCTGAATATTGAATTATTTTTGAATAATTACAGTTTCCGCTGCAAAAGTTAATATTGATTGATTTTCATTATTAAATTCGAACCAACGGAGAATTTAATTTTGAAAAATAGAGATAATTTCAGAGATTTATGATATTGTTATTTTCGACCAGCGTTGATAATAACAATATTATAAATTTTTAATTGATGATTTATGCATTATTTCTATTTCTGCCCAACGGTGATGTAGATTTAATGTATAGATAAAATTGATTTAAATTGTTTGTCGTATTTTTCGACCAACGTTGGAAATAAGGCATATAATTTTGCTGTTATTAATATTTAAATGTTCTCACTGTATATGGATTATGTTTTCAGGAGGATACTCTTTGATGGGTTACATCAGAGATATCCCTGTTCTCAAAGGAGACAATTACGGTGAATGGAAGAAAAGGATTGACCTGGCCTTCATCTTGGCTGAGGTGGACTGGGTAGTCACCACACCGTGTCCCACAGAGCCTGTGGCACCGGTGAGGGACGAAAATGAGGTCGA